>CAWUFW010006981.1:0-600000 GCA_963921515.1 Calotriton arnoldi
GATTTACAGTAAGCCTGGGCGTAGTTTGCATAGTAGTACTTCACGTAGCTACGTGAAGTACATTTTCAACTACACGTAGCTATGCACATTGCGTAGCTGTAGTTTGACTGCACTGTACAATAATTGCCAAAAGCATCTTGTACAGTGCAAGTTAAGATAAACTAAATATCTCTGTCTTTATATGCTAAAAATGCATATAGTTACTACACAAAAGTGAAAATGATAAATTAACAAGCAGTGAGAGAGGTGATGATTTTGGGATCCTCCCTAACCTAGGGAGAGAAGAACCAAGCAGATGCCTTGAAAACAAAAACGCATCTTTTGAACCATTCAGTGGTGGTCCCATCCTCTTAGGACCACCCTGAGCACAGTTATTGGCAAAAATATAATCCCAACTAAAGGCCCTGCAAAGCATTATGGGACGAGATTAGCAGTGGGCAGTGAATATTATAGTATCCAATATCAAAATAATTCTACAAAGAGCTGCAGTTCCACTAGTCGTTACTGATGTCTTCACGAGTCAAATGCAAAAGCTTCATGAAAGGGTTTCAATGCTTTTGCATTTGACTCGTGAGGGACATCTTGTAACGACTAGTGGAACTGCAGCTTGATGTATTAATAATTTCAATGCTTTTGCATTTGACTCGTGAGGGACATCTAGTAACGACTAGTTGAACTGCAGCTCTTTGTAGAATTATTTTGATATTGGACACTATAATATTCACTGCCCACTGCTAATCTCATCCCATAATGCTTTGCAGGGCCTTTGGTTGGGATTGTATTTTTGCCCATAACTGTGCTTGGGGTGGTCCTAGGAGGAAGGGACCACCATTGAATCGTTCACATGATATGCTTTTTGTGTTCAAGGCATCTGCTTGGTCCTCCCCCTAGGTTAGGGGGGACTCCAAAATCATCACGCGTAGCTTGACTGCACTGTACAATAATTGCCAAAAGCATCTTGTACAGTGCAAGTTAAGATAAATATCTCTGTCTTTATATGCTAAAAATGCATATAGTTACCACACAAAAGTGAAAACGATAAATTAACAAGCAGTGAGAGAGGTGATGATTTTAGGATCCTTCCTAACCTAGGGGGAAAACCAAGCAGATGCCTTGAAAACAAAAACCACATCTTTTGAACGAATCAGTGGTGGTCCCATCCTCTTAGGACCACCTCAAGCACAGTTATTGGCAAAAATACAATCCCAACCAAAGGCCCTGCAAAGCATTATGGGACTAGATTAGCAGTGGGCAGTGAATATTATAGTATCCAATATCAAAATAATTCTACAAAGAGCTGCAGTCCCACTAGTCGTTACTAGATGTCCTCACGAGTCAAATGCAAAAGCTTCATGAAAGGTTTTCAATACTTTTGCATTTGACTCGTGAGGGACATTTTGTAACGACTAGTGGAACTACAGCTTGATGTATTAATAATTTCAATGCTTTTGCATTTGACTCGTGAGGGACACCTAGTAACGACTAGTTGAACTGCAGCTCTTTGTAGAATTATTTTGATATTGGACACTATAATATTCACTGCCCACTGCTAATCTCGTCCCATAATGCTTTGCAGGGCCTTTGGTTGGGATTGTATTTTTGCCCATAACTGTGCTTGGGGTGGTCCTAGGAGGAAGGGACCACCATTGAATCGTTCACAAGATATGCTTTTTGTGTTCAAGGCATCTGCTTGGTCCTCCCCCTAGGTTAGGGGGGACTCCAAAATCATCACCTCTCTCATTGCTTGATATTTTATTGTCAAAGTTCATTTTTGTGAATTGGTTATATGCTTTTTAGCATAGAAAATTGCTTTATCAAAGCATTTGAAGGTGTTTATTTTACTGCTGCTACGCTACGTCGATTAGCACAGTTATTCACTCTGCTACGCGTAATTTGCGTAGTGCGTAGTAGCACAAACTTTGCATGCTCCGTGAGCGTAGCGAAGTATTATGCCCAGGGTTAATTTACAGGCCTGCTGCTGGTTTTCACTGCTTTTTGTATCGCGATCGGCCTCATTGCAGCTTTTTTGGTGTTCGGGTTTCGCATTTTTGCAGCGTGGCGTTGATTTTAACGCGGTCAGTTGATGCGTTATCTGGAGACTATCGCACGGTACCGCTGTGTTGTGAATACTTGGTTAACACGGCGTAAATGTCCTGCGATAGACTGCGATGTTGATGGTTGCGTTAAGTCACTTTTGCGATGGTTATCACACGTTCTTGAGAATATGCCCCATAATCTACTCACTTGTAGGGGTTTCCAGCTGGCCCTCATCAGTCACTGGTCTGTTGTCGTATCATTTACATTTTTTTCTGCCTACTGCAGCATCCAGCATAGGGCAATCTGCTTGTTAACAAAAGAGCACGTCCACACACAAAGTACTTCCCTCCTGTTCAGGGGACTGCTATGGCAATGCATGCATTTTCAGGCCCAAGAAATATTTTTAATATTTTGCTTGTAGCCATTTGTTTTTTTATTGGCGAGGTTCTAGTAGTTGCCCCATCAAGAAATATTACAAAAGCCATGATAAAAAACAACGAGCATTGACAAAGCCAAAAGGCTAAGCACCAATTCAAGAGCTATTGGCTTTGTCAACGTGTGTTTCATCACCACTCTAAGTATAAATAATTGATGTGTTTGTACCACTGCTTCTGTTGGCTGTTGCAATTGACACCCTTGTCCGGTCCACAGCACGCTACACACAACAGAAGGAGCAGGCTTTGATGTGGGGCACATTAGCACTTCATACGAGTGCCCCTTCCATAACGTGCACAAAATCCACACTTTAGACATGGTTTGGTCACTCTGTGCGTGTGTGGATACATTCTGCAATTGTGTTAAGCATACATTTTAGGCCCAGCACACTGCACACAACAAAAGGAACAGGCTTCGGTGTGGGGCTCATTAGCAGCTCTTTCACAATCCATCACCTGTGTGGTTTACTGCGCACAACAGGTCACTTTTGCACTCTTTGCAGCTAGCTGCTGTAGGTGTGCACCTACATAACTCCTATCAGATTCCTTATCTACAGGTTCCATTACTAACTCAAAGGCAGTTTTCGAGACAGCAGTGATAACATCCTGAAACAAACCGTGTGTTTTTTGTGCAGCTATATTTCAACAACAAACTACATAATTGTACTCAACAACACAATTACATAATACATCACATACATTCTATCCACACCACATAATTCAACATCATATCACAAAATTCAACAGCACACCACATAATTAAGCACCACTACATAACACTGCACAACACAAAATACCATTCCACATATTTACACTCCACGATACACAATCTCACTCCACATAATTACAATACAATCAATACCACATAATTACTATCCACATAGCTCCACAAAACACCATGCCACATAATTCCACTACACAAATCCACTCCACACCACACAAAGCCATGCCACACTATGCCACAACTAACCATTCCAAATCAACACACATTATTCCACTACACACCACGTACATCCACTCCACTCCATAACATATAGATAAAACACATTTAGAAGACCAATACCTCTAACTCGCGTTTTACTTTATTTTCTAAAGCACATGCTTTTGCCTTAGGGGGTCTGTATCAATTACAAATCATGAATTAAATCCTGTTGGGGGTCACTTTGTAGGCCTTATCTGTTAGTTTGTCTAAACTTAATATATTTTGTTATTTAGAAAAAATGTAAAAGGTTTAAATAAACAGGCCACAAAAAAAACATTTACAATTTATAGCTACAATTGGTGTGTGGCTATAGTGCATTTTTAAACTTTACAAACATTATCTATTTTACACACACAATTGCCCAGTTCCACATCACACAAATAAACTTAACACGTTTCCATTACACAACAAGAAACCACATAACCCAAATCAACACAATTACATAACACAGCACAGACATATAATCCACACCACATAACTCAACATCACACCACATAATAAAACTCCAATACATAACACTCCACAACACAAAATACCATACCACATATTAACTCTCCATAACACACAATCCCACTCCAAATAATTCCTATACACTAAATACCACACAATTTCTATACACATAATTCAACTGCACAAAATACCACACAATTCCATTACACACCACATACAACCACTCCACTCCAAAACACATAAAGAAAAAACAATTACATTTACAGCGCCAATAGCTCTAACTCTTGCAAATGTGAGACCTATTGCATTGCAAATGCTTGTTTACACTGTTGGCTCCAATCTTAGTAGCTGGTGCAATTACATTGTTTGTGATCTTAGTGATGAAGAAATAAACAAATTGACTAGTCCGAAGGAGGTGTTTGAAGTATAGGTAAGTCTGAACTGGAAAAATGGTTTTGCCTACAACCCACGTTAGAAGTGCACTAAACTCTTGACAATTTAATTGCTGCAGAACAAAAGTTAACTTCCTGTAGAGATGTGAAGAATGAAACTCAGCACTCTCCCTACCCACTGAAGCATATACCCATGAAGCAAAGTGATCACTCTGAAGCACTGAGTATTAATGCAAAGCATTGCAAACCTACTGAGCTATTTTTTCGCCTATACAACCTCTCTGTTACAATTCAAATATATTACATACACATAGTGGAAATTACATACTTTATACATTAAAGTGCCGTAATAATCTAATAAAAAAGCTTATAATTAGAAGGCAATGTAATGTGATGTAAAAGGCGGCAAGATGGCGTCTGAGTGAGACGGCTACTACTCACCTCCTCCTCCCTCGAATCCCCTTTGATCTTTCTTCCGACTCGAGACAGGATTATGCGAGAAGGATTTCCTCGTTGGTCTCGATGGGCCGATATTGCCAAGAGTAGATCGCCCAGGCCAGGACGTGGAGTGCAGCTGATCGGGAGTCCAGGCAAAGATTGTTGCGGGCGCTGGGAATCCTTGGCTCGCCTGCTGCTGACGACGATTTCCGGGTTGGAAGGCTGCCAATTCAGGTTGCTTGGCTACGGAGACGCTCACAGAGCGTGTGGATTTCATTGCTCGGCGATGACAGCACGGGGCGGACGAGGCAAGACGCGCTCAAACACACTACAAGCACCAGCGCGATGTGACGAAATCGGCCCGAAGAATGTAGGTAAAAAGGTCGATACACCAGCCGGTAAAGGAAGTAAGTTGGACAAGGACAAATCAGACTTAAAAAAACATGTTATACATGCTACACAAAAGGAGATGCCAGTGGGGAAACTTGGGGGTAAAAAGCAACTCGCTATACCCAGTATGTTTCTATCTTCAGGCTCAAGTGACATTGTGAAAGGGAGTAACAATGAGACAGGGGCTCAAGAGGAGGTGGGAGAACAATGCACTACAAGTGAAGTACATGTTATAGCACCAAACGAACAGAGCAGCTCACAAGCGATATCAGTAGAACCTCCAAATGAAGATACGACATGGGGCTCGATATGTGATAATACTGTGGTAGGAACTATGGAGATACCGGCAGATATTCAGGGAGACAGGGGTAACACTCATGAGTCTGAAATCGCTAAGGGAAAGGACTGCTCTATAATGGAAATTGTGAACTCCCCAGTAAATCTCAAGGAAGGGGCAAGCAGTATGCTCTGCAGATCAAAGGAAACCGAGCAGAGCAGAGCCGACAAGAAACATAATTTGAAAAGCTCAGAGGCAGGTTATCTTTCCCCTGACTCCATGGAAAAATTCTTCTCCCTGACGGATGACTCAGGCGAGTCGAACCCTGGGGTGACAAGCAGTAGTGATGAGGACAGCAAAGATTCCCTAACTAGCAACTGCGGCACCCCAGTGGAGCATAGATTGACAAGGAGACCAAAACGGGTGTCTGGACACAAAAAATCTAATTGTCAGAGAACCTCAGGAGAGGAAGTGGAGGAACTAGGCTGGGACTATTCAACTACCCAATTCCTTTCACCCCATGGATTAAGTGAAAAAGAAACTCGGTCGAAGGTGAGCTACCAGATAAAACTACCCAGAAAGATGATGAACAGCCGTCTGAGCCTTCTCTTTCATTAATTTTGCAATCACTGAGATCTTTCCAGAATGAGGTTAAAACTGAAAACCGACATGCACGGCTGACTTCTAAAAAACTACAAGGCTCAATTCGTAAGGTTGGGAAGACCTGCACTGAGATCGTAGAGAGACTAAGCACAGTGGAAGCACGTACAGAGGTCCTCGAGAATACGGTGGAAAATTTGAAAACCAAATCCTTGCTACATGAAAGTGCTATGAAAGATGTTTGGTGGAAGCTAGAAGACGCAGAAAATCGTCAAAGACGGAACAATCTGAGGCTTTTAGGGATACCCGAACATAGTGAGGGCAATGACATTAGGAAGTTTACTATTGATATGCTAAAAAATGCTCTTCCGGAATTAGCACAATGGGATTGGGACAGAGAAATTCAACGCGTACATAGATTTCCTTTACAATCTCAAAACGTCCGTTGAATTCTCAGTCATATCCACGTGCAATCTTGGTCTATTTTGGAAACTTTCTTCTGCGACAGGCTGTGTATGAGCTGGCCAGACCCAATATGAAAAGAAAGTGGGAGAGCTTCTCTTTTTCGCAAAACCAGATTTTGCCCATGCTACAGTGGAAAGAAGATGGAGGCTCAGGCAGCTCATCACACCCTTTCAAAATATCGGAGCTACAGCCTTTTTGCAGAATCCCGCTAAGCTTAAAGTATCCATTCAAGGCCGGAATTATAACTTTACCTCAGAAATCCAAGCACAGAAGGTTTTGGAGGATATATCAACTGAGAATGCTAGACTTACCGAAAAACAATAGATTTTACCTCTAACAAGCATAGCTAAATAGAGATTGTGACGTTGACATGGTTATTAACCAAAAGACTGTTATGTTCTATATTTTTCCTGTTTAAAAAAAAAAAAAATTTGTTCTTCGATTTGTTGAAAACATACGTAAGCACCGGTGGAGGGGAAGGAGGGGGGGAGTGGGTAAGAGCGGTTTCAGATGCTATCACACAGGCTCAGGATTGAGCCTGATTGCCATAAGAAGGGTAAGGGAGGGGGGTGGAGGGTAGGGTGGGGGGGAGAGAAACCTCAGACCTTAGACAAGGGACGAAGCTAAATTGTGTAACTAAGAGAAGTGAGCCAGGGTATAAAAAGCAGATTGGAAATCAGGAAGAGCATATTGAGATGGTAATCATCAAAGAGGTGTATAAGCAGCCGGGTTTAGATACAGCTTTTAATGGGTAATCTGAAGATCCTCACCATTAATATTTGTGGACTTAATGATTTAAAAAAGAGACAAAGGGTAGCAGTGTATCTACAAACAATCGGGGCTAACATTATTTGTCTTCAAGAGACCCATATTGAGGGGCCACAACGGCACCTACTTAAAACCCTAGGATATAGATTGATTACGGCAACTACACAAGGGACTAGAACCAGAGGGGTGGCAATTTTGGCAAAAGGGAATGAAATACAGATTGCTAGATCAGCGGCTGATAAATACGGGCGGTGGGCAATTGTAGAATGTCAAGTCAATCTTGTTAAAAAAATGACAATATGCTCAATATATGGAAGCGTCTTGGATGACCCTAGTGTGATGGAGTTTATCTCTAACGAGTTGGCTCACTGGCCACTCCCACTGATAATATGTGGTGACTATAATCTAAACCTCCCTTGTGTGTGGTCTTTAAGTACAGAATTTCTATATAAGGGAAGGAAACCAAAAGTATTTCAGGCCCTCAAAGAGCTTTGTCAAACTCATGGTCTGGTAGATTGCTGGCAAACAAAACACCCAAATGATCCAGGCTATACGTTTTTTTCTAACCCACATACAAAATTAGCGAGACTGGACTATATGTTTGTATCCAGTATTATAAATTCACGGTGTACAATAGATAAACTACCACGGGTGTTATCAGACCACAATCCTTTAATTCTGAATTTATCAGATGGGGGAATGAATAGGGTAGAGAAAAGTTGGACCTTTGAGAGAGCTCTTTTGTTGAATGAAGAATATTGCCAACATATACATAAATGGATTCCAGAGTTTTTGGAATTTAACCTAGGGAGTACCTCGATCGAGATAGTCTGGGACGCCATGAAAGCTGGAATAAGGGGGAGACGCTGCGATTCTCCTTAAATCTTAATAAAAAAGTTAAACAGGAAATGGTGGCATTACAAAGCAATTTGGCCATAGCCGAGGAGGGTCTGATGAGGGCTGTACAAGAGGGGCGTGAGATTAAAAGGGAGTTGGAACTAGTTTCTATTGCTAAAAATACTATTAATAATGTCTTCACGGAGAAGGCAATCATCAAAGCCACTTTGAACAAGGAAACAACATATGAGTTGAGCGAGCAAGTGGGGCATCAGTTGGCTATAAGTACGAGACAACAGAATACTGCCAACCTAATCAGTGAGATAAAAGATCCGAGACTTGGACAAATAGTTGACCCTAAAGAGATAATAGCTGCATTTCATAGATATTATCAAAATTTATATAAGGAGACGGGCATAAGACAGGAGGAGATTGTGAAATATCTGGATCTGGGTACACCTCTACGATTAGGACAGGAAGATCAAGATAATTTAGATGCTCTACCACAATGGGAGGAAATTTTACTTTCAATGAGTAGTTTGGCTAAAGGGAAGGCAGCTGGAATGGATGGGATACCAACGGAATTTTATACACAATTCTTTAAGCCATTAAAAAGCATTCTAAGTGACCTTTTCATACATATATTTCAGGGTGGTAGACCTCCGGGGTCATGGTCCCGGGCCAAAATTGTGGTTTTTCTAAAAAAAAACAAAGATGCTACAGAACTTGGATCATATCGTCCCATCACCCTGATTAATGGGGATTCCAAAATCTACTCGAAATTATTAGCTAGCAGATTGGCGCCAATTATCCATAAAATTGTTTCGGGTCGCCAGCATGGGTTCATCCCCGGGAGGTCTACCACCGACCACGTCCAGAGAGTGATTACACTTTTCGATATCACCGCAGTAACAGGAGACCCTATGGCACTTATATTACTAGATGCCGAAAAGGCTTTCGATAGGGTCTCCTGGAACTATCTCTGGGCAGCTATGTCGAGAAGCGGTATTAGAGCACCTTTTATCAAAGCTACACAAATGCTTTATACAACACCGGAGGCCGTTGTGATGGTAAATGGGATAGTCTCAGACAGGATAGTTATTACTAGAGGGACAAGACAGGGTGCCCATGCTCGCCCCTGTTATTTGCAATTTTTATCGACCCCTTTATTCACAGACTGGAAAATAACTTATTAATATCACCAATACGGACATTAACATGGGATACCAAGACACTGGCTTATGCGGATGACATAGCATTAATTACCACGGATCCGGTTATTGCAATTAAGGTAATAGAGGATGAGGCTAAACATTTTGGAGAAATTTCAGGGTATAAGTTAAACCGAGATAAAACCCAGATAGTGATTAATAATAAACTTCAGATGAGGGATGATCGAGTAGTAGAGAAAGCGATGTACCTGGGAGTGAAAATCACAGCTAATCTGGATAATTTAGTCGAGGTTAATCTAGATCCATTAATTCGACATACTGAAAAAGATTTAAACAGGCTCAATAATCTATATCTAACATTAGGGGGTAGGTGTAACGTGATTAAAATGATTTTTCTTCCAAAATTCTTATATTTTTTCAGGCCAATTTGTTTAGAGTTTTCTCCACATTGGTTTAAAACTATAGAAAACATGTTCTCACGGTTCATATGGGGGTACAAAAGACCGCGTCGTGCAATCAAATTTTTAACATTGCCAAAAGATAGAGGTGGTTTTGCCCTCCCTAATTTTTAATTTTATTGGTTGGCCACAATATTAAATTACTGTAACAAACTATTGTCGGATAATAGTGGCAATCGAATTAGTAATATGATACCAACACCTCAAGAACTTATTCTTGGCGACAAAGTAAACGGATATTTATGGCGGTATACGTATGACAATCACTTTAAAAAAGTTCGTTTTAAAACACTCATGGGGATTCACAAAGCTTGGAATAATGTGCGGAAAGTTTAGGCATAGGAAGATTATCATTTTATACATTACTATCTAAAAATAATAATCTTCCGGAAATATTTAATGACGTATGTATGAATAGATGGATAAACTTAGGGATAACACAATTAGGATGTTTTTACTCCACCTTTGGGCTGAAATCATTTGATGAACTTAAAACTGATTATGCATTAGACCAACGGGATTTTTTTAAATTTTTACAAATTAGAGATTTCTTATCAAAGAAAGGGGGTGGCAGAGCTAAATTTCAAGAGATTCAAATTATGGAAAAGATAACTAATAATAGAGTTGTCAAAATTGGAGAAATCTATGGGTATATAATGGCAATAATTCCAGATGATTTGGATAATTTCTCCAATAAATGGCAAGAGATATTAGGGATAACGCCTGAAACCTTTTTTAAATCATATGAATTATCTCAGTCTATATTGATGTCTGCAAGACTACAAGCCCAGTATTACAAGACAATTTTTCAATTGTACTATACTCCAAATAAGATAGCCAAATGGGGGACCGGTAAGGGAACGGCATGTCCACAGTGCGCCCTATATGAGGCCGATAGTGTACATATATTTGCATTATGTCATCATCTACGGGCACTAATTTCCGAAATATCGATGTTTCTATCAGAGATTTGTAAAGTAAGAATAGAAATCACTGTGGGAGAAATAATGCTGGGCATTGATGGAGATATTCGCTCAAAAAGATTCCAAGGATTGATATTTATGTCAATGGCAGTTTTTAGAATGTGTCTGGCCTCTGCATGGTTGGATCCAAATCCGCCAGTATTCCAACAATGGCATGCCCGCCTGCTGGCAACGCATAACTTGGAGAGTGCTATTTACAGAAGGAAAGGCAGGACAAAACGAAAAAAGGGTTAAGTATATGGGATCCCCTAAGCCAGTGGATACAAACACGATAAAAAGCAAATTGTTGCTCAGGAGTACCAAGTAATGGTATTATAAATACCCATATTGAGTTTAATATTGAATTTATAAATTTAATGAATTTAGCTGCACTAGCGAGATTTTGTATGTGTTGTCACTTTATTATGCACGATGTAATTTGCTGTGTTAATAATTTAAGGTCTGAGGAGGAGGGAGGTGGGGTTGGGGGGGGCTATGTATGTATTTAAACTCAATAAAAATATTTTTTAAAAAAAGCGTATAATTAAGTACAAAGAGTGCATGTAAGATGGGGATACTCTGTTAATCATCGCTATGGTGCAAGGGTGCCTACGTTGGCGCGAGGCAGCGCACACTGTGCCAGCGCGAGGAGAGAGCAGAAACGTTCCACATCCTTGTTAATATGGAGCATTTTGCTCTCTCACTTTCACGCAACTCAGGGCAGCACCTTTGCCGCTGCCCTGCACTGTGTACAGCTTAGTACACATTCCCCTCTGTGTGAGTTGCAAATATTAAACTAGTTAGTTAGAAGTGTGGGTTTGTAGACTTTCAGGTTCCAAATTCCATTTGACCATTTCAGACACTAATGCTTGTTGTGAAGCTGGAGTGTCCCATTTCATCACGTCATGTGTGTGGTCTCTCTTTATTCGGCGTAGGAGCTTTTTGTTGGGATGGGGGGTTTGTATTTCTTTAAGTCGTTTTTCCTATGAGCGGGTCCTCCCCCACAGCATCCTGTTGCTCTCTGGTGGTGCAGCATGGCAGGGGGGTCCACGGGAGTCAGCTGCCGCCATGTCCTGCGTGAACTACACACCGAGCTTTGTGTTACTAATGTACTTTAAGTATTGCATGTCTTTGGGTGACTTTCATCAGATACCCCAGCATGAGTCAGTAACAAGCAGGGTGCACACACTCAGGCAATGCCAGCACATTATGCCATGCTCCAGTGCACTCTCTGTCAAGAGTGCTGAGTCGAACCTGGCATTCCAGCAGAACTTGTTGGTGGGAGACCAAAATAGACTGGTAGCTGCACCTGAGGGCTGGCACACTCCTACAAGTTGTCATTGTGGCTGTCACACACACAGCTCTTATAGGAGAGATGAAAGGTGGAAGAACCAGAAGCAAGTGTCACAATGTCTCTCAGAGGCACACAGGCACACAGAGTGGGCTGTATATGCCAACACGTGCACCCACACACACACCCACACACACACACACACACACTGTACATGCTTATACATAAACACCACACACACTCATAAACTCACACACACTCTCACACTCACAACAGAGTTGTACATTCATATACACACAGACATTTAACCCCACACACACTTTTAAAGTCAGCGCGGCTTCCGCCTGCCCACAGTGTGATCCTCAGCTGATGGTCTGTTGAAAGGGAGCGACTGCCCCATAAGTACTATGTTCCACTATCCTTTGAAAACAACATATGTGCACATCACTTTAAAGTTACCTCCCTCTTGAGAGTCAGTCATCCAACTCTCAGTCTCCTCACAGGTGAGTCCAACACACAAACTGGCTGCTTCCACAGGTTTCCAGAGGCTCCTTCCACCTCCTGTAGGCTCACTCTGATGCAGGAGCTGCTACAGGGTGGATTCCCTTCTTGTCCTGAGGCGTTTGACATCCTCCCACAACTCAGCAATTTACAAAACCACAAGACATAATGTACTGTTTAGTGCAGGCGATGAGCACGTGCTATGCGAAACTAGATTAATGGGATTAATGGGATTAAAGGGATTAAAGGGTGCAGCATGGGATCAGCGGACCACACAAGGTTGCCACCTTCAGCCGTGTACTCTTCAGCCAAGGATCGGTGTCTGGGCCTGGGTTACACTTCAGATGCATGTGATGCCGGCGGTGAATCTCACTCCTGGCTTTGGGCATGAGTGGCAGGCAGCAGGAGGCCAGTTTCACCCAACCTTCCTGCGCCCGGGCATGGTTCTGAGACTTCAGCAGGGCCGTGAGCAGAATGACTGGACAGCAGTGGAGATCCTCCGGGGGGTCCCTAAAAAGCCATTTCAGAACTATATATGACAGAGGGTCAGGTGGGGCGCCCTGAGTGGCGAGGACGCCTCTTTACCACAGGGGGGCATGCTGTAACTCCTGCCCCTCAGAAGATGTACCTCCTTCCCTTGGCACTGGTGTGGGACATCAGTAATGCCATGGCAGGCCAGCGGGGGCACTAGTTCTGCAGCAGCTTCTGTCTAGATACACAAACTTCCAAGCTACTAATGAGATTATTTTACACAATTTTAAAGGGATGTTACAAATGAACCTCCTAGTGTTAGGTGTAGTGTAAGCTGCCGCTGGTTGACATGCCATGAATAAATGGAGAGGCGTTTCGAGTCAGCTCCATTCAACCATTGGTTGCTTTTGGTCAGCCCCCTATAACCATTGGTTGCTTTGGGTCAGCCCCTTTCAACCACTGGTTGCTTTGGGTCAGCCCCCTACAACCATACGTTGCTTTGGGTCAGCCCCCTTAAACCATATGTTGCTTTGGGTCATTCCCTTCAGCCATTGGTTGCTTTGGGTCAGCCCCCTTCTACCATTGGTTGCTTTGAGTCAAACCCCTTCAACCATAGGTTGCTTTGGGTCAGCCCCCTTCCACCATTGGTTGCTTTGGGTCAGCCCCTTCAACCATTGTTTGGTTTTGATGTGTCCTATTTAGGCAGTGCTCGTTGGAAATGTCAGTCATATATTAGGTTAACACATAGAGTATTTCCTCTTTACTATCATGCAGCTATTTTTATTTTGCTTATGGTAGTGGGTCTTTTTTTAGGTCTGGCCTAAAGACATGGTCAGCTGTCCTGCCAACCTCATGTTTCCCAAAACATATAATTAAAAAACTACATGCATATATACAGGGTTCTCAAAAAAGACTCTTTCACCATTGGGCTGTTCAAATGTCACTCAAATTATGCTGCCTCCAACTACGGTGAAAAGTAGAGATCAAAAGACTGGCCCACATCTACCCCTGTATGCTTTCACTTTCAGTGACTGCAGTTTGCCCCTGTAAGTATATATAAACACCAAAAAATAGTTGTCCAGTGGATTGTAGGGTGTCATAAACTTTTTCCGTAACACTTCAGGTATTCATCGTAAGTTGCATTGTGGACTCATCACTACAAGCAAGCTTTAGGATATGGGTGTATCCTAAAGAAAACAAGCACAAGTCATTAGAGTAGCAAGAGTGTGTATGCAAAATTCTAGGTTGAGGCCACTAGCCTCGCACTACTTATATCTATCTAGGGGTGGGCGTAACCGGGGTAATTCTCTCTAGCATAATTACTCATAATTACCACAAAATTACTCATAATTATGATTATGAGTAATTGTGTTGAGAAGCGTAATCCAGGATTTAGTGCTATTTTGTTAGTGCCAAATGCAACCTCGCATCCAAAATGGGCCCGCGGATGAATTTTGCACTAAGAAAATAGCATTAAATGCTACAGGACGAGGACAGCAGTAACAGCAGCCACTCGCTCTGTCTTAGTTCATTTTTCCTGTGCTCCTGCAGTAGGATTTTTCCCCAGAGAAATGCATGATTACTGAAATTACTCTGGCGTAATTCAAATTTCTCCCAGTCCTAATTATGACTCATACATTACAAAACTCATGACCTGTTCTATAACATCATTGATAACATCACTGATGACAACTAAAATGACATCACTGATGACAACACTGTGCATGGCGAGGGGCGAGGTATAGTTACTTGAAAAAGCTATAATTGGTGATTTTTCTGTGTTTTTTTTAAAGTTTAAAATGTTACATTTAAACAAGCATTTTCAAATAACGCAACACACCCTACGCAGGCACCACCCAGAAACTCCTCAGAAAACTTCAGAACGTGCGGAACGCCGCAGCAAGATTGATCCTCAACCTCAACCTCCCCCACCACAGCCACATGTCCGAACACCTACAAGAACTCCACTGGCTCCCAGTCAATAAAAGAATCACCTTCAAGTTCCTCACACACGCCTACCAAGTCCTCCACGACGCCGGACCTGCATACCTGAGCCACCGCCTCTCATTCCACGCACCCACCAGACACCTCCGCTCTGCCCAACATAAATATATATATATGTGTGTTTTTTGTTTTGCTAATAACTCTGCCCCCATTTCACAATTCTTCATCACATTTTCAAAACTAGTGTACTCAGACCGGCTGTGACCTAAGAAAAAACAGATTTATTTTTTATATGGGGCAGGGTAGGAATGCCTTGAACCCCTAGGCCTGGTAGTGGGGTCCCACAAGGAGCCCACAACATTTTTTTTTTTTTTAAATTAATCATTCTGTGAATTTATAGAGGATCTGCAGGAAAAAAAAAAAACAACAAGCACAGTTTCCCGTGTTTGTTGTTATTAGCCCCTTGGGTAGGGAAAGTCCCTGTGGAATTGATTATTATTAATTTTTAATGGGGAGGGGGAGCATGTGACCTCCTCCCTGGGCCGCCTTCAGCCCCGGGACCGCCACTCTCAGCGCAAGGCTGATATTTTCAAGGAGAGGGAGACTGCGCAGCCCCCCTCCCCGGGCCAATTTCGTCCCCGGGGACCACATTCCCCGGCACCCAGCCTTTTCTAATATTGGGAGACGTACAAGCAGCCCCTCTCCAGAGACGTTGTCGCCCCGGGGACCGTCACCCCCACGGCCTGGCAGAACAATAAAGGGTAGGGTGGCATGTGGCCCCCCGCCCCAGGCCATTTTGGCACTGTGGACCCCAACCCCAGGGCCCGGCTGTCCAAACAATTGGGAAAGGGGCCACATGGCCCCCTCCCAGAGCTATTAGTGACCTTGGGCATCCCATCCCCCAGGGCCAGCCCCAGCTGTGACCTCATGGTGCCCATCCCAGGACAAAGTGGTTTCCCTGCCCGCACTGGTGTGGGCAGGGAAACCTGTGTTTGCTTTCGCTTGGCGGGAGCAATTTCAAAGCTCCCAGCAAGCGAGAGCAAACACTAAGTCCACTCCCAGCAGGCAGGAGCATGAAAAATGCTCCCACCCCCTGGTGAATGGGTGAAGTGGGTGCCCTGGGTGGGCTACAGGTCAACCACCCTTTATTGGCCGGGACCCGGGGGATGGATTCCCCAGAGCCAAAATTGGCTCAGGTAGGGGGGGGGAGCATGGCCCCGTTCCCCCATTAATTCTTGGCCATGCCACCGGGGGATGGGGTCCCCGGGCTTGAAATCGGCCCGGGAGAGGGGCCTTGTCCCCCCTGCCCCATTAATCATTGGGCAGGCCCCGGGGGATGGGGCCCCCAGGGACAATATTGGCCAAGGAAGGGCGCTGCATTCCCCTTGCCCTTTATAATGCGGCCACGCACTGAGAGATCAAAATCGGCCCGGGGAGGGGATAACATTAATAGTTGTATAAGCCTCAAGGGAAGTGATGGGCCCCTGGGGCATGAGGTTCCTGAGGCCAGATACGGCCCGGGGAACGGGCTACGTAACCCCTCCCATAAAAAAACGTGGCAGACTCCGGAGGATGGGTTGTCCGGGGCCAAATCAGCACGGGGAGGGGGGCTACAGGACCCCTCCCGGGTTAGCTGAGGCATGGGGTTGGCTCATGTGGGGAGTTGGATTAATGTTTGGTAATTAAGTATTACTTTACGTAAAAAAAAACTTAGAAATCACTGGAAAAAAAAGTTACAAACATATTAACGTTAGGTTCACCTTTTCAAACAGAGTAAAATTCAACATTTCTCTCAAGTAACTATAACGTTTACCCTTAGGTAACTATAAGTCGCACCCTCGCCATGCACTGCTAATTACCCCAGATATTACATCACTCATGACAACTTCTATGACATTAGTATTAATATCACTGCAACATCTGCAGTGAAATTATTGATGAGAAAAATGTGCATTACTTGAAAAAGAAATTAGAGTTGACCCAAGGTGGAACCTCTTGGAGACATCCTTCAGAAGGATTGTAAAAAGTGGACTGCTGCTATTGGTATTGAAGTCATGAGATTTGGGTTTACAAAGTGTTATGAACAGTTAATATGCACCTTACTTCTCCACTCAGTGCAATTAAGGTGCATAACTACTATATCTGAGGAACTAGAAACAGTATTTTTAGTCTGAGAAAAGTTTGTAGGATAGATTGTATGTTACTGTCTCCAGTGGCGTAGCTAGTCGATGTGCAGCCCGTGGTGGTCCCAGCGTTTGCTGCCCGGCTGCCGCATGTAAGAGGGGGGGGCTGGCAATTCCCGCGACGGCCACCCCGCACATGTGGAGACCACCGCCCCCAAAACATGTGCCCCCTGCACCCCTCTTGCTACGCCACTATCTCCTTAAATTATGCAAACTGAATTCTGAAAGTAGAGCCGAAAAATATACATAATTTTATAATGCGTACACATCTGTCATGCTTCAACCTCTTAATGTTTCACATGATGGTTACAGCAGATGAGAAAGAAAGAATGTATTTTAATAGTAAAAAACACATATATCTGAAACCTCATAATTAAACAGACCAGATGACAACAAAGTTGAAGGTAGGAAAGTGTGTGTTGTAGAAAGTTAGCATTGTTTGACTTGGCAAAATATTACATCTAGAGATATCTTTAGTTTCCTCTTTTATATTCTGATAAAGAAATAGGATCTGAATTCATGTGGAACTCCGTGGAAATACCCCACAAAACAGGTCTGGTGCTAGCGTGTTGAACTGGTGAGATTGAAGTTTATAAAGTGGAGGGAATAGTTGGCTTAGTCCGGAAATACAGCTGTTTCTTGGTATGTTCACCTGTAAAGAGCTGTGGCTCACCTACACCTACAAAACAAAGACGCTGGCGGTGTGGGGGACTGACTCTTTGTGCCTCCCAGAAGACCTGTGTGATTAGTTAAGAAATTCTGCCCTCATAGGGAGGAATGTTCTGATAGCATTATAGCCCGCTGCAGAAGGCTATATGGGCTATTAATGGTATGCTCTCTTGGTAAAGCCCTTCACTTTACCGCGGACCTTTAACTCTGCAGCCAGCCTTTAACGGCTGGTATAGCCTGCTACAGTGGGATTTAAGGGTATATCAGAACATTGGAAAGTTGAAAGCTCCGTTGAACACAAATGAGCAGAGGCGACCTATAAAATTTGGTACAGACCCGCTGCTGTCAACATTACAATGTCCTAATCAGTAGTTCTGGTGTTCTTTTTCTCCTGACTCTCTAGAATACGAGGATTAGGCAGGCAAAAGAGAGAGGCAGAGGCTGTGGGCCAAGACACATATGGCCATATTATCAAGAACGGCGCAAACATTATCGCCGCTTTAGCTTTAGAGAATTCCAATAGAAGCCCAGGTTCTGGTGTGAAGGACATCAAACCTGGGCTTCTATTGGAATTCTATAGGGCATATTATCAAGCCCCTTATCGCCACTTTAGCAGCAGTTTCCTGCAGCTAAAGTGGCGATAATGTTTGCGCCGTTCTTGATAATATGGCCCGCAGCCTCCCCCCCTCCTTCCGTTGGTCTGTGTCATTGCAGCTTCGGGAAGAGGGCCGGAGGAATTCTGCTCAGCTTCAGTCTGCTTCAACTTTGCCAAATGATGACAATCCATTGGGCAGAGCCCATATTAGGTCATTCTATCATCACAGAGCAGAATGTTCTTATGCTCTTATAGCTTTTGTAACCATTAAAGTCCCACTCCCTTGTTATAGGCATTCAGCTTTAGCTTGGACTTATAACACTAGAGCATACTAAGGTGGAATATAAGGATACAATAACATTAACAGGCAGACAACACAAACTCTTTGTATACTTTTTCACCATGAAAGGTGGTTCTAACAAGAACTTCTTTTAGTGTTTGTAAACACTTTTTAACTTTTTTGTATTTTTACATTTTTGGGGGCGCTTCAACTAAAAACAAGAAAAAGGGATATCAACACTTGGATCCAAAAAGACTTTGACATCTGCCCGTGAGCAGTCAAGAGCTGGCCCCTTGCTTCAGTACTTTGTTCTCCAGCAGAGACAACTACACCGCTGTCCATGCAGTGCAACGCCGCCTGGTTTTAGAGAGGTTCTAATTGTGGGCCAGGGCAGCTGCAGCATTGGGTGGAGGGGGGGGGGGGGGGTTCCTTTCTCCTCCCAATGTTTCCCCTGTGCATCATTGAGCTGCATGGGGTGCCACACCTTAAGGTGTTTTAACATCCCAGGGGAACCGACTGAATATTTTTTCAGTACCTCTGGAGCATTTTTTGTTGCACAGGGTACAGGGAACCAGCTTGGCTGAGACTTTTTTTGCCAGGTGGTATTTTTAAAAGTCCTAAATGAATGACTGTGAGGCCGTAGGTGGGTTTCCTGCTGCGCCTCTTCTACTCCAGAGGGGTGTTCTGGCTCTTGTCCTGCAGATGGCGTTGTTTTTGGCTAATCCTTAAAAACTCTTGTAGAATGCAAAAAAACAAGCATTTGCAATGCAATCGGTCTCCCATTTACGAGAGTTTCTTCCCCATCTGGTTCCACCTCTACAAGGTGGTGGACGTCAAGCTCATCTGGGTGGCCGTCATCGGAGACTGGCTCAACCTCGTCTTCAAATGGTGAGTACTTGGTCTGGGTCTGTGGCAGGCTGTTAAAAAACAAAAGTAGCTGGTGAGATAGCTCGGTGTCCTAATGCACCTGCAGAAGACGTCTGTGTGTAACATTCAGGTCACCAACCTGAACCCTGACTGAGCTCGCCTCCTTGCTTCATCCCTATGGGGTGGGGTGGGGTTTCAGAGCTTGCATGTTTAAATCCTAGCTGCACCAGCTCGGCCTTTCATCCTCCAGAGGTTGACAAATTGAGCACCATTCAGCTCGTGGGCAAAATGTTCATTAAACAAGGTGGAGCTAAAAAACTGTCAGGTTTGGGATCTGAGGAGCCAATGAGGTAAAGTGATTTACCCTTGATACCACAATTAGGTAAAATGGGGCAATTTGGATTAGAATAACGTCTAGTGTATTCACAAGCAGTGACGTCACGAGCCTTGAGATTAATTTGCCGCTTTAACGCCGAGTCCTACTAAAGGGCCACAGTCCTGGGGTTAATCGTCAGACTCTTTCGTGGTAATGTTTTTTTTTTTTTTTTTTGCAATTGATATAACAACGTAGCTCCAAGAAGCAGTCGAGTGCTTTCCACAGAGAAGACTGCAATTGTAGCAACAACATTTCAAACATGAGTCATCGTCCAATCATCGGTGTCCCGGGGGCAGGTTCACAGGGAGTTACTGCTGAGCCTCCCATGCAAAACTCATTTTATGACAAAGCCTTGTCTTGCGCCACCCCCATCTGGAATATACTCATGTCCTGTGCTTTTATGTGCAGTAAATATTTAATGGTAATCATGTGTATATAGGATATGCTACCTCGGGTTTCATACGGATCTACGCAGCAGCGCGCGTAACCTACCGAGCTGCCCTGACAGCAATTAGAGCCTCCGCAAAAATGACATATCTTCATATGATTCAGAACTGGCATCACATCGCTTGGTATTTACTTGCTCAACTGTCTCTACTGTGTAACCTTCTGTACACAGCTCCAGTCAGATTTGTAGAGCAAGTGTACTTTCCCACTACTCGATGGCGAAAGCTTGAGGAATGCCTGAAGAGACAGGTGGTTCCGCACAAAAAACACAGTCACCTTTTTGTCCGAATTGTCAGACCACTTTCGCCTGTATCTTTTGGAAACTTGAAATGTCTTTGTTTGTTGAAATGACGAGTTATCGGCAGGTACAACAAGTGTTGTGTCCTAGATCATACAGCTTGTACAGTGGTGGCCAGGACTAGAACCCTGTTATGTTTAATACATACACAAAAACAATGCCCATCGGCTCTGCTGCAGGGATGTTCTGAGATACTGGTGCAAATATATTTTGCCTTTTGCGCACTCCCATTCTCCAGAAACAAAGCCATTTTGAGGTAATTTATTATAATCTGCAACCTTTTACGGCCCTTTGCGGGGTCAGGGCAAATTACAGCTGCATTAATGTAGAATCAGCCCTTTAATGAAGCAATGAAGACCGCCCTGTTTCAAAAAAACTTCATAAGGAAAGAGGGATTTGCACTGCTGGGTCCAGTGAAATGGTACTGTTTCAGGGGCAGATCTCTATCCACAACCCCACCCCCTCCTCCCCCCCTCGCTATCTTGTCTCTCTTTGCGTCTCTCCTTTCCCCCTGAACGGTTTTAGGCCCCCTCTGAGTAGCACGAAGCGCTACACAAATAAACAACAAGACTCGATACCGTCCACAGCTCTCTTCTTGAGATTACTCCTCCATGGACAGCACCATTCTGCCAGTGGCCTGCTCAGGGCTTTAAGTGGGATGAAAAAACTGGGGGGGTCTCTCAAATGGGCGTGGCCAATGTAATTAAGGGCGTGGGTTAAAAACACGTAAGCTAAAAATCTGTGCTTAGCATAGTGTGCCGCCAGACTTGTATTTTGCTGTTTCTGTCATTGTATCCAGATATATGATACAACAAGTAACATCATACCTACAACAAGTCAGGACTATTGGCTTTGTCAATAGTTGTTAGTTGCATAAGATATATAAGCAGTAACTATGGCTTGTATATATTATTGAAAAAGGTTCCACTTAAAGCCCTGGTGACACCACGATAATGTTGCGAGAAGTGAGCAGTGTGAGCACGCGCACATCGAAGTGCCTGCTGTCACTGCAGTCCGAGAAAAAAAAAACGACCGCCTGTGCCAGGACACAAAACAGAGCCCGATAGAGACCCGTTTCGAGGCCCCCTTTAAAAAACTGCACCGGTGAGACCCGGCCCACTTAAAGCCCTGGGCCTGCTCAAGATTCGGCTGCTCTCCCCTCTATCTTTGCTCTGAGCCTCTGACGCAATCCTTACGCCCCCTGTGTTTGTCCCAAAGGAGATAACCACTGGAAAAAATGCATATTCGGCTGTCATGTGGCCATGTTTTGTTTTATTGCAGCATTCCTCGGGATGTTTGAAAGGTTTGCTGTGCTAATAACAAGTTACAGTCAAGCGATGTGAAACCATCTGGAGCCACTAGCAAAATGAAACTAGCCGAGGAATGAAAACCAAAAACAAGGAGGAGGGGTCTTCACACGCTGCACACTGTGATGGCCAAACAAAACCTTCTCTGAGTGAAACCGCCAGGGACCGAAATAAGCATGCAAAGGAGGGGCATTTACAGAAATACACCAATAACAAGCCAGCATTTCTGAATGCCACAGATAGTAACCAATGGCAATCGGTGGGTTTGCCAAACCCCACAGAAGAGATATAACAGGTCAATCAATGCTCGACCTAAAACCAGCAAAGATGGAGGAAGGTGTGTGTACTCAGAAGTGCCACTCTCTAATAGTAGTAAAAGTGTATGAACTTCCTGTGTATACATCAAACTAATGACATTATCCAATGCGATGGTGCTTGTCTGTCAGTCACGGGTACCACAGTGCCGTTTTCAGGTACCGTGGAACTACAACACCTTAAAACTCAGAAATTTCTCTAAAACCTGCAGACATCTTTTTTATTTGGACCATTGTGGAAAACTGTGTGCTGAAAGTTTAAATAATACTATCCCTTCACAATGAACACAACTCTTTTTTCAAAACATCTGAGTCCCACAGTAGTCCGAAAAAGTAGTAAAGGCTCCCTCATTGTCTCTGTGGATCCCAGGAGTACCGCAATACCTAACGGGAGGTAAAAAAACACTACCTGAGAGGCACTATTTCATTGGTAGAAAGCGAATAGTGGCTGAAACATGTCCACTGCCTTTAGAAAAAATATGGAAGGAAGTTCCTCAATAGCAATTGCCCTTGGAATTTGCGAGAGCGAGCTAGAATATATTCCATCCAGAGGCATCATGGCGTCTGATAAAAGTGGGGAGAGGGAGATCTCAAGCAGTGGAAGCTCTCGGCCTAGCTCCTCAGCATCATCACAGGGTGAGGGTGTAATAGTATCACCTACAACATCAACAGCACCATCCAGCAAGACTGGGAAGGGATCTGATGTATGGCAGCTCTTTATGCTTCCGCCAGGGAAAAAGATATCAATGCTCGAAACGTGACATGCACATTGTGCAATCAAGAATTTCATCATGGCCGTCCAGGACACTACTCTGCGGACACTACTGGAATGTAGAAGCACCTAAGAGCAATGAAGTCAAATGAAACTACCCGGGAGGGTTCCAAAAAAAAGATCCAACAGGTGAAGGAGTACAAAGAGCAACTGCTGATGTTCTAACTCAGCAGGTGGAGGAGCAGGGCTGCAATATGCAGCATGGCACAGCATAGTGCAATGACTCTCACCAGGTTCAGGAGAGACTAGCAAAAGAGTTATCGCCAAAGCCATGGACACCCGCTTAAAACAACATCATAAACAAAATCAAAGAAAAAAGCTAAAGTAAAAAATGTATGGAAAAAATAAACAGTTTAAGCTTTATGAGGTTTAAAAAAATATAACATTGTCTACACAAAGGAAACCATATACAAAAAAACCCGAACCTTTTTGTGTCAACCTCTCCCTCCCTCTCCCTTTCCTCTGTCTTCTATGTATATTCCCCTGTCCTCTCCTGCTCCACCTTCTCCCCTCCCCTTGGTGCACATGTCTTTGCCCCTCCCTTCCTACCCTCTTGGGTCTGCTCTGCTGCCCGTGCCCCTTCTGCTAGCCCATTCCTGGATAGCTTGCAAGTCCTACCCTTATGCCTCTACCTTCTGCTCTCTACTGTTCATGCTTAAGCTGTTTGTCTCTCTCCTCTGTCTCTGGTCCATTGTTTTGTCACTGCCCCTCTGATGCGGGTGGCACTGCCCCTCCCTCCTCCACTGTCGCTGTCCGTATGGCATGCGTCTGCTGCCCCCTTCCTCAGTGACTGATGCTCCCAATGCCTCTGTGCTGCCACTGCCCTCGCTGACTGCCCTGAGCCTCCCCCTCTGCCTTGTTCTCTGTGTGGTGTACCTCTGCCCCCTGCCTGCCTGGTCCCTTGTGGTGCCACTGCCTGCTGCTTCCACTGCTTCTGTCAAACTCAACACAGACAAGACAGAAGTACTCATCTTCGGGAAACACAAGGACACCCTCTGGAACTACGAATGGTGGACACTAGAGCTGGGCCCAACCCCCAAACCAACCAAACATGCCTGCAACCTCAGCATCATCCTCGACAGCCAGCTATCCATGAAGAAGCAGGTCAGCGCTGTCTCCTCCACTTGCTTCCTCACCCTGCGAATGCTCAGGAAGGTTTTCAGATGGCTCCCACCCAATGCCAGACACACTATCATGCAAGCTCCCGTTACCAGAAGACTCAACTTTGGCAACTCCCTCTACACAGGAATCACCACCCAACTCATGAGGAAACTCCAGACCATCCAGAGTGCAGCAGCCAGACTCATCCTTGACCTCCCAGACAGACGCATATCACCCCTCACCGTTGGAAACTCAAATGGCTACCAGTCACGAAGAGATGCCAAAATCAAGCTGATTACCTACACTTACAAGGCACTACACAACAAAGGACTGGCGTACCTCAACAAATCAGTGAATTTCCACCAACATGCCAGGGATCTCCATTCTGGATCACTCTCCCTTGCGGCTACTCAGAGCATCTGGTGGCAAAATACTGCACATTTAACCACAATTATCCTACAAAATTGCAAAGCAACATAAGTGACACATCACTTTGCCATTTTACTATAAAATATGACTTTCATTTTAGAAAACTTAAGTCAATTCTAACAAAAAATAGCCTGTCACGAAGCCTCTCATTTTTCTTTGACATAGCAGCTTTTCAGTTTTAGTAAATGCATGAATGGTGTCCAGATATCAATTTATGATTTTCATCAAGGTCTCACAAGCACTGTGTTATACATGGTCTAGTGTTTCTAGAACACTATGCCTCGTTCTTGTCACTGCATTCCAAGTTCTTGACTTGAGAGGCGTTCGGTTCCAAGTCAGTTATTGTGCTAGCTTGGAGGCGTCCGCTCTCTCTCCTCATCGCTCCTAATAAATACTTGTTTCCACTACTTACCGGCGTTGGTGTGGTCTCCATCTTCAACAATTTGGCGACGATCGGTCAACGGACTCCACGCGCATTGGGAGGACCTCCGGCAGTGTTGGCGATTTCACTGGATGCCCAAGAGGTGATGCGTATGTACTTAGCAGCTTGGAACACACGGGAGCGCACAGTGAGCACAAAAAGAGAGCGGAGGGGGCAGAAATTGCCCAAGAGCTGTCATTCCCCAGCGGAATACACGGTAAAGAGTCGCATTCAGGCCCAGCATTGCTGTGAACGGTAACTGAGGGAGGGTCGCCTAGCAACGTGACTCTTGCCGACGTCACCCCAGCAGCGGAGAGTGTTTGACGGATGAGGGCTTCTCAGAACGGCAGGAGCGTCAGCTGACCACGCTAACACGTGAAGATCCTCTGTCCACGTCACACGTTCACAGCACGTCGGCGGCCATCTTGAAATTCACCACAGCCAGTCGTCCCCATAGCAACAACAGCACCGAGTCTGGGGAATCACCGCAACGAGCGCAAAACAGCACAGAAGCAGGTGTTTGAAGTAAGCAGTCTTCATGGTGGCTGAGCGGTAAGCGCAGGGAAGCTATAATCACCACAGCAGCAGGGGCCTAAAGAAGTTAGCCTCTTTCTGGATAAGCTTCCATTCTGGGAAGACCATTTTTATTCTTACCACGTTGTCTGTCAACAAGCTTGGACAGACTATTACCACAAGCAATAACCCTCATTACGACTTCATTGACGATATGCACGTCTGCTGCATATTACCTGTGTGATATCTTTTCTTCACACTCCCCAGTGGAACTTCAAGTGGGTATATTATCTTGGGTCTTGTTAGGTGACATTTACAATCAGGTGCCACTTGGGGAGTTTCCAGGGGTTCTCATAGTCTGACACATTAACATGGCGACATCCCAAATTACAGTAGCTTTACCACCTACATTCCTAGCGCAACCTGGTACTCCTGATATTGCTTGGGAAGATTGGTACCCTATGTTCCAAAATTATTTAGAAGCTTTAGATGGGCAGGAGTTTCCGGCCAAAAGGAAGAAAGCGATTCTGTTGAGTATCTTAGGGAAGGAAGGCCAAAGGGTATTTAAATTTCTCCCTCAAGCACTCCAAGGTAATGGTCAACCAGTACCCGACGAATACCAAGAAGCAGTGTGTAGACTTGAATCAAGATATACTAAGGAGGAGAACCTAGTTCTCAATAGGTACAAGTTCTACACTTAACATCAAAGGATGGGGGAGTCCATAGATGATTTTGTGTCAAGGTTGCGCGAAATGTCTGTAAAATGTAATTTTGGCGCCATGAATGAGGAATTAATAAGGGACCAATTGATAGTCCAATGTAGTAACAAGAAAATAGAAGAACGTTTGTGGGCAGCTAAAAACCCCAATCTAAGAGTTGCTATTGATTTGGCGAAAGTCATAGAGCAGTCTGAGGGATGCATGAAGGAGCTTGAAAAAAGGAATTACAGTACTGATATAAGTGAGGTTTCGGTCCACGAACGAAAGGATGAAGAGGACTATGGCGTTTCAGTTGTGAAGAACAAAGGGAAGTTCTTCAGGAAGGGGTCTACTGCGAGGGTAGGGGTGAACCAAAGGGGTGTCAGCAGTAGAATGTGCAATAGATGTGGGAGTAATTTACATAACTCGGATTCCAAGTTTTGTTTTGCTTCCAGTCAAGAGTGTCTTAAATGTGGGAAAGTGGGGCATTACGCACGAATGTGTTGAAGCAAAAATACACAGAGTTTTGCCAGTGTTCAAGTGGTGAGCGATACCATGAATAATATGGATAAAGATAACATTTTAGTCGTTGTTTCTCAAGAAGAGATGTCTGACGAAGATAAAAGAATGAACAGACCCAAAGCAAGTTTTATAATCGATGGGCGGGAGGTAATGTTGATGGTGGATACTGGCTCTAAATACACCATTCTTCCAAAATGCTTAGGGGCAGATTTACAAGCCCCCTGCGCCACCAGTACGTCACTTTTCGTGACGTACTGGTGGCGCAGGGGGCTCCTCGATATTTACAAGGAGAGGAAAAGCCACCATGCGTGACTTTTCCTCTCCTTGTAAATACCGTCCCTTCACACGCAGCACTTTGCGTTGAAGGGGCGTTCCATGGGTGTTGCTGTGGGTGTTCCCACGCAACACCCATGGAACAAGACACATCTCCAGATTTACGAGAAATCGTAACTCTGGAGATGCGTGTAGAATGCTACGCCACCCTAGAGGTGGCGTAGCGAGGCGCACCGAGGAGAAATGTTTTCATTTCTCCTCGTTTTTCCTCTTTCAATGCTGCTGCATTCTGCAGCACGCATTGAAAGAGGAAAAGCCTGTACTGATTGTTTTTGTGCAGAAAGGTGCCCCTTCCTGCACAAAAACAATCTTCCCATGGCGCAGGCATCCTTGCACCATGGTGCAAGGGTGCCTGCGCCCGGCGCTTGGCAGCTGTTTGTGCGCCAGCGCAGGGGAGAGCACAGGAATGCGACATATTCTTGTAAATATGTCGCATTCCTGTGCTCTGAAAGTGCAGCAGCGTGGCGCAGCCAAAGGGCTTGCAGCGCCACGCTGCGGCACTTTCTTGTAGATCTGCCCCTTAGTGAGTGAAACCTGGGGTCATAAAAGCCTATTACCTAAAGATATATCTCCAGGGGGTTACCAAGGAGAGACTATTGATATTCTAGGATATTTTGAGGCTAATATATGTTTTTCGCAGCGGTCTATCCATGGTAAAGTGTATGTTGCTGACCATGGTCCACCCATTTTAGGATGGGTGCACCAATATGACTTACATATTATTGTTAACCCACGAGCACCTATGCAAGTAATGGTGGTGCAAGATGAAAGTTTGGACGATATTTTGGGGGAGGCTCATGCAGTGTTTAGAGATGAATTGGGTCTACTTAAAGGGTATGTCCACCAAATTGTCCTAAAAAAAGGCGCAATTCCAGTCCAACATAAAGTCAGACGGATTCCCATTGTGGTGAGAGAGGAGGTTAAGAGCCTCATTAAAGACATGCTTTCTTCTGGTGTCATTGAAGTAGTAGAAGCATCTCCCTGGATTTCGCCAGTAGTCGTCACGAAGAAGGCCGACGGAAAATTGAGATTCTGTGTGGACTTGCGCACCCTCAATCAGTCAGTGGTAGCAGACTTGTTTCCCCTTCCCAATATTACTGAGCTCGTTACCACACTCAAGGGGGCAACATTTTTCTCAAAACTCGACCTACGCAGCGCATACCACCAGATCAAACTCCATGAGGATTCAAAGCAGATGACGGCATTCATAACTCCTGAAGGTACTTTTCAGTTCACACGTCTACCTTTCGGGTTGAACTCAGCCGCAAGCGTTTTCCAACGTTTGGTGTCAGACCTTTTTAAGGGGATTTGTAATACTATCTATTTTCAAGACGACATTTTGGTCTACGGCCAGACAGTTGAAGAACACAATACAATTTTGAAGGTGGTACTCAACACTCTTAACAAGGCAGGTCTAACTCTGCGGAAGGACAAATGCAAATTTATGGTAGAACAAGTAGAATATTTGGGGTACACAATCAGCGCAGAGGGCATCCGTCCCAAAGAGGATTTGTGTAAAGCTATAAGATCTGCTCCTTCCCCAGTGGATAAAGACCAACTTCGTTCTTATATGGGTTTAATAGAGTACTACTCTAAGTTTGTAAAAAACTTTTCTGATAAGACAGCATGCTTACGTACAATGCTTAAAAGAGGTGTTAGTTTTGAGTGGAAGGAGGTGCATCGTGAATGTTTTGAAAACATAAAGAGTGAAATATGCAATGCAAATGTTCTAACCCCCTTTGATGTTCACTCCAACTCCATCCTTACAGTGGATGCTAGCTCCACAGGGCTGGGGGCAATACTTTCTCAGAGTAAGGCTGGGACGGAAAGAACAGTAGCTTTCGCTTCAAGGACTTTGACTGACTCAGAGAAGAACTACTCAGTAATAGAAAGGGAGGCGTTAGCTGCCTCGTGGGCAGTTGAGTACTTCAGGACCTACTTATGGGGAACGAGATTTACGCTAAAGACAGATCATAAACCTCTAGTAAAGGTTTTATCCCCTGGAGGGACTGGTAAAGGTTCGGCAAGGTTGGTCAAGTTGGCAGCCAAACTCCAGAGCTTTCAGTACCAGGTTGAGTACATTCAGGGCTGGAGGAACATACAGGCTGATTGTCTCTCCAGGTTGTCTGTCGACTGGCGTACCACCACGGGCATGACACCTATTTTAGAGGATGATATTGCTGTCGCCTCAGTGCAGGATGTAGTTGTGGTCGGGGAAGGAACCTTTAGTGCCAAGGATTGGGAACATGAGATGCAAAAAGACCACACGTTAATGGAGGTGGTTAAGTTAGTTAAATCAGGGGCCCGGAGAGAGAGTTGTCTTCCAGTTTCAGTGCGTCCTTATGCAAAAATCTTGGATGAACTGTCCTTGTGTGGGGAGCATGTTCTGGTCAAAGGTGACATTTTTATTCCGCCTTTCGGTATTAGGGGGAAGTTGCTTGGGTTGGCACATGAAGGTCACCTGGGACAGACACTTACGCAGCGTCGTTTGAAGAATCATTTTTGGTGGCCAGGGATAGATTCTCAAGTTGTGGAGTGGGTGGAGAAATGTTCCTTGTGCTTAGAAGGTGAAAAGAGGTTGAAAATTGGCCAAAAATCAGGTGAGACACATATAGAGAGTCCCAAACTTCCTTGGCATACTATTTGCTTGGATTTTATAGGCCCTATGGGTGAGATGTGTGAAGATGACAGATTTGCCATAGTAGTTATTGATGTGTTCTCTAAATGGCTCATTGTTGAATTCACTAACAATATCACTACTGAGCGCACCATAAAACTTCTAGAGAAGGTGTTTAACCCCTTGACCGCGATCGGAATTCCGCTCGTGTGCTGGACATTCCGATCGCGGGTGGGGTCATGACGAGCTCAGCTCGTCATGCGCACAGCGCTACCGCGCAGCATGACGAGCTGAGCTCGTCATGAGCACGGAAGGGGTTAAAGAGGAGGGGATACCATCCACACTAATCACTGATAATGGCACTCAGTTAATCTCTAAAGAAATGCAAACATTCTTAAAGAGATGTGGCATAGCTCATCACCGCACGGCTCTCTATAACCCTCAGGGAAATGGCATATGTGAGAGAGCAAACAGAGTAGTTAAGGGGATCATTCAGATGGCTACGGTCAGTGGGAAAGTGGTGCGAGACTTAGTTGATGACATGGTATGGGCCTATCGCTCAACTTCACATGGCAGTGGGGTAAAGTCCCCGTTTGAATTGATGAGGGGCAGGCCTCCGAGTGGCAAGATGATGCCTTCATGGATGAGACGCTTAGTCACCCCTCAACATCCTCAAGATATGGTGGATGACTTTGTTGTTTCTAGGTGTGGATTGAAGGTGGGCGATCAGGTTAAGGTCAAACCTGGAAGAATCGGGAGAGGACTTTCTAAGTTTAGAGGTCCTTTCACCATAAGAAAAATTCTCAAGCATGGAGTTATCCTAAACAATGGAGAGTGTTGGAATTTTCGAAGAGTGGCTTTGTACAAGAAATGTCAGAGCCCCTTTCAGCCCGGGGGAGGTTCTGAAGGTACTGGTAATAGTGGTTACCTGTTAGCACAAGACGGTGGGCCTTCGGGGGGCTTCTCGGGCTCCACCGTAGGGGGGGGGGATTCCATAATTCCCTTGGGAGCTAATTCCTCCAGTGCTACCGAAGGTGACGCATCAACATCCTTACGTCTGCTCAGGCCTCGCAGACAACCAGCTTACTTAAAAGACTTTGTTTGTTATTAATTTTTTGCTCCTTGTTTCTGTATGTATATTGCTATTATAGGAAAGGAAGAAGATGTGTTATACATGGTCTAGTGTTTCTAGAACACTATGCCTCGTTCTTGTCACTGCATTCCAAGTTCTTGACTTGAGAGGCGTTCGGTTCCAAGTCAGTTATTGTGCTGGCTTGGAGGCGTCCGCTCTCTCTCCTCATCGCTCCTAATAAATACTTGTTTCCACTACTTACCGGCGTTGGTGTGGTCTCCATCTTCAACACACTGCTGCCACACGTGAAAAGATTGTGGCTTGTGTGATTGTGTCCTACAGTCTCATTCCATGTCATTAAGGACCAGTAATTGTCACGGATATGCTGGAGCCTACACAATGCCAAACACATAGACTGATATACATTTTAGGAAAACAATGGTGAAAAGGAGGAGTTACCAGTTTCCTGTTTCACTTTTCTGCTAAAGTTACACAGGCCATGTCTCCTCCTAGAGGGTTGTGGTAGTGAAGACCCAACTCTCCTTGGATAGTCCTGGCCTCAGAGCTTCAAATATACATGTGTCTTACTGGGAGAGTCACGGGGGCCCTGATGCAGGCTCTAACGGTGGCCTCAGAGCTTCAAATACACACGTGTCTTACTGGGAGAGTCACGGGGGCTCTGAGGCAGGCTCTAACAGTGGCCTCAAAGCTTCAAGCACACAAAAGTCTCACTGGGAGAGTCACGGGGACCCTGAGGCAGCCTCTAACAGTGGTATCAGAGCTTCGAGCACACACGTGTCTCACTAGAAGAGTCACAGGGGGTCTGCGGCAGGCTCTAACGTGGCCTCAGAGCTTCAAGCACACTCAGGTCTCACTGGGAGAGTCACAGGGGCTCTGATGCAGGCTCTAATGATGGCCTCAGAGCTGCAAGCACACACAAGTCTCACTGGGAGAGTCACGGGGTCCCTGATGCAGGCTCCAACAATGTTCCCACAGCTTCAAGCACACTCAGGTCTCACTGGGAGAGTCACAGGGGCCCTGAGGCTGGCTCTAAGGAAGGCCTCGGAGCTTCAAGCACACTCAGGTCTCATTGTGAGAGTCACAGAGGCCCTGGGGCAGGCTCAAAGGATGGTCTCTGAGCTTCAAGTACACAGGTCTCACTGGGAGAGTCACAGGGGCCATGGGGCAGGCTCTAACGATGGCATCAGAGCTTCAAGCACACACAAGTCTCACTGAGAGAGTCACAGGGGGCCTGACGCAGGCTCCAACAATGTTCCCACAGCTTCAAGCACACACATGTCTCACTGGGGGAGTCACAGAGGTCCTAGGGCAGGCTCCAACAATGTTCCCACAGCTTCAAGCACACACATGTCTCACTGGGAGAGTCACAGAGGCCCTAGGGCAGGCCCTAACGATGGTCTCAGAGCTTCAAGGTCACACAGGCTTCACTGGGAGAGTCACAGGGGCCCTGAGGCAGGCTCTAACGGTGGCCTCTGAGCTTCAAGCACACACACGTCTCACTGGGAGAGTCACAGGGGCCCTGAGGCAGGCTCTAAGGATGGTCTCGGAGCTTCAACCATATACAAGTGTCACTGAGAGAGTAACAGGGGCCCTGACGCAGGCTCTAAGGATGGTCTCAGAGCTTCAAGCACACACAGGTGTCACTGGGAGAGTCACAGGGGCCCTGGGGCTGGCTCTAACGATGGTCTCAGAGCTTCAAGCATATACAAGTCTCACTGGGAGGGTCACAGGGGCCCTGGGGCAGGCTCTAAGGATGGTCTCAGAGCTTCAAGCACACACAGGTCTCACTGGGAGAGTCACAGGGGCCCTGGGGCTGGCTCTAAGGATGGTTTCAGAGCTTCAAGCATATACAAGTCTCACTGGGAGAGTCACAGAGGCCCTGGGGCTGGCTCTAAGGATGGTCTCAGAGCTTCAAGAATACACAGGTTACACTGGGAGAGTCACAGAGGTCCTAGGGCAGGCTCTAATGGTGGCGTCAGAGCTTCAGGCACACACAAGTCTCACTGGAAGAGTCACGGGGTCCCTGAGGCAGGCTCTAACCATGGCCTCTGAGCTTCAAGCATATACAAGTCTCACTGTGAGAGTAACAGTGGCCTTGAGGCAGGCTCTAAGGATGGTCTCGGAGCTTCAAGCACACTCAGGTCTCACTGGGAGAGTCACAGGGGCCCTGAGGCTGGCTCTAATGATGGTCTCGGAGCTTCAGGCACACTCAGGTCTTACTGGGAGAGTCACAGGGTCCCTGAGGCAGGCTCTAAGGATGGTCTCGGAGCTTCAAGCATATACAAGTCTCACTGGGAGAGTCACAGGGTCCCTGAGGCAGGTTATAATGATGGTCTCGGAGCTTCAAGTACACTCAGGTCTCACTGTGAGAGTAACAGTGGCCTTGAGGCTGGCTCTAAGGATGGTCTCGGAGCTTCGAGCACACTCAGATCTCACTGGGAGAGTCACAGGGGCCCTGGTGCAGGCTCTAATGGTAGCCGCAGAGCTTCAAGCACACACATGTCTCACTGGGAGAGTCACAGGGGCCCTGAGGCAGGCTCTAAGGATGGTCTCAGAGCTTCAAGCACACATAAGTCTCACTGGGAGAGTCACAGAGGTCCTAGGGCACGCTCTAATGGTAGCCGCAGAACTTCAGGCACACACAGGTCTCACTGGGAGAGTCACAGGGTCCCTGAGGCAGGCTCTAAGGATGGTCTCGGAGCTTCAGGCACACACACAGGGACGGGCTGGCCATAGCGGGCACCGGGCGTTTCCCCGGTGGGCCGCCAGGGTGGGGGCCGGTTTTGGGCCCCTGGGGGGCTGTTTTTGTTACAGGGCCGTTTTTGCAGCAAAGCTGCAATATCGGCCCCTGTAACAAAATCGGCCGAAACTGGCCCTGGCAAAGTGCTCGGCCGCGCACCAGTCCCCGGGGGGCCGGCCGAGCACTTTGCCAGGGCCGGTTTTTGTTCCCAGTCCGGCTCTGCACACACAGGTCTCACAGGGAGAGTCACAGAGGCCCTGGGGCAGGCTCTAATGATGGTCTCGGAGCTTCAAGCACACACAAGTCTCACTGGGAGAGTAACAGGGTCCCTGAGGCAGGCTCTAATGATGGTCTCGGAGCTTCAAGCATACACACGTCTCACTGGGAGAGTCACAGAGGCCCTGAGGCAGGCTCTAAGGATGGCCTTGGAGCTTCAAGCACACACACGTCTCACTGGGAGAGTCACAGGGGCCCTGAGGCAGGCTCTAATGATGGTCTCTGAGCTTCAAGCATACACACGTCTCACTGGGAGAGTCACAGGGGCCCTGAGGCAGGCTCTAATGATGGTCTCGGAGCTTCAAGCATACACACGTCTCACTGGGAGAGTCACAGAGGCCCTGAGGCAGGCTCTAAGGATGGCCTTGGAGCTTCAAGCACACACACGTCTCACTGGGAGAGTCACAGGGGCCCTGAGGCAGGCTCTAATGATGGTCTCTGAGCTTCAAGCACACACACGTCTCACTGGGAGAGTCACAGGGGCCCTGAGGCAGGCTCTAATGATGGTCTCTGAGCTTCAAGCACACACACGTCTCACTGGGAGAGTCACAGGGGCCCTGAGGCAGGCTCTAATGATGGCCTCGGAGCTGGAGTGCAGGCAGAGGCATTTTGGCCCCTGACATGGGGTGCTGCTGAAATTGTTTTACCTTCATGGACATCTTTGCAATTGCTGCAGGAGGGTTCACTGACCAGGTACAGTGCAGGCTGAGCTGTGTTGCCGTGAGAAAGCAGTGGGCTCCAGCTGTGTTCATTGGTGGAGTAAGTGTAACTCACATAATTCCGTGTCGATTAATCACACTGAATTACTGAAAAGAGAAGAGAAGAGTAATTCTGCATTTAGCACTATTTTCTTAGCGTAAAAATGCCCCTCACATGTAAATTAGGCACAAGAATGAATAGAAGTAGCACTAAATGCAACAGAACACGAATGGGGAATGAATGCACCCTCGGATCCAGTTTAGATACAAGGGGGCTTTGTGCACTAAATAAATAGCTCCAAATGCAACAGAACATGAACAGCAGCTTCACTCAATGTGCTCTTGTAGTGTGGTTTGTTTCCCTCCAAATTCCTCTCAGTCACATGAGCAGGAATATTCACGTTATTATGAGTAAATCCGCGCCAAAGAGTAATGCGGAATTACTGAACTTACTCCGATTACTCCGGCGTAATTCAAATTCTCTCTTGCCTCATTATTTGCTGTTCTCCAGGTCCCACGGGTGGTTTCCTTCCCTTCCTCATCGTCCGTCCTCACCCATCGTGTCCCCCATTTTCTTTTTTAATCTTTTCACTTTTCAGCTCATTCTATTCTGTTCTTGTTCCTTCACCTATTTTCCCTCCTTTTCACTTCCCTTGCTCACATTGTCTTCTTCTTCTGCAGTTTCTCTGTGTTTTCCTACCTCTGCCTCTCTCTTCCTTTGCTTGAATGGTCCTTCTCTCATATTCCAGATTCTCCTCATCCATCTCCTAGCACTGTGCCCATGTTTCTTTTCACTATCATTTATTTTCCCAACCTCTTTGTGTCAGTAGTTCTTTCCTTCTCCCTCCCTCCGCCCCCTCTCTTGCATTCTCTCCAGCAGGACCTCCCTGGTTGCTTCCATGCATGACACCAACAGAGACAGATGAGGGGATAGAAATTTATGTGAGTGTAAGAGAGAGAGAGTGTGTGTTTGTATGTGTAAGAGAGAGAGTGTGTGTTTGTGAGTGTAAGAGAGGGAGTGTGTGTTTGTGAGTGTAAGAGAGGGAGTGTGTGTATTCGTGAGTATAAGAGAGAGAGGGTGTGTTTGTGTGTGTAAGAGAGATAGTGTGTGTTTGTGTGTGTAAGAGAGAGGGTGTGTTTGTGTGTAAGAGAGACTGTGTGTGTTTGTGTGTGTAAGAGTGAGTGTGTGTGTTTGTGTGTGAAAGAGGGAGCACTACAGGCAGAGGAGTGCAGGGCACAGAGAAGCAGATGGGAGAAGGGGGCAGTCTTGAGAGAAACAGACATACAAAGCCTGTACATGTGTGTTGTGTGAGAGGCAGAGACAGGAGGTGGCCTAGAGTGAGAGGGCCAGGCAGGCAGAGCGTCAGTGGTGAGAGACAGGGAAAAAGAGAGTGAGAGAAAAACTCACAGGGCAAGAAAACAAAGGGGCATATTAGCAAGAACATGCGATAAATATCGCAAACCTTGCTTAGCGCGCCTTTTTTTATCGCCGGCTATCGCTGGATATTACCGCGGAAATAACATGCTATTAGCAAGGTTTATCTCCATTGCGATAAAATATCCAGCGATAGCGGCGAAACCCAGCTTTAACGCGAGAAATCCAGCGATAAAATCCTATCGCTAATTCTTGGGACTTAACCTTACAATCCACCTCCCATTGACTTTCATTGCTAAGTCATGTTTTTATCAGTTCTAAAAAACAAGCGCTAATCGGGGTTAGCGCGCGTTTTTATCGCTCGCGGGTATTGCTAATAGGCGATAGGTATGTAGCGACTGTTTTCTGTCGCTTTTAGTTGGGAACGCCTACCTTGCATGTCATTAGCGATAATTATCGCTGACATGCAAGGCGATGTAAAACCCGGCCGCTATCGCCGGAAAGCTGTCGCTAACGCCTGTTAGCGACAGCTTGCTAATAGGGCGTTAAAAATATCGCTGCTTTAGCGGCAAAAAGTGCTGCTAAAGCGGCGATAAAGCCCTTGATAATATGCCCCAAAGACCTTTGCAGACAGAGACAATCAGTCCTGTAGAGTCGGACAGTGATAAGATAAGTATAGAGAGAGGGAACAGTGGGAGTGTGTACTGCATGACCCAGTCATCTACAGGACCAGCTCTGGGGTGGTGGCATGGCTTCCCATCCTTTCACCTTGTCTTCTGGACTTACTGGCTGTGTCTGACGACATGCTGCTTAAACCAAGTATCAAAAGGATGTGTGTGTTGTGGAAGATGCCTACATCTCTTCAAAAGGGCAATGGTGCATGATAAGGACACATTGCTAATACTTCTAGTAAATAAAAACACAAATATATTGCCATATGAGTGACAGGAACTCTGCACCTTCTCACCCGTTGCCCATGTATACATCCATCCATTCCATAACCACCCGTCCTCTAGCTGATCCTCCATTGTAAGGGTGCCCTTCACTGTGCTCTCTCCATCCAACCCTTGCCAGCTGACATGTAGCGCCAGCCACAGTGCCGTCTGCGTCATACACTCTCTTCCACTGCCAGAATCTCTGCTTACCATAACTATTAGCATACCTCAGGATGGCCAAGGGCTCCTTGTTTCCCTGTTACAGGTTTCTTGTCTACTCCACTGATAGTGCTCCTGTGTTATGTTATTTTGTTATGTTATGTATTTGTAAAGCACGCTATCACCTGAGAGGGTGTCCTGGTACTGAACAAGTCCATTTGCCCGACATGCCGAATGTGGGGGGTTATTCAAAGAGCTAGGGGCCTGATTACGGTCTTGGCAGACAGGGTTACTCCGTCACAAACGTGACGGATATCCCGTGCGCCAAATTACAAATGCATTTTGTCTGGTGGAACTCATGATAGGGTAGACGTGATATCCGTCACGTTTGTGACGGAGTATCCCATCCGTACTTACGGCCATCGTAATCAGGCCGTAAGTCTTCAGCTTCTTGCAGGAATCAAGAAGTGAAGAGGAGACTCTGAAGTGTAGTGAGCGGTCATTCCGTGCTCTAGGAACAATACACCGTCCAGATCTTTTTCTGTCCGTGCGTGGATTGTGTGCAGGTAGGTGTCCAGCAGAGTGGAGGTATCTGGGTGGTTGATGGAAGGAGATGCGACTGTTCAAGTAGGTGAGGCTTGCGTTGTTTTGTGCCTTGAATGTGTGTGTGAGGAGTTTGAACTGTGCGTGCTTGTGCATCCGGAGCCAGTGGACCTCCCTGAGGTACGGTGTGATGTGAGGTCTGTGTCGGAGGTTGAAGGTGAGTCTGACTGCTGAGTTCTGGATGGTTTGTAGTCTACTAGTGAGTTCCTTGGTGGTCCCGGTGTCGAGGGTGTTTCTGTAATCCAGCTTGATAGTGACCAGGGCATGGGTGACGGTTTTTGGGATGTTGCTTGGGAACCATTTGAGTATCTTAACATCTCAGGGTGTGGACGCAGGATGCTGTGATGGCCTTGATTTGTGTGGTCATGTCCAGTTTGCACTGGAAAGGTACCCTTTTATATGCCCAAATAGAGCTTTGCTCTGCTTTGCCACTACATCAGGGAGGCCTCCTTTGATTGGAACATGGGTGTCACAGTGCAAGCACCCATAATTTGTGACACAAAACCAGATTTACTAAAATAGTCAGACTGAGTTTTGCATAAAAAGTAACATCTTCTTGAATTAATCAAGAGAAAATGTTTTTTGCTTAAACATTCAACACATTGCATATGTTCTGCACTGACTGCACCTCATGCCTCCAGTCTGTGGGTTGCTTTACATCAGTCACAAGAATGTGAACTGGAAAGGTATGGGTCCAGTAGAAGTCCTATGCTAGACATAAAGCACACACACCTGCACCATAGGTCAAAGGTTATGCTTGGCGCTAGGCAGCCCCTGTGCACGAGTGCAGGGGATGAGGGCGGCAGAAGGACATTTTTAATAAATATGTCTCTCTCCTATTTTCTACCCTTTGTGCAACAAATGTGGTCACTGTGCGGTGTTGTGTAAAAAATTAATAGATCTGCCACCTAGGGGTCGATTCCGATTCGGGCAGGAAATCTCTCCGACCGAGCCGGACCCGGAGAGATTTCCGACCGAATCGGACCCTAGCAGTCCGACCGAACGAGTACGATGCATTCGCATGCTATCGGACTCGATTCGGTTGGACTCCCATTGTAGTCAATGGGAGCCATTCGTACAACGCGTACGCGGGCTCCCATTGACTCAATGGGTGCGAGGCGTACAAGGGCACCCCCTATAGCTGGTACGCGTCGAAGCGGGTCGCGCCGTACACGCACAGGTAGGGGGTCCCATGGGTCCCCCCTGTGTGCGACTCGCGCAACTAGGCGTACAGGGGGGTCCGACACGGACCCCCAAAGTGCGGCTCCGACTGCACTTTTGAGCCGGACGGCGAGAGTCGGTCGGACTGCTTGCGGCGCGCATCGTACTTACCCGGCCGGGGAACGTCTCCAATGCGCGGTGCGAGTCGTGTCCGTGCGAGTCGGTCGGAGCGGTTGGGTCCCGCAAACGAGTCGGTCGGCGATTTCGCGTACGTTCGCATCGTACTCGTTCGCCCGGACGCACGTCCGACTCGGTCGGAAACAGGGCGTCCGAATCGGATCCGGTAAAGCCGAACCGATTCGGAGCCCTACCGGCCGAGATCGGAATCAGCCCCATAGTGTACAGCCTATAGAATGATCATATTTCCGCAGGAGGTCATGCAATCATGGAGGACTGTTAGTGTCAAGCCTGGGGTTGAGGTACTCAACAGGAGATGTTGGCTCTCATGAGTGCAGTCTTACAGGAAGAAGAGAAGACTGCAGCACTGTGCTGCCACTGATACCAGCCAAAGTAGGGAGTCTAAGTTGGCACCAAGCGGTCAATGGTAATGCAGGGACGGGTATGTCCATGGCATAGTAAACAGGCATGTAGCCCTGCCCGAGTGACACAACTATATGAGGTATCCGGTCTCCTGACTTCTTGAGGCACAACTCACATGCTCATTCAATGATTGCACTCTGGCCTAGGCCTGTCCTTGAGTGATACCCAGAGTCTGGAGGGGTCCACCCAGCGTGTCCTCTGGCTGACATGAGACTACAGTGTGCGTGCGACCTTGAGGCTGCCTGAGCTACTCAGAAGGGGGAAGCAGGTCTGACCCGACAGGAGTTCAATCTCAAGCTCAAGGAAGAAGGAGCACAGCTGCCAATCAGAGTCAACTTCCCTAGAGCCGCTCTACCTGCCCCTGGCCAAAGAGAAGGGGGAGGGGCTGCCTGGCCAAGCCGCTGCACCTGAAAGCCCGTCTGCTCATCTTTTTGGTTGTGGCATGCATACGCATGCTTTTTTCTGTATCCATCATTTCATTGGTAAAATTAAGATTTGAGAAATAACAGTAAATACAATGACTTGCAAGTCCAGCTTATACCCATATAGAGATAGAAACATTGATTATGTTACGTGCACCAATAGAAAACAATACTTATACATAATATTTAAAAGAGATAGAAAAGTGAAGAGAGGGGTGAGAGAATAAGCTATAGAAAGAGGAAAGTAAAGAGAGGAAGGGAAGAAGGACAGAGAAAGAAAGAAGGGAAGAAAGAAACTACAAAGCATGGAGGAAAGAGAGGGTAGGCTGGGAGGGTAGTGAGTACAATGATGGTAATGAGGCAGAAAGAAGAGTCTAGCGAACCTTGGGGGAAGGGGGAATCTTGAAAAAGGGGGATCATATTAGAAGAAAAGTGTCTGCTTTGTCCGATAAATTGTAAATGATCTTTTCATATGATGGGGTCTTGTGCATCTCCGAAAGCCATTCCTCATGTGACGGCAATTGTGGAGAGTGCCAGTGTTGCAAAATACAGATTTTGGCGCTGTAAGGTCTGTAACGAGCAATCGACCAGCATGGAGGGTCAATTTGGGAATATCCGATAAGTCATCGAGGAGAATTAGGGGGTCTGGAAGTGGCGAGGGCAAATCCATAGATTTCCGGAGCGTAGAGGCTACTGATGTCCAGAAGGGGTGTATGGTGGGACAGTCCAGCAAAATATGGACTATATCACAGGACGCATGATCACATCGCCAACAGGCACGCTTGTACTCATGCTTAATGCCAACAGACACATCTCAGGTGAAACATTGACTGTGAACCATCCTGCAGCTTTACTTGGGATCCACACTGCAACAATAACTCAACCTAAAGAGAAAGGTCCAGTAAAGGAAACACGCACTGACCTGGGGGTCACAGAATCCATGGAAGCGACCCATCTGAACCCATAGTGAACCTGCACCTACTTTAATGTAGTCTACTGATTCCTGTGCAGAAACCCCTACAGCAATGTAGTGGGCACTCCTGTGGTGATCAACATTTCTTTTGCGTAGAAATTCATTTTAGCATGATAAAAGTACATCTCTTTTTAGCAAAACAAACAACAAGGGCTGGACAATGAATTATTGTGCCTGTTGACTGAGTTCTGTGTCTCTACCCCTCACACTGCTCCACTGAGAGGCCTTTGGCTAATCCCCCTCATGATAGCGCCTGGATACCATCAGGGGTTACAAGTAGCGCTCTACAAATCTACTGATTGATAGTAGGCTGGGCCCCAGGACACCACGGATGTAGCCCAGTAGCCTTTGTCTGCTCTGTAGCCCCCCTGAAATTAGGGTAGCCTCTGGCTGCTCTGTAGCTGCCCTGAATGAGGGTAGCCTCTGTCTGCACTGTAGCCCCCCTGAAATGAGGTAGCCTCTGTCTGCTCTGTAGCCGCCCTGAATGAGGGTAGTCTCTGTCTGCTCTGTAGCCCCCCTGAAATGAAGAGTACCCTTTGTCTGCTCTGTAGCCCCCCTGAAATGAGGGTAGCCTCTGTCTGCTCTGTAGCCGCCCTGAAATGAGGGTAGCCTCTGTCTGCTCTGTAGCCCCCCTGAAATGAGGGTAGCTTCTGTCTGCTCTGCATCCGCTCTGAATGAGGGTAGCCTCTGTCTGCTCTGTAGCCCCCCTGAAACGAGGGTAGCCTCTGTCTGCTCTGCAGCTGCCCTGAATGAGGGTAGCCTCTGTCTGCTCTGAATCCCCCCTGAAACGAGGGTAGCCCCTGTCTGCTCTGTAGCCTCCCTGAATGAAGGTAGTCTCTGTCTGCTCTGTAGCGGCCCTGAAATGAAGGTAGCCTCTGTATGCTCTGTAGCTCCCCTGAAATGAGGGTAGCCTCTGACTGCTCTGTAGCCCCCCTGAAACGAGAGTAGCCTCTGTCTGCTCTGTAGCCGCCCTGAATGAGGGTAGCCTCTGTCTGCTCTGTAGCCCCCTGAAACGAGGGTAGTCCCTGTCTGCTCTGTAGCCTCCCTGAATGAGGGTAGTCTCTGTCTGCTCTGTAGCCGCCCTGAAATGAAGGTAGCCTCTGTCTGCTCTGTAGCCGCCCTGAATGAGGGTAGCCTCTGTCTGCTCTGTAGCACCCCTAAAACGAGGGTAGCCCCTGTCTGCTCTGTAGCCCCCCTGAAATGAAGGTAGCCTCTGTCTGCTCTGTAGCCCCCTGAAATGAAGGTAGCCTCTGTCTGCTCTGTAGCTCCCCTGAAATGAGGGTAGCCTCTGTCTGCTCTGTAGCTGCCCTGAAATGAGGGTAGCCTCTGTCTGCTCTGTAGCTGCCCTGAAATGAAGGTAGCCTCTGTCTGCTCTGTAGCCCCCCTGAAATGAAGGTAGCCTCTGTCTGCCCTGTAGCTCCCCTGAAATGAGGATAGCCTCTGTCTGCTCTGTAGCCGCCCTGAAGTGAAGGTAGCCTCTGTCTGCTCTGTAGCCCCCCTGAAATGAAGGTAGCCTCTGTCTGCTCTGTAGCTCCCCTGAAATGAGGGTAGCCTCTGTCTGCTCTGTAGCCGCCCTGAAATGAAGGTAGCCTCTGTCTGCTCTGTAGCCGCCCTGAATGAGAGTAGCCGCTGTCTGCTCTGTAGCACCCCTGAAATGAGGGTAGCCCCTGTCTGCTCTGTAGCCCCCCTGAAATGAAGGTAGCCTCTGTCTGCTCTGTAGCCGCCCTGAATGAGAGTAGCCTCTGTCTGCTCTGTAGCACCCCTGAAATGAAGGTAGCCTCTGTCTGCTCTGTAGCCCCCCTGAAACGAGGGTAGCCCTTGTCTGCTCTGTAGCCCCCCTGAAATGAGGGTAGCCCCTGTCTGCTCTGTAGCCGCCCTGAATAAGGGTAGCCTCTGTCTGCTCTGTAGCCCGCCTGAAATGAGGGTAGCCTCTGTCTGCTCTGTAGCCCCCCTGAAACGAGGGTAGCCCTTGTCTGCTCTGTAGCCCCCCTGAAATGAAGGTAGCCTCTGTCTGCTCTGTAGCCGCCCTGAATGAGGGTAGCCTCTGTCTGCTCTGTAGCTCCCCTGAAATGAAGGTAGCCTCTGTCTACTCTGTAGCCGCCATGAATGAGGGTAGCCTCTGTCTGCTCTGTAGCCGCCCTGAAATGAGGGTAGCCTCTGTCTGCTCTGTAGCCCCCTGAAATGAAGGTAGCCCCTGTCTGCTCTGTAGCTCCCCTGAAATGAGGGCCTCATTTATGAGTTTTTGGTGCAGGGCGTCAAAGGCAAAGGGCAGAAATGTGCCATATTAATGATATATGGAGCATTCCTGTCCTTTCCCACTGCGCTGGCACCATTTTGGCAGCCGAGCGCCAACACAGGCACCCTTGCACCATGGTGTAAGGATGCCTCTGTTGCAGGCAGGATTGTTTTTGTGCAGGAAGGGGCACCTTCCTGCATAAAAACAATCCTGAGAGCCGTTTTCCTCTTTCCGTGTGTGCTGCAGAATGCAAAATGGAATGGAATGGAAAGAGGAAAAAACGAGGAGAAATTAAAACAATTCTCCTCGTTAAACCTTACTCTGGGAAAGGCTGAAGGTTTTGGCGCTACCTCAGGTTTACGTGATTTTGTAAATCTGGCGCAGCATCAAAATCCATGGGTGCTGCGTGGGAAAACCCACCGCAACGCCCATGGAACGCCTCCTTGACGCAGAGTAAAGCAACGCAGCGCTTTGTGCTGCTTTTTCTAACTCCATATCTATGAGGCCCTGCAAAGCCATGCAGAGTGGGTTTGCGTCCCCTCGTAGGTATGATTGAGAAGCTTGCACTGCCGGAGAGTCAAAAAAGTGATACTGCGGCGGCACAGGCCTCGTGTGAACGAGCCCCTGAGTGTGACAGGTAACAATGGCGGCTGAGACATCTATAGATTCAATGCACAGGGATAGCCCTGATCCTGGGAGTTGCAAATCTACTCCCTTGTGTTTGGTAGAGCGGTCTCCTATGCATTTCGGGTCAGAACCCGAACTCAAGTTTACTTACAAAGACGTTTGACTTTAGGCGGGAGGAGTTGGCATAGGTTTGCAGTTCCGTTGCGCACATGTAAGACCCGTGGATGGTCTGTGGGTCCCTGTGTTATTGCACACTACAGTGTGTATTTTTAGGATTCGCATGCTGAATGTTTAAGTCCCTGGTGAATGACTCTACAGTGATTATCTGAGTGATGCCCAAAGGGCTGGGAGGTGTGAGGTGATGACGTAAGCCCTCTCAGCGAGGAGCAGGCTGTCTGAAGTGGACAAGATGTTACTCATGTCAGATTCAGAAATACTGAGAGGGCTTGCACAAGAAGGTATGGATGGGCAGGGCTCCTGGCCCCTAAGAGAGAGGTGAGTATCTAGCTGGGTCTGGAGGCTCAGTGGACTAATGTGTCCACTGTAGGGGCCTGTGTTTAACCTCATGGTCACAGGTTCAAATCCTGGCGGGTCCACTCAGCCTTTTATCCTTCTGAGGTCGATATAATGAGTACCATTGAGTTGGGTAACAATAAACATCTGTCATTCAGCACCAAGATACTCTTCTGGGTGAGCATGCGCTTTACAAATACACGTTATGTACTGTGAGCCCTAAGGGCGTCAATGTTATTGGTGTAGAGATTGTTTGAGGGGCTTGCATTACAGAAGAGGAGCTGGGATGTACCATCTCCTTACAGATGTGCAAAAGGCAGCTGTGAGCACAAAAAATAAGACATCAAGTGTCGTCTCAGTCCTTCAGAGATCTCTGGAACAATGCGGGCACTTTTTTTCCCAGCTGCTCGCAGGAAGGGGGTGGAGGGTGAGTGACAGCAAACGAGTCATGTCATAACACGACACACCTATGCAAACTTTAATCTGTGTTCCCAGAGAAAGGCTGAACACTCCACTGCCTGAGGGCGGGATTATTGTTAAAATGTAGAGCTGAAGCAATCTGCAGGGAATGATTGCTCAACGCAAGTATTTCAGCTCTCTCAAACAGTGCTGTTCAACTCTCACACAGTGCTGTTCAACTCTCACACAGTGCTCTCACACAGTGCTGTTCAAAACTCAAACAGTGCTGTTCAACTCTCACACATTGCTGTTCAAAACTCAAACAGTGCTGTTCAACTCTCATACAGTGCTGTTCAACTCATACAGTGCTGTTCAACTCTCATACAGTGCTGTTCAACTCACACAGTGCTGTTCAACTAACACAGTGCTGTTCAACTCTCAAACAGTGCGGTTCAGCTCTCTCAAACAGTGCTGTTCAACTCTCACACAGTGCTGTTGAAATCTCATACAGTGCTGTTCAACTCGCACAGTGCTGTTCAAAACTCAAACAGTGCTGTTCAACTCACACAGTGCTGTTCAACTCTCACACATTGCTGTTCAAAACTCAAACAGTGTGGTTCAGCTCTCACACAGTACTGTTCAACTCTGGCACAGTGCTGTTCAACTCTCGCACAGTACTGTTCAACTCTCACACAGTTCTGTTTAACTCACACAGTGCTGTTCAACTCTCACACAGTGCTGTTCAGCTCTCACACAGTGCTGTTCAACTCTCACACAGTGCTGTTCAACTTACACAGTGCTGTTCAACTCTCACACAGTGCTGTTCAGCTCTCACACAGTGCTGTTCAACTCACACACAGTGCTGTTCAACCCACACAGTGCTGTTTAACTCACACAGTGCTGTTCAACTCACACAGTGCTGTTCAACTCTCACACAGTGCTGTTCAGCTCTCACACAGTGCTGTTCAGCTCTCACGCAGTGCTGTTCAACTCTCACACAGTACTGTTCAACTCTGGCACAGTACTGTTCAATTCTCACACAGTGCTGCTCAACTCACACAGTGCTGTTCAACTCACACAGTGCTGTTCAACTCTCGCACAGTGCTGTTCAACTCTCGCACAGTACTGTTCAACTCTCACACAGTGCTGTTCAACTCACACAGTGCTGATTAACTCTCACACAGTGCTGTTCAGTTCTCACACAGTGCTGTTCAACTCTCACACAGTGCTGTTCAACTCACACAGTGCTGTTCAACTCTCACACAGTGCTGTTCAACTCTCACACAGTGCTGTTCAACTCACACAGTGCTGTTCAACTCTCACACAGTGCTGTTCAACTCACACACAGTGCTGTTCAACTCACACAGTGCTGTTCAACTCTCACACAGTGCTGTTCAACTCTCACACAGTGCTGTTCAAAACTCAAACAGTGCTGTTCAACTCTCACACATTGCTGTTCAAAACTCAAAGAGTGCGGTTCAGCTCTCACACAGTGCTGTTCAACTCTCGCACAGTACTGTTCAACTCTCACACAGTGCTGTTCAACTCACACAGTGCTGTTTAACTCTCACACAGTGCTGTTCAGCTCTCGCACAGTGCTGTTCAACTCTCACACAGTGCTGTTCAACTCTCACACAGTGCTGTTCAACTCACACAGTGCTGTTTAACTCTCACACAGTGCTGTTCAACTCTCACACAGTGCTGTTCAGCTCTCACACAGTGCTGTTCAACTCTCACACAGTGCTGTTCAACTCTCACACAGTGCTGTTCAACTCACACAGTGCTGTTCAACTCACACAGTGCTGTTTAACTCACACAGTGCTGTTCAACTCTCACACAGTGCTGTTCAACTCACACAGTGCTGTTCAACTCTCACACAGTGCTGTTCAACTCTCACAGTGCTGTTCAACTCTCACAGTGCTGTTTAACTCTCACACAGTGCTGCTCAGAGCAGGAGTCATCTGTGCACGTTTGCCACACTGAGTTCCTATGCGCAGAAGATGGACACGGACTTCCTACAAGTGAGCATCTTGGAGCACTTCTTGCTGGAGCTACACAGTGATATAGCGCCTAGATACTCCTAGGGGTGATTGTGTTGCGCTACACAAATACTGATTGATTTATTGATTGATTGAGCCCACCCTGTAATGTTTGCTCGGCCCGGTAAGACCTTCGACCCGGTAATGCAGGAGAGTGGGTGTCACTTCCGCTCGGCCTGATGTCACAGCCACACGCGTGGTCACGGCTGCCACAGTTTCTAGTTATTAGCAGGCAGCACAGCAGATGCATCTATTGCCCCTAAACATGTCTGTAAGGTGCCTGAGCCAATATTACTTAACGGGTCCACTGTCCTAGCACACTGTCCTGGGTGTGCTGTGCTGCCCCTTTTCAAGTGGGTGCAACAGGCACAGACCGGAACAGTGCTCCCTATCACAGTGAATTCGGTTTTCCCTTTGCAGGTGCCAACTCACACCCGCCCTGGGGGCAGCGCATCAGTGAAATGCGGACCGGCTGTTTGAAGCCACCAGTTTGTGGCAACCGAGCCAGAGTTCATAAGGGGGTGCCTGGAGGGTCTCTTGCACCTCCTCCCCCCCTTTCAACGTGCCTCCTCGGGGGTGCACTGACCGCACACCACCACTATGTGACGCACAGGCAGAGCGTCTCCTGAGGGTCTCTTTGCCTCTGCATTTATGTCTGTAATACAGCGAACAATATCAGACTACAGGAGGTAGCCCATATACCCTGAAAAGACTAGGGCAATCAACTATATCATGAAACAATGTCTCAAAAGGGTGTCAACCTGTAATACAGCGAAGGCGCAAGGGCAACAGGTTCCCTCATTTGCATGATCCTACGTCCCATGTAAATGAGGGCCCGGCCTGCCCCTTTGGGCATTCTTCCAAGTGACGGTCTTGACGTGGGTGGCAGCTCCGATGTGTGGGTCAGTACTGGGCACAGTCATTCTCAAGATGTAGTGAGTGAAATGTACTTTAGTTGGACCCACACAAAAGGAGCTGAGGGGAACGCAGCCCCCCCCACACCCCACACACACTCTAAAATCTCTTCAGTACTGACGATATGAAGGAATATGAATATTATCTCACCACGGACCAGTGCTGGACACCCCTGCTGTACATGAGGGAGTTCACCTCTGAGCAGACAACCACTCTAGACCACACAGGTGTGATAGCAGGTGTCACCGAAGGGACAGCCACTGTAGGCCACACAGGTGTGAAATCAGGTGTCACTGAAGGGACAACCACTCCAGGCCACACAGGTGTGATAGCAGGTGTCACCGAAGGGACAACCACTCCAGGCCACACAGGTGTGATAGCAGGTGTCACCGAAGGGACAACCACTGTAGACCACACAGGTGTGATAGCAGGTGTCACCGAAAGGACAACCACTTTAGGCCACACAGGTGTGAAATCAGGTGTCACCGAAGGGACAACCACTCCAGGCCACACAGGTGTGATAGCAGGTGTCACCGAAGGGACAACCACTCCAGGCCACACAGGTGTGTTAGCAGGTGTCACCAAAGGGACAATCACTTAGGGTCACACAAGTGTGAAATCAGGTGTCACTGGAGGAAGGGACAACCACTCTAGGCCACACAGGTGTGAAAGCAGGTGTCACCGAAGGGACAACCACTCTAGGCCACACAGGTGTGAAAGCAGGTATTCCTGGAGGGACAAACAATTCACTCCTTCATGGGAAAGACCATTTTGATGGAAAACCACTCAGCAACCATTCTACCACACCTCCAGTACTATGCTCCGGTACTGACAGCTACAGTACCACCTGGTGTTATAAAGACAACCACTCAGCAGCCATGCTACCACACCTCCAGTACTATGCTCCGGTACTGACAGCTGCAGTACCCTCTGGTGTTATAAAAACAACTGCTCAACAACAATTCTACCACACTTCCAGTACTATGCTCCGGTACTGTCAGCTGCAGTACCACCTGGTGCTATAAAGACAACCGCTCAGCAGGCATTCTACCACACCTCCAGTACTATGCTCCGGTACTGACAGCTGCAGTACCACCTGGTGTTATATAAAGACAACCACTCAGCAGCCATGCTACCTCAACTCCAATACTAATCTCCAGTACTGACAGCTGCAGTACCACCTGGTGCTATAAAGACAACCGCTCAACGACCATTCTACCACACCTCCGGTACTATGCTCTGGTACTGACACCTGCAGTAAGTAAGTAAGTAAGTCCATTTTTATATAGCGCAGCTACTCACCCTTACGGGTCTCAAGGCGCTGGGGGCCGTCATGGAAATTAAGTGAGCTATTGCCCAGAGTCACATGGTGCTGAGCTGAGCTGCCGCCGGAGCCGGGGATCGAACCATGAAGCCTGTGCTCCGAAGTCAGCTGCCCTGGCCGCTGCACCAGTACCACCTGGTGCTATAAAGACAACCACTCAGCAGCCATTCTACCACACCTCCAGTACTATGCTCCGGTACTGACAGCTGCAGTACCACCTGGTGCTATAAAGACAACCGCTCAACGACCATTCTACCACACTTCCAGTACTATGCTCCGGTACTGACAGCTGCAGTACCAGCTGGTGCTATGAAGACAACCACTCAGCAGCCATTCTACCAAACCTCCTGTACTATGCTCTGGTACAGACAGCTGCAGTACCACCTGGTGCCATGAAGACAACCACTCAGCAGCCATTCTACCACACCTCCAGTGCTATGCTCCGGTACTGACAGCTGAAGTACCACCTGGTGCTATAAAGACAACCGCTCAACGACCATTCTACCACACCTCCAGTACTATGCTCCGGTTCTGACAGCTGCAGTACCACCTGGTGCTATGAAGACAACCACTCATCCGCCATTCTACCACACCTCCAGTACTATGCACTGGTACTGAAAGCTACAGTACCACCTGGTGCTATAAAGACAACCACTCAGCAGCCATGCTACCACACCTCCAGTACTATGCTCCGGTACTGACAGCTGCAGTACCACCTGGTGCTATAAAGACAACCGCTCAATGACCATTCTACCACACCTCCAGTACTATGCTCCGGTACTGACAGCTGCAGTACCACCTGGTGCTATAAAGACAACCGCTCAGCAGCCATTCTACCACACCTCCAGTACTATGCTCCGGCACTGACAGCTGCAGTACCACCTGATGCTATAAAGACAACTGCTCATCCGCCATTCTACCACACCTCCAGTACTATGCTCGGGTACTGACAGCTGCAGTACCACTGGTGCTATAAAGACAACCGCTCATCCGCCATTCTACCACACCTCCAGTACTATGCTCCGGCACTGACAGCTGCAGTACCACCTGGTGCTATAAAGACAACCGCTCAATGACCATTCTACCACACCTCCAGTACTATGCTCCGGTACTGACAGCTGTAGTACCACCTGGTGCTATAAAGACAACCGCTCATCCGCCATTCTACCACACCTCCAGTACTATGCTCTGGTACTGACAGCTGCAGTACCACCTGGTGCTATAAAGACAACCGCTCATCCGCCATTCTACCACAACTCCAGTACTATGCTCCGGTACTGACAGCTGCAGTACCATCTGGTGTTATAAAGACAACTGCTCAACAACAATTCTACCACACTTCCAGTACTATGCTCCGGTACTGTCAGCTGCAGTACCACCTGGTGCTATAAAGACAACCGCTCATCCGCCATTCTACCACAACTCCAGTACTAATCTCCGGGTACTGACAGCTGCAGTACCACCTGGTGCTATAAAGACAACCGCTCAGCAGGCATTCTACCACACCTCCAGAACTATGCTCCGGTACTGACAGCTGCAGTACCACCTGGTGTTATATAAAGACAACCACTCAGCAGCCATGCTACCTCAACTCCAATACTAATCTCCAGTACTGACAGCTGTAGTACCACCTGGTGCTATAAAGACAACCGCTCAACGACCATTCTACCACACCTCCAGTACTATGCTCCGGTACTGACAGCTGTAGTACCACCTGGTGCTATAAAGACAACCGCTCAACGACCATTCTACCACACTTCCAGTACTATGCTCCGGTACTGACAGCTGCAGTACTAGCTGGTGCTATGAAGACAACCACTCAGCAGCCATTCTACCAAACCTCCTGTACTATGCTCCGGTACAGACAGCTGCAGTACCACCTGGTGCTATCAAGACAACCACTCAGCAGCCATTCTACCACACCTCCAGTGCTATGCTCCGGTACTGACAGCTGAAGTACCACCTGGTGCTATAAAGACAACCGCTCAACGACCATTCTACCACACCTCCAGTACTATGCTCCGGTTCTGACAGCTGCAGTACCACCTGGTGCTATGAAGACAACCACTCATCCGCCATTCTACCACACCTCCAGTACTATGCACTGGTACTGAAAGCTACAGTACCACCTGGTGCTATAAAGACAACCACTCAGCAGCCATGCTACCACACCTCCAGTACTATGCTCCGGTACTGACAGCTGCAGTACCACCTGGTGCTATAAAGACAACCGCTCAATGACCATTCTACCACACCTCCAGTACTATGCTCCGGTACTGACAGCTGCAGTACCACCTGGTGCTATAAAGACAACCGCTCAGCAGCCATTCTACCACACCTCCAGTACTATGCTCCGGCACTGACAGCTGCAGTACCACCTGATGCTATAAAGACAACTGCTCATCCGCCATTCTACCACACCTCCAGTACTATGCTCGGGTACTGACAGCTGCAGTACCACTGGTGCTATAAAGACAACCGCTCATCCGCCATTCTACCACACCTCCAGTACTATGCTCCGGCACTGACAGCTGCAGTACCACCTGGTGCTATAAAGACAACCGCTCAATGACCATTCTACCACACCTCCAGTACTATGCTCTGGTACTGACAGCTGCAGTACCACCTGGTGCTATAAAGACAACCGCTCATCCGCCATTCTACCACAACTCCAGTACTATGCTCCGGTACTGACAGCTGCAGTACCATCTGGTGTTATAAAGACAACTGCTCAACAACAATTCTACCACACTTCCAGTACTATGCTCCGGTACTGTCAGCTGCAGTACCACCTGGTGCTATAAAGACAACCGCTCATCCGCCATTCTACCACAACTCCAGTACTAATCTCCGGGTACTGACAGCTGCAGTACCACCTGGTGCTATAAAGACAACCGCTCAGCAGGCATTCTACCACACCTCCAGAACTATGCTCCGGTACTGACAGCTGCAGTACCACCTGGTGTTATATAAAGACAACCACTCAGCAGCCATGCTACCTCAACTCCAATACTAATCTCCAGTACTGACAGCTGTAGTACCACCTGGTGCTATAAAGACAACCGCTCAACGACCATTCTACCACACCTCCAGTACTATGCTCCGGTACTGACAGCTGCAGTACCACCTGGTGCTATAAAGACAACCGCTCAACGACCATTCTACCACACTTCCAGTACTATGCTCCGGTACTGACAGCTGCAGTACTAGCTGGTGCTATGAAGACAACCACTCAGCAGCCATTCTACCAAACCTCCTGTACTATGCTCCGGTACAGACAGCTGCAGTACCACCTGGTGCTATCAAGACAACCACTCAGCAGCCATTCTACCACACCTCCAGTGCTATGCTCTGGTACTGACAGCTGCAGTACCACCTGGTGCTATAAAGACAACCGCTGAACGACCATTCTACCACACCTCCAGTACTATGCTCCGGTTCTGACAGCTGCAGTACCACCTGGTGCTATGAAGACAACCACTCATCCGCCATTCTACCACACCTCCAGTACTATGCACTGGTACTGACAGCTACAGTACCACCTGGTGCTATAAAGACAACCACTCAGCAGCCATTCTACCACACCTCCAGTACTATGCTCCGGTACTGAGAGCTGCAGTACCACCTGGTGCTATAAAGACAACCGCTCATCCGCCATTCTACCACACCTCCAGTACTGTGCTCCGGTACTGACAGCTGCAGTACCACCTGGTGCTATAAAGACAACCGCTCAATGACCATTCTACCACACTTCCGGTACTAATCTCCGGTACTGACAGCTGCAGTAACACCTGGTGCTATAAGGACAACCGCTCAACGACCATTCTACCACACCTCCGGTACTATGCTCCAGTACTGACAGCTGCAGTACCACCTGGTGCTATAAAGACAAACGCTCAATGACCATTCTACCACACCTCCGGTACAATGCTCCGGTACTGACAGCTGCAGTGCCACCTGGTGCTATAAAGACAACCGCTCAACGACCATTCTACCACACCTCCAGTACTATGCTCTGGTACTGACAGCTGCAGTACCACCTGGTGCTATAAAGACAACCACTCAATGTCCATTCTATCACACCTCCAGTACTATGCTCCGGTACTGACAGCTGCAGTACCACCTGGTGCTATAAAGACAACCGCTCAATGGCCATTCTACCACACCTCCAGTACAATGCTCCGGTACTGACAGCTGCAGTGCCACCTGGTGCTATAAAGACAACTGCTCAACGACCATTCTACCACACCTCCAGTACTATGCTCTGGTACTGACAGGTGCAGTACCACCTGGTGCTATAAAGACAACCGCTCAACGACCATTCTACCACACCTCCAGTACTATGCTCCGGTACTGACAGCTGCAGTACCACCTGATGCTATAAAGACAACCGCTCAACGACCATTCTACCACACCTCCAGTACTATGCTCCGGTACTGACAGCTGCAGTGCCACCTGGTGCTATAAAGACAACCGCTCAGCAGGCATTCTACCACACCTCCAGTACTATGCTCCGGTACTGACAGCTGCAGTACCACCTGGTGCTATAAAGACAACCGCTCAACGACCATTCTACAACACCTCCGATACTATGCTCCGGTACTGACAGCTGCAGTACCACCTGGTGCTATAAAGACAACCGCTCAACGACCATTCTACCACACTTCCGGTACATTGCTCCGGTACTGACAGGTGCAGTGCCACCTGGTGCTATAAAGACAACCGCTCAACGACCATTCTACCATACCTCCAGTACTATGCTCCGGTACTGACAGCTGCAGTACCACCTGGTGCTATAAAGACAACCACTCAACGTCCATTCTATCACACCTCCAGTACTATGCTCCGGTACTGACAGCTGCAGTACCACCTGGTGCTATAAAGACAACCGCTCATCCGCCATTCTACCACACCTCCAGTACTATGCTCCGGTACTGACAGCTGCAGTACCACCTGGTGCTATAAAGACAACCGCTCATCGACCATTCTACCACACCTCCAGTACTATGCTCCGGTACTGACAGCTGCAGTACCACCTGATGCTATAAAGACAACCGCTCATCGACCATTCTACCACACCTCCAGTACTATGCTCCGGTACTGACAGCTGCTGTACCACCTGGTGCTATAAAGACAACCGCTCAACGCCCATTGTTCCACACCTCCAGTAGGTTGAACACAGGCCCCTACAGGGGGCGCATTAGTCCACTCAGCCACCAGACCCAGCATGCGGAGTGTTAATAACTTACAAATGAGTAATGTGAATAGTATTGCCTTTGAGACAACGCTGGATTACATATGAGCGATGAACCTGAGGAGTTGTCAGATTGTTGGATAAGGATAATGTCCTATCTTCGTGAAGAACTTTGGGTCACAAGTACTGGTCACTGCTCGCACAATACTGGTTGCAGTTTGTAACCAGTAAATAACGTCTGCACCAACTTATGTACAAATAGGGTGGGTCTGAAAAATTAAAGTTTGGAGTGGGCGGCAATCACACCGCACTCATGAATAATTAATGAGGTAGTTAGCAAATTGTGACTCACTGTGATTGGAGGTTATCAAAGGGATGGTGGCCTGCTGAGGACAACAGACCTCTATGTCTGTTACTCCCTTTCAATAAAGTAAACCTTTCTTTTTAAACTTGGACCGTTTTCCTTAAAGGGAGTAGAGCGGTGTTTACAAATAAAAGTTTACTTTTTCTTGTTTGTTTGAGAGTTGTCAGTGCTCCTTTGAACTCAACAAGCGATTAGTCAGTTCTCTAAGGGACCTAATGGGACCCTTCTCCTTTGCAAATGGGTGATCACCCCCACTTTGGGACTGGTAAAATGTAAATGTTTTGCAACTGTATTTCAGTCGGAGAGCATTGATACAGATGACACTGATTTGGTATTTGGAAGAAACGCCTACAACACAACCCTTCCACATTCCGAATCGGTATTTATTGGGAACGTTGTATTAGGAGTCAGAAAACATTTCTACTACACCGGGAGTGGTATGTAGCTGAGTTAGTGCATTTGCAACTAAGATGTTTCGCACATCTGGCTCTTTCTTACGTCTCTTTTTGTTGAAAGAGCGCACACCTGATCGGGGGCGGGGCCAGCACCCTCAGGTGTTTTACCTGACAGAGTAGAGTGTGAAACAACTCATGAGAAGGAGGAGTCTGTTGGAGTTTTACATCCAATCATGCGGTTTATGAGACTTTAGGTCTGTGTTCATCACTGGCAGGGTTCCACCTCGCTGTTTTTTAGCAGCCTGGGGTGTATTTCTAATTCCAGGCCAGTGAAAATATTGTAAAAACTAAGCAGTGAAAGCAGTGAAATCCGGTATTTTTTACCCATTCTGAAGCTTAAACCTAAAAAAGCAAGCACATAAACAAATCAGGTAAACTAGTATGTGAGACCTGTTACAATTCTTTCAGAACGTGCAAAGTAATAACTTTCATGTTACAAGAGAATCCTGATCATTTTGCACAAAATCTTAGTGCCAATATCGGCAACAATCAGTTCTCATACAGCAACATACATAAATAAACCACACAACACCTTTTTTAGTGGAGAAATTTGCTGCAGGTTTATTTGCATAACCAATATGCCAACATGGTGGGTTATCTTACGGGCAATCCCAGGGCAGGCCAGCCCCTATGCCGCCTGCCCGTCTGATGAGCCAAATTGCACCGTGGCCGTCGCCAATCGGTGGTTACCAATTATTGGGAGAGGCCACCTCTCCCATCAGTGGACCGCCAGTCCACTCCCTTACTCACGCCCCCAACAGGTGGGCGGAGCGTTTCAGGCAGCCCCGGTTGCTCAGACCCACAACCGCCCGTAGGACTAACGGGGCGCCGTAGTTCTTCCAGGGGACCCGCTAAGACATCCCTGGGTATCCTTGGCTTAGCACCCTTGTTGTGCTGCTGCAATATAGTACCCTTCTGTACCATGCAGACTCTGGATCGCCCTGTAACTCCTCCTGCAACACAAAACAATAAGTTAGATTCTTCCCCTCCCCGTACTACCCTTTGGCCATCCGCAGGGTAAGCGGTAGGGTGGGAAACAGCGAGACGGGTAGCGGTCAAGAGACCGTACAGTGGGCGGGGGAAGGCTTTTGTACCCCTGTCCCCCTCCCATGGCCGGAAGTGACGCGGCCAGCAGACCCCCTGGTCCCTAGCCCAGGGAGTCTAGTCAGCAGACTTCTGTGCCTTCCTGTGGCACTAAGGCGGCCGCCCTGTTGGAGGGTCCCCTACGTGGCCCCCCTGGGCAGCCTTGGCATAGTGCCAATATCGGCAACAATCAGTTCTCATACAGCAACATACATAAATAAACCACACGACACCTTTTTAGTGGAGAAATTTGCTGCAGTATTATTTGCATAACCAATATGCCAACATGGTGGGTTATCTTACGGGCGATCCCAGGGCAGGCCAGCCCCTATGCCGCCTGCCCGTCTGATGAGCCAAATTGCACCGTGGCCGTCGCCAATCGGTGGTTACCAATTATTGAGAGAGGCCACCTCTCCCATCAGTGGACCGCCAGTCCACTCCTTACTCACGCCCCCAACAGGTGGGCAGAGCGTTTCAGGCAGCCCCGGGTGCTCAGACCCACAACCGCCCGTAGGACTAACGGGGCACCGTAGTTCTTCCAGGGGACCCGCTAAGACATCCCTGGGTATCCTTGGCTTAGCACCCTTGTTGTGCTGCTGCAATATAGTACCCTTCTGTACCTTGCAGACTCTGGATCGCCCTGTAACTCCTCCACAGCTCTGGGGGTGGCCACCGTCACCACCAGGGCCTTCCACCAAGGCAGATATTCCTACCTACAGCCTGTTGCTTCCAAGGCCTCCCCAAGGCCCAGCAAAAATAAGTCCATGCCTACCCTTGAGAGGTGAATCCCATCCACTTCCCAGCATCCAGTAGACTTGGCATGAAGAAAACCATGACTGATGAAGAAAATCCCCAATGCTCCGTGAATTTACGCCTGGCGCTGTTCACTCTCCTACGTGACATCTCAATGGCGTCTCCAGATCGGGCTCCTTGCCAAACTGGGCGAGGTAAAATTTAAGACCACCACAGTTCACATGCCCCAAGCTGATTACTCAACTGACACATGATGTCCCTCATGTCTTGGAGCAGTACTCTCCTCCCCAGAGTCGTCAGGTCATTCCCTCCCAAGTGTATGACCAGAATAGGAGGTGGACCGCTCCCTCCCCCAAGTATCTGCTGCAGCTTCCTCATCAGCTCGCTCCAGCGCATACCTGGGTAACCTAGCCACGTTATCTCTGTGACCTTGGTTCCTGGTAAATAAAGAGATGTTGTGTTTGAAAACCATAATTGTTGTAGCGTTTATATTCTAATAATCTACAATTGCACAACAACACCACATCACTGCAACATCATTTGTCAATCCGGGCCAAAACCGTACACCTTTAAGCACCTGACTGTCGGTTGCAACATGGTACCTAAGGGTCCTCTCGCCATATCCTTCAGCTCAAGGCCTTATATATCGTTTGTAGCATTGCGACTCCCAGCGCCCTACCTGCTTAATTCGCTCTGGCGGCATCCCTGATAGGAAGGCTGTGGCAGCCGCCCCAATCCTGAAGGAGTGGCTGCTGAATCTCTTGTCTCCCCCTGTCTGTCCTGCCAATTGCAAGCATGCCTGCATGATGTGGTCTACTTGAAACTTTGTAACCGGAGACCCGTTGGGCCAAAGCACACTTGTTGGATGACAAATTCCACAACCTGCATGGCTGCCAGCCAAGGCTAAAGGCGGGACAATTTGCACATGTTTATTGTTACTCAACTCAGAGGTACTCGATATATCGACCTCAGGAGGATGAAATGCTAAGTGAACCTACCAGGATCGGAACCTGTGACCAGAGGTCGGACCCAAGCCCCTTACAGTTCTACTGCTCCACATGCCTGTGAACTTGTCTCCCAGGGCAGACTTCAAGCACCTGACCCATACTTGGGCATGCCTGAACTAGAAACCCATATCTAAAAAGGCCTGCCAACCGGCAACCACCAAAATTGCAGTCCGAATGATTGCTGACAACTCCCAAGGAAAATTGCTTAACTGGAGCAACTGGTAACATGCAATCAATTTAACCATAATTATGGCTGCAGAATGTGCTCGTAGTTGTCCGTATTAGTGCTCCCTCCCCTCCATATCAGTGCTATCAAGGCAACCCGCACCCTCCTGGGAATGGCCCGCTCACGCCCCAGCTGGCAGAAGGTGCCTATTCGTGAGTAGCCCATAACCTTACGTATTTTACCAACGGTAAACCAGGATTATGCTGAAACCTACTGCTGAGTGCGCGTTGTACAATCCCAGGTATGCCTATCTTTGCCTATTCTGTTTCTGTCTGCACAGTTTGATAACCCTGCCAGCCCCAAACCCAGGCGAAATAAAAGGAAGCTATACCGCTGCCCGTGTGCGTCGCTGCTGGTGCTAATGATGGTCCAGTAAGCACCGGTAAACTAGATGCTGTACTATAGCAATAGAGGGCCATTGCAGCACTTTATTAAAGTCCATGGCTAACCTACTCACAGTATGGCAGAGACTAGAGAGGCTGTAAATGTAATGCCCATTGAGATGATCAATAGACCCCACAGGGAGTGATCCTGTGTACTGAGGTAGCAACCACCAACACCACCACTCCCCGCATGAGACTCAGTCCAGGTTTACTTTGCCCTGTGCAGTAGTGTAGCCACCATTCGCCGGCATCTAACCTGTGCAGTGTCCTGTTCTGTCCTGTTCAGTCCCCCTCATGTGCTTCCACTGGGCACCTCTGCCTGATGTGTGTGACCTAAGACAGTCCCCTTGCATGGCGGTCTGCCAGAGAGACAATCCAACAAATGCCTCAAAAAGTACCACTACTTGCCTTCAATCGATTCTTGCCTGGCATTCCTTCATGCCCGGAATACCCAGCAGTAATGCTTCTACTCGGTCAAAAGACCCGGCCACACATCAAACCCACCGAGACAAGGTGTGGTCCGTTACCCTGCCCCAATCTCTGCGGAAACAACAAATGAGCAGGATCTGACATAAAAGACGAGATCCCCAGTTGCACTTGAAAAATGTTGTACTGCCCAACCCGATCTGCCCCTTTGAAAGATACCCCAACCGCTTGGATTTGAGCCTCACCAAGCACGACCTTTATCCTGGACCTACCTCCAACATGACATGTATTTTAGCGCCTGTCACCCTAGGGGTCTGCTGGCTCTGACAGAGCAGTGACAAGGTGAAGCCTGCTAACCTGCCCCCAAACTCAGCAGGACACCCCCATGTGCGAGCTTGCCACAAACGTCTGTAAAAGCATGCTAACCCCTAGCATGTTTGACTTCCCTTTGCTCAAGGGGGGCGGCCAGTCCTGTCTGGAGGTGTGTGTATTGGACGACCCGTGTCCTGGAAGTACCTATAATTACAGTACATTAGTCACTACTTCATGGTACCTGGTGTGTTTAATAAAACTAATAACAGGTCTAACAAATCCATCAGGCATCCTCCGTTTACTTTAGGGATGTTGGATTGAGGGGATCCTGTGAAATCTGGAAGATATCTCCCTTGGCATGCCATCCCTTTAGCACAACATTTAAAGCTCCTAGGCATGTCACTTAAATCATCTTGAATGTGTTTAAAGCTAATTAGTTTGAGTTCTGCTCTTGGCAACATCCCTTCTAACCCACCGGTTGGGTAACCACTCCTGTTTGTTTCTTGTACAAGGGTCCCCAATGACCTGGCACTGTGTAAGGGAACACAGATTTCCCGTGCACCTAGCCATGGGCCTTCTACTGCGTGTGACCCCCCGTTGATGTGTTTTAGACTGTTGCTCTGTGTGAGCTGTGACATCTCTGACTTTATTTATTTAACTGCAATTTGTGCTGGATATGACGGAAATTGCAGCAGGTCCATGGATATAGGCCATAAGGTGTGTCATTGCATAGTTCCAGTGACCTGGCTGAGAGGAGCTGCCTTACCACAGATGATGGCACATGTAGTGCGAGGCTCGGTCGCCTCCCTCCATTAAAATCCCAGATGAAAGGTGCCCCTAGTGTGAGATGCGATACCAACAAGACTGGCCGCAGCATGTCTCCCACCCAACTGGGTGTTCCAAGTACTGCTGCACCCCACGTAATTGTGTTGGAGGAGGCACCCAACGCCCCATTAGTTAGTATCTCTGCATAACAGACACGGACTACTAATACACTAAGCAAAGTGATCTAAAGTATTGCCATGCTATCCCACAACAGAAGGCCAGAACCCTCCTTATTCTTCCCTCACGCATAGCTTGCGGGGTTGCGCACGCACTCCCACTGTTCAGTCACATGACTGTGACACCTACCACACACATTGCCAAGGGCGCTGCTTGAGAGACGAGCGTCCCACAGCAGCATGTTCTACAGGCCATATGTTTGCTGCCGAGCACGAGACTCCCCGCCCGCTCAGTGTCAGACTCAAACAGAGGACCCATCAACGTCGGCCAGTGGCTCCAAGGCAGAATACCCCTAGTGGCCAAAGCAAACATTAGCTTGTGTGTATTGGTAGGCCCCGACTCGCAGTACCTAGTTATCCTGCTATCATTGTAAAGCCCTGCTGCCTTCGGGCCTAGCCCGCGCTAAATGAAATTGCGAATAAGGTAAACAATACAGACGCACTCCCGCGCAAGGACAGGGCACGCTGGTAACACTCCTACAAGGGTCACCACTCAGGCAGCCGATGCCCCGCTACACTGGCACTGGAAGAGCGCATGCTGCGTAGTGCAGAGAGTCAGAAGACGCTAGCCTGCGGTTCCCTGAGGAGGCACTGGCTCATAGGTAGATGGGACGGGAGCAGTCGTTGTCTGTGTACTCCGCCCCCCGTACCTACATATCTCCATGCTAGCTGCGCAAATCATTAGTGGTGGGTAGTGCGCAGGCATCCCGCCAAACACAGGCTTCGGCTCTACCACCACCCTACAAAGCACATTGTAACCTTTTCAATTGATAAAACCCGACTTCCCCGCAGTGCCACCTTTCATCGCTGTAGCTGTAACTTCCAAGACTCGTCACTTATATCACTTTACACTCTCACCATCCGGGTGCCGCACTGACTCACGCTTTGTCTGAGGGTTCGCCCTGCCCGTGAGCCGCTGACCCGTGCCAGGCACACGGCCCCTGATCCGCTCTGCCAGAAGGACACCGCAGGCGGCAGAATACCGGGCCAGCAAAGACAATATAATTCCTTACTCTGCAAAAACATAGACTAAAAGTGGCAGTGAAAGGAGGGCAGTGTTTTAAATAATAAACTGTGTTGGGTTCTTATAGAATCCGCAGAGGTTACCGAAATGCCGCCAAACCGGAAATTCCCTGCCTGTGAAACACGAGGCTTGTCTGAGGCAACTAATTAGTCGGAAAACAAGCAAACCTCATCGCCGGGCACTGGAAAGCCGCCTGCTCCGAAGACAAAGCAACTTGAAATTACCCGCAATGTAGGGCCCGGCCGGGGACCCGACAGGCCACAAGGCAGTGCCCCATGGCCACACCAGGAACTCACACAATAGTTCGGCCTGACCTGTCCCCGCGCCGGCAATAACCAAGGGATCACCCCTTCTTCCCTGGCCAAGAGACATTGGCGGACACAACCAACGGACCCCTCACCGTGTGTGATTGTCCGACTCGGGTTCAAGAAGTGGGCGCCAGTGCACAACACCACCAGGCGCCCTTGCTAAAGAGGCCCATAAGTTCCCAGTATGTGCCAACCTCAGAAGCCTGCAATCTAAAGCGCTTCTTGACAGTCAGAGGCTGTGTTTCACCCCGGTTGCCGCACTGACTCACGCAGGTTTGACTCGGGGTTTCGAATACTCTGTGGTGCAAATAATATATCCGTGCGCCAAACCAACCGACAACGCCGCTGTTTTCTGTGAGGCCACGGGTACTGCACAGCGCTAAGGAGGAGCACTCTAAGAGAAATTTCCCACGCGGACACCACACGACTGAAAATCATGCTCTACCCATGAGCCGCTGCACCGGGCCAGCGAGCCACAGGACCGCTCGATCACAAGCCACCCAGCATGGGGCTGAAAACCAAGCCAGGCAAAGACAACGTACTTAAATACTGTGCTCAGGTATCCCTAAACGAAGATTTGAAACCTGGGAGCAAAAAGGCGAGAAGTTATCTGCGGTCATCCCCTCCATCAAGGGTAAGGTGGGGCCAGGGGAGGAACGTCTCGGAAGAGAGCACCAGCCCCCGCCGTGGATGCTTTTGCTCAGAGGGGCGCCGGATTCTATAAAGTTAGGCCATAAGTGCATAGACCCGCGCCCTCTGCAGCCTTACGAGCACGTGAAAATAAGAGGGGCCGCGTTGCACTTCCAGTGCAAACACTTTGAATATGCAGGCAGCGACTAGGTCCCCCCCAATTCGTGCCCTTCCCCTAGGGATGTGGGAGCGAGCCCCGCAAGACCACCGTTCCTCTCGACCCCGACAGAGGCAAACACAAACAGAGGCAGCAAAGGGGTATCACTGGTAATTCTAGGATTCCGTCGAGCACGGAGCAACAACATCAGGCGCTCCAAAGCACCCCCTTTACCAATGTCCGTCGACGCCGACCTACACAGTGTAGCCAGGCCCAAGCCGCCAGGCTCTCCTGACCCCCAACCAAAGCGCCAAACAGTCCGAGAACCACTCCAGGGAGGGACAGAGGCCACATGCCGACACTCCTGCTGGGCCCTCCACCATGTGCATCACATGGGCCGTAGAGGAAACCTGAAGCACGGAGACGTGCCCGGCGCCCACCAGGGTCCCAGGAAAAAAAGGAAGCCAGGACATAAGAGGCACGCTGCGAATCGTCCGCGCCCAAGCACACCGTTCAACTGCACTTCTCTTCGCCCTGTGTGTGTGATTCTGTTCCTGATAAGTAGCAGCACGAGCCGTACAGGAAGACAGGAGATCATTCAATCCCACCGCAGCTGTGACTGACCCTGATCCGGCCCCCCCAGTGACTCCTGCCGAAGCCAGACACATTCGCAGCGCACACACCCTCTGCAGTATGCTCCCTGCACCATGGCAAGCGCACACCTGCTGCGCACAAGCTGCCCCATGCCAGGGCGCTTGAATCTGTGAAGCCGCGATGGGACACAGCCCCGGGCAGCCGAGGCCTCAACGCCGCACTCTCTCCATGCTGCGGCAACGCTAACCTGGGCACAGAGGCTGCCCTTCCCCCAAGGGGACACCGCCAGGAGGAGGAGTAACGGGGCCCAGCACCCACCTCAAACACTGACCCCTGCTGCTAAAACAGCACCCCGACCCACCTGCAGTCCGGAGAAACACACCACTCCCGTCCTCTACTCGCGGAGCTAACCCGAGGTGAGCCCCATTAACCCGGCACCCCCAGTACCGTCAAGTCACATGGTGGGGCTCGTCCAAATCCTACCCGGCACTCAAACAAAACCCGGACCTGTCTGCCCTGCAAATGGAGGAAACATGCCGATGCACCTATAAGCATTCCGACAACAGGACACGCCAGCGGCACAACAAACGCCCCACCGGACCCTGACTGATTGCCATTGCCCACGGGCCCTCCTCCTGGCTGCCAAACCGAACGCGACCATTCGTGAAAGCAAGGGTCGAATTGTGGACCCTAAACTCCACAAACACGGACGCCCAACACCAGTAGGGGAGGGGCGACTACCGTCTACCATGGCCCTGCCAGGCCCACCGATGCGAACCATGCACCCCTCCCTTGTGCAGGGAGGGGCGTATGGGGAGGATAAGCTGACACTCCATCCTAAACCCTCCCCCAGACGCGACCACGAGAATGCGGTGCCTGTTGCAGCGGCCCCTCTCTGCATAAACTCTCCCATATGGGGCTGGCCCCCACCGCGGGAAGTAGGGGCCCCGACTCTCCAACCACAGGGAGGGCGCTTCCGAGTGTGCTTGGATGAAGGGGATTCTTCACCGCATCGTGCCCAACACCCGTGGGAGCCTGTGCCCCCGACGGGGCTGCGTATCAACTTTAATTCAACACCAGACGGGAGGCCCAACAACTTGCCCCGGAGTTGCAGCGCAACCATCACGCACAAAACTCACCGCAACAACGGCAAAACGCCATCTCGACCTGGACCCGACGTGCCTGCCAGCGTGTCTGGTGAAGGACAAAAGACATTGCGGGCATCCCGACGCAACCAAACAGCGTAACGGGCAGCCACAAAACAGCGAGACGGGTAGCGGTCAAGAGACCGTACAGTCTGCGGGGAAGGCTTTGTACCCCTGTCCCCTCCCACGGCCGGAAGTGACGCGGCCAGCAGACCCCCTGGTCCCTAGCCCAGGGAGCCTAGTCAGCAGACTTCTGTGCCTTCCTGTGGCACTAAGGCGGCCGCCCTGTTGGAGGGTCCCCTACGTGGCCCCCCTGGGCAGCCTTGGCATTGTCGCCTGCGAGCTCTAGCAAAGCTAGAAGGCCGCCATTTTGGCAAGCTGTGTGTGTTCACCAGGGCCGGACTGGCCGTAGCGGGCTCCGGGTGTTTCCCCGGGAGGCTGGAAGGTTGGGGGCCGGTTTTGCAGCAGTGGGGGCTGGTTTTGTTACTGGGGGCCGAGTTTGCAGCGGTTTTGCAGTATCAGCTACCAGTAACAAAAGCATCAGTGCTTCACACTTATAACCCCCCCGCGGGGGCTAGTCCGACAAAACTGCCGGGGCTGCTTTGGGTTCCCAGTGGCTCTGGTGTTCTCAGGCCTTTCTGATCATTTGTCTCACGCAGCTTCTGAAGTCGCGCATTCGATGGTTACTTGGTAGATCCTCCTGTCCCGTTCTGTTGTGTTATTGCGGAAACCTCTGGTTCTGCCCAGTTCCCTCCACGGGTGTGTTAAATCCAGTGCTGGAAAGTTGGGGGATCATCTCAGATCCCGGTCTCAGCATCTATTTCTGGCAAGATCTGAGATTCGACGGATCCAGAGAAACATATTGAATTTGTCCTGGTGTCATTTTCTGGTTGTCTGCATTCTGTTCGGAGCAGTAACGTGCAGGCGACAAGGGGGCTTTCTTATTTACACTTCCAGCTGGGACCCAAACAAAAGGCATGATTAAAAGGGCCATCAGCCCTCCTTTTGTTTGATCATAATATTGGATGAGAGCTATCTGGAGCTTAACACCTAGATGCCTAAGCAACAGAAGAAACCAAAGGCGCACAGCACCACCTGTTATTACTTCTAAATACTGAGCAGAAGCTATGCTTTTAGAGGCCGGTTTTTAACTTTCTTCACGCCGTATGTAAGAGATCTGCATGCCCTGTAAGAGGGCAATATTTATCTGTCTGCATGAGTACACATATTACACAAATATTGGCATAAATGGCACCTATTTCTTTATTGAATCATTTTATAGCGCTACTCATCCCAGTGTAGGGTGTCAGAGCACTTTACACCGCACACAGAGGAATAATAAATTATACATGTGTGTAAATCAATGTACAGGAAATGTTAAACAAAACAATGAGGGAATAATGTGTAGCAATCACATATCATCCATACTTGTAGACATTATACGTTAAGAGTAAACGGTGGGGAGAAACACAAAGTCAGGATAAAAATCTAAGGCAGTGATTGTGGTTGTCTGTACTTTAATAATTCCCAAAAGAACTTTTCTTTGCAAACTTAGAATATCAACAGATTGATTGAAAAATAAGGATCTAAATCTAAGACTTCCAGTTTCATTCGGCTCCTTGATGCTGGTAAATTGAACATTGTGCCATATTTGAAGCATTGAAACTTATGAATTGGAAGTAAGAAAATTGTATCAGTGTCAAAAGCAGTAGCCCATTTATCTATCTACATACAAAACAAATCTTTGCTCTGCATGTTACACAATGTGCTTTGCAGCAGGCACATTAGCCCTCTATACTACTTTATGAGACAAAACTGTGACTGAACTAAACACAGACCTCTCCCAGGACTGCATTACCCACCAGTGTTATTGTACTGTTATGATCGAAATTGCTGGACATACAAAGATCTCTGCAGCAGGTGTCTTAACCTTGCAAGATATATTAAAATGGAGCCCCTTTCCACCAACTAGTTAATCTCAAACTGATTTGCTTTCACATATGTCCTTGTCTCCAAAGTCTTTGCACCAAGTTTTTTTTAAATAAATGTATAAATTGCCTGTCAGACTATGCTTTTCAAGCTCCGTCCCTTGTGACTCCACACCCTTTTCCCTGCCACACCTTGACCTCCAATGTATGTTTTTTCCAATTCCAGCACTGGTGACATTTGATGCTGTGTTTGTGCTCCAGGTGTTTGCCAGTTGTTTCTTGGCCAGTTGTAATGTTTGGAATGTGCACAGACTGTCCCCATTGCATAGGTCTCCCACGGTTGTAATTCCTGCTGCCATGCATGCGGGCACTTCTGCGGCACGTGCACATTTCTTTATTCAGGTATGTACCACAGAGGTAGTGCAGGGATGTATTAAGCAAGAATCTGCGTCTTGCAACATGCCACCCCACTCTTCCGGATTCTTGGAGATAACACGTCAGTAGCAGTGTGTTGACCAATATCGTCTGCATGTCACGTTCCTGAGGTCAGTAGGTTCACACCTTGCCAGGTAGCAGTGCTCTAGGATGGGTGCTCTCATCTCTGCCTTAACAAATGCTAGTTTGGTTTGATAAGGGGCAGCCCGTGCCACCATCTGTCCTATATCAAATCCGCAGAGAACCTCCTGCACAGGCTCAGTGGACGGTGGCACATAAGCAGAGGAGGCTTGGCCGTTTCGCAGTCTTGGGGGTGGCTCTTCTCCCCTCACAGACAGGGGCAGCCTCTTTCAAGCCAGCTCTGCTGTGCGGATGCTCGAGAGGGTCTCCTTAAGGTCCCCATCTTATAAGTCTCTATTTTGTTGCTATATGTGTAGCCCTAGGTATTTTAATGCAGCGGAGGAGGGGTTAGTCCCTCTAGTGATTTTAAAGGATTTAGGGGCATATTATCAACGGCCAGCGATAATTATCGCTGGCCGTGCTTAGCAATAATTTTGTTATCGCAGGCTATCTCTGGAATTTATCGCCCTGGTAGCGCGTTATTAACAACGAGTTTCTCCAGCGCGATAAAAATTCCAGAGATAGCGAGGTTATCGCCGTTTTGCAGGGAACATCGCTGGTTTACCAGCGATGTTCCCTGCAAACGGCGATAACCTTGCTGATACGACCCACAGGGTCATATCAGCATAATCCACCCCAATGTTAGGGATAGGTAAGTCTGCATTTTAGCAGACGTTAGTTTTTGGAGAAAACAGCGGTTTTCTCCAAAAACTAACGTGTGCTAAAATGTTAGGGCAGTCTTGTAAATATCGCGATGTGAACATCAGCGATATTTGCAAGGTAGTCCATCCGGGTACGCCCAATTTGCATCTTAGAGATGCAAAGGGAGGCGTTGGGAAAGGGTGCTAACATGCGATTATGCATGTTAGCACCCTCTTGTAAATAGGGCGATAGTTTTATCTCCGCTTCTTTGGCTTTTTAAGCCAAAAAAGCGGAGATAAAGCCCTTGTAAATATGCCCCTAAGGCACTATACATTTTGTTTAGCTGTTGCCCAAATATATCCCAAAGGCCCCAGGGATCCTCAGTGCGTGGTCTAGTTCTTCCTCTGCATTGTAAAAATAAAGCAGTACATCCTCGGCTTCCAAAGATGTCGTATGCGAGGGTCTCCGTTCGAGGATTCCCTGGTGTGCAGCCTCTCTAACAAGTATGACTGACAAGGGTTCTATCACTGGTGCGAACAGGAGTGGAATAATGGGCATCCTTGACGTGGTCCTCTCTTTATGAAGAAAGAGTTAGCGAAGACCCTCCCAGCCTTGACTCTCGTGATTGGGTTACTGTATAAAGGTTTGGTCCAACCAGGTCTTCCCGGGCCAAACCCCATCTCTCGCAGATCTGTGAACAAGTACTTCCCATGAAGGGAATCAAAGGCTTTCTCCAGGTCTATGGAGGCCACGGCTTGCACTCACAGCCCGTCTGTGCAGCCGTCCATGACGCGGAAGAGTATTCTCAGGTTTGTTTCCAATCTTCCCTGCAGTGCGAGTCTCCATAAGTCTGGCCGGAGCAACCTCGCTCTCATAGACATTTTCTGCAGTCATCACTTCTGAATGTGATGCAATCCTCTCTCCTCTCACCAATCATCACTTCTGAATGTGATGCAATCCTCCGGACCCCCCAGCCCGGGTAGCACTCTCTCCTCTCACCAGTCATCACTTCTGAATGTGATGCGATCCTCTAGACCCCCAGCCCGGGTACCACTCTCTCCTCTCACCAATCATCACTTCTGAATGTGATGCAATCCTCCGGACCCCCCAGCCCGGGTACCACTCTCTCCTCTCACCAAGCATCACTTCTGAATGTAATGCAATCCTCTCTCCTCTCACCAATCATCACTTCTGAATGTGATGCAATCCTCTGGACCCCCCCAACCCAGGTACCACTCTCTCCTCTCACCAATCATCACTTCTGAATGTGACGCAATACTCTGGACCCCCCCAGCCCGGGTAGCACTCTCTCCTCTCACCAATCATCACTTCTGAATGTGATGCAATCCTCTGGACCCCCCAGCCTGGGTATCACTCTCTCCTCTCACCAATCATCACTTCTGAATGTGATGCAATCCTCTGGACCCCCCCAGCCCAGGTACCACTCTCTCCTCTCACCAATCATCACTTCTGAATGTGATGCAATCCTCTGGACCCCCTCAGCCCGGGTAGCACTCTCTCCTCTCACCAATCATCACTTCGGGTAGCACTCTCTCCTCTCACCAATCATCACTTCTGAATGTGATGCAATCCTCTGGACCCCCCCAGCCCAGGTACCACTCTCTCCTCTCACCAATCATCACTTCTGAATGTGATGCAATCCTCTGGACCCCCCTGCCCGGGTATCACTCTCTCCTCTCACCAATCATCACTTCTGAATGTGATGCAATCCTCTGGATCCCCCAGCCCGGGCAGCACTCTCTCCTCTCACCAATCATCACTTCTGAATGTGATGCAATCTTCTGGACCCCCCCAGCCCGGGTACCACTCTCTCCTCTCACCAATCATCACTTCTGAATGTGATGCAATCCTCTGGACCCCCCAGCCCGGGTACCACTCTCTCCTCTCACCAATCATCACTTCTGAATGTGATGCAATCCTCTGGACCCCCCTGCCCGGGTACCACTCTCTCCTCTCACCAATCATCACTTCTGAATGTGATGCAATCCTCTGGACCCCCCAGCCCGGGTAGCACTCTCTCCTCTCACCAGTCATCACTTCTGAATGTGATGCGATCCTCTCTCCTCTCACCAATCATCACTTCTGAATGTGATGCAATCCTCTGGACCCCCCAGCCCAGGTAGCACTCTCTCCTCTCACCAATCATCACTTCTGAATGTGATGCAATACTCTGGACCCCCCAGCCCGGGTAGCACTCTCTCCTCTCACCAATCATCACTTCTGAATGTGATGCAATACTCTGGACCCCCCAGCCCGGGTAGCACTCTCTCCTCTCACCAATCATCACTTCTGAATGTAATGCAATCCGCTGGACCCCCAGCCCGGGTACCACTCTCTCCTCTCACCAATCATCACTTCTGAATGTAATGCAATCCTCTCTCCTCTCACCAATCATCACTTCTGAATGTAATGCAATCCTCTCTCCTCTCACCAATCATCACTTCTGAATGTGATGCAATCCTCTGGACCCCCCCAACCCAGGTACCACTCTCTCCTCTCACCAATCATCACTTCTGAATGTGATGCAATCCTCTGGACCCCCAGCCCGGGTACCACTCTCTCCTCTCACCAATCATCACTTCTGAATGTAATGCAATCCTCTCTCCTCTCACCAATCATCACTTCTGAATGTGATGCAATACTCTGGACCCCCCAGCCCAGGTAGCACTCTCTCCTCTCACCAATCATCACTTCTGAATGTGATGCAATCCTCTGGACCCCCCCAACCCAGGTACCACTCTCTCCTCTCACCAATCATCACTTCTGAATGGGATGCAATCCTCTCTCCTCTCACCAATCATCACTTCTGAATGTGATGTAATCCTCTGGACCCCCCCAACCCAGGTACCACTCTCTCCTCTCACCAATCATCACTTCTGAATGTGATGCAATCCTCTCTCCTCTCACCAGTCATCACTTCTGAATGTGATGCAATCCTCTGGACCCCCCAGCCCGGGCAGCACTCTCTCCTCTCACCAATCATCACTTCTGAATGTGATGCAATCCTCTGGACCCCCCAGCCCAGGCAGCACTCTCTCCTCTCACCAATCATCACTTCTGAATGTGATGCAATCCTCTGGACCCCCAGCCCGGGTACCATTCTCTCCTCTCACCAATCATCACTTCTGAATGTGATGCAATCCTCTGGACCCCCAGCCCGGGTACCACTCTCTCCTCTCACCAATCATCACTTCTGAATGTAATGCAATCCTCTCTCCTCTCACCAATCATCACTTCTGAATGTGATGCAATCCTCTCTCCTCTCACCAATCATCACTTCTGAATGTGATGCAATCCTCTGGACCCCCCCAACCCAGGTACCACTCTCTCCTCTCACCAATCATCACTTCTGAATGTGATGCAATCCTCTGGACCCCCAGCCCGGGTACCACTCTCTCCTCTCACCAATCATCACTTCTGAATGTAATGCAATCCTCTCTCCTCTCACCAATCATCACTTCTGAATGTAATGCAATCCTCTCTCCTCTCACCAATCATCACTTCTGAATGTGATGCAATCCTCTCTCCTCTCACCAATCATCACTTCTGAATGTGATGCAATCCTCTGGACCCCCCCAGCCCAGGTAGCACTCTCTCCTCTCACCAATCATCACTTCTGAATGTGATGCAATCCTCTGGACCCCCCAGCCCGGGTAGCACTCTCTCCTCTCACCAGTCATCACTTCTGAATGTGATGCGATCCTCTAGACCCCCAGCCCGGGTACCACTCTCTCCTCTCACCAATCATCACTTCTGAATGTGATGCAATCATCCGGACCCCCCAGCCCGGGTACCACTCTCTCCTCTCACCAATCATCACTTCTGAATGTAATGCAATCCTCTCTCCTCTCACCAATCATCACTTCTGAATGTAATGCAATCCTCTCTCCTCTCACCAATCATCACTTCTGAATGTAATGCAATCCTCTCTCCTCTCACCAATCATCACTTCTGAATGTAATGCAATCCTCTGGACCCCCCATCCCGGGCAGCACTCTCTCCTCTCACCAATCATCACTTCTGAATGTGATGCAATCCTCTGGACCTCCCCAGCCCAGGTAGCACTCTCTCCTCTCACCAATCATCACTTCTGAATGTGATGCAATCCTCTGGACCCCCCAGCCCGGGTACCACTCTCTCCTCTCACTAATCATCACTTCTGAATGTAATGCAATCCTCTCTCCTCTCACCAATCATAATTCTGAATGTGATGCAATCCTCTGGACCCCCCAGCCCGGGCAGCACTCTCTCCTCTCACCAATCATCACTTCTGAATGTGATGCAATCCTCTGGACCCCCCCCAGCCCGGGTACCACTCTCTCCTCTCACCAATCATCACTTCTGAATGTGATGCAATCCTCTGGACCCCCCCCAGCCCGGGTACCACTCTCTCCTCTCACCAATCATCACTTCTGAATGCGATGCAATCCTCTGGTAGCACTCTCTCCTCTCACCAATCATCACTTCTGAATGTGATGCAATCCCCTTGACCCCCCAGCCCGGGTAACACTCTCTCCTCATCCAAGCTGTTCTTCACTCGGGCATGCATCTCATTGACCTTCTCATTCCTTATCGGACCCTTTGTACAAATCCAAGTTCAGGTGATGGATTTGCTCACTATTGCTTGTCACTAGATGACCATAATGCTGGAACCCTTCTTAACTCCTTTTCAACAAGCATCACTTATGTTTCCTCTTCCAAATCCACAACCGACAAAGCACTTTATGATAGACCACAGAAGCACACAGATCTGAGGTGACAAGCCACAAGCCTACAGCGACAGGCAGTAGAGGAGATGGGATCGATAAAGACAAATAAAAGACTAGTCGTGGTAAAGAAGTAAGAAAGGGAGGAGTTGAACGGAGCAAAGACGGAAATGAATGCCATGATCCAGGTCAATGATGAGAGATAGGGAACCACATAATCACATACGGATGGGGGAAAGAGGGGCAAAAGGACACTTGAGAGGGTGACAGAGTTAACGAATGGGATAGCAGCAATGAACACATGTAGGGAAACCATTCTTCATCTTGTTAGCACAGATTTAGGCCTTTTCTTGCAACTCCCAGCTGACCAGTTCCAACTATACCTGACCTAAACCCTGCTGGTGGCCTCTTTTGGAGTGAATCTTGACCACCACAGGCTTTCTGAGAACCTGGAACCCTTGGCTGTGACTGACTGGACTTTTTGAACCATCTCTGGAAACCTGGTTTTTAGAATATTTTTGGACTTCAAGACCTCTGGAGGACCAAGACAAACCTGCCAAGCTGATCCACTCAAGGAGCAGCCTTGCTGGGCTGAAGAAACAGGTCCCCACCCGCTGGGGGCTTCTTCACAGCAGCAAATACATATCAGCAGGACTTTGACAAAAGGTATGGAGCCCTCGTCGGACACAGCCGGCATAATAGCCCTGCTGCAGGATTTCGAACTCCTAAAAAGAGACTAAGAGCCTGATTTAGAGTTCGGTGGAGGCGTCACTCCATCACAAATGTGTCAGATTTCCATCTGCAGCATTACAAGTGCATTATATCCAATGGAATTTAAAATAGGGAGGATGAGATATTCATCACTTGTGTGATTGGATAACCCGTCCGCCAAACTCTAAATCAGGGCCTAAGTCCGAAGGTAGGGATCTTGACCAGGAGAAGGTGCCAAAAATATCAATCTGGCAAGAGAACTTCCCTGGGCATGAAATGTGAGTTTCTCCCTCTCTGAGTTTTTCCCATGGAATCCAACGGCTTCAGAGGGGCCTCGCCCAACACCAATCTGACTTTGTAAGGGCTTCTTTGGATACAGCCTGCTGCCTTGCCTCACTGAAGGATTTTGACTTCCAGAATAAAAACTAGGGGCCATATGTATCAAACAAAATTGCGATCGCAAACGCTGAAATTCGCAGAATTTCAGCGTTTGCGATCTCAATTTGGCTTAGTGGTATGTATGAAGGAAAAACTGCCTCGCAAAATAAGGAATCGCAAAATTTGTGATTCCCTATCTTGCGAATGCATTTAAGGAATTGCAAATTGCGATTCCTTAAATGCAATGTAAGAAGCACCAAAAAAGTGCAATTTGGCCTTAAGGAATCGCAAATTACCACCAACTTCAAGTTGGTGGTAATATGCGATTTCTTAGAAAAATGCACTTTTTGCATTTTTCAAAGTGCAATGTGGCGCACATACATGCCCTTAGGGCATGTATGTGCGCCACATGTGCACCCATGCTTATTTCAGGGGTGCAACAGGGTGTCCTTTTGACACCCTTGCAACCTTGAAATTGCATTCTCAATTTGCGATTCTCTAATTGCTAATCGCAAATTGAGAATGTCTTCCCATTCATTCCTATGGGCCTCTAGGCCCATAGGAATGAATGGGGAGGGTTTCCTAATTGCGAATCGCAATTTGCGATTCGCAATTAAGGAATATGTAGGATTCGCAAATTTTTTGCAAATCCTACATACATCTCGTTTTACGATTCTCAAATAGCGATTCTCAAAAATTTGCTATTTGAGAATCGCAAAACCTAACTTTGATACATATGGCCCTGTGTCTTTAAGTAAAAGCTCAAACCTGGTTGAACCTGGTTGGTGTATCCGACCCGGTCTCCATAGCGATTAGCCTCAAACCACACCCAGGTCCCTGTCTACTGCGACCATTGACTACCATTGGTGCTTTGTGCTTGTTTTGCTATTTTTCCTTAAAACATTTAAAATTCATATCTCTGGTTCTCCTTAGTTGCTTTGCTTTCATTTTGTTCATTATATGATTTTAAACTGGAGTGTTCTCTAAGTTAAGCCTGTATGATGCGGTCAATAGCTACCAAGGTTGAGCCAAGGTTTGAATTACTGAACCCTTTAACCTGGACCTTACAAGATAGTTCCTTTATTACTTGGGGTGGATCTAAATTCCCCCCAAAGTAATAAACCACTTTATCGCAATTAGTCACTGAAATTCTATGCTATAAATGTTATATGTGAAATGACAGCAGGGCAAATGACATGAAAGGTTAAGGGGATAAACCCTATATAATGTAACTACTAAACTAGTTTATAATATGGAACATGTAACTATTTATTGTTTAGTGGGAATGTTGTGTGACTCTAGTGTAGAAGAGACAGTTATCTGCTTGATAAATAATTATAAAATACCTAACAGCCCAAGAAAACGGAGTCTTTTTAAATTAGACTATGCTCACAGCTGTAATAATCATTCATTTTTATTGTTTATGCTGATGATCGGAAACCCGATTTTCATACCACTTCAAAAGTAGGCCATCAACTCTTTGAAAGGAGACTGAGTTATCACGTTGTAGCCTTCTCATAAATCCTATTTTTGCCTTCTGACTGAATATATAGAATGGATTTCATGTGACGCAAGGAGGATGGAAGCCACATCTCGTTATAGACAACAGGACCCAGATTTGAAAACACTGTGTAGTGGCTTTGAATTACTTTAGTAACACAAACAGCATGCAAAGTGTTGTGGTGGTATTTTCTTTCCAACGCAAATTACAATTTGTGTTGGAAAGTTGTCCAAAGTAACACAAACTTGCACTCCCTTGCATCGAGTGCCCATTCCATGGGTGGTACATGAGCATTCTCATGCAACCACTCTTGGCTTTTGATGCAAATCGCTATCTACTAACATTGGTAAACAGGGATTTGTGACAGGAGAGTATCCCTCCTTGAGGCAGGTGTAACAGTGGAGTAGGTTTTGAAGGTCTCCACACTTTTCCAACTTTATATGTGTGCTGATAGACTACATCTTTCAATAACTGACCCTCCAAATGACATCTTTAAATGAGCAAGCCACTAAACCACATCTCCTAACAACTGACTCACTAAACCACATCTTATCTCTAATAAGTGAGCTACTAACCCAAAGTGCCATGTAACAGCGGAGGCATTATATATACATCATTCATACATGAGCCACTATGCAATATTGCCTCAGACCAAATGATCCAGTAAACCACATTTCAACCAAACATCTGTGCCAGCAAAACACATCTATTCTCAAAAAGTGAGTTGCTAAACAACCTTTTCCAACAACTGAGCTATTACACTACATCTCCTCCCAACAGATGAGAAACTAAATCATGTCTTCTAAAATGCAAGCCACTAAATCACTACTAAGAATTGAACCACTACGCCACCTCTCTTCCCATCACGCGACCCATGAAACTACAATTTCCAACATCTGAGTGAGCCATAACATTTCTGAAAAACTGAGCCAATAAACCCCCTCTCCTAACTAGCGAGTTACTTAACCGCAATTTCCCACAAGTAAACCAATGGCACTAAATTACACCTCCTCTCAATAACTAAGCCAGTAAACCACACCTTTATAAGTATGTATGTAAATGGTATTTCTACAGTGCGAACCTAGCCAAAAGGCAGCGGAGAGCTGTCCATGGTCAAAGAGAAGCATAACGTCAGGGAGTAATAGGAGAGGAAGCTCGATTGTGAAGGGTTAATGCACTCTGATGTAGTGTTTTTTAAACAGGTGGGTGTTTAAACAAATTAATAACAATTCCACATTCTCAACTAAAGGAACTGAGTCACTAAACTAAACTTCCCTAAATAACTCAACTACAAGACCACTGCCTAAATGATTTCTCTACAAGACCACATGCCTCATCTCTCCCCTTCAGATGGACATCTTTAGTTGTTGGCTTTGCCTTGATAGGTTTAGTCTGGTGCATAAAGCTGGAACAGCGAGCAGCAGCCCTCCTCTTCCTCACTGCTATCCAAGCCAAGGCAGTGGAGCTGATCTGCTGCCAGCTGGAAGAAGCCATGCTTGCTTTGGCAGAGTGCAGCTGCCTGCAGGCACTGAAGCAGCAGGACCTCAGGTCTACTCCCAGTTGTACTGAGCATTACTTGAGTCACAGGTTAAAAAGATCATTTTTTGAATGGCTGCCAACCTCGTTCACGCTTGGTGAACAGGAGCTGCGGTGAGAAGTGATGGTTCTCCACACTCTCAGTGGCACAGAGATTTACTGCTGATTGGACAGGGATTTTTATAGCTATGACTGTGTACATGAGATGCATTGAGAACCAAGAGTGAGGGAGTTCCAATGTGTCATGAGACACTGAAGATCTCTGAGGATATATTCACTATTATTTCAACCAGTGACTCCTGTTCCCCTCTGGACCCTTGCCCACCTTACATATATTCATAAGCTTCAGGTGTCTTCTTTACTCACCTCGGTGACCTTTGTCCCTTCTTTCAGCCACTGTCCCCGATCACTCAAAGCACGCCAAGGCTGTCCCACTTCTTAACAAAACCAATTGCTGACCCCACTAATCTCAGACTATCAGCTTCTCTTGCTAACTTCTAGAAAAGGCTATTAACTTTCTATTCATCTTGAATCCCACTCCCTTTTCGACCCTTTAAAATTGGGGTTCCACCTGGCTCGCAGCACCGAGTCGGCTCTCCTCTCTGTAACAGACAATCTCAGGCGGATCCTGAATTGAGGCGGGTCCACCACCCTGCACCATCTGCATCTCTCCGCAGCACTGGACACTGTATCACATCTTCTCATTTCTAAACTATTTCATTGAGGCATCTGTCATTCTGACCTGAAATGGCGCTGATCCTTCTTGGTTGCCGAATGCCAATCGATTTCACTTCCTCTGTTCTGCCCTTCAGCTACAGGTACACGGTGGGATTCTTCAAGGTTCCTCCCCTAGCCCCACACTTTTTAACAGTTACATCTCTTGTCTGGTGGCTCTTTTTAGATCTTAGGGATTAGACATCATCCTATATGTCGATGACACAGAAATTGTGAAATCAATCTCGGATAACATCGCCCTGAATTTCAACAGCTATGCGGCTAAAGTCGCTGGTTGAATGCAACAGAACCACCTTGTGTTGAATGGAGAAAAAGCAGAGCTCCTCATGTTTGGGAACAGTGCTTCTATCTGATCACCTTCCTAGTGTCAGCTGAATGTGGTCCTGACCCTTCTCTGATAGAAATCCAGGAATCGTCTTCAATTTAACCCTACCCAGAACACTATCAGGATTAGGCCTGGTCAAAATTTTAATTACACCAGCGTAATTTGTGCAATTTTGTGAATTTCACATCATGCGTGTTTCATGCAAAATTTCTGAAATTGAGCCATTATGCCACTTTGCATCAAGAATAAATGCACAGACACATTTTGCGCTGACATATAGTGCAAAATGACAGATTTGTTTGTCATGCATTTACAGGTAATTTCGCCGAAAGCAAATTACGGAAATTTTCTACATTCCTCATCATAATCCTGGCCTTTACCCAAAACTTAACCATTACATAGTAAAAGCAGTTAGGTCACCAAGTCCCCAAGCCCTAACACTATGTTTAGGATAAACTTGAGGCCTAACACTAATCCTAACCCTAAACCTAACCATAACCATATCAGGATAACGTTGCTTATCCTTTCCTTGAGCCCTATCGCTAACCTTAACCATTATTCTAACCATAATTCTAACCTTGCCCCAGTAGCGTCTGCTACCGTACTCGGGTGGTGGGGCGGGCTTGGGGGGTTAAACAAATGTTTTAAAAAACCACTTACCTGTGACTGCTGGCCGCCGCCTCTCCTCTGTTCTCTTCCTCCTGCTCCGGTCCTGGTGCAGGATACAGGAAGCAGAAGGAAGCACCTGGCTCTCAGGCTCCGGATAGCCAATCACAATGCTGCAATGCAGCGTTGTGTGATTGGTCTCAGCGCCGTAGATCAGCGCTTAGCCAAGGAATGGGGACCTGGGCATGTTCTCAGCCTGCATGGAGAATATGGGAAGTCCGCATGACTGCTTTGGACTGCCCGAGAAAGCTAACCAAACAGTCCTGTGCACTTAGGAGTGGGCAAACCACTCTTCCCCTGCTCCTCTGTCCTCGGAGCAGCCCCGCCCTGCCCAGAAAGCTGCCACAGCAGAAGGAAACTTAAAAAGATAATAACATGAGTTATTATCATTTTATGTTTCCTGCTGCAGAGCAGTGGGGCGACGCTTCTCCGCCTTGGTGGAGGAGCCGCCACTGCCTTGCCCCTAACCATGCCCTCCAACATTGCTAATCCTATTTCAACTCTAATCCTAACCATATCCTTTAAACTAAAATAAGTGAACCCTTCAACTAATTGTAAGCCAACTATAAACCAGTGCCTAATTTGTGCTGGTGTTTGCCGGTGATTGGCACCGGCACTTAATTCATAACACTGGCACATATTTATTGCAGTCTACCACAGTGTGGCGCTGTCAGTCTATTTTTTTTAAGTGTCTAATAATTCAATATACAATTTACAAATAATAATACCAGGATGCGGTGGCCAATCTTCCAGCTTTGGGTCACATAGTACAGTCCAAATTGTAACATTTTTAGGACTGTAATGGTAAGTGGGCAGCATCGGTACTGGTACTTGGCAACGCTGCTGCTGCGGAAGAGAGGTGGCACAAGCAGTCGTGGCCCCCTCACTAAATATCTTGGGCCCTGGCACTTATTGTTTTATAAATTAAACAATACAAAATCTCTGATCTTAACCTCCCTACGTCAACGCATTTATCATTTTCTGAGAATTCCATATATAGTCACAGCTCCTCTAACCCGTAATATCTGTAAATAATGTAATGCGTATCCCATCCACCAATTTTAAATGTAATTGCATTTGCCACAATGTAATGCATATTTTTAATTTTTTTCTATACTATCATTGTCTGAAACTTCCCTCCCAGGGCACAGCTGGCATCCAAGTGTAAACTCTAAACTCACTCTTTCCAAGTCTGTTTTTAGGCGGGAATGGCTGACAGTCCCCCAGAGCGCTGGCGCCGCTCGGTGAGAGGCGCTGTGTTTCTGAAGGAGGCGCTACAAACTACATATCCTTTGAATTCGCTGAACTCGTAGGTTGTTTGATAATGGTGGCCGGATTTTCATGTTATCCCCTAAAAGGTTCCTCGTGATTCTCAGCATCCTTGCTAGGAAAGAAACTTACTACAAAAAACTATTTGAAAGCATGTTTGGAAGAGTAACCTGGATACCAGGAACTACTCCAAGGATGTGAGTCATGTTTGGAAATTAAGGTTGGAGTCCCGCTCTCTCTTTTTTCTCTCTTTTTCTTCCTTTTTCTCTTATCTATTTTTCTTCTTTCTCTTCTTTTCCCTCTCTTTCCTTCTTTCTTGCTTCTTTCTTCTGTTGTTCCTTTTGTATATCTTTTTATGTTGATCCATCTCTTCTCCAATGTAATACAATTGAAATATTTGGATCTCTATGTTTTTCTTTTTAGTAAAGTAGGTTATTGGTATATATCCATTATTTATGACATTGCTTCTATTTATTCTTTTTATTAACTATTTATTGTTCAAATCTCTATTTAAATGTATTGCATGGTGTAATATCTTAATTATTTATATTTTCTCTCTTAAATTAATAAAATTTATTGAACAAAAAAAATATTTTGAAGTACTGAGTGAGGCTTAAAAGGAAGGATTATAGAACTATGTGTTTGTTGTGCAATATTAGATCCTATTTTACGAAACAAAATGCAAAGGCGTTACCTTTAAAAACTGTTGAAATATTCACAATCCACATATTATATTTAAAGTAGTGTTGAGTCCTAAGTGAAGGGATGAAGTGGTGTCAGTGTGAGAGAGGTCGTTCTGATGAATATTTGTTATATTACAGTTTAGCGAAAAGACAACCTTGAAAATATTCATTTCTGATCTGTATTTGAAATATGATTCACATATGATCTGGCTCATGGGGCAGCAAATATTCAGAAATCCTTACAGTTGGACACAAGTTATCTGACCACTCAATTAAAAGGTAACCCCCATTTCCTAATGTCAACTGATAACTTATAAAAATCGTCTTTCTTGTATTAGATCGTTCATGTAAGAGACTTAATGGACTCATACAAAAGTAGCTATCTTCCTTCAGAGAGAGAGAGTGTGTGTGTGTGTAGGTGTGTCTGCGTGTGTGTGCATGAGTGTGTGTCTGTGTGTCTGTGCGCGCGTGTGTGTATGTGTGTGTATGTGTGCATGAGTGTGTGTCTGTGTGTATGTGCGTGCGTTTGTATGCGTGTGTGCGTGTGTCTGCGTGAGTGTGTGTGTGTGTCTGCGTGTGTGTGCATGAGTGTGTGTCTGTGTGTGTGTGCGCGTGTGTGTGTGTATGTGCGCATGTGTGTGTGTCTGTGTGTGTGTGTGCGTGCGTGTGTATGCGTGTGTGCGTGTGTGTCTGGGTGAGTGCGTGTGCACGTAAAACACATGTTCGTGTGAAGTCCCAGCATTGTGTACTAAGGCAAGGGTCTTTTCCTTATGGGCGTCTCAAACACTTCTATGACGGGATAGAAGAGCGTGTTATACAATTTATCGTGATCATCATTTCAAAGTGATTCTAGTGTTGTCCATGAGTTGTTAATAATATTAAATAATACACATGATATAAATGATGTGTGTGATTCATTTCTTGAGCCTGTACTAGAATGGAAATAATAGTTATATAAAAGGATTTCTGGTCCTAGTGAGTGATGTTGGATGAATTCCTTTGCTGCACCAGAGTAACACACAATTAAAAGATTACAAATGAGTTAAGTCATTTTAATCAAGGCTTAGAAAAGAGTATGTACATTCATCAGAACTGTCCCTAAATAATGTGTAATGCGTAGCCAGGAAGGGGCTTTCATGCTTGTGAAACCTCGTTCTGCTGTCAGACTGAGCCTGGGATTGTCAAAGCCTCTTAATTCAGATATTGTGTATTACAGGTTGGCAGTACTTATGCACTGCCCAATGAAAGCACTGGTTTGTGCACTGCCTGTTCCAGTGTTACCGTGACAATCTGCTCACCACTGCCGTCTGCCTCTGTCCAGCGGCGTCAGTAGGAGAGTGCGGGGGGTGCGGACCGCACCGGGTGACACCATCACATGGGGTGGCACCGTGAGCCTCTGCTTTAAATCGCTACATAATTCAGGAGGAACCCGGTGCGGTCCGCACCCCCCGCACTCCTGGACTCGGAGGAGGTCCATCATGGAGGGGGTGACACCATGAGTTCCGCACTGGGTGACACCAACCCTAGTGACGCCACTGCCTCTGTCTCTCTTGTGCCCGCTCTAGGTGCCCAGATGTATATCAGGCCAGCGTACCTTATAGAATTACTATAGATGGGAGAATATGGTTATTCATCTTAAAAGAATTTTGGAGAAATGTAACAAATGTTATATTTTATGATTTATGATGTGCATTGCCGCTGAGGGATTTAAAAACAACACTGATTATTTGTGCATTTAACAACCCGTGTGATGCTGTCTTCAGAACAGAACGGAAGGCCTGGCTGTTGTTATTATATTGGGCATACGACGTGCGAATCGCCCCCCTCCCCTCGCCATGGAGGTTGGTCCCCAGTAAACACACTAAGTCTGTAGTTGGTCTTCACTGCGTAGTCTTTATTAATTTTGATACCGCAATTCTATTTTGTTGATTCACTGTCAACTCTTGACCAACTTTATTATTCATTATAAACCAAACACACACATTGTAGACATTCTTGAGCCATGGGCTGCATATTTGTATTTACATTCTTGGATCTCCAGAGGCACCTTTGCCGCGTGTTGTGCCAGCAGGCCACAACCAAATACCCTGCTCTCTTCTGTGATGACCACCAGCCGGCCACCAGAGCAGCAGGTAGATTCACAAACTGCTTATTGCAAGCGCCGGCTTCTCTGGTAGGGCCAGAGAGTCCAGGACCACCAGCAGGTCAGCCCCCTCTCCCGCCAGCCCGGAGCCCCCAATTGACTGCACGCCCTGTTCTGGGACCAAGCAGCCGCCGCCAAAACGGAGTCCCCGCCATTTCTCTTGCCCAGGACTCCGTCATTCAAACCTCTCATTCTTAGGGATGGGTGGATGGGTAACTTCGCGAAGCTCCGATCCGCCTTTCCGCCCGTGGTGAGAGGACAAAAGAGGGCTTCCCCTTCCTGTCCAGGACTTTTAAACCCCCCGCCAGTCCGAGGTCGCCCGCGCACCTTGGTGACGCACTAGAGGGAATCCCGGCTACGCCCCTTCCTTCTCGCCGGACCGGAAGAGACCCTAACCTGGCTCCTGCCCGTGATGCCACTAAAGGCACCACGCCCCCTAGGTGGGGGTGGTGCCCATCATAACATATGCTATTCAGAGGCATGGATTCTGTTTCTGTTGGAGTGACCTCTGCAGGACACTGCCCATGTGCTCTGGAACTTCAAGGAATGCTTGCTTCCTTTGCCTGCTACAGGGCAAAGCGATTACCTTCCTGGGCAGCTCTTTAGGCCTGAAAGCTCTGTCCTCCCATACGAGAACTGCTCGGTTTGAGGAGTTGACAACAGCTGTTGAATTTTGATTTTAAATACAGCAGATTGCTGGAAGAAAAAATAACGAGCAGTCATGTTGCCCACTGATTATTTGGAAGATGCATTAGGAATCAAACCCAAGACTTGCTAGTCACACACCCCACAATCAGGTATGTGCATGCTGTGTGAGTGCCTATATGTGCATGCTGTGTGAGTGCCTATGATGGAGCAAGGACTCGTACATGAGACTTGCTCGGAAACAATCCTTTCGTTTTAACTCACTAACGAATTACTAACAATGTGTTTGTAATTAATAATTCACATTTAGAAAAAGACACGCGGAAGAATGAAGCTTGCCTATGTGTTTACTAACTGCAATAACATGAACGAAGGACTAAAATGCACTTTAACAGGGAATCTTTACTGCGCATGCGTCTACTACATCTACGCAGTATGACGTACTAATGCTTGGAGGGAAAATCTTGCGCCTCCGCAATAGACGATAAAATGGCCGCTTGAAAGCTCACATGCATGCCACCTGCTGGCTGAAATAAAATATAAGTTTTATACTAACGCAAATGCAGAAAGGAAAATAATAAATGGAGTGGGTTAGAGTAGAGGTTGGTGGTGTACAGTGAAACCATTTATTTTTGAAAATAACATTTCTCCTTTTGACTTTATTATTAGTGCGTATTTGGGCCATCTACACTTGTCTGAATCGAGCTGACTGACTTGACCCCACGCATGCGCACCAGAGAGAGAACAAGGAAGGATGAGTAAGGACTTGTCACGCGTCCAAGGCCAGCGAAGATGTGCCCTGGGAACATGAGGGTGAAGAGTTCATGTGAAGGAGCTTTATTCATGACATCGCAACATAAAGTTTGGAGATGTATGGGAAAGGAAATGATTTAATAAAGTTTGAGGGGAGGGATTTGAATACAATGGTTTAAAGAAATAAGTGAAATGTAAGCATGGTGTGACGATCATCCCCCCTTGCCTTGTCCAATCAGAGTTAGTATTCTGTAAAATTGAAACATTAATGGGTGGTACATGGCTATGGAAAGGTATAATTGAGGTAGTTTTAGTTAGTTAGTTTAGCTTTTTTGGAGCCGATGATGAACTGAGCATTGACACGGGAGAAGAAGTGCAGAAGCAGAGCTCGGGATGCTGTCGGTGCTGGGGGTGGTGCTGATGCAGTGAGACGCTGATGAAGAAATCGAATGCAGAACCATCTATTTAACTTAATTGGGTTAGAAAGAAGATCGCGGACGAACCACGAGGAGGAAGAGAGTGTCAGAGAGGGGTGCGACGCAGTCGTCGGTATTTAGAGAGGTGAAGTATCCTGTCCTGATTCCTGTCCTGAAGTCTTTGTCTCCTGATCTATCCCGGGGGACCCTTACCAGCCCTTTGGCCAGGGGGTTGGTCTTCACACCATACTTGGTAAATATAAATATATCGTATTGATAGATGTTCTTCTCTCTCTGTCCTCTTCTTTCTGAGCATAATTATTGTGTGGATCTGAATTTCTAAATGTCTATTGAAACTTGATTGAATTGACACTCTGGCGAATGAGGGTGTTTGTACTGAAACGTTTGAGATGGTTCACACGCAATCAATTTAGATAAAGATTTAAAACTTCCCGAGTCTGTGATTATTTCATTTAATCAAGAAATGTTTAATAAGTTACGTTAATTATCACCATCAACTAGTTCCAACTAATGGTCCATTGACCAGAGGAAAGAACTAATTGATCAGTGAAAGGTTTAGTTAGAGAAAGAAATAACTAGATCTTGAAGTATGAAAAACATAAACTAAGGTCCCAGCGGTCTACTTGCTGTTTAGTGGAAATAGTTATATGGGCCCAAGTGAGTATATGGTAGTGGAGTATCTGCTGTTAGTACACCGCTGGATCACCTATATGTGCATGCTGTGTGAGTGCCTGTATGTACATGCTGTGTGAGTGCCTGTATGTGCATGCTTATATGTGCATGCAGTGAGAGTGCCTATATGTGCATGCTGTTGAGTGCTTGTATGTGCATGCTGTGTCAGTGCCTATATGTGCATGCTGTGTAAGTGCCTGTATGTGCATGCTGTGTGAGTGCCTGTATGTGCATGCTGTGTGAGTGCCTATATGTGCATGCTGTGTGAGTGCCTGTATGTGCATGCTGTGTGAGTGCCTGTATGTGCATGCTGTGTGAGTGCCTGTCTGTGCATGCTGTGGGCAGTGGTCGAAGTGCATTTATAAAGTTTTGAGAACTGTGAAACTGCGCAATGAGGGATGAGTAAGCGTGGGGGCAGAGTCAAAGGCGTGACTAAAAATCTAAATATTCTGTATAATTTTTCTGTCTTTCACCTTCAGGTAACTACATATCAAATAACGCACAGCTTAAATGAAAAATAAGTGCAAGTTAAGTTAATCTGTGGGAAATGCACAATCATACATTCTGAAACCTCTATTAGTAAATACACTGCAGAGATCTGTGTTTGTAACCAGTGAGACACAGAGTTGAATCCTGGTTGGTGCAGTGGAGAATAGTGACTTGTGTATGTTTAGTGCTACGAGGTCCCAGTCTGTGAGAGAAAGCAATGTGAATATGTAAGTCATTACTTTAAACTTGCATTACACACAGTATAATACAAGGTGCTACAAAATGGCCAAAAATTATTTTAGGATGAAAAAGGGCTTTCAAAATATAGATTTAAAAAATGCCCAGACTATATGTAGTGCTATTTTTTTTATTACTATCCTTTAAAAGCACACACTTCACAGCTCAGCTTGTGGCTCCCTTGCAATACCACTCAAAATGAATAAATGTGTCATCAGGAAGCTTCAAGTGACTCCATCAATTAAAGCCAATACCGCTTCCAAGCACCCTTTATGTTTGCACATTAACCAGTTGTGCACATTTACATTACTTTCAGGCAGCAGCACCCTGGCAGGAAGGCTTGTTAACCTGTTGGCCCCTCCCTCGCTTTCACAGCCCAGGAGACTACACTGGAAGGATTTCAATTGTCGGAATTAACCGTCCTAGGACTATCGTCTTTTGCCAAAAAGTAAGGGAATTGTTTAGCTTAAATTTTAAAAAGTATGGGCACGTCGTGCCCCTCAGATCCCCAACCCCACATCAACCACTGGCTGTGGGTATTGCTAGCTCCCACGCACATCTAATAATGAGTACCTGCGCCCCCACAAGCCCTCATCAGCCCAGGCAACGCATATCCTAGAACAGGAGTTTCGTTTTGAAGAGATGATGAAGGAGGCAGTGTGTCTGGAAGGATGACAGAAGACTTAGGAGGTAGTGCTGAGAAAGTGAGGTGTGGGGTAGGGAGTGAGAGGCAGGCTGCTGGCAGGGTGGGTGTTACTGTGCCTCTCCCCTCCTTGGCCCGGGCTAGGTCTCCATCTACAGCGAGGAATGGAGGCTGCCTGCGTTTGTTCTGACCCCACAAAGGCACCCTATGGGGGGGTGTTTACTCCCGTGGTGGTAGCATAGTGCCTAGGCGCCCGCAGTCAGGGAGCAGAAGTGAACAGAGCCTTGCCAACGAGGTGGGGGAGGGTGTGGAGGACCAATGTAAGGGTATTTCAAGTGAATTAAACCCGTGGAATAAACTTACACATGGACCCCTTGATAGCCCAAACCCCCAGTTGCCTGCCTCCATTGGCCCCATCCCTGTTGGCCCCCCATGTTCTCCGTGCGGCTCTTACTAAGTGCAGAAGTTATTAGGCAGTGCTCCTTTAATGTGACGTGCCTGCAGGAACTTGTACGTTTGGTGCAAACATGCAGCCCAAGGAAGTAGCTTCAGGGGGGTGTTTGGGGAATGACACCCCTCAAATAAATGCATTCTGGGCGTGGCAGTTGACTCTGGGGGGCCTGAGTTTGGCTGCTATCTCTGTGTCAGTTTTTCTGGCTGTGAGCTAAGAATGAAAGATAAACCAGTGACCTTTGATGTAAAAAGAGAGAGAGAAAGTGAGAGAGAGAAGAAAGATAGAAAGAAAGAAAGAAAGAAAGAAAGAAAGAAAGAAAGAAAGAAAGAAAGAAAAAGAAAGAAAGAAAGAAAGATGCATCTGGTGCTTGAATTTCAAACAGGAAACTAGATAACCTGGAATCAATACCCTTCCCTACTTGTTCGAATTGTGTGATCCTAGGCACATATTTTATTTCGCTAAGCCTATTTTTTCTTTATTATCACATAGTGCACTTTTGAATACTTGAGTTCAAGATGTGGGTGATACAAGTATCTCGTATATTTGATTTAACAGGCTGTCATGTTGCTATAGGTTTAAGAAGAACCTCGGCCACATTTAGGGCTAACATGACTACTGACTTGCCTCTTAGTTCACTAAAGGCATTGTCTTTGGGGGTCCGAGCTGTGAATGTTTCTAAAAACTACCACTTTTATTTTATGACGGTCCATGCAGTGATATAATCTGATGTACTAAGATGAAACGCTTCTGCATGTTAAAGAAATACACTTTTTTGAATTTTGAAGAGATTGTATCATATCTTTACATTATGTTTTTCTTCAAGAGCTACATGCAGAAGGTTTTCAGGGCTCGGCTTGTGTACAGACTTTAAGAGCTGAGCCAGACTCAGGGCTCAGATCCGGCTCAGCTCACTATATTAATTTGCCTGTGTGTCCTCCTCTGTTTGCAGCTCTGACTGAGTACAAGCGGCCGTCACTCACTTGATAAAATGATTTGTAAAAGGCAAGGACTGGAAACATGGACTCCTGCCTATAGACACTTATTTGACAACCCTACCATCAAAGCTCCTTGTAGCAGAGATGAGACGTGTGTGTATAGTGACACAGCCCAAGTGTTTGGGGGTACGGTAGCATACAAATGCGTTCCTGGTTTAGAGGAGCTCACTTATGTCCTTGGGAAAGGTTTGGGCCATGTCATCCTGCAACAACAAGTGCGGATCCTGCCAGCTCTGCTCTAATCTCACTCCCCAGGAATTAAGAACAGCATCAACCTTTGGCATCAGAAAGAGGTGCAAATTGCATAGTGTAAAACTGGAAATTTGGAATCAATTCCAGCTTCCCTGCTTATTCAAACTGTGTGATCCTAGGCAAATACTTTATTTCACTGCGCCTCCTTTTGTTTATTACCACATATGAGAGCAATTTTAAGTAGGTGAGTTCAGGATGTGGCTGTGCTTAACCTGTCATGTTTGATTTAAGAGCCTATGATATTATTCAATCTATATTAAGAATTCGGGCCACATACAGCTGACTATTAGTTCACTAACAGTATTGTCATCAAGGCGAGGCAAGCAATGGTTTTCAGGTCATGTTTAAAAACTCACTCTTTGAATAAATACCTCTCAATCGAAAGATGTCATCTGATGTACTAAAGTGAAACACCTCCCCATATTAAATAAATACATTTTGTTTTTAACTTTGAAGGCACCTTACAATATTCCAACATGATGTTTATTGCATGATTTTTAAATGATCATTATTTTCAAGGCTCTGCTTGTGCAGGGGCTCTTAGGTCCCGACCCTTGGCTCGGCTGCGGCTCGGCTCTCTCTCTTAGTTTCTTGGCTCGCCCACCTCTAAGCAGAGGAATGAAGCCCCCACCGGAGCATCGATGGCAGCCAGGGGCGTGGCTTCCATTGGTGCAGCAGGTGCAGTGCACTGGGGCCCAGAAGACTAAGGGACCCACTAAACCCTGATTATTGCTATATTGTATAACTCAAACAACAGCCAGGGGCCCTTATAAAGCTTTGGGGTCGAGCAAGAGGGTGCCAAGGGGACGAAAACATGACAGAAAGCAGAAGGAATCGTGGCAGTGACAAAAATACGTAAGATGCAAATGGAGTGAGATAACAAGAAAAAGAAAAGGAAATGAGACTTCAAAGAAGGAGAAATTGTCAGAAAGATAAGAAACACAACAGAAATTAGGCACAAATGAAGAATGGAAGGAAAGGGAGGTGGAAAGGAGGAAAGAGAAAAAGAAAGTGAGAAAGGAAGATAAATATAAAGGAAAAGAAAGAATAGTGGTCGGAAGGAAAGGAAGTAACAACGAAATTATGAACGAAAATAGTAGGAGAGAAAGAAAGAAAAAAGTAGGAAAACAAAATGAAATATTGAAAAGACAAAGTTGAAAAAGAGGGATGCGAGGTGAAGGAAAAAGGAAGGGCAATGAAAGAAAAGAAGAGACAGAAAGAATTAAGGAGGGAAACAGAAAGAAAGAATTAAAGAAGGAAAGGCATGCAAAAAGAAGGAGAGAAGGAAAGACAGGAAGGTAAGTAAGGTAAGTAAAGAATAAGAAGACTGAACGAGGAAAGTGATGAAGGATGCAAGGATGACAAGAAGGAAAGAAAATGAAATAAAGAGACAGAAAGGGAGCAAGAAGGTGCAATGGGATAAAAGAATAATGAACAGAAGGAAAGCAAGATAGAATGAAGGGATTAAAAGAGAGTGGAAGAGGGAAAGAAATAATATTATAAAGTAGAAAAGAAAGAATGAGTTAAAGACGGAAAGAAGAGTAGAAAGACAGAAAGTATGAGTGGACGACAGAGAGAAATAGAGAAGGAAAAATGAATAAAGCATAGAAGGAAAGAAAGACCATAGAAGAAATGATAGCATAAATGTAATTTGGCAGGGAGGAAAGAAGGAAGAAAGAAGGAAAGCCCGATAAACATGCAGCTGTTTGGCAAATTCTTTTAAAACTGTGCTGTAAAAGTATTATTTTGCACAATTTTTTTCACAGGGGAGGGAGCAACAATTCTCACAGGCCTGTGTAGAAATAGTCAGGATCTTTCACTTTGCTGTTATGTTTAGTGCCATGTTTATTTTTCGGGCTACTCCCTTGACAGGGTGGAGGAGAAGGACATTGGATGGTAAGAGACAGTCCAGAGGCAGCAAAGAGAGAACGTGGTAGTTGTCATGGGAATAGTCAGACATAGGAGACATAGGAGAGATAAGAGTGCAACCTGCAGGGGCGGCTGGCAAGTACATGGATCGGTGAGGCGGGCAACTGAGTGGTGGCTGGGTGAGTGCATGCAGGCAAGGCGAGTGGCAAATAATGGGAAAAAGTCACTTACCTTGCTTGCTGCACGTCGGACGTCCTCCTTGCTGTAGTCCTAGTTCTGTCGGCGCCGCGGGCTCCACCCTCCAGGCAATTCCCCTAATCAATATTATCAGTTTGACTAGGAGTACACTTTATTGACAAATTAAGCAATCTTGTCATCTGTACATTCATCTTTCACAGATTCTTTCTTTGGAAATAACCAACACGTGTTTCATCACAACGTGACTTTTTCAAGGCTGTGAGATTGTGCAATAAAATACAGATTAAAACAAGTCTTAATGTATAAAGGACGAAAAATAAAAAAATAAAAAGAGAAAATGAGTAGTGTCCAGATGATGTAAGACAAATGAGAATGAAGAAGAGGGACAAGCAAAAAATCCGAAGAGTTACATTAGATTTAGACTGAGATATAGGGATCTAGATAGTGAGAATAGGAAACCCTACACCGTGACTAGATATATCATGTAAAGAAATATGGGCCAGATGCATCCCAAAAATATTTTGCGATTCCCTAATTGCGAATCTTTGCGATTCGCAATTAGGGAATCGCAAAACGGAATGCATGAAAGTGTGTTTAACACTTTCTGTGATTCCTAAGGGGTCGCAAATGACCTACCTCATGAATATTAATGAGGTCGATCGCAATTTGCGACCCCTAGGAATCGCAAAATCACGGGGATGGTGGCCTGCTGAGGTCAGCAGACCACCATGTCCGTGATTGCTTATTAATAAAGCAATCTTTTTTTTTTGTAAAGCAGCCCGTTTTCCTTAAAGGAAAACGGGCTGCTTTACAAAAGAGAAAATGAAAACTTTTCCTTTCATTTTCCAAGAGCAGGCAGTGGTCCGTGGGACCACTGCCTGCTATGAGAAAATGCATTTGCTGACATTCACAAAGGGGAAGGGGTCCCTTGGGGACCCCTTCCCACTCGCGAATTGGTTACCACCTACTTGAAGTAGGTGGTAAACTGCGAATGTTTTGCGACTGCATTTCGGTCGCAAAACATTCATGCATACCGATGCGATTCGGTATTAGGAAGGGACGCCCTAAACACGCCCCTTCCTAATAGCAAATCGCAAACCCATTTTGCGATTCAGTAACAGGTTACCAAATCGCAAAATTGGGTTTGATGCATCGCGAAAGCATTTTTTGCGATCTCAAACGGGCCGATTCTGTGAATCGGCCCGTTTGCGAGCAGAAAAAGCTTGATGCATCTGGCCCTATAAGTGGAGAGAAACCTTAGCATAGAACAATTCACCTAACCAATCCTGGAGCTACTCTCAAGCTGGTAACCAGCATGAAAGAAGCACCAGGATTGGATGGAGTGGGCTGGCCGGACGCTCCTTCAGGCCCTGTAGGCCAGCACTTGGTCTCCACCCAGCTGTCTAAGACAGCTAGGTGGAGAGCTTCAAAGTGCGCATTTCACTTTGGCTGGTGCTAGAGAGCAGGCCAAACTGACATGCGTACTTTGGAGCATCCAGCCAGCCACGCTCCAGAGGAGGACACCCCCCCATTTCTCCCGGCTGGGGGCAGGCTGGCATCTGCAGCACACTCAACGTGAAAAATAAAATGGCAAAATGGCGCCCTCGAGAGTAAACCACCGCTGGCAAGTAAGAGGAGAGAGACTGCAGAAGAGGGAAAGAGTCTTAAAGTGCCAGAGAGAAGAGAGTCTGACACAGTACAAAGGGCGTGAATGCACACTTCTGCAGCGTGCAATGGCACACTCAGAAATCTTGATCTCATTAAAGACTTGCATGCTAGTCCCACCCCTAGCCCCACCCAAACTCTCCCACCCCAGTTTAGGCTAGTATTGGTGAGTACCTGCGGGTATTGTTCCCATTTAAGTCACTGATGAGGTGGAATCGTGACTTGCAGCCTTGGTATTCGCCCCGACCATCGATAGCGCCGGCCGCGGGCTTCTGTGCACAACTCTGGGCCCAGCATCTTATTCTTTCACACACTAGGCACCAGGAAATGACACACCTATGAAATGCCTTGTTGATTAAAAGTGACCTCAGAACCATTCCGAATCAGCTAGGGGTAACCGCTATTGTGAAAGTAAGGGGGTGGTGTGTGTGTGTGTGTGTTTAAGTTCATTCTAATTTCTGCTTTACTGATGCATTTCAATATTACAAAAATACATTGCTTGCAACCACAAAAAACATGCATTTTCTCATATTCACACACAAATGGTTTCCCTTAAATCTATTCTTATCTTTTCACTTGATTGGCCAATTAAAAAATGTGCATTCCATGAGTACACAAACATTGCCTCCGCCCACCACTGATTAACTAACAAGCCTGGGCTTTTCTCACATAACTTGCACGGGTGTGTTAGCATGACAGACAGATGAGGTGTGTGCACTTATCAGCTCCTTGGTTACTCCCAAAATTGTAACACATCCAAAGGTTTGGTCAGACCCAAGCACCAGTGTTCACAAGTATTAGCAAATCCGATAGTCCTGGCCTATGAGTGAATGTGCGCCTTCCATATTTGTGTGCATGAGTGGTTGTGTGGGTGGGTGAGTGTGTGACTCTGACATTAATTCAGAGGCTTGAGGAGTGGACAATGGATGAGATCTATGAATGGATGAGTGAGTGTAGGAGTGATTGATTGCATAGATGGAAGAGTGTGATTGTTAAATAGATCAATGAGTGAGTGACTGAGTGCAGTTTTGGATTGCTAAGTGAGTTGTCAGACCCAGTTCGGGACCACAGGGCAGACAGGAGCTGCTGACCCTCAACCGTGGAGATTGAGGTCATTGGCCACTGATGCACAGGAGCCCTTCCTACTTGGCTCTGTGTTCCACACCATGAACGTTGTTTCATCTCTATGCTTCAAATTGCTTGAAATCGAACACGTGCAAACATAACCTAAGATCTACTATCTTCCATTTTGAAATGATGCTGTACCACACCGCGTGATCATGAGTGCATTCGTCCCACTAGCAGACCACGGGTGCTCCCAGGCCCTTCTCACCACGCTGTACCCTACAAAGATCATCCCAACTGTCCCAGACAATCGTTTATGCAATGTGTCATCTAATGTGCTTGAATAAACTGTGCAAGTAACTGAATTCAATGTAGTAGCACTATAAGAGAATCCTCAAATATATTCTGTAGTACAGTGTTTGTTCCTGCTTGTCCCTCATTTGTGCATATCCTAAAAACCATGTACATGCTTAGTAATGAGTGAAATCCTTTGTTTAAAGTCATATAAAATGATGTAATGTTCCTCTGTATCCAGGGTATCCCATCCCCCCCTTTTATAAAGCTAATTTATGCTGGATTTTTCAATGAGCTTAATGGAGTTCTCTGTACTTATGATTTGTATTCTTTATGCTAATCATGCTTATGAGATACTTCATGTATTTTGACTAAACAATACTTTATATAAACTCTTTAAATCTTGACCCGCGTCTGTCATTCTTACTCTGAGAATGTTACAGTTTAGATTCTGGTTCTGGCCTTGAGAGAATTAAAGACGGGTCTAGTCAGGGAGCACCAAAGTCTATATAGGGAGAACACCGCTCCCCGTCCGAGTCGTTGGTGTGCCCTTGGTACGGTTATGAAAAGACTGGTTTGCACACGACACCACTCTCTCAGGAGATTATGTTATGAGGATTTGTATAGTGCACTTATCACCCGAGGGCTATCCAGGCGCTGGAGTAGATGAGTAGGCCAATTGGGTTCCTAGTTGAATAGCCAGGTCTTCAGTTTCTTGCAGAAATTGAGTAGGGATGGGGAGGTCCTGATGTGGGGTGGTGATGTGGGAGAAGGAGCGTCCTCTTGATTTGCTCCTGCGGATGCGGGGTATTTGCGAGAGGTGGAGTGTAGCTGATCGCAGTTGCCTGGTGGGTTGGTGGAAGTTGAGGCGGTGGTTGAGGCAAGCAGTTCCGGCATTGTGGAAGGCTTTGCATGCATAGGTGAGCAGTTTGAATTGGCATCGCTTCTGGATTGGCAGCTATTGTAGCTCTCTGAGGTGGGGCGTGAAGTGTGCGCTGCAAGGGATGTTGAGGAGGAGTCTGGCAACAGCGTTCTGCTGAGGTCTGGAGTCTTTGTATGAGTAGCTTGGTAATGCTGGCATAGAGTGTGTTGCTATAGTCTAGTCTGCTGGTGATAAGGGCCTAGGTGACTGAGCGTCTGATGTCAATGGGGAGCAATTTGAATATTTTGTGGAGGATACGTTGGATTGAAAAGCAGCAGCAGGTCACAGAGTTCACTTGTTTGGCCATCGTGAGTCTGCCGTCCAAGATGATGCCAAGGTTTTTGGCGTGGTCAATGGGGCTGGGCCTCAGGTCTGTTATTTATCAGAGGAGCGTATCCATGACTCACTGTACCGATGACAGGGACAGTAGTCCTATGTCGCACATGAGGGCATGCTTGTGTTTCTTTTCCAGGTCACAGTCCAAGTCCAAGACCTCTCATAGTCAGAGACAGGCCTAGCACTCTGCACACATGCTTAGATGAGCAGATACCAGGGCCAAAATAAAAAGCCAGGATACTAAATGCCCACAGTGCACAGATGAACGCACCACACACAATGCAGGGAACCATTCCATCTCAACATGAGTACATATGTCTGAGTGAGTGCATGGCTGGATGAGTGGATGAATGAACAGAGGCCGAGTAAATGAATGGATGGAGATCGCATAAGGCAGTGTACATGAAGGGGGTATTGTAGTTTCAGGGGCTGAGAAACAGAGAGGATAAATCAGGCCAGATATGAGGAGGAGGTGATGGGGGACAACACACCAGGACATGTGAAAAGATGGTCCCCACAGTGACACTACATGACAGTCATTCATATTCAGCTACCCATGGCGCAGAGGTGTTTTGAAAGGCTCCAAAATGGTGCTTATGACCAATGTCCAATTGTCCCTAGCAGTACTGAACCTCAGCAGGCTCAACCAGTATTGAGCCTCAGCAGACTCAGGTAGTATTGAGCCTCAGCAGACTCAGGCAGTATTGAACCTCAGCAGGCTCAGCCAGTATTGAGCCTCAGCAGACTCGGGTAGTATTGAGCCTCAGCAGACTCAGGTAGTGTTGAGCCTCAGCAGGCTCAGGTAGTACTGAGCCTCAGCAGACTCAGGTAGTATTGACCCTAAGTAGACTAGGGCAGTATAAAGCCTCAGTAGACTCAGACAGTATTGAGCCTCAGCAGACTCAGGTAGTATTGAGCCTCAGCAGACTCAGGCAGTGTTGAGCCTCAGCAGGCTCAGGTAGTATTGAGCCTCAGCAGGCTCAGATAGCATTGAGCCTCAGCAGACTCAGGTAGTATTGACCCTAAGTAGACTAGGGCAGTATAAAGCCTCAGTAGACTCAGACAGCATTGAGCCTCACCGGACTCAGGTAGTATTGCGCCTAAGTGGACTAGGCGGTATTAAGCCTCAGTAGACTCAGATAGTATTGAGCCTCAGCAGACTCAAGTAGTATTGAGTCTCAGCAGGCTCAGGCAGTATTGAGCCTCAGTACACTTAGATAGTATTGAGCCTCAGCAGACTCAGGTAGTATTGAGACTGAGTTGGCTAGGGCAGCATTGAGCTCCAGCAGGAAGAAGCGGTAATGAACCTCAGCAGGGATAGACAACAGTAATGAGCCTCAGCAGGCTCAGGCAGTGTTGAGCCTCAGCAGGCTCAGGCAGTATTGAGCCTCAGTGGACCTGGCAGTATTGAGCCTCAGTAGGCTCAGAGAGTATTGAGCCTCAGCAGACTCAGGCAGTATTGAGCCTCAGCAGACTCAGGTAGCATTGAGCCTAAGTGGAATAGGCCAGTATAAAGCCTCAGTAGATTCAGAGACTATTGAGCCTCAGTAGACTCAGAGAGTATTGAGCCCCAGCAGACTCAGATAGTATTGAGCCTCATCAGACTCAGGTAACATTAAGCCTCAGCAGACTCAGGCAGTATTGAGCCTCAGCAGGCTCAGGCAGTATTGAGCCTCAGTGGACTAGGGCAGTATTGAGCCTCAGTAGGCTCAGAGAGTATTGAGCCTCAGCAGACTCTGGCAGTATTGAGCCTCAGCAGACTCAGGTAGCATTGAGCCTAAGTGGACTGGGGCAGTATAAAGCCTCAGTAGACTCAGAGACTATTGAGCCTCAGTAGACTCAGAGAGTTTTGAGCCTCAGCAGACTCAGATAGTATTGAGCCTCATCAGACTCAGGTAACATTAAGCCTCAGCAGATTCAGGCAGTATTGAGCGTCAGCAGGCTCAGGCAGTATTGAGCCTCAGTGGACTAGGGCAGTATTGAGCCTCAGTAGACTCAGATAGTATTGAGCCTCAGCAGACTCAGGTAGCAATGAGCCTCAGCAGGCTCAGGCAGTATTGAGCCTCAGTAGGCTAGGGCAGTATTGAGCCTAAGCAGGTAGAGGCAGTAATGAGCCTCAGCAGGATAAGTTAGTAGTGATTCAGAAAGAAAATCATAAACTCAGTAGCTCAGGCAGTAAGAGATCACAGCAAGTTCGGGCAGTAGTGAGCAACAGCAGAATAAGAAAGTATTGAAGCTCAGCAGGGAGAGGCAAGAATAAGCCTCAGCAGCCAAGGCTGTAAATGCCCCAGCAGGTCTGGGCAGTTATGAGCCTCAAAAGGGTTAGGCAGTATTGAGCCTCAGCCACGAATGAGCCTCTGCAGGGACAGGCAGTATTAAGACCCAGCAGGTCCAGGCAGTAATGAGTCTCAGCAGGGTCAGGTAGTATTGAACTTTAGCAGGAAGAGGCAGTAATATGTCTCTAAAGGATCAGGCAGTATAGATCCTTATCAGGAAGAGTCAGTAATGTGTCTCAGCAGGATCAGACAGTATTGAACATTAGCAGGAAGAGGCAGTAATATGTCTCCAGAGGACCAGGCAGTATTGAACTTTATCAGGAAGAGTCAGTAATATCTCTCAGCAGGATCAGACAGTATTGAACCTTAGCAGGAAGAGGCAGAAATGTGTCTCAGCAGGACCAGGCAGTATCGAACCTTAACAGGAAGAGGCAGTAATATGTCTCAGCTGGATAAGACAGAATTGAACTTTAGGAGGAAGAGGCAGTAATATGTCTAAGCAGGATCAGGCAGTATTGAACCTTAGCAGGAAGAGGCAGGAATATGTTTCAGCAGGATCAGGCAGAATTGAACCTCAGTAGGAAGAGGCAGTAATATGTCTCAACAGGATCAGGCAGTATTGAACTTTAGCAGGAAGTGGAAGTAATATGTTTCCGGAGGATCAGGCAGTATTGAACCTTAGCAGGAAGAGGCAGAGATATGGCTCAGCAGGATCAGGCAGTATTGAACCTAAGCAGGAAGAGGCAGTAATATGTCTCAGCAGGATCAGGCAGTATTGAACCTTAGCAGGAAGAGGCAGTAATATGTCTCAGCAGGATTCGGCAGAATTGAACCTTAGTAGGAAGAGGCTGTAATATGTCTCCAGAGGATCAGACAGAATTTAACTTTAGCAGGAAGAGTCAGTAATATGTTTCCGGAGAATCAGGCAGTATTGAACCTTAGCAAGAAGAGGCAGTAATATGTCTCAGCAGAATCAGCCAGTATTGACCCATAGCAGGAAGAGGCAGTAATGTTTCTCAGCAGGACCAGGCAGTATTAAACCTTAGCAGGAAGAGGCATTAATATGTCTCAGGAGGATCAGACAGTATTGAACCGTGGCAGGAAGAGGCAGTAATGTGTCTCAGCAGGATCAGACAGTATTGAACCCTTGCAGGAAGAGGCAGTAATGTGCCTCAGCAGGACCAGACAGCATCGAACCTTAACAGGAAGAGACAGTAATATGTCTCAGCTGGATCAGACAGTATTGAACCTTAGCAGGAAGAGGCAGTAATATGTCTCAGTAGGATCAGACAGTATTGAACCTTATCAGGAAGAGGCAGTAATGTGTCTCAGCAGGATCAGGCAGTATTGAACTTTAGCAGGAAGAGGCAGTAATGTGATTCAGCAGGACCCAGCAGTATCGAACCTTAGTAGGAAGAGGCAGTAATATGTCTCAGCAGGATCAGACTGTATTGAACCTTAGCAGGAAGAGGCAGTATTATGTCTCAGCAGGATCAGACAGTATTGAACCTTATCAGGAAGAGGCAGTAATGTGTCTCAGCAGGACCAGGCAGTATTGAACCTTAGCAGGAAGAGACAGTAATATGTCTCAGCAAGATCAGACAGTATTGAACCTTAGCATGAAGAGGCAGCAATGTGTCTCAGCAGGATCAGGCAGTATTGAACCTTAGCAGAAAGAGGCAGTAATATGATTCAGCAGGACCCGGCAGTATCGAACCTTAGTAGGAAGAGGCAGTAATGTGTCTCAGCAGGACCAGGCAGTATTGAACCTTAGCAGGAAGAGACAGTAATATGTCTCAGCAGGATCAGACAGTATTGAACCTTAGCAGGAAGAGGCAGAAATGTGTCTCAGCAGGACCAGGCAGTATCGAACCTTAACAGGAAGAGGCAGTAATATGTCTCAGCTCGATCAGACAGTATTGAACCTTAGCAGGAAGAGGCAATAATATGTCTCTAGAGGATCAGATAGTATTGAACCTTAGCAGGAAGAGGCAGTAATATGGCTCAGCAGGATCAGGCAGTTTTGAAACTTAGCAGGAAGAGGCAGAAATGTGTCTCAGCAGGACCAGGCAGTATCGAACCTTAGCAGGAAGAGGCAGTAATATGGCTCAGCAGGATCAGGCAGTATTGAAACTTAGCAGGAAGAGGCAGAAATGTGTCTCAGCAGGACCAGGCAGTATTGAACCTTAGCAGGAAGAGTCAGTATGTTTCTGGAGGATCAGATAGTATTGAACCTAAGCAGGAACAGGCAGTAATATGTCTCAGCAGGATCAGGCAGTATTGAACCTTAGCAGGAAGTGGCAGTAATATGGTTCAGCAGGATTCGGCAGAATTGAACCTAGTAGGAAGAGGCAGTAATATGTCTCCAGAGGATCAGGCAGAATTTAACTTTAGCAGGAAGAGGCAGTAAAATGTTTCCAGAGAATCAGGCAGTATTGAACCTTAGCAAGAAGAGGCAGTAATATGTCTCAGCAGGATCAGACAGTATTGAACCATAGCAGGAAGAGGCTGTAATGTGTCTCAGCAGGACCAGGCAGTATTGAACCTTAGCAGGAAGATGCAGTAATATGTCTCAGCAGGATCAGAGAGTATTCAACCTTAGCAGGAAGAGGCAGTAATATGTCTCAGCAGGATCAGGCAGAATTGAACCTCAGTAGGTAGAGCCAGTAATATGTCTCAGCAGGACCAGGCAGTTTTGAACTTTAGCAGGAAGTGGAAGTAATATGTTTCCGGAGCATAAGGCAGTATTGCACCTTAGCAGGAAGAGGCAGTAATATGGCTCAGCAGGACCAGGCAGTATTGAACCTTAGCAGGAAGAGACAGTAATATGTCTCAGCAGGATCAGACAGTATTGAACCCCAGCAGGAAGAGGCAGTAATGTTTCTCAGCAGGACAAGACAGCATCGAACCTTAACAGGAAGAGGCAGTAATATGATTCAGCAGGACCCGGCAGTATTGAACCTTAGTAGGAAGAGGCAGTAATATGTCTCAGCAGGATCAGAAAGTATTGAACCTTAGCAGGAAGAGGCAATAATATGTCTCCAGAGGATCAGATAGTATTGAACTTTAGCAGAAAGAGGCAGTAATATGGCTCAGCATTTAAAATAGTTAGCAATTTTACCTCCCCTGCAGTGGTAGCTAAGCCTTTTACTCCCACTGAGGCATGGACGAGTCGCATGGCCTTATATTTTCATGACAAGATTGTAAGCATCCAAGAGTCCTTTCCTCTGGTGAAGAGTGATAAGGGTGCGCCATACTCCTCTCAAACACAAGTTAGAGGACCTGCCTTTGAACAATTCCCAATGATCTCAATGGAAAAATCTCTTGAAATCATGAAAGGTCTTAAATCTGGATCACCCTCCGATTCTTGCCCTGCCCTCACCCTCGCTTCAGTCGCATATATTATTAACCCAGTGGTCAACCAGATTTTGAATCTCTCCCTGAAGACGGGTCAGGTCCCTGACAGGTGGAAGAGAGCTAAAATTCTCCCCCTATTAAAAAAATCAACTCTGGACCCTGAGTTAGCCTCTAACTACAGGCCTATATCTCTGCTCCCATATTTTTCTAAGGCCTTGGAAAAAGTGGTGAACCTTGCCACCACCACTTTTGTCGAAACTCACTCCCTTCTCCATCAGAGTCAGTCTGGTTTCAGGGCTAATTTTAGCACGGAGACGGCACTCCTGGAAATATCTGAAGCAATAAAGGAGGTAGTGGATAGAGGGGGCAAAGCCGTACTGATATTACTGGATTTATCGGCGGCTTTTGATACCGTCCCACACGACCGCCTCCTGCTGAGACTTCGGGAGTGTGGGTTTGGTGGTACGGTATTCAATTGGTTTACCTCCTTTTAAAGGACCGCCAGCAAACAGTGTGGGCCCCACCCTTTGCTGCCCCTATCCCCCTCTTGAGGTGGGTGTGCCCCAGGGCTCTATTTTGAGCCCCATACTTTTTAATTTGTTTATGACTCCTCTTGCAACTCTGGCTGAGAACCATGGAGCAAAAATAATTTTGTATGCAGACGATACGCAGCTGCTCTTCACCTGTAACAAAGACGCAGACTTTAGGGGTGACATGATTAACAGCTGTCTTACTGAAGTATTCTCCTGGTTCCAGTGCAACCAGCTTTTAATGTAATCCTGGTAAATCGGAGATTATCTTCTTTGGCCACCGCCCCAGCTACCTTTGGCACAGTTGGTGGCCTGCTGACATGTCCCCCCCCACGTCCCCCGTACAGACAGTGAAGAATCTGGGGGTGAAGCTAGATGAGAACATCTCCATGCAGGCACAGATCCAATCAGTGACCGGTTCCTGCTTTGGCCTGCTCAAAATGCTGAAACAGTTCCTGCCCCTCCTGTCTATCACCCACAGAAAAACGGTGGTCCAGGCATTAATTCTCTCCAGGCTGGACTACGTGAATGTACTTTACCTGGGGCTGCCTGAGTATCTACTGGCAAGACTGCAGGTGACTCATAACGCCGCAGCAAGAGCGATACTCATGCTTGGCCCCAGAGCTCGTATGTCCACACAGTTGAAATCCTTACACTGGCTCCCTGTCCGTAAAAGGATCCATTTCAAGGCCATGGTTTTGGCTTTTGAGGCTCTACATTGCATAGGTGCTGGGTATATTATGAAGAGAGTTCAATTTTACCACCCTCACCGTGCACTTAGGTCCGCAGCGCTTCAGCTAGCACTGACCCCCAGATACCTACGGACACGTATCGGGGGCCGCTCCTTCCAGGTGCAAGCAGCAAAACTGTGGAACAATTTACCGGTGGATTTAAGGTTGACTCAGGATCTCCTTGCATTTCGGAAATCATTAAAAACTTGGCTCTTTCAGCTTTAACATCTAATGCGGGGATCTCACTCCTTAGATAGGCCTCATCCTGCTTCAGCGCCGGGACACTCAATTGAGTAGCTGCGCGCTCTATAAATAGTCATTTAACATAACATAACATAACAGGATCAGGCAGTATTGAACCATAAAAGGAAGAGGCAGTAATATGTCTTAGCAGGATCAGGCAGAATTGAACCTTAGTAGGAAGAGGCAGTAATATGTCTCAGCAGGATCAGGCAGTACTGAACTTTAGCAGGAAGAGTCAGTATGTCTCTGGAGGATCAGATAGTATTGAACCTAAGCAGGAAGAGGCAGTAATATGGTTCAGCAGGATTCGGCAGAATTAAACCTTAGTAGGAAGAGGCAGTAATATGTCTCCAGAGGATCAGGCAGAATTTAACTTTAGCAGGAAGAGGCAGTAATATGTTTCGAGAGAATCAGGCAGTATTGAACATTAGCATAAAGAGGCAGTAATATGTCTCAGCAGGATCAGACAGTATTGAACCATAGCAGGAAGAGGCTGTAATGTGTCTCAGCAGGACCAGGCAGCAATGTTCCCTCTAATTTTTTTCCTCTGTGTGCGGCAGTGTAAGGTCTCTGTGCACTGCAGCCCAGGCTATGTGCGCCGGGAACCAGACCACGCGTAAGGGTGCAGCGCTAAATATCACTCCAAGTTTTTGCTTAAAAAAGTGAAAGGACGGTGCATTTCCACACCTGTAGCACCACATGAAGGGTCTAAAGGCAGGTGTTCAATTTAGATACACAAGCCATGACATGAATTGGTTACACAGGCAAGTACACTTCGGGTTTAGAAAAGCATAGGACTTCAACGATGGTACCTTAAGATTTCACTAAAGATCCTCAACTCGAGCACTGTTCATAGGGTGGGAAAATGTTGGGAGCCTATACAAGATCACAGATATACAATACACATGGATATGGCACTAGATGAATCTGGCTGTGGGCGGCTTGGAGAAGCCTTTAAATACACAAAGTGCAAGCACTGGGTCTAGCCTCACAATGACCCCGGCACCTTTTCTTATTTTCCGGCTCCTGAAACTACTGAGCTTAAACACGGAGTTGCATAAAACCGTGTTCCAATACTGCCCCGCGCATTGGCTTGCAATGCCAAAGGAGTGTGTAGTAATTACAAGGAGACTGACCCAGCATCACCCAGCTTGTCAATGAGGTGCCTTACACAGTGTTTGGTTAAAGATAGAACATCCTTTCAAGCAATAATACAGTAAATTACCTTTGACACAATTCTGTCCCGAGTCACTATCAGAGAAGTGTATTTGTTGTGATTGATCCCATTAAAATGGAAAAGGTTGAAAGAGTGGCGGATTTCAGAAAGGAAAGAGTCTATTGTGATTTAATGTAGTTCTCTGCTCATATAGTTTGTTTTGCTTAATTTTGATTCTTCTTGAATCTGTACATTTGTGAGCGATAAAAGGTTCACACCTTTTAATTGCTGCCTAGTACCAGTGATCACTCATGTTCAAGTGTTAGTAGTTGAATAGTGGTTATTGGAGGTAGATGTGAAGACGTCTTTTTCAAAGAAAATCCTGCAACACCTTGTATTGCAAAGGAATTGGTTACTATTCGGTATGCTTGAAGTGTTATGTAGATGCCTTTTAATTTCAGAACAATTTTATATGTAAAAAGGAAACATCATGAAATGCAATACAAGCTTTGTAAAGTATACAAAGGCAACACACACTAAAATCAGATGTGAAATCACAAGTTCTACAGTTTAAGGTGCAGTGCTAATAGGGATTAAAGACTATGTTAATTAATTCACTGTTATATTGGTTATGGATCAAAATGTTGTTGGGAAGCAAAATATTGAGACGCATCAGACATAAGAATAGAAATGTCACACAAACACAAGGAAAATATGAAAATGTCACATAAGGAAAATGAAACTTGCCAGCTATTTTTTGCTGGAAATAAAGCGTCACTCATAGTTGTTGAAATGTCACTAATAATTACACTGAAATCATGAAAAGGTCACACAGAGTAATGTGAAACCTTGACAGCTATGCATGTCATTTCTATATACGTTTCCCTCCTCTTTATGGCTAGATTTTGCTGGCGGGAAAGTGTTACTCACAGCCCTGCCAAGGACCACGCATCAGGTGTTAGACTAACGCATTTCAGCCTTGGCTGTCAAGCCATAACGCCGCTATGCTGAAACTGGAGTGGCAGCAGGCCTGTGCGAGAGCGCTGCTCCTGGTAGGCTTTGCGGGCTGCTGGCTACAATGTATTAGTTAAAATAGGAAGTAATCCTCATGGCTGCGTGCGGCATTACGCTGGACGTGACAATGCCAGGGCAGTGCTTCCACTGCAGCGCAGTAATTTAAGCATAATCATGAATGATCCCTGCCACCTCCGAGACCCAATCCCACAGACCTGTGGCGGCCGCTGGAGTCCAGAGCACGCACTGTGCAGCTGCTGAGTCTGAATGCAGCCCGGGTGGCACGTTTGCTGAGGGAGTCATTCGTTGTGGCCAGGAGGACTCTGGTTTCTATGATTCGAGAGAGGGCAAAGCTCTGGTAAAATAGGCGCATCAGCGCTTGTTCTTAAGTGTGCTCGCTTTTAAGATGCATGCTTTTAATAGATATGCATACTTAAGCTCATGGTATTTAGAGAAAAAAACGTGCCTTGGAGTTGAAAACATTCCCGACTTCAGCCTAATCTATATCTAATCACGAGTGTATGATTTTTATTGATCCAGCTATCTGGTTAGTGGGGTGATCAGTGCCCCAGTTGTACGCCGGCGGAGCCAGAGGGCAGGGCCGCCAGTCACTGACTCTGTGCCCCCTCCCGTGGAGAGCGAACAAAGACTTTAACATGCGAGGGGTGCTCCCTTTGACCTTTTGCAGTAACATTCCTATACCTGAAGCGGAGACAACCTTTAACAGTATTTAACATTATTTCTGCACTGGTGAATATTGTATTGTCTTTCTATATCTCAAATCTTGCTCCCCACAGCCCACTTTCTCCACCAGTGGCGCCAGCAGAACCCCTCCAGGAACCCTCTCCTCTTATGCTGCAGTCTGGCTGTTTTCGGCTGCCTCCAATGCCGCCTCATTGCAAACACGTCTCCCGGCTGGCAATTACCAGAACCCCTCGGGGTGATCCAGGCAGGCCCCTGTGTTATGACCGATCGCCTGTCTTGACCGCAGCGCAGCCGGTTCTCGCCAGGGGCTCTTCAGCCCCCAGGGCACCCCCACAAAAGACACCGCCCTCCACTGGGTCAACCCTCCTTCACGCAACCTCCACTTCGGAGTCTTCTCCTCAGGGGCCTCCGCACCAGTGCCTTGCTGCAGGCCTCACACAACTTTGTTTCTGCCGTTAGCCCCCTCTTTCGGCTCTCTGTCCTAACCCAGGTGGCGGGGACTGCAGGATTCAGCGTTGGATTAAAAATTACAGTTTTGTGTCCAGGATGAAGCACTTCTTGTCGACATCTTGCCGGCCATGCCTTCCCATGTGTAGGCATTTCAATGCCAAAATGAGTGTTTCTACTCAGGGCCGGCTCTGGGGCGGTGCGATCGGTGCCATCGCACCGGGCGCTGACTTGGGGTGGGGGTGCCATGTTTATTGTTTTAGAGGCAGCTGGTGCCGAGTTCTTGGTTCCAGCAATAAAAATCTCAAGATAACTCATCTGATTAATGTTCTTCCTGGAGAGAGACCGGAGCTTTGTCTAAGAAATGTTGACTTGTAGTGCAGAGGGTTAATATGTCTGCTGCAAATAACGTGTCCCATTCATATCACAAAGTGCATAAAATATAAATTGGTCAATGGGTTACCGCTTTTGACAGAGAGATCCTGTTGTTACTTGTATAAGTTAAAATCCTAATATATTCACTGTCATCAAAGAGCTGCATGCAAACTGCAAGGAATGTGTTAAGAGCTATGTGTGTTTTTTGCCAGTCTTTTGTTATCCTAATATTGCAAAAAGGGTTCATTTATGTAGAAATCAATTCTTATTATTTAGGAAAACCCCCAACATTGGTGTAACATTTTTAAATTCTGAATTTGTATTTTTCAAGACCAAAGACTCAAACTATACTGCCTACCAGAATGGATGACATTATACTCCTACACCTTGTAGGCCTTTGTCTTATGTAACATTTCCTATACACTCATTTACACATGGGATTGTCTCTGTGCAATGTGTGTGTGATCTAAAGTGTTCTGACACCTTACTAACTGGTATGAGTCGCGCTATAAAACGAAATTAATCTAAGAGACAGTGGTTATTGAGACTTGAGGAGCACTGTCAAATGTTGGTAGTGTGGGAATCTGTGGCGGAGGTGGTCATTGGGGGCGCCACAAAACATTGTCGCACAGGGCGCCACCATTGCTAAAGCCGGCCCTGTTTCTACTTATGCCTTGTGCAGGCGAATGCATCAATAATGTCGCCTTGCACCTAATTTGTGTTTTGACTCTAAGGGGAAATGAAGGGGAACTTAGTCAAGACCTATGATTTAGTGATTTTGTAAATGTCATGAAAAAGAGTCCACCTCACAGTTTCTAGTGGTCGATAGTTTTCACGAACAGTGCAACGTACTTGCAATAATACAGCGCCCTTGCTCACTCCGCTGCTGCCCGGCTATGTGTCCCCCTCAGCCTCTCTTGCACCCCAATTAATGCCCCTTAGCTGTTTGCCGTGGCGGTTGTTAAACCGTGAATTTTAGTGTGTTGATTTTGCTTGTGAGAAAATGTCACTCATATTACACTGAAACATATGAAAATATCACACATAGCAATCTGAAACCCTGGCAGCTATGTACTCATGATCCTTAAAATGTCACTCATATTACACAAACATATGAAAATGTCCCACATGGCAATCTGAAACCTTGGCAGCTATGAAGCACACGTCCTGCGTTACATTTGCTACATTCCTTTTCCTACTAGTGGGCAGCTGCGGGACTGAATGTGGGCCTTTGAGATAATAATCATGTTAATTGCAGTGCACGTGTGCACTGCAACTAACAAGAATACTATCTCAAAGGCCCACATTCAGCCACGCACTTTTAACAAAAGAAATGCAGGGTCAAACACGACATGTGATTCTGAAACCACAAGTTGTGTTTCACCCTGCATTCGTTTTGCTAATAGTGCGAGGCTGAATGTGGGCCTTTGAGATAGTATTCTTGTTAATTGCAGTGCACACGGGCGCTGCAATTAACAAGAATACTATCTCAAAGGCCCACATTCAGCCCCGCAGCTGCCCACTATTAGCTAAAGACTGCAGGGTCAAATACGACGTGTGCTTTCAGATGATTCTGAAAGCACACGTTGTGTATGACTCTGCATTCCTTTGCTGATAGTGCGGGGCTGAATGTGGGCCTTTGAGATAGTATTCTTGTTAATTGCAGCGCCCGTGTGCACTGCAATTAGCATGAAAACTATTTCAAAGGCCCACATTCAGCCCAGCAGATGCCCACTATTAGCAAAGGAATGCAGAGTCAAACACGACGTGTTCTTTCAGAATCATCTGAAAGAACATGTCGCGCTTTAGATTGCCGCATTACTTTTCCTAATAGTGCACGGCTGCGGGGCAGATTGTGGGCCTTTGTAAAAGTATTCATGTTAATTGCAGCGCATGACGACGCTGCAATTAACATGAATACTTTCACAAAGGCCCACAAACTGCCACGCTGGCGTGCACTATTAAGAAAAATGCAGCAAGTGCAGGCCCCACTTGCTCATAAACCCGAGCCCTCCCTAACCATACAGGACTATAAGGGAGACACTTTCCTGACGCTCGACTGTGTCCTCTCCACCGTTGTCTCCAGCTCTGCCTCGTGCAACCAGGAAATTGCCGTTTTTCGCGCCGCTTGCGTTTCTAAAAGCGGTGGCGCGAACGGACTTACCGGCTGTGTTGTGTGTGTGCGTGCTACAATTGGGACACTGCGCGCTCGGGGTGACTTCAGTGCGCGGGCGCGCACCCGCGCACGTTCTAGGGAACAGTGCCAGGCAGTATTGAACCTTAGCAGGAAGAGGCAGTAATATGTCTCAGCAGGATCAGACAGTATTGAACCTTAGCAGGAAGAGGCAGTAATATGTCTCAGCAGGATCAGGCAGAATTTAACCTCAGTAGGTAGAGGCAGTAATATGTCTCAGCAGGATCAGGCAGTATTGAACCTTAGCAGGAAGAGGCAGAAATGTGTCTCAGCAGGACCAGGCAGTATCGAACCTTAACAGGAAGAGGCAGTAATATGTCTCAGCTCGATCAGACAGTATTGAACCTTAGCAGGAAGAGTCAGTATGTTTCTGGAGGATCAGATAGTATTGAACCTAAGCAGGAACAGGCAGTAATATGTCTCAACAGCATCAGGCAGTATTGAACCTTAGCAGGAAGTGGCAGTAATATGGTTCAGCAGGATTCGGCAGAATTGAACCTTAGTAGGAAGAGGCAGTAATATGTCTCCAGAGGATCAGGCAGAATTTAACTTTAGCAGGAAGAGGCAGTAATATGTTTCCAGAGAATCAGGCAGTATTGAACCTTAGCAAGAAGAGGCAGTAATATGTCTCAGCAGGATCAGACAGTATTGAACCATAGCAGGAAGAGGCTGTAATGTGTCTCAGCAGGACCAGGCAGTATTGAACCTTAGCAGGAAGATGCAGTAATATGTCTCAGCAGGATCAGGCAGTTTTGAACTTTAGCAGGAAGTGGAAGTAATATGTTTCCGGAGCATCAGGCAGTATTGCACCTTAGCAGGAAGAGGCAGTAATATGGCTCAGCAGGACCAGGCAGTATTGAACCTTAGCAGGAAGAGACAGTAATATGTCTCAGCAGGATCAGACAGTATTGAACCCCAGCAGGAAGAGGCAGTAATGTGTCTCAGCAGGACAAGACAGCATCGAACCTTAACAGGAAGAGGCAGTAATATGATTCAGCAGGACCCGGCAGTATCGAACCTTAGTAGGAAGAGGCAGTAATATGTCTCAGCAGGATCAGACAGTATTGAACCATAGCAGGAAGAGGCTGTAATGTGTCTCAGCAGGACCAGGCAGTATTGAACCTTAGCAGGAAGATGAAGTAATATGTCTCAGCAGGATCAGGCAGTTTTGAACTTTAGCAGGAAGTGGAAGTAATATGTTTCCGGAGCATCAGGCAGTATTGCACCTTAGCAGGAAGAGGCAGTAATATGGCTCAGCAGGACCAGGCAGTATTGAACCTTAGCAGGAAGAGACAGTAATATGTCTCAGCAGGATCAGACAGTATTGAACCCCAGCAGGAAGAGGCAGTAATGTGTCTCAGCAGGACAAGACAGCATCGAACCTTAACAGGAAGAGGCAGTAATATGATTCAGCAGGATCCGGCAGTATCGAACCTTAGTAGGAAGAGGCAGTAATATGTCTCAGCAGGATCAGACAGTATTGAACCTTAGCAGGAAGAGGCAATAATATGTCTCCAGAGGATCAGATAGTATTGAACTTTAGCAGAAAGAGGCAGTAATATGGCTCAGCAGGATCAGGCAGTATCGAACCTTAGTAGGAAGAGGCAGTAATACGTCTCAGCAGGATCAGGCAGTATTGAACTTTAGCAGGAAGAGTCAGTATGTCTCTGGAGGATCAGATAGTATTGAACCTAAGCAGGAAGAGGCAGTAATATGTCTCAGCAGGATCAGGCAGTATTGAACCTTAGCAGGAAGTGGAAGTAATATGGTTCAGCAGGATTCGGCAGAATTGAACCTTAGTAGGAAGAGGCAGTAATATGTCTCCTGAGGATCAAGCAGAATTTAACTTTAGCAGGAAGAGGCAGTAATATGTTTCGAGAGAATCAGGCAGTATTGAACATTAGCATAAAGAGGCAGTAATATGTCTCAGCAGGATCAGACAGTATTGAACCATAGCAGGAAGAGGCTGTAATGTGTCTCAGCAGGACCAGGCAGTATTGAACCTTAGCAGGAAGAGGCAGTAATATGTCTCAGCAGGATCAGACAGTATTGAACCTTAGCAGGAAGAGGCAGTAATATGTCTCAGCAGGATCGGGCAGAATTTAACCTCAGTAGGTAGAGGCAGTAATATGTCTCAGCAGGATCAGGCACTTTTGAACTTTAGCAGGAAGAGGCAGTAATATGTCTCAGCAGGATCAGACAGTATTGAACCTTAGCAGGAAGAGGCATTAATGTGTCTCAGCAGGACCAGGCAGTATTGAACCTTAGCAGGAAGAGACAGTAATATGTCTCAGCAGGGTCAGACAGTATTGAACCTTAGCAGGAAGAGGCAGAAATGTGTCTCAGCAGTACCAGGCAGTATTGAACCTTAACAGGAAAAGGCAGTAATATGTCTCAGCTCGATCAGACAGTATTGAACCTTAGCAGGAAGAGGCAATAATATGTCTCCAGAGGATCAGATAGTATTGAACTTTAGCAGAAAGAGGCAGTAATCTGGCTCAGCAGTATCAGGCAGTATTGAACCATAAAAGGAAGAGGCAGTAATATGTCTCAGCAGGATCAGGCAGAATTGAACCTTAGTAGGAAGAGGCAGTAATATGTCTCAGCAGGATCAGGCAGTATTGAACTTTAGCAAGAAGAGTCAGTATGTCTCTGGAGGATCAGATAGTATTGAACCTAAGCAGGAAGAGGCAGTAATATGTCTCAGCAGGATCAGGCAGTATTGAACCTTAGCAGGAAGTGGCAGTAATATGGTTCAGCAGGATTCGGCAGAATTGAACCTTAGTAGGAAGAGGCAGTAATATGTCTCCTGAGGATCAAGCAGAATTTAACTTTAGCAGGAAGAGGCAGTAATATGTTTCGAGAGAATCAGGCAGTATTGAACATTAGCATAAAGAGGCAGTAATATGTCTCAGCAGGATCAGACAGTATTGAACCATAGCAGGAAGAGGCTGTAATGTGTCTCAGCAGGACCAGGCAGTATTGAACCTTAGCAGGAAGAGGCAGTAATATGTCTCAGCAGGATCAGACAGTATTGAACCTTAGCAGGAAGAGGCAGTAATATGTCTCAGCAGGATCAGGCAGAATTGAACCTCAGTAGGTAGAGGCAGTAATATGTCTCAGCAAGATCAGGCAGTTTTGAACTTTAGCAGGAAGTGGAAGTAATATGTTTCCGGAGGATCAGGCAGTATTGAACCTTAGCAGGAAGAGGCAGAGATATGGCTCAGCAGGATCAGGCAGTATTGAACCTAGGCAGGAAGAGGCAGTAATATGTCTCAGCAGGATCAGGCAGTATTGAACCTTAGCAGGAAGAGGCAGTAATATGTCTTAGTAGGATTCAGCAGAATTGAACCTTAGTAGGAAGAGGCTGTAATATGTCTCCAGAGGATCAGGCAGAATTTAACTTTAACAGGAAGAGGCAGTAATATGTTTCCGGAGAATCAGGCGGTATTGAACCTTAGCAAGAAGAGGCAGTAATATGTCTCAGCAGGATCAGCCAGTATTGAACCATAGCAGGAAGAGGCAGTGATGTTTCTCAGCAGGACCAGGCAGTATTGAACCTTAGCAGGAAGAGGCAGTAATATGTCTCATCAGGATCAGACAGTATTGAACCTTAGCAGGAAGAGGCAGTAATGTGTCTCAGCAGGATCAGACAGTATTTAACCTTAGCAGGAAGAGGCAGTAATGTGTCTCAGCAAGACCAGGTAGCATCGAACCTTAACAGGAAGAGGCAGTAATATGTCTCAACAGGATCAGGCAGTATTGAACCTCAGCAGGAAGAGGCAGTTATGTGCCTCAGCAGGACCAGGCAGTATTGAACCTTAGCAGGAAGAGGCAGTAATGTGTCTCAGCAGGACCAGGCAGTATTGAACCTTAGCAGGAAGAGGCACTAATATGATTCAGCAGGACCAGGCAGTATCGAACCTTAGCAGGAAGAGGCAGTAATATGATTTAGCGGACTAGGCGTTATAGAACCTTAGTAGGAAGAGGCAGTAATATGTCTCAGCAGGATCAGACAGTATTGAACCTTAGCAGGAAGAGGCAGTAATGTGTCTCAGCACGATCAGGCAGTATTGAGCTTCAGTGGCCATATTTAGTAATTAGCTTCATTGGCCCCAAAAGTTGGGAACATCAATAACAGCAGTGAGCACATAGAGAAATGATCTTCAAAATGTTAGAATTCCTCTTCCCATTGAAAGAGGTACACACAATGAGAATAAGGAACCGGTTGTATCAATAATAACAAATAATTCAACCTCTTACTTGGAGCTGTATGAATGTGTGAAGAACTTGGATCCCAACAAGCAATGAGCAAAAAATGAAATGACAATCACAAATATTGTTTTTTTGTGCAGTGCTTTGTGTCACATTATACCAGTTTGAAGCACTGTAAATAAAAGATGGCATGGTTACAAAACTAAAAGGTGCTTGCCACATCAACTTTTGAAAGATTAATGCAACGAGGGACCTGCAGAACTTCAAACCTTTGCCCTACAACAATAGTGCCGATAAGTGGCTCAAACATTAAACCACAAAGCTACTGCCCCAGGTTAGATGTGTGGGATGAGGAGTGTGTACTGATGTGTTAGGCTATCAGCAAAGTTGTATGGTCAATGCCGGCTCAATACAATACAATTCAAACTACAGTGCACAGACTGCACTCGCTTAGAGGCAACAGGTGCTTTAATGCACTGAGCTATACCAGCAGCACTTTGTGGCCTATTACGATCTCGGTCAGAAAGCCTCCGACCTGAGGTAGGAGGCTTTCCGACCGAGATCTTTGGTTTTAATTCCGACCGACTAATTACAATATAGGCGGTCGGAATTGAAACCGGCCGGAGCCCATCGGCCAGTCGGAGACCGGCTCGTAATCCCAATGGATGGCGTTTCTGCCGTTGGGATTACAAGGCTCAGATTCCCACAGGCTTTCCATGTTGGGCTTTCTGACATTGAAAGCCTGACGGAAAGCGAGTACGGGGCCTCTAGCAGGGCCCCCCTTCTCTTTGTGTCCTCTGGTTGGGGGCCGAGGGGGCACCTATGGTGCGCCCTCATTCAACCCTGCAATCCAACACTTTCCCTACTGTTGCACTGACTGGAGTGGGAATATTAAATTTAACTCCTTTGCAATTCAACACTTTCCCTACTGTTGCACTGACTGGAGTGGGAATATTAAATTTAACTCCTTTGCAATTCAACACTTTCCCCACTGTTGCACTGACTGGAGTGAGAATAGTAAATTTTACCCCTCCGCTATCCAACATTTTCCCTACTGTTGCACTGACTGGAGTGAGAATAGTAAATTTGAACCCTCTGCAATTCAACACTTTCCGTACTGTTGCACTGAGTGGAGTGGGAATATAAAATGTTACCACTCTGCAATCCAACACTTTCCCTACTGTTGCACTGAGTGGAGTGGGAATATAAAATTTTACCCCTCTGCAATCCAACACTTTCCTTACGTTTGCACTCATTCGAGTGGGAATAGTACATTTTACCCCTTCAAATTCCAACACTTACCCTACTGTTGCACGGACTGGAGTGGGAATATTACATTTTACCCCTCGCAATCCAACACTTTTCCTACTTTTGCACTCATTGGTTTGAGAATAGTAAATTTTACCCCTCCGCAATCCAACACTTTCCCTACTGTTGCACTGACTGGAGTAGGAATAGTACATTTTACCCCTCTGCTATCCACCACTTTCCCTATTGTTGCACTGAGTGGAGAGGGAATATTACATTTTACCCCTCTGCAATCCAACACTTTTCTACTTTTGCACTCATTGGAGTGGGAATAGTAAATTTTATCCATCTTAAATCCAACACTTACCCTACTGTTTCACTCAGTAGATTGAGAATAGTAAATATTACCCCTCTGCAATCCAACACTTACCCTACTGTTGCACTAACTGGAATGGGAATAATCCATTTTACTCCTTTGTAATCCAACACTTTCCCTACTGTTGCACTGAATGCAGTGGGAATAGAAAAACTTACCCCTCCGCTATCCAACATTTTCCCTACTGTTGCACTGAATGGAGTGGGAATATGAAATTTTACCCCACTGCAATCCAACACTTTCCCTACTTTTGCACTCATTGGAGTGGGAATAGTAAATTTTATCCCTCCGCAATCCAACACTTTCCCTACTGTTGCACTGACTGGAGTGGGTATAGTAAATGTTACCCCTCTGCCATACAACACTTTCCCTACTGTTGCACTGAGTGGATTGGGAATATAAATTTTACCGCTCTGCAATCCAACACTTTCCCTACTTTTGGACTCATTGGAGTGGGAATAATACATTTTATCCCTTTGAAATCCAACACTTTCCCTACTGTTACACTCAGTGGATTGGGAATAGTAAATTTTACCCCTCTGCAATCCAACACTTACCCTACTGTTGCACTGACTGGAATGGGAATAGTACATTTTACTCCTTTGTAATCCAACACTTTCCCTACTGTTACACTGACTGGAGTGGGAATGGTACATTTTACCCCTCTGCAATCCATCACTTACCCTACTGTTGTATTGACTGGAGTGGGAATAGTACATTTTACCCCTCTGCAATCCAACACTTACCCTACTGTTGCACTGACTGGAGTGGGAATAGTACATTTTACTCCTTTGTAATCCAACACTTTCCCTACTGTTGCACTGAATGGAAACGGGAATAGTAAACTTTGCTCATTTCCTATTAACACTTACCCTACTTTTGCACTGAATGGAGTGGGAATATTACATTTTACCCCTAGCAATCCAACACTTTCCCTACTTTTGTTCTCATTGGAATGAGAATAGTAAATTTTACCCCTCTGCAATCCAACACTTTCCCTACTGTTGCACTGAGTGGAGTGGGAATAGTAAATGTAATCCCTCTGAAATCCAACACTTTCCCTACTGTTGCACTCAGTGGATTGGGAATACTAAATTTTACTCCTCCGCAATCCAACACTTACCCTACTGTTGCACTGACTGGAGTGGGAATGGTAAATTTTACCCCGCCGTTATACAACATTTTCCCTAATGTTGCACTGAGTGGAGTGGGAATATTAAATTATACCCCTCTGCAATCCAACACTTTCCCTACTTTTGCACTCATTCGAGTGGGAATAGTGCATTTTACCCCTCCACAATCCAACACTTTCTCTACTGTTACACTCAGTGGTTTGGGAATAGTACATTTTACCCCTCGGCAATCCAACACTTTCCCTACTGTTGCACTGACTGGAGTGGGAATATTACATTTTACCCCTCTGCAATCCAACACTTTCCCTACTTTTGCACTCATTCGAGTGGGAATAGTACATTTTACCCCTCCACAATCCAACACTTTCCCTACTTTTGCACTGAGTGGAGTGGGAATATTAAATTTTACCCCTCTGCAATCCAACACTTTCCCTACTTTTGTACTCATTGGAGTGGGAATAGTAAATGTTATCCCTCCGCAATCCAACACTTTCCCTACTGTTACACTCAGTGGATTGGGAATAGTACATTTTAGCCCTCTGCAGTCCAACACTTACCCTACTGTTGCACTGACTGGAGTGGGAATATTACATTTAAGCCGTCCGCAATCCAACACTTTCCCTTACTTTTGCACTCATTGGAGTGGGAATAGTAAATCTTATACCTCCGCAATCCAACACTTTCCCTACTGTTGCACTTATTGGAGTGGGAATTGTAAATTTTACCTCTCTGCAATCTAACATTTACCCTAGTGTTGTATTAATTGTAGTCAGAATAGTAAGTTTTAGTACTCTGCAATGCAATATTTTATCTTATTTTGCATTTATTATAGTGAGAGTAATACATTTTAGCTTTGTGTGATGTAACTTTATTACTGTTGTGTTATGTGAGGATGGAGTAGTACATTTGATATATTATTAGTATAAGAATTTGTCTATGTTTGTATAAATTGTAGTGAATTTTATATTTGTTAATTTTAATATTTAATAATGTATTTTTATATTGTTTTATTTATTATCATTATGTTTTTTTTTGTTTAAAATAATAATATTTGTAATTATTAGGAGCTCATTACGATGTCAGCCGGAGTTGCCTCCGACCGACATCGCCGCGGTCTCGGGACCGACCGAACTCCGGTCGATGGTCCTGACACAGCAATTGCGATGCAACCGCACATGGTGTGGTCGCAACTCCCATTTCTCAATGAGATCTTGTGTTGTGGTTGGAAACCGGCCACAGCACAAACTCCCATAGAGAATTGGGAGTTTCTGTTAATCCCTGCTCTGCATGGCAGGCACCTCACGGTGCAGGGATTAACAGGGGGGCACCGTACCCCAACCAGAGGCTGCTGAGGCATTGGGGCCCTGCCAGGGGCCCCTAAATTTGCTTTCCGACAGGCTTTTCATGTCCAAAAGCCCGACATGAAAAGCCTGTCGGAAACCAACATCATAATCTCCACGGCGGAAATGCCATCCATAAGGGATTATGTGCGGTTTAAACTCCAACCGCCTACATTGTAATTAGATTGTCGGACTTTAAACATGCGGATGTGTGTTCACTTTTTTAAAGTATTTTTTTATATTTAATGTTTATTAAATTAATCTTAGTATTTAATATATTTTATTCTTAATATTTTAATTTATATATATTTAAAAATTGATATTTAATGCAAAGATATTATTGAAAATGATATTTCTTTTTCAATATTTTTGTACTTACCATTTAAAGTATAGGTTGTCGATATTTTTGTAGTCGATATTTATGTCTCAATAATTTTGTAGGTCGATATTATTGACCTCCATATTTTGTCAGTGAACTGTGACTGAGGACGATGGTAGCAGTGGTGGTGATGGTGAAAGTGGTGGTGATAGTGAAAGCGATGTTTGTAATGATGGTGGTAATTTGTGTAGTGTTAGTAATGGTGGTGTTGTAATGGTAGTAATAGTGGTGATAGTGGTGGTGATGGTGTTAGTAATGGCAATGTTAGTGGTGACTGAGAAGGGTGGTGATGTTGGTGACAGCAATGGTGGTTGAAAGGGTGGTGATGCTAGTCATAGTGGTGATGATGATGGTTATAGAAGAGGTGGAGAGATTGGTGGCTACGGTGATGATTGTGGTGATGGTAATAGTAGTATGAATAGAGGTTGTGAACGTGCTATTGGTGTTAGTGCAGGTGGTAATGGTGTGATGGTAGTGCGCTGGGGAGTGTTTGAGCTTCCTAGTACTTCAGGACACAAAGGCCCTGATTACAATGTCGGTCGGAGTTGCCTTCGACCGACACCGTTTCGGTGGACGAACCGCTCGGCCATAGGTCGGCTGTTCTGCACACAGAATTACGATCCAACAGCACATAGGACCTCATTACGATGTCGGGCGGAAACGTCCGCCTGACACCATCTCGGATTCGGGATCCGACCGACTCTCAGTCGGCGGTTCTACCCGACCGATTACGATGCTTCCGAACATCGTTCGGAAGGACTCCCATTGGCTTCTATGGGAGCCTGTGTTCCGACCGACAACACAAGCTCCTATGGTGAAAATGGGTGTCTGCGGAAAACCAGGCCCCCTGTCGTGGGCACCCCATGGCACCTGCCACACTGTGCATGGTTTTACAGGGGGGTCCCTTGGGGACCCCCTCTACCCCAAGCCAGAGGACTCAGGATGAAGGGGGTCCTGCTAGGGGCCCCCACAGTCAGTTTCTGACAGCCTTTTCATGTTGGACAGACCGAGTTGGAAAGGCTGTCAGAATCCAACATCGTAATTGGTCGGTCGGAAATGCTGTCCGTAGAGCTGTTCGGATCACCTCCGACTGACTTGGATTCTCTGATTGCCGCTCGGGACCGATTCGGAATGACCGAATGGTTCCCCTTCCGACCGCGAGCATCGTAATCGGTTGGGCGGATTGGATTCGACTCAGGCGGATGGGTTCCGACTCGGTCTAGGGGAATCTTTCAGACCGACATCGTAATGCGGCTCATAGTGTGGTCGGAAACTCCCATTTCTCAATGGGAGCTTGTTCAGCAGGCAGAAACCGCCCGAAGCACAAGCTCCCATTGAGAAATGGGAGTTTGTGAAAATCCCTGCACCATGTGGCAGGCACCTCACGGTGTCTGCCACACAGTGTAGGGATTTACAGGGGGCACCATAGGTTCTCCTCTGGCCCAGATGCGAAGGGCTGGGGGTAAGGGAGCCCTGCTAGGAGACCCCAATGTCGCTTTCCGACAGCCTTTCCATGTCGGAAAGGCCGACATTGAAAGGCTGTCGGAAACTGACATCATAATCCCGACGGCGGAAACGCCGCCCTAAAGGGATTTTGAGGAGTTTCCGACCGACTGACGGGCTCCATTAACCCGTTGGAAGGCGGCGGTCGGTACCTTTGACTGCTGCGTCCGACCGTATACATCCTAATGCATCGGTCTGACTACAGCAAAGATGCAGTTTGGACTGCAATCGACAAGCCATCAGTTGCGGTCCGAACCGCATCGTAATGAGGGCCTATATGATCTTCTAGAGGATACCAGCTCTAAACTTCCATAACCATAAAAAAACATATTAAGTCAGTATATCTAGAATATTAGTCAGTTATTAGTTATTGGCAAAGAGGGCCAGGTTCTGTTTAAAGCAATTGTGATAAACCTGTCTGCTAAGCTTAGCTACTAGCGCTATGGAGAATGCAGCCAGTTGACTGCATACTACTAGGTCAACAAAGTTTTGTACAGTGCTAGGCCCATGCTTTAGCTGCTCCCTCAGAAACCAGGCATCTGATACCTTAACACCCACATATCATTGATTACAGTTGTATTCTGTTACTGTAAAAGCCAGCATATGTGTACCTCAAAAATGAAACCCTTTGTCGCTTCTGCTCCGGGGTTTCCCTTGTTTCCACCACAGATGGATCCCTGCCCAGATTTGCCATTCTCTTAGATGGTGTTAATTGTCCCCTAAAAATACCAGCTGATAATAAATTGTGAATTTACTCTTGGCAAACTAAAAATCTGTTATCAGTCAAGGGTCTTTCAGATTTAAGTCCCTCTAATGGTTAAAACAAAAGGAAACAAATCAATCCATCAGGTACAAAACAATGTAAAGATTTAGGGCATCTTTACAATGCAGGTCGGACTTTCATCCGACGGCACCATAGCGGAAGCGGGACCGCCCGACAAGGAGTCCTTATTACAATGCGACCGTCTTCACGGCGGTCGCAATGTGTACATTTTCTATTGTGGCATGTGCTGCGGGCTGTAGCACAAGCCGCAATAGAAAATGTACACTTTAAAAAAAAAAACCCTATATCATGTGCCAGGCACCATGCAGTGCCTGCCACACGATGGAGGGATGTTTAGAGGGGGGCCATAGCTGAGGGCCAGGTGGAAAATGGTCCCCATTAGGGGCCCCCAAAGTCACTTTCCGCCTGCCTTTTCATGGCGGGCAAACTGCCATGAAAGGGCAGGGGGAAAGGGACATTATAATCCCTACGGCGGTGCCTGAGTAGGCACCGCTCCAATTGTAGGGATTACTGACCTTCTGATGGTCCAACAGGCTCCTTGAGCCCTTCAGACAGCGTTGGACTGTCCCTCTGCCTGCTGCCTCAGACCACATGCATTGTAATGCGTCGGTAAGACAGCAGCAGCAGATGGCGGTCGGCCCGCATCCAATGAGCCACTGGATGCGGTCCGACCGCCATCAGAATAGCCCCCTTAGAGTTGAATGTATGATTGACACAGCAAGTGTTTACAAATTGCACACTTTTTGTGAACAGTCTTTATTATACAATCCATGTTCTACACAATGTTCAATCTCAGGAGACTGTAGAACAACCGGCCTAATATTGATTAGTCAAGTCTGTATTTGTTGCCTCCTGTGATAGGCTACAAAGGCACAGATGGGGCCCTGCAAGCAAGAGAAGACCATCATCCCTCTATCTGCATTCCCAAAGGAGAAAACTCTGCCCTCTAAAGGAATCAGTGCTGCTTTCAAACAATCCAGTTTGAGAACAAAACTGTGGAAGCAGACAGGGGTCCCTTGAGACGCTTCCTCTCCCCCCCCCCCTCCCTCAGCTCCCCCTCCAAGGTTTCTCCATATGATTCCTAAAGGGGAAGCTGTCCAGCAGGGCACCCTCCCCTTTGTTGATGGGTTATCACCTCCTTTAGGAAGCTGGTCACTTGTAAATGCGGTGACAAGCCGCTGAAACCATGGTTTATACTATTCCACATCACAGTTAGAGATGGACGTCCCTTTCAAGCTACTTCCTAATGCCACTTGGGAGTGAGCCAGTAAATCCATTTTGTGAGTCGTAATTCGTTTTTAATATATATCAAAAAAACAACTCTGCAGTGAAGAGCCCTATAATCTTGCGAATTACAGGGTTTGCAACCCTTTGTACATCTGGCCCCGAGAGAGACATGCATAGTTAAAACATAGTTTTATTCACCCTTTTATCCAAAAAAGAAAAATAAGAAACCTCCACAAGAGATTATATACACATTCAAAGAAATCCTTCTTCAAATGGGGATCACGCAAGCGCAAAACATGGCTCCTAGAAATCTTCCTATGTGTAAAAGGTGCAGGCAATGTAAAGTACCAAGCTAAGGTCAAAGGTCTCAAGGGCAGGGGAAAGGCTGTAGTCCTCCTTACCATTGGTTCAACCCACCACTTCTCTGTTTGACCTGACCAGGATATATCCTGCATGCCAGGTCAATCACACACCTGGCGGTGAGCAGCTAGGTTAGCATCGCAAGCCTCATCATGACCAAGTGAGGGCGTCTGTTCCAGATCTCTAGCTGGGACCCGGGGACATGAGAGATCGCCTAGGTTTTCCCAGATGAAACAGGGAACGTGGTGCTTTTCTCTGGGGTCCTTGGAGTCTTGGCGGAAGATCGCTCCAGGGCACACAGGAGCACTTCTTAAGCAGCGCACTAGTGGTTAATGCACTCTTGCAAGCAGTGGCATTTGAGATGAAGTCATTTATACTTTGTCTCATATACAATTTACAGTCACAATTCTGGCCTATCATGCAAAGAGTTAGATAGTCTACGGCTTAGGCCATCGTTACATTAAGCGGGGGCCCGAATATGGGCCGAATATTGCCCACTCCTAGAAGTAGCAATACCAGCGGTCCTGGTAACTTCAAGGACGAGAGCAATCTGTCCCCCTGAGTGTCCCCTAAGAAATGAGAAATTATCATTGGAATTTGTCATTCTGGGTCTTGTTCTCCCAGTAATTCCTCATTTTTCCCCCCAGACGAAATCTCCATGAGAAAGTAAAACACCATGACCTGGGAAGGAATAAGAAGATCAAATCATGAGTACAGGGTAAACATTAGGTTTAAAATATTTTTTGTATATAATAATTTCAAACGTTTCTCAAAAGGTGAACTATGACCTTTGCCATCATGCATGGCTTTGGAATGTACAATCATTCATGGTCCAGATGCAATTTGGACTGACAGCAATATAAGCATTACTACTGTCTCCCATATTTAATCTCAAGAGTTTATTTTAAAAACACCACAAACCACAGTCAGATAAAACAGTTCTCCTATTGGTTTCATTGACAATGACGATATATCCAAATTACTCAACACCAAGTGACTCAATCATGACAACCGCTTACCCTCATGCATGGATGGTGCCACTGGGTTCATGCCTGAAGCCAGTGCAGCCTTCCTTACCACCGTCATCTTGCTGAGACATGTCCCCAGCATCCCGCTCAGGTTGCCGCTAGCAATCCTCAGGCATGAATGGTATGTTCCTCCACAGGGCAATGTTGTGAAGCAAACAACAGAGCATCTCAATCTGGTAGACCTTGCATAGGGGGGCCCCTGCACCTTGTCCAGGCACCTGAACCAAGCCTTCAGGACCCCCAATGTCTTCTCCGCATGACCCCTTGTTTTGACATGGATCTCAGTGAAATAGACTTATTGTGCATTCTTATGTCCCTCAGAGATGTCAATAGCCAGGTATGACTAGGATACCCTGAGTCACCAGAAAATCAGAAATACACAAACTTTATACATATGGTGTATGGCTGCCCACCTAACTGTTAACATGGCTGAAACATAACAAGCGAAACTTACCAACAAGCCAAGCCCTTCTCAGTGCAAGGTCTGCATCTGTTGTAGTTTGCAGCTGTTGCATAGCACCCTTGAACCATGACTAGAAGCAGGACATTTTGCACAGATATTGGTGATCTAGACGTCTGTAATGCAAACCACCTGCAGATTGATGGAGTGGAAAAGCTTCAAGCTGCGGCACATCTTGTTCCATTGATGAGGTGGCACCAATGAAACAAGCCATGTGTAGTGTGCCTCCCTGTCCATAGAACTCAGCCTTGATATTGTTCAGTACCACATTATCAATAGGAAATTGGATGCAATCTTTCATAAACCTGAGCCTCACATCCTGGACCTCCTTGAGGACAGCGGATCAGGTTGGCTGAGACGTTCCATTGAATCTCCCACTGTATTCTGAAAGGATCCAGTTGCACAGACATGTAACGTTGCCATGGCCTTCACAATAGGTGGGGGGGCAGTCTGAAATCTGATGTCTGGAAATAATGAATTTCAATTGCTGATCCAATGTCTCTATGATGGGGTGCTGTGATCAAACCTTGTTCATTTAATTTTTGTAATTTCAGTGAAATTTGATAGACATTGCTTGGAGGACAATGTGACTGTCTTGAATGTAAGGGGAGCTGCATAGTTGTTATTGACGGAAGCAATGTAACGGGTGGCAGATGCCTCCGTCAATGACATACTACTGGTCTGCTATATTGTCAGGCATAACTATGAAGGCAGGCAGGAAGTGACTTGGGAGCCTGTAGCGGGCCCCCTTCCCCCCTGGCCCTCGATTATGGGCCCTGAGGGGTACCTATGGTGCCCCCCTACATATCCCTGCACCATGTGGCGGGCACTGCATGCTGCCTGTCACATAGGTCAGGGATATGTCGGTTGTGTTTGTTTTGTATTGCAGCGTGTGCTGCAGCCCGCAGCACATGCCGCAATACAAAAAATACACATTGCAACCGCCCTGCAGTCGGTCGCATCGTAAGTCCGCCCAACATCATAATCAGTCCCATTGTGAAGAGCAGGGTTCAGGCGCGGAGCCGCCTTTGCTTCTAGCTTTGAGCAGGTCTTAAAATTCTAAGGTTGTCATTTCTTGGAAGGCCGATATAGCTGGAAATTGTGGGCGTCATTTACAAGGCCATTGCGTCGCTGGTGCGTCAGTTTTTTTGACGCACCGGAGGCGCACTGTGCCAGCCCATATTTACAAGGCCACGTAAAGTCACCCTGCATGGCTTTTTGTGTCCTTGTAATTACGGCCCCTTTCACGCTGCACTCTGCGTGAAAGGGGTGTTGCTGTGGGTGTTCCCACGCAACATCCATGGATTCTGATGCATTGCCAGATTTACAAAGTTTTGTAAAGCTGGGAATGCATCAGAATCCTAAATCTCCCCAGGGGAGGCGTAGGAGTGGCGCAACGAGGAGAAATAGTTTTATTTCTCCTCGTTTTTTCCTCTTTCTATGCATGCTTCATTCTGCAGCACGCATAGAAAGAGGAAATCACCTCTCATGATTGTTTTTGTGCAGGAAGGTTTTCCTTCCTGTGCAAAAACAAGCATTCCCGCAACACAGACATCCTTGCAACATGACGCAAGGGTGCCTGCGCTGGCACATGGTAGCGTATTATGAGCCAGCGCAGGAGAAAGCACCCGGCTGCGTTGTATTTTTGTTAATACGATGCATCCCTGTGCTTTCAAAATGACGCAGCTACATGCAGCAAAATGGCTTGCAGTGCCACGCCGCTCCATTTTTTTTGTAAATGAGGCCCTTTGTGTCTACAGTGATTGTTTTTGTCTGTGTCATACTATCATCTGTATCATAGTAGAACTATTGTTTCCCTCGGCTGCTACACAAGAATGCAGTGTGTCTGCTTTGTTTAACTAATCTATTGCTCATTTATTGCAGACGTCTTGTGAGAATGGGGTGGGGATTTGACAGCTCTTCTGTAGTTCAGATACAATATTGTGCAGTTCCTTGGTTGGGCATTTGGCATTGTCGACCATGCTTGAGTAATGGATTTTGCTCCTTCTTTATATATATTTTTTACATTGTATTTTAATCTTTCTTAGTCCTTTAATCATCAGAGTGCCTTCCTCTTCCCTTTGCCTTGTTTCAAAGTTGTTTTTAGGATTAAAATCTCAAAGCCTGGTGACATCCATTCATAGAGCTTTTCTACTGACTTTATTCTTACCAGCTGAGTATTTTTGTAAAGTGCCACTCTCACTCCTGCATGTTTAGAAGGCCTGGGCGTGAAATTCTGCTCCGCTCGTGGAGTACATAGCGTGCAGAGATCCGAAAAACTCCCTTTGCGTTGGCGAGCGCGAGCAAGGAAAACCTTATTCCAGACCGCCTCCTGGCGAGATTTCTCAATGCAGGCGGTCGCGGATGGCCGCTATCGCTCGCGTTGAGGAAGCTGCCACTTGAGTAGAACTTCTACTCGAGCGGCAGAAAGAAGCAGCGCCCTCTTGCGCTGCGCATGGCGCTGTTCACGCTGATTTTTTAACACGGGACAAACACCTGGTGCTAAAAATCAGCTTGAATGGCGCAACTTAACTTACTCTGCACTTGTGGAACTCCGCATAGCACAGCAGAGTTTTTGGGTCACTTTGCGGAGTTCCGTGCAGCGGAAATCCGCAAACTCCGCCCAGGCCTAATGTTTAGTTTGTTCCACTGCCTGTATGCAGCAATGTGGCAGTGGGATTTAGCTGATATTTTATTTGGTATCTTGAGTGAGTAGCTGTGCCCCTTGACTCTGCAAATTGAGGTTGATAAGAGGGAACCCAGGGCCCTCGGGAGAGAAATTTTCCGAGCCCAGGACCAAGACTATCTCTTGGGGAAAAAATCTGTACGTTTTATGGCTAACTCGTGGCAAAATGAATGATATTGCCCTTATATGGATAGACTACCCTGTCATCAGTTAAGAAGAGAATTACTAAGGTTAAGAATTGGTGTTATCCCTTGCTATGCTAACAACGGGGTAAAAAGAGCAATGATTGATAGCAAGGGGAAATGTGTCTGTTTCTTGGGAACAACGCGTGATGTTTTACATATTTTATAGCATTGTCAGAAGGTTTTGGATAAACGGAAAGAGATTTTATGCCCAATTTTTTTAAAGTACGGTATTAAAAACAGGGTACAAGCAGTAGATCTTCTAACTGAAATGAGTAATTTAGATTCAGCTTGTGCCATGGGGAAGTTCATCCGAAAAGTAAAAGAAACTCTTAAATGTGAATAGAACTGAAATTCTTGTTCATATGACATAGAGTATGTTATATGGAATGTCAGAAGGATCAATGAATTTTAAATATGTGAATTTTATGATACATTTTATTATGAAATGTGATTTTAGGAGTTGTATTTATGGAGATTTTAAATGTTTAAGGACTATTTAGTCCAAATAAGCTTTGTTTTGAACTGAAAAAAAAGGTGATGATTGATTAGGTAACAGATGCATTTGCATGAATAGTGATTAGTTCGGGGTTGGACAAAACTATATCCCATATATGGCCTGCCTTGTGGGTGGGTCCAAAGATGAACTGTTGTAAAGTGTGCATATTTAGTCCTGATATGATTGCATATGGTTGAGACATATTTGGTTTATCATACCAGCTGTTTAGGGCATAAAGTGGACAGTTTTGTTGACAAATCTGAAACTGTGCCCAGGAGAATATCAGTGACAGTCCTGTTGCTTGGTGGTCTGTAGAGTAAGAGGAAGTGGCAGGTATTGTGGGGCTGTGTGGGCATCAAGCAAGAAGGGCTTCACAACCTTGTATAGTCACCTCCTGGGCACGTGCATAACCAGACTTTCACAATGCGGGCTTAGGCCTTCACACACACACAAGTTTGGTGTGAGGGTATGTCCAAAAATTACAGAAACAGTAATAGCAGATTGTATTTGTTGACAAAGGGCATGTGATAGAGGCATACACCATGCAGGGAACACTGTCATCTCAAAACAATCTAAGTTTATTCTAACAAAATGCAGTCTTTTTTTTACATTTGTGAGTCATTTCACGTGATGTAGGTGCATGAATCCTCTTGTCATGTGAACTGTGTGTTACATGAGTATTGCCAATTGTGTCATGGTTACGGGCACTGCTGTGTCCACTGTGTGTGCAAATGTGTTCTATTTGTTGCCAACATGAAAACAAAGATGTCCTGGGCACACAGTCTAATCTTTCACACCTGATGTTTCCCAAAGTCAGATTGTATATCATAAGAGAATGGCACTTAGGGTAGAGTTTGGTGGCAAATGTGGGAGATATCCAGTCCGGGGTATTACAAAAAGACTAGTAACGCCACAGATGAGATATCCCTCACACTTGTGATGAACTATTCCATCCTCCAAACTCTAAACCAGGCCCAGTGTTTTTATACACATACACGTTCAATTTAAAAGATAATATTATGTTACCTTAGAATCTCTGGCTTCACATATTTGGTATCTACCTTTATGTGCCCTTTCTTCACATTATTAACATTAGTAAGAATGATTCAGAACATCTTTGTTGTGTGTACATTTTGATATGTCCCACTGTACTCTTTAACTGTTGTATTCCTTTGTCTGCTTTAAGCTTCCTCCGGAGCAAGCGTGGGAGGAAGCGTTCAGCCTTTGGGGGAGCAGCAGTAGGGGCTTTGGGGGTCTGAAGGTAGACACGCAGAGAAGGAAGATCTCAGTGAAACTGAGGGGCTAGTCATGATCCCACATCTTCATCTGAGTAAAAGGTCTGCGACTTTGGCCACCCTTTTGGGATGGCGGCAACAACATTCGCACCTGTGCACGCCACCCCACCAACCTCAATACTGCCACCCCTTTTTCTTCGATACCAAGCCGACACTCATTCCGAAGATGGATGGGACCTCCTTCACCCCAGGCACCTCTCCTCCTGCTCCTGCCCTGCCACCTCTGGTGTAGGAAGAGGCTCTGCAGGTTCTTAGGAACCACTCTGTAGAGCAGATAGAATTGATGGATGCCACTAGGCAACTGGACAGAATGACTGACATCCAGGAGTTCATCCACTGCACCTTGTCTGCCACAGAGAGTGGTCCTGATGGTAGCAGAGGCTCCTCAGACCCCAGTGGTTCTGGGACAGCTACCCCAATTCTTCAACATGACTTAAACCTTCCACCAGCCCCAAAGCCTCAACCTGACCCAATGCTTCCACCTGCCCCAATTCCTCAACCTGACCCAATCCTGCCATCTGCCCCAATTCCTCAAACTGCCCCAAGACCTCACTATGTGCCAAGACCTACCACCGCAGAATTCTAAGACCCTGTTGAATCTGTCGCTCCTACTCAAATTCTGAAAACACCACCTCTCCCTATAGTATAGGCACTGTATTAAGAGATTTACCATCTGCTCTGTGAGGATGGAGAGCCCCCTGAGGAGGAACCCTCAGAATGTTGAAAGGCAAGTACGGATGCTGGAGTCTTTTGTAAAAATGGGACACAATTTGAACTGTGATAGGAGACTATTGTATACCCCTGTGATTTTTAATTTAGGAATTGTTTGGACATTTGGATATTTTGTGACATTTTAGTTTTATATTTCACAGAAGATAAGGAGTTGTATTGTGTTGTTTTAAAACAATCATATAACATTCTTTAATTTCCAACCTTATATTTGTTTTTTTTGTGGTATTGGGTGTTAATGAACATGTTATCATTTAAGCCATATGTGACTGAATATTTCAATCTGTTGCTTAGATTAACCATTTGATTCAAATTTCTCTGTGATTTTCTAGATGTTGCATTTGCTGGAGATGTAGGTCATGTTAATAGGACTGGGAGCAGTGGTATGAGGGGAGAGTGGGGGTGGCATGCAAAGTGGGGGTGCATATGGCTTTTGTTAGAACCGGGGTCTCTAGTTGGCCAGAGTCTGCACCTTAGTCCAAGTAGGGACCACCGATTCCGACAGGGTAGCTTGGCGCGAGGCAGGTAGGCGCGCACGAGGCAACGTGTGAAGTAATTGTGCAACACGCATCCACACTGACACAGTAACCCACACACAAATGAGACACCACTTCCGTTATATGCAAAACTTTAGGTATCTTTATATTTAGTTTAGGAGAGACTGGTCATAATGACATGCACTGGTAATCGTAACTTTCTTCTTGGTAAGTAAACATAACAACTTGTACAGGTTTAGGGAATCCTTAGAATCTGGCCGTTATGCAAAACAGATGATTCCTTGGGCGGTTACGGCGGCAACCTGGGGGGTTGGAAGATTCTAGAAGGATCTAGGGGCTTCGGGGAGGTGTCCCCTGTCACTTTGTCCTGCCTGTCTATGGTGACAAGGGCGGGGCTGTCAGGGTTACAGTATCATCCAGTCCCAGCCCATGCCAGCTACTAGCGCGCAGATAGGATGGCAGCCTCACCGCAGTAGCAGGGACCTGTGGCAGACAGGTTGTGACACACTGTTTTTAGGAGAGAGCACCTGCACCGCAGCACTGTTTCGCAGCGGTAAGGTGCCCAGAGTCCTATGTCCAACAAAAATGGCGGTCAGTTAGGAAGCAAACAAAGAAAAAAAGGTAGGGGAAGACCACCCTAGGGCTGACAGGTCTAACAGCTTTATTTTATGTTTTGGGTATGCCAGGGTTCATGTAAAGTATGCCAGATATTGAATGTGCATACACCTAGGTTTCCTATATTTCTTTGATCTCTGGTATGTGAGTATGTAGCTTGATCTTGCTTTTAGGTGGAATATTTAAATACATAATATTGCAGTGAGTGGGTTGCTGTGATGTCTTTTGGGGTGCATGGTTGTTTCTTATGTGAGATAAGTGTGTTAACAGGGAGCAAAGGAAGCCTCATATTAGGTGTGTTTTTCTTCTTCTGTTTAGAGTCTTTACAAGTCCAGATATTCCTTATTAAAGATATATAAACATGCTATTTCTAGTGTGTTTGCATTATCTGTTTGGCTGCACATGTATATTGTAGAACATGTGCAGTATCATACAGGTTTTGTTGTGAGAGGAAGAGTAGTTCAATTGTGTTACACGAGTGAGGCATGACGGCAAACATGGAGACATGGGATATTGTTGACAGAAATGCTTTGATCTACGTACACATATGCTTAGTAACATTGGCAGTTAACATTTTAAAAAGTTGGAAAAGTTGTACTTACCTTCCATTTTGTTGTGCATTATGCTGTTGTTCCTCCACCACTGCCAGAAAGAGCCCTACAGCTCTTAGTAGCAGGGGCATAGTGTTGAGTAGGTTGTGGGGCCTGTGGATAGGGTTTGCCTACTTATGCTCTATGTCCGCCAGCAGAGCTGTGGAGGCTAAACCTCCATGTTTCCATTGATGCAAATGATATTCTAAATACGGTGGACACAGTATTCACTTTCTGTCAGACCATCCACCATTTTTATGGTCTACTGCCATCAAGAGAGTAATTAAAACACGGTGGAGGCCGTGGATGTATGACAGAGTTTTGTCCGCCAAACCATCAATCTCTAGATAGGGTGGACGAACCTCAATGGCGGCGGAAGGGTGAACTTTTTGACAGTCTGTCTTTCTCCACCAAACTCTAAATCTGGCCCTTAATCCCAGTCATTCAAAATCCAGCTGTGCCAAAGCACCTGCCAAATCATTTTAGTGAATAACCAGATGAGTGTCAGAGTCCCACAAGTCTTACCTTATACTTGTGAGGCGATCTCGCAGAGGCGACATGAACCACCACCGCCGTCTCCCACCTTACCCTAGTAGATGTGTGGACACTGACCAGGATGGAGATGGGACCGGGGGTAGAAGCCAGATATGGAAAAGAAGTCTTCCTGTTACCGAAACTTGGGGCTGTACTATGTCCCTGGAATCCCTCAAGACACTGGGTCTCGTATGTACACCAAGGGAGACATCAACAAAGAACAGCAAAGAATAAGCGCTCCTGCGCATGTACCAAGAAACAGTAAGTCTTCAGTGCACCTGGGAGTGCACGTGGAAATGTTCCTGTGTTTAATGTAGCCGAAAACAAAGTACCAGCGCTCCTGCGCGTCAAGACCAAAATCAAAAACCAGCGCTCCTGTGCGTCAAGACCAAAACCAAAAACCAGCGCTCCTGCGCAAATAATAAAGAAGAACTGACAGTACACAGCCTAACACACTCCTGTGCGTGGGTGTCAGAGAAACAACGAAACAAGGCTTCTATGAGGATCACAGGCCAGGGGAATGCCTGCACGTAAAGGCAGTCTCGTGAATGCAAAGGTTAGGCTAGCCACACTTCGTCTGGGACAGTACAGCCAAAGAACAGCGCACAGCGCGAGTCACTCTAGGGCAACGGCACAGAAGGAGAAGGAACAGCTACCTGCAGGAGGAAGCGCGGAGTCTCTGCGATCCATCCGATGGTGGCAACGGCGTTAATCCAAAGCACCGAAGCAGTGGGAAGCGCCGGCTGTTATGCGCGTCAAACCGGAAGCGCCGTGACTAAGGCGGCGTCCGCTTCCGATCACTGAAGCTAGACCGCCAACCCGACTCCACATCTTGAAGCCGCGATCAGGCTTCGTTATGCGTGCGGAGGTCACGCAGCTGTTCCTAACCATGACAATGAGACTACCAAGGTTGATGAGGTACTGCACACAGATTTCAACACCTGGAATGGAAAATCTCCGGCTTTCAATCCTCCCAAAACCAATCCTTAATGATTCATAAAGGTGTGACACAACATCTGTGTGGATGCAATGCTTCTCTCTGATATCATATCTCCTTGCCATTACACCCAGGAAGCTACAACCTAAAAACCCTCCTAAAGCTTCAAAACCAGACAGCAGAACCTCCAAAGGACTCGCGATATCACACCGGCAAATCTACCAATTAGATCATCCTACTCTGAAGTGAAAAATACTTACCAATAATGAAAATATGTGATCTTATGAAACACTGCTAGATTTACTCAGAAGATCACTGAGGAAGCTATCCCTGTGCTATTCCCGCTCACTGCGTCTCTTCTCGTCAACAGATATTCCTCACCGTAGACGACATCTTCTCCCTCTTTATGAATTGATGTAAGGTTTTCCACCCTGATACTCAATGTAAATGCTCACAACAGAGTTCAACAGAGAGTAACAAGAAGCAAACAGTTGAAGAGTGACCTACTGGGAAGGGGGACATTTGAGAGGCACTCTAGACCATAAAAAGCAATCAAAGATATCTTAGTTTTTAGATTTTAGTGCAGTTAAGTTTTTCAAGACTGGAAAATGAAGGATAAAGCCCTGCTCTATCGCCTCATCGTTGCCATTGTCTTCTGCTTGTTCATAGGTTTGAAGAGAGAACTTTGCCACAATAACATTATTATTGTACCACTTATAGGAATTGGTTCTTTCGAGAGGAAGAAAAGAATAATACTTTGTATTTATCCATGTTAATGCTCAGCCCTTGTGGCTTCATGTAGACTTGCAGCCGTTGTGTTGAAGGTCCAGGATGGATGAAAGGCTTCAGGAGGCAGAATGACACCCAGAGAAGAATTTAGGTAGATGTGCAAGACATAAGAATAATCGACAACAACACACCCTTGTTTGGTTATCCATTGTTGTCCAACTCCAATCCCAAGCTTCTTCACCCTGTAAGGCTGTTTTGGGCTACCTACTCAACAACTTCCTGATTCACGCCTCCGACCCTTCCAGATAGCCATCATTTTGACTTTCTGCAACTTATCCTTCCTCTCTAAACTGGAGTCAATTCCTTTAAAGCCACATATTCTCCAAATTTATCGAACTATGTCATGAAAAATTTAGAACATAAGATTGTAAGGGAATTTCTAGAAACTCTGATTGCTGACGAGTATCACAGTACCTGGAGGAGCACCCTCCAAACCGATCTTACACAGAACCGTAGATAGCTCCTCAACTAATGTCATCCCCTATGGGCGAAAGCTGAAGGTTCCAACCTTGTCACCCTTCCGTGGCTATCCCTCTATCTAAATCTTCAACAATGGAGAGATTATGTTCCAATTCAATGATGCAGTTCTAGTCTCACTAGATCATCTTTTTCATTCTCTCAACCCTAACTCCTCCCACCCGTCTACTGCCTCCCTCCGAACTCCCCACTCCTAACCAACCCAAACCTAAAACAACCCCTACTGGCTACCCTTCTCCCTACAGATCACTCCTGCTGCTAACCTGCCCAACATCGACTTGATCTCCTTTGGCTTTCCACCACTTCAATGATCCCCCTCTTCATTCTTCTCCCTACTACCTTGACACCTAACCAGCCAGCCATAGATGTACCCCCAGCCTCTCGTTGTTTATCTCACCACCCTCAGCAACTCTTCTTCTGACACTCCCCTGAACAACCATCTCCCAACTCTTCTTCCTACCTTCTTCAATTATAACACCCCATCCCGCCCATCCCAGTCATATTCCCTACTCTTCTCATCATATAACTACCAGCCTCTCTCCATTCCACCCATTGCTCAACCCAACACACATACATCCTACCACTTCTGCCTCCTAGCCCCACCCTCTCGTTGTTTATCTCACCACCCTCAGCAACTCTTCTTCTGACACTCCCCTGAACAACCATCTCTTAACTCTTCTTCCTACCTTCTTCAATTATAACACCCCATCCCACCCATCCCAGTCATATTCCCTACTCTTCTCGTCATATAACTACCAGCCTCTCTCCATTCCACCCATTGCTCAACCCAACACACATACATCCTACCACTTCTGCCTCCTAGCCCCACCCACTATTCCTTCTATCAATGCACCCACCACCCACCCCATCCCTCCCTTCTTCCTGCTACTCATCTGCCTACTACTCACCCACTAACCTCACTCCTCCCCTCCCCTATGGTACCAATACTGCAACCATCTTGGCTAGAGCACCATAGCTACCCCACTCCTTCCAGCGCATTTTCTGATTTCTACACTTCTTCTGCCACTTTGAGATCTATAACTGGTTCTCCCACAAATGCCAACCTTTCTTCTCAGATTTCAACCTTATCACAGACAACTCACTTAAACATATCTACATCTCATGAACTCATCCGAATTCTGATGGATCTCTACAAACCACCTCAGACTATACCTTCCTGGCTCTCCTCGGCCGAGCTTCTGACCTCTGACTCTTCTAAGACAATTGACTCTGTCACAAGCATTTTTGCAAGTCTCATCCTCATTATGCACACTCTACAGCTCGCCCCATATCCCCAATTAGTGTACATTTCCTAAAGAACAACCCCTGCAGTGGGATGATAATGATCTTAGTCAATTATTCAAAAGCTATAGGGACTTTATTGTAACCCAAAAACCCACCCATTACCAGGCTCAGGGCACCACCTCCATCCCACCCATTAAGAACCACAGACCTTCCAGATCATACCCTCAAATGAGGAATAATGTCTCACCCAACCTCATTCAGGGTCCCACTGAACGTCCAAACTGTCCTGTCTCCAAGACCACTCACTCAACTCTATGATATGCAAAAAGCAGAAACCTCCATTTGGCAGCACTTAAAAGTAGGACTAATGCTAATTCATTGTCTTCAGCTGTGGGTTTCATGAGAAACACGACTCAGGAGCCCTCCCTGTGCATTCTGGTCAATGTGGTCCATCTTTTGCAAAGTTACAGTACATCCAGTGAAGCAAAGCTTGCATACTATACATTTCTTCCAATATTTCATTTTGTTCACAGTTTCTGATGGAGAACATGGCGGCCGTTAGCTAAGCGGTCGCTTGCCTCCGGAGGCACCTTCGTCCCGCGCCTAAATGCGGCAAAGTTGAGACCCGCAAAATTCACTTAATTTCTGTTCCTGTGACCCCCGCTACTATTCTAGAGGACGGACTTATTCTGGGTGCCTGGGGGATGTGTTGTGGAGCGCCCGCAGACTTACCGCGTTGGACCGTTGCCGCCCTTGAGTTGAGGAGGAGCCGCAGAGCGGCGGCTCGCGGACTCCTCCGGGCCGATTCCGGAAGAGGCAGAGGCAGCACAGGGAGGCTGTCCTCGCTGTCCACGCTGGAGAAGGTTGTTTGTCTGGAGGAGACAGGCGGGTGTTTGTTCTCGGAGAGCGGTAGGCTTACCCCGACTCTCCCGTATCAGCAGCTGCAACAACACGAGGTACAGTGGGCCCAGGAGGAGGGGGGTAACTCCGGTGCTGTTTCTACGACCGAATCGCTTGCAAAAGAAGACGGTAAGCTTATCCTGCCTTCTTTTTTCACGTCGCAGAATCGATCAGAACAGACATTGGTAGGTCAGCAGGGGGGCTCTCTAAGATCAGCGCTGCACAGCACAATACAGCTCCTGTTAATATCAAAACCCTGATAGCAAAAAATGCAAGGAGAGGTAGGAAGCGGGGGGAGCAGCGAAGGGGTTGACTAAAGGGAAACCCTCCGATAAAAATATCAAGCTGCCCGTGGAATGCGAATTTGCCATACATAACAGTGCAACTCACAGGAAGGGGGGTACAACCTCGGCCACAGAACCTGAGAATAGTTCAACCTTTCAGCTCTGCGAAATTAAGGGTAGAAGTATTAAAGCAGGCAGAGTTAAGGGTAAATCTTTAGAGTCAAGAATTAGGATTACCCCCTCCTTGAGATCCTACTTTAAAATTCAACCTCAGGTGTTAGAGGTGGCAAAGCAGGGGGAGACTCTCAGAAAGACTTCCGGGCAGTTAGAGTTGGGGCCTTCTTTCGAGGATATGGAAGAGACAGAGGTAGTTGGCACCCCTATGTCTGCTACACTAACTGTACCCGTGATTAAACTTGTAACTCTGGGATCGGACGAGGGTAACAGTCATGCAGGAGTCGAAACCCCTGTCTGTGAAAGAAGGGAGGCCAGCGGAAGTGGAGAAGTGGAGAAAACTTCTGTGGTCCACAACACTGCAGGGTCTTCTGTGGCATCTCTTGAGGTGCTTTTTTCTACTCTCTCAACAGATATTAGAAAGGGCTTTTCTGTCTCAGAGGCAAATCAGGGGGAGATCAGGCTTTTCTGTGAGTCTCTTGAGAAGAAAATCGATCTCCTAAACTCAAGGACTGTGGCCTTAGAGAGTTCAGTTGGAGAACTCAGGGACGATTTGGGAGCAGCTGAAGCAGATATATCATCGCTCAAGAGGGAAGAGGTCGTGCTCCGGGACAGACTTGAAATGCTGGAAAATAACTCTCGGCGTAATAATTTACGTCTTCTGAATGTTCCTGAGGGAAAGGAGGGGGAAGATCTTAAGGCATTCATTGTAACTCTCATAAAGGAATCAGTCCAGATCAAGGAATCTGAGGAGGATTTAAAGAAGGATATACAGAGGATCCACAGGGATCCCTTCAGGAAACATCCTAATCGGACAAAGCCGAGAAAGATCCTAATAAACTTTCTCACATTTTCCTTGAAAGAAAAGATTTTGAATTGTGCCTTAAAACAAAAATCACTGAAACCCAGAGACTTCGCTTTTGAAATCCGCTCCGACCTGGCCCGCGTCACTTTGGACCGACAATGGGAGCTGGGCAGGAAAATGGAAGACTTTAAGAAATTGGGCGCGGTGGCCCAGCTAAAATTTCCTGCACTCCTAAAAATTATGCACAATAATAAAATGTATAACTTAAAAACAGTGCAGGAGGCGGATGAGCTTTTGGAAAACTTAACCAGAGTCTCCAAATAGCTTAGCTATGACGATACGCACACATTGGGGTTTCGGGGAACAGGTTAATCTTACCCCAAGACTTAAGATCTTTGAGATATGTTTTTTTTTTCGGTCAAATAGAAACACATAGGGTCACAGCACTAGAAGTAGATTTTTAGGATGACAGAGATAGGGCATCCGTGTTGGAGTTTCAGTTTCTTTCTTGCCTGTTTGTATTATTTTCAGTAGTAAGGGACAGGGTAGGTTGCACCGGTAGGCAGAATCTGGACTATTAGTCCAGGCAAATGGGGGTAGGGTTCTCCAGGGAGGGGTTCAAGGGGGGAAGGGACCACGGTGTGGGGAGCATAGGGGTTAAAACAAAAAAAAATTCTCATTCACCTTTTAGTTTGGCTTGTTTATGGTTATCGCACTTGGTTTGGTGTCGGCATTCGGGGAGACCTGGTATACTTAAGGTTCCGCTGTTTAAACCGCCATGAGAACTCTACAGTGCTTATCCTGGAATGTCAATGGCCTCAGGGTGAAAAGTAGGAGGGCAAAAATTTTACAATACCTCAAAGATACCCCTGCTCAAATAATTATTTTACAGGAGACACATCTCCTGAAAGAGGAAATAAGTGGGATCTTCGAAAAGGTCAGATGGGTGGAACACTGTGTCAGCTCCAATCAGAGCGCTAACATCAGGGAGGTGGCCATTTTGGTTTAAAGCAAGTAAATGCCCGGCTCTTAAACTCGATGATAGACCCAGGTGGCAGGTGGGTCATCGTCAAATTATCTGTTAAAGGTTCTCTTTTAACAGTGGTAGGCTATTACGGCCCTAACCAAGAAGACCCCTCCATCTTGAAAACCATTTTTGCAAATATGTTGGAATTTCCAGAACCAATCATTCTTGATGGGGACTTTAACATAGTCCTGAATCCTCAGTTAGATAAGTACCCTAGCAGTAGGGCAAATGTGTTGTCTACATCTAGGACATATCTTCAAATGATGATGAGGCAGAATGGACTGAGCGACATTTGGAGAGAAAGGTCGGGCTCCTATTTAGGCGTTTCGTTCTATAACCATAAATATAAACATAAATCAAGGATCGACTATATCCTGGTCAGCCATGATTTAAGGGACAAAACGAAGGATATAGGCTATCTGACTCCTCACCTATCAGACCATGCGGCGGTATGGATAGACTTAACTTGGGAAGAGCAAGAACAACCAAGGGTGTGGACGTTTGATCGTTCACTACTTTTGGACGAACTAGAAGCCAGATACTTATCCCAGGAGATAGAGTCCTTCTTAAACATAAATATCGGGTCGGCTGAGATCTCAGTAGTGTGGGATGCCTGGAAGGCCTATTTTAGAGGCCTGGTAACAAGTAGGACATCTTACAAGAACAGGCAATATAGAGAGGAGGTAGCGCGTACTGAGTGTGAAATGAAGGCTGTAGAGCTGAGCCTGAATAGGGTGATTGACACAGCAAAACGTCAGGAACATCTGGCGAAACTGGCAACCCTGAAAGATCAGTTAGAGAGCACCATCCAGACGAGGATTTCTAAAAGATGGGAGGCTAGTAAGCTTGCCCATTTTGAATATGGGGAGGGGGCTAGCAAACTTCTGGCTTGGAAAGCCAAGACTGACAGGGTAAGAAATGTCATAAAGCAAATCGACATTGAACACAATAATACCTCAGTAGTCACCGACGAAGAAATTGGAGAAGCCTTTTTTGATTTTTTCCAAGACCTATATGAGGAAGACAATATGGTGGATAGCAACTGCGCTCGGGAGTGGCTAAGTGGGATTAAGCTCACTTCTTTAAACTCCTCCCAACGAGAAAATCTGGAGCTTGATATATCTCAGCAGGAGGTCAGGAAAGCCATCTCCGCTTGTAAGGGTGGTAAGGCCGCGGGGCCCGATGGGCTCCCAGCGGAATTATATAGACTCTTGGGAGAGGCAATAATTCCAACTATGACAACTTTATTCAAAAAGATATTAGTTGAAGGTGTTAGATCTCCTGCCTCGTGGGGGGAAGCCACTATAACATTGATTTTAAAGGCAGGGAAGTCTCTGGCGAACTGTGGGTCATATAGACCCATTTCTCTCTTAAACACAGACTACAAAGTTTTTACAAGGATTTTGGCAGATAGATTGGGTGCTGTGGCGGGGGGATTGCTGCATTTAGATCAAAAGGGTTTTTTAAGAGGCAGGAATCTTTTCGATCTTACTTATGACTTTATTGGAGCTATTGATCTTGCTTCCACCTTTTCATTACCCCTGGCAGCAATGACACTAGATGCCACTAAGGCCTTCGATAGTGTCAACTGGGTTTATCTCTCGGCAGTGTTGGAAAAGTTCAACTTTGGGGTGAAATTCCGTCGAGTTATCCAGCTTATATACAGTGACCCATCGGCAAGACTTTTAGTCAATGGTAAATTGACTAACCCTTTTAAGATCACTAGGGGACATGTACATCGAGGCCTTTGCTCAGCGTCTCAGGGAGGAGCGGGTATCACATCATTTAAGTTTGGAGCGTGGGAGAGGAAGGTAGCCCTGTATGCGGACGACGTCCTGATTCTTACATCTGATCTGGAGTCGTCTTTTCCTCATGTCATCAGGTTAGCACAAGACTTTGGCCAGGTGTCTGGCTATGAGGTAAATGCGGAAAAAACTGACATTATGTCATGGAATCTGCCGGAGTGTCAACACCAGACCAAAAGTGATATAAGATATTTGGGGGTTAGGATTGTCCAAAACATAGACAAAATTTCGGGGACCAATGTTGCAAATGTCTCCAGGGAGTATCAGAAACTTATGAAATCGTGGGCCCATCTCCCATTGACTATTCTGGGTAGAATCAACCTAATTAAAATGGTAATTCTGCCAAAAATCACTTTTCTTTTTAATTCTATTCCTTTACATTTTGAGAAGCAGGCCGTTGATAAATTGCCGCAATCAATCAATTCATTTGTGTGGGCCTATAAAGCCACAAGAATATTCTGGAAGAAGCTAAGACCTAGGAGGGAGAAAGGGGGCCTTACACTCCCGGATCTGCAGTACTACGCCTGGGCCTTCCAGTTAACACACTCAAGAATGCTGCTGAAATCCCCAGACCTGTCGGAGAGGGGGGTCATGTTTTCGGCCATGCTTGAGGGAGTGGGGTTGTCACATGAGGGGTTTCTTTTTAAATATGGAGACCAGAAGTTTTTTAAGAAGATCAGGCTGAAAGTCTTATTGGGTAAGGCTCGTATATGGGCCAGAATTAAGCAATGCACTGGCTTAAATTATTTTTCAAGTTTGGCTCCTTTGTGGGACTCTCCGGGGGCTCCGGACTGCTTGAAAGATAAATTGGCAGCCCCACTTAAAACAGCTGGGCTCTTGGTGTGGGGGGATTTGGCTGCTGAGGGTTCACTTTTGTCCTGGGCGTCACTTGATGTCAAGCTAGAGGAGGGCATGTCCAGGTTCAAATACCTGCAATTGCAGAGCTGGTCTCATAATCTTAAAAAATCTATAGGTAAAGGGAACACTCTAGAGGAACAATTGGTACTGAGGCCGGCGGGGAGGAAAGAGGTGTCCTTCTTTTATTGGGCCATAGAGGAAGTCATTGATGGGGACTTTAAACTAGCTGAAGAACTGTGGGGAGCTTCTATACCAGATTTAGACTGGGAAGACCTGTGGCAAACTTCCTTCAATACCTTGTTTACAGTTGTAAAACCAGCCTGGTTTAGGAGAAACCACTACTTCACTACACATAGGGCTTACCTATCTCCCTCTAGACTTTCTAAAATAGCAAAGGGCCCACCCGCCAGCTGTAAGAAGTGTGACTTGGTGAGTGCCTCGGACATACACATGTTTAAAGATTGTCCAGCCATTTCTGAATTTTGGGAGAGAATAGGGGCTACCCTAGCGGACATCTTGGGAACCCCAGTTCATATTTCCGTCGTCCTGATCATTTTTGGCATAGCCAGTGGAGTTACAGGCCTGGCTAGGGGGTTTTTATTTTACGCAATCCTGCTGGCTAGACGAGAAATATGTAGGAGTTGGGTAGAGGCTACACCCCCCACTCATTCAGACTGGCTGTCCTCCTTATATAAGACCTCCAAGACCGATATGTGTAGATTGCAGAATAATAGAAAGAAGGCACTATGGGACTGTTTGTTCAACTGGTCTCCTCATTAGTTTTGGGGTGATTTTAATTGATTATTATTCTTCTTCTTTTTTTCTTTTTTTTAGGGGTTTAAGTTGGTGTGTTATCACTTTGGAAAATAATTTTTCTTTGATCCTATGATTATGCCTCTCGGGAAGCTCTCTGACTGTGCTGGGCCTTGCTCTTTCGATGCTGGGCCATCAGCTACAGTCATCGGTTACGATTAACCAGAAGAGAGTGTGACCACCCTCTCCTTTAAAACGAGAGGTCAGCAACACTTAGTAGGCTTGTCGTCTACCGGTAGGCGGGCGGCATCTTATCTCGATTGCCTACGTCTCTTGAGACAGAGTAACGGTAATGACATCCTACTTTTTTAGTTGACTGGGGTCGGAGGTGGATGAGGATTAAAAAAAAATAAAAAAAATCATTTTGTTAGGTTGATAACAATTCATTTCTTCCAATCCTTCATTTTATTATTTCCAGACACATGTGTTTGGCTCTTCATGACCTATTGGGAGGAGGAGGAGGTACTGAATGCCAAATGTTTTTGCAGTATAACATTAAAAGATCAGAGCCTTCTTAACTGTTCATTAGGTGCTCATGTGCTATATAAAAAAAACACAAAAATAAATAATCAAAAATAAAAGATGCTCCCACCCGGATGGTACTGGAGCACCCACAGTCAAAATAATAATGGCTTTTTAATATTGTGGAGGGCAACATTAAAAAAAATCAAAGTAAGTCTCCTAGATCAGGAATCATTGACCCAGGTGAGCTTACCAATATTGTAAAGCACTCTGAGATGGAGCTGCAGGCTCTTAGCTTTTTGTTAATGTAAAGTAAGTTATTAATAAATTCCTATCTATAATGTCACTTCAACCTTTGTTTTTTAAGTGAATATATATATGTATATAATTCACTGAAAAAAATATTAAAGTAACATTATAGTTAAGTGAGATAAAAACATCAGTTTTTGTTTACCAAAATTTTTTAGAAATTTACTGAAAAAAACAAAGGTTAAAGTAACGTTATAGTTAGGTGACTATGTCAGTGACAACATTAACATTTTGAAATAAAAACAAAACACAGAAATTCACCAGTTATAGTTAACTATAACTTGCGCCCCACCATGCACTGCTTATGACCTTACATATTATATCACTCATGACATGTTCTATAACATTTATGACATCATTGATGACATCTCAAATGACAATTGATAACATCACTTATGACATCATTCAATAGAATATGGTAGTTTATTTTAAACTTTACATAGTGGCGGGTAGCTACCATGTCATTTTCCTACCTAATTTTGTACAGCCTAGGTCCAGCTAATGGGTGGAAGTGTTTACAAAAAACATGGGCTCCTAATGCATCATAGGTTTGTAGAAGTATTGAACACATTATAAATGTTTGCATTGAAAATTAACACGGTGTGCAGGTGACAGTTGACAACTTGTGTTCAGCATGTTCCACACAAGTTTTTAGGCTCTGCAGAAAACGTTTGCAACAGGACAAAGATTCTACATACAACATACTATAAGAATTGTAAGCCGCTTTGAGCTATTAGACAGAATCATCTCAGCATGACAAATTTTACGTAACATAGAAGACAGTGTGCACCAGGTATTAAGCTATGTACATGTGCTTGTTTTGCCTTAGAAGATGGGCTCTCTGTATAGGTTTCACCACAGTATGAAGGCTGCAAGTAGTATAATCTTTAGCACCTTCAGACGTTACTTATTTTAAGCAAATAGTGACTTTTTGCCAAGTGTTGCATACAGTGTACACTGGTCTTGGTATTTCTCATGAGAGTTCCACTGTGTGCAAACAGTGTGGTACAAAGTCTACTCTTTCCATAGGGGGAATAGTGCTTACTATACCCACTTTTCTACTTATAATTAGGGGTGGGCGGAATTTGCGTAGTCGCGCTACGCAAAGCTCCGCAAAACGGTAAAAATTGTCCGCGAGCACGCAAAAGTTCCGTGAACACGCGAAATTGCTTGTTCCGCCCGTTCGCGATGCTTTTTTCCTGTTCGCGAACGCTGTTTGCGTGCTCGGAGAGAAATATCTCGCGAACACGCATTTTGAAAGCGCAAACGAGCAAAAAACTCTGTGAAGCCGCGGATCGCAGAATTTTTGGCAATTCCGCGCTCTCCGCGGAACACAAAATTACCCAAATTCCGCAAATTCCGCGAGCGGAACGGAATTTACCGCCCAGGCCTACTCATAATAAGTTCATTTCTCAAAGTAGGTTCGGTGACCGTCAGGGGTTTGATACAGATAAAAGCAGTCTGTAGTAGGGCATTCGTTTTGGAACACGCTTTCAGTATTTTTAGGAACTTGGCTTCCTCTGAACAGTTTTACACAGATTGCACACCATATGCAATGAGGGTTTCCCATATGTCTGTGGTTGATTGTTATTGTGAACTAGGCTACCGGTGAAGTGTATGGTATAGGTTCAATATTGCACATAACCCATGCTTTCTACACCTAAGGGATTAATGATGCCTCATATTCTACTGAGCTACTTTGTACTTACTTCCAGGGCTTATAATGCAATACTCATTTATAGAGCAAGATTTTCAGAAAGCAAGCTTGGATGATGTCACAAATGATGTCTTCAGCAATGTCATCAATGTTGTCATTCAAGATGCCATAAATTATGTCATAGAACATTTAATAAGTGATGTAATATGTGAGGCCATAACCAGTGCATGGTGGGGGCCCAAGTTACAGTTAACTGGTGAATCTCTGTGTTTATTTTAGTTCAACACGTTAATTTTGTTACTGACATATTAGCTTAACTATAACGTTACTTTATCCTTTCATTTTTTGAGTGAATTTCTTAGTTGTTTTTTTTACGACATAGTTTTATTGAGTTTTGTACCATAGGAAAGCTCAAACTGTCATAAAAATGTACAGAAAGCTTCATAGTACATTTTTAAATAATATAACAAAATATAACCAATGAAACGTCAACCTTGCTGCGGTATAGTATGTCGGTGCCTCTCCAATTTGTTCTACGCATCGTCCATATATCCTGGTGTTACCTTGCTGGGAAATATACATTCTTCATTTGTAAGACCTTATCTCCTTCTTAGGTTTTTTTCAAAAAGCAAAAACAGATCTTTTTATCACACCTAACTATAACGTTACTTTAACCTTTGTTTTTTTCAGTACATTTCTAGGGTTTTCTCAACATAAAGCAATATTTTATTGCGATACGTTAAGCCAACCCCCCACCATGTATGGTCTTCGGCCATGCACAGCAGGATGTTGGCCACAGGGTCTGGCCTGTGACCAGACCCTGCAGCAAACCCCCACAGGGCCTTATGTTTTTTAAAGGAGAGGGGGACCAAGTGGCCTCCCTCCCTGAGCCTTCTTAGGCCCTAGGGGCCCCATTCCCCAGGTCCTATTTTCTAAAGGGGAGGGGGGCCACGTGGCTCCCCTCCCTGAGCCTCATTAGGCCCTTGGGTCTGCACCCCTTATGGCCTTATGTTTTTAAAGGGGAGGGTGACCTAGTAGCCCCATCCCCAAGCCTTATTAGGCCCTAGGGACCCCATCCTCCAGGGCCTTTTTTATTTTTAAGGGGAGGGGGCCATGAGGTCACCTTCCCCAAGCCTATAAAAGAACCTGGGGACCCCATCCCCCAGGAAAGTGGGGTCCTGGGGATGGGGGAGGGGCCCTCCCGAGCCTCATTAGGCCCTGTCCCCAATCGCCAGGGCATTTTTTTAAAAGAGGGGGACCGCGTTGCTCCCCTCCCAAAGCCAAGATGGGCCAGGGGAGCACACCCCGGGGTCAAAATGTACAAAAAAGGGGGGGTATGTTAGGACCTGGGGACCCCATTCCCCAGGGCCAGTACCTAAAATAAAGGAGAGGCAGTGTGCGGCCCCCCTTCCCGAGCATTTTCCGAACCTGGAACCCATCAAGGCCTGCATTTTTAAAGGTGGGTGCACTCCCAGGTCATGCACACAATGGGGTATGCAAGGGGGAGCCCCAGGGCTCCCGCACCCCAGTCTGCTCCCCTCATGGTGTGAGAGCCAGCATTGCTTCAGCCAAGAGGGAGCAGCTACTTATGCTACTCCATTCAGGTGGAAGCAATATTTTTATATGTTTCCCTGCCCACATCACTGCAGGCAGCGAAACAGATCAGAAGTCTACTCCCAGCTGGAGGGAGCATTTTTAAAGCTCCCGCCCGCTGGAAGCAGACTTTGCGTTTGCTCCCATGTGGCGTAAGATTACAAAATGCTCTGGGGTGGGCTCCCCGGGACATAGTTAGTGAGCCAGCAAGGGGGATGGGTTCTCTGGGGCAATTAATGGCTAAGGTAGGGGGGCTGTGTAGCCCCCCCTCCCATTTAATTAGTTCAGTGGCCCCAGGAGTTGGAGTACCCAGGGCCTTTAGAGGCTTGAGATGGTGCCACCCCTCCCCTTTTTGCAAATTACAGCCCCAGAGATGGGCTCCCCGGGGCCTTTAGAGGCTTGGGGAGGTGGTTCACTGGGCCCCCCTCACCTTTTAAAAAATGTTCAGCCCTGGGGGATGGCTCTGTGCCCCCCTCCCAGTTATAAAAGAAAGTGACCTGAGTTGCCACTTTCTTTCTTTTTAATGATGCAGCTGAAGTCCCACAGGATTATGGCAGAAACTGCAGATTTTTATTTATTTTTGGGCCCGGGGGGTCCCACTAGGTCCCCCCATGGGGCTAGGGGGGGCAGGGTATCCCTACACTGCCCCCTTATATTACTTTTTTTTACATGGTCAGGAGTCCTGTAACGGCTGCCAGCAACATTTTTCTCATGTTTCTGGCAGCCAATCAGGGCGCTCACCCCGCAGGAGTCTGACTCCATTTTTGAATTGGCGCTCCCTCAAGAGTTTATCAAGCCTCTCAAGGACCCAACCTTCTAGCTATGAAATAATTTTTTAACCTTCATTTACCAAAAATCCACTGAATTGATTAACGCCAAATCACAAAAAGCAGAATCTGCGTACCAAGTTCCAGCTTCTTGTCCAATTTGGTGAAATTCCGATCAGCAGGTTTTGCTGCAGTCCTGCCTAAAGAAGGCTATGACACTGGGTGCTGGTGGGAGCCAGTCATTATTTAAAGTGGGTGCCCACCCTGGACACCCGTCCCACAGCATGCCCATGTTTGGGGCCATAAAGGGAGCTTAAAGGCCACCATGGCCCCTTCCGGCTTCAGCCAGCACCCATAATGGGCGCTGGCTGGAGCCGCCAATATTTTAAAGTGGGTGCCCTGGCACCCTACACGGGGCAACAAAAAAATGCCCAAATGTTGGGGCTGCAGTGGAGCCTCATGGCCCCTGCTGACTCCCCAGCCAACATCTCCAGGGTGTAGCAGCAGCTGGCTCCATTGCTTAACTCCTGGGTGGGAGCAGCTTTCTTCTCTGCTCCTCAGAGTGTGAGCAAAGTTGTGTTCCCTGCCCTGGAGAATGTGGGCAGAGAATTAAATTTGTATTCCATGCCCACACTCTCCCAACCATGGAGTAGCAATGTCCTTGGCGATGGGGTCCGGGGCAGGCCTACAGCTCAGGGGGTCGGATATGATGCCCATGTTTGAGGGTCACAAGGGAAGCCTCAAAACCCCCTTGGCCCTTGCTGGCTCTAGCCAGCCCATATACTGGGTGACAGCAGGGGCTGCAATATGTTAAAGTGGGTGCCAGGGTGCCAAACCCGGGCACCGACAAAATGCCCAAATGTTGGGGGCTGTGGTGGAGCCCCAAGGCCCCCATGGCCCCTGCTGGCTTCCCAGCCAGCACCTTCTAGGTGCCTGTGGGAGCAAGCTCCATTGCTTTGCTCCTGGACTGGAGTAGCTTTATTCTCTGTTCCTGCCAGGCGGTAGCAAAGTTTTGTTCCCTGCCCTGGAGAGTGCAGGCAGAGATTTAAATTTGTATTCCCTGCCCCCAACACTCTCCAAAGCAGGGAATAGCAATGTCCTGGGCGATGGGGTCCTCAGGACTCTGCTTTGTTCAGGCCCCGGGAATGGGGTCTTTGGGGCCAGTCTACAGCTCGAGGAGGGGGATCTGATGCCCCCGCTACAAACAAAAGACTGGTACCAGAGAGGCTCGGGCAAAGTGGCCTCTTGCCCCCTCTCCAAAATGATTAATTCAGCCCCTGGAGATTGGCCCAACTAATCTTCATTGATCGTTTCCTTTCCTAGACTCGAGGAGGAGAGCTGCATGCCCCCTCCCAAAATGTAATTATTCGGCCCTCTGGGATGGGGTCTCCGGAGACTTATAGAGTCTCAGGGATGGGAGCACACATCCCCTTCCCCCAAAAAATGATATTGCTGATCCCCTGGGCTCTGGCACACCCCAGTGGGCGTATTTTTAAAAGATGGGATCCTGCCTTGTTTTTTTTTATAGCACCATTGATCTGAGGATCCTCTGTAGTCTTGAGCTACCGCTAAAAACATTTATTCATTTAGGCCACTGAGGGGGTCCCTCTGAATCCCCCCTCCAGGCCTAAGGGGTCTGGTTATCCCTACCCTGCTTACCTATAGGTTTATTTTTTATACATACAGGACAGGAGACTGTGTCCAGGAGCTTTGTTGATGTGGTAGCAGCCAATCAGATCTTATCTTCAGATCTGTTGGATCCACGGACCTTCCGTTGACTACCAGAAGTGCGAGGCCAGAGACGCCTTTTCTTTTTCGTTCTTCCACATTAAGGCAGCACCAGTTCCCTGTCCTGAGGAGACCCCCGAAATGTTTCGGAGTTGAAACGCATCCATGTTGACAAGACCAACAGTGGCTAAATGCCATATAACAATCTAGGGAACCCACCATTAAGGACTGTAAAGATACTGGCACTTTCTCCCATTTACTTTCCACCCACTTCCTTTATGATTTCCTAATATGAACTGAGTAATTTCTAGTGTGTGCAAGAAACCACCCAAACTAACTCAATATAAACTGGGTTTCTATCTCTTAAATTTGCCAGAAATGCAAAAATTAGATGTCTTTGTATTACAACTGGGGGTTAAAACTTTTCCACAGTTTGTCTCATTCTTTTCAGTTTTAGTAATGTATTGCTATAGACACATTTGTTTGATTGTTGTTCTGTGTATGTTATATTTATAATGATCTTACATCCAATTGAATTATATATATATATATAATTTATTTTATTTGATATATATATATATATATATATATTCACTGAAAAAAACATAGGTTTCAAGGACGTTATAGTTAGAAATTAGCATTTAAAAAACCTTTGAAATTCACTGAAAAAAACACAGATTTCAGGGACGTTATAGTAAGTTGGACATTTCACTCATACAAAACCAGAGAAATTTGGTCGTTATAGTTAGTTGAGCTAACTATAACTTGCGCCCCTGCAGTGCACTGCTGATGACATCACATATTACATCACTAATGACATGGTCAGTGATATCACTGATGACATCTCAAATGACATCACTGATGACATCACTGAGGACATCATCCAGTCACTGTGTGTTTCTGTAAAGTTTAAATATGTTTTATATATATATATATATATATAGGCCAAGGTGTATTGAAGAATGAGTGGGTGTATGACTGTCTGAATGGATGATTTAGTAGGTGTGTGACTGACTGTATAAGTGAGTGATTAAACGTGTCTTACTGAATGCATGGGTTAGTGACTAAACTGTGTGAATGTCTGTATCAGTCTGTCAGTTGGTGTGTAAGCGGTTGCATGGGTTGGTGAGTAGCTACATGAGTGTCTATATGGGTTTTTGATTGGTTGTCTGAGTACCTGAATGGGTGCCTGAGTGTCTGTGTGGGTGGGGTGTGTGTGACTCCCTGCATGAATGTGTGAGTGGGTGATTCACTGGGTGTATGGGTTCAAGAGTGCGTCTGTGAGGGGCTGTATGGGTGGGTGAGTGTGTGTATGGCTGTTTTGGTGAGTGAATGGATGTATCAGTGGTACATGTGTGAGTAACTACATATGTAAAAGGCAATATATGTGAGTGTTGGAGTATATAAATGATTATATGTGAGAGTGAGTGATTGTGAGAGTGGCTGTATAGATGAGTGTGTGCTTGTGTCAGTGATTGTATAAGAGAGTAAGTATGTGTTAGTATCTGTATAAATAAGTGAGGTGGTGTGTGTATAACTGTGTAGGTGAGTAAATGGGAGTGTGATTGATTCTTTGCATGACTGACTAGCTGTGTGAGTAACTCTATGGGTGAGTGGCGGTGTGTGAGTGTCTGTATGGGTGTATGAGTGCATATGATAGTGGCTGTATTGATGAGTGACTGCATGTATGAGTGACTGTATGGATGAGGGAGTGGATGTGTGTGTAGACCTAGGAATCAGTGAGTGGGTATGTAGTAACTGGTATTGGTGTGTCTATGGTTTCGAGAATGGCAGTCTGTATTTTAGAGAGGTGTATCAAAGGTTATATTAGGCTGTGAGGAGGTGCATCAGATTATCATGTGGATGATGTCATCAGTGATGTCATCAGCGATGTAATTTGAGATGTCATCAGTGATGTCATCAGTGATGTCACTGACCATGTCAAGAGTGATGTAAGATGTGATGTCATCAGCAGTGCATTGCGGGGACGCGAGTTACAGTTAGCTCAACTAACTATAACGGCCAAATTTCTCTGGTTTTGTATGAGTGAAATGTCCAACTAACTATAACGTCCCTGAAACCTGTGGTTTTTTCAGTGAATTTCAAAGGTTTTTTAAATGCTAATTTCTAACTATAACGTCCCTGAAACCTATGGTTTTTTCATTGAATTTCAAAGGTTTTTTAAATGCTAATTTCTAACTATAATGTCCCTGAAACCTATGGTTTTTTCAGTGAATTTCAAAGGTTTTTTATATGCTAATTTCTAACTATGCCTACAGAGGTAGGAAATGTGCAGAAAGATGAAGAAAGGCGTAGAAAGAAGCAAGAGAAGTGCAGAAAGAGGCAACAGAAGTCCAGAAAGAGGAAGAAAGGTGCAGAAAGAAGCAAGAGATGTGCAGAAAGAACCAACAGAGGTGCAGAAAGAGGCCTACTTTGACTGTACCTTACAACAGACTCATACAAAGTAGCCTAATCACTAATCCTTCTCCCAAGATGTCTTAAACCTCACTTTTCTCTTGAAGGTTCTCTATTAATCGACTGCTCAGAATGTTAGGGCTACCAAATATAAAACATCAATCCTAACCATATCACTGTTGTAAGTCTGACCAAGTTTGTGAAGGTATGCATGCGTGTCTATGCTTTTACCTAGTGACATGTTAAATGAAAATAAACATACAAACACTTGAATACCTGTGTTTCAAACAGCACACTCTGTAAATTTGTGTAAAAGAAGGTGTATGCATTTCTTTCTGCTCACAATACAGGGCACCTGGGTATTCAATAGTATATTTGAGGGGCTCTATAACACCTACACACATAAGACATGTCTGCCTGTGCAACCGAATGACAGAGCAGAACTGAGAACATTTAACCACCTATAGAAGAAGCTACCCACTTTTTAAGCTACCATCTTCAGATGCATAACACATGTGAGAATACATATACAAGTAGACATATACCTCATTCACAAGAGCACGCAGACCTTTAAACTTGACAGCTTGCACTTCCCATTTGAGTACAGAAAGAGGCGAGAGAAGTACAGAAAGAAGCAAGAGATGTGCAGAAAGATACAAAAGAAGTGCAGAAAGAAGGAACAGAGGTGCAGAAAGAGGCAACAGGGGTGCAGAAAGAGGGAAGAGAGGTGGAGAAAGAGGCAACGGGCTGCAGAAAGAAGCAAGAGAGCTGCAGGAAGAAACAAAAAAAGTACAGAAAGAAGGAACAGAGGTGCATAAAGAGGCAAGAGGGGTGCAGAAAGAGGTAAAATGGGTGCAGAAAGAAGCAAGAGAGGTGCAGAAAGAAACAAAAGAAGAACAGAAAGAAGGAACAGAGATGCAGAAAGAGGCAAGAGGGGTGCAAAAAGAGGGAAGAGGGGTGCAGAAAAAGGCACGAGGGGTGCAGAAAGAAGCAAGAGACATGCAGAAAGAAACAAAAGAAGTACAGAAAGAAGGAACAGAGGTGCAGAAAGAGGCAAGAGGGGTGCAGAAAGAGGGAAGAGGGGTGCAGAAAGAGGCACAAGGGTTCTTGAAAGAAGGGACAGAGGTGCATAAAGAAGCAAGAGAAGTGCAGAAAGAAGCAACAGAGGTGCAGAAAGAGGGATGAGGGGTGGAGAAAGAGGCAAGAGAAGTGCAGAAAGAAGCAACAGAGATGCAAAAAGGGGGAAGAGATGTGGAGAAAGGGGCAAGAGGGGTGCAGAAAGAAGCAAGAGAGGTGCAGAAAGAAACAAAAGAAGAGCAGAAAGAACAAACAGAGGTATAGAAAGAAGCAAGAGGGGTGCAAAAAGAGGCAAGAGAGGAGCAGAAAGAGGCAAGCGAGGTACACACAGAGGCACGTGGGGTGCAGAAATTTACAAGAGAGGTACAGAAAGAAGCAAGAGAAGTGCAGAAAGAACCAACAGAGGTGCAGAAGGAGGTAAGAGGGGTGCTGAAACAGGCAAGAGAGGTGCAGAAAAAGGGAACAGGGGTGCAGAAAGATGCAAGAGAGGTGCAGAAAGAGGGAAGAAGGGTGCAGAAAGAGGCAAGAGGAGTGCATAAAGAAGCAACAGAAGTGCAGAAGGAGACAAGAGAACTGCAGAAAGAGGCAAGAGAGGCGCAGAAAGAAGCAAGAGTGGCTTGCACACCATTAGTACCAATTTAACACCCACATTTAGCAATAAGTAACAGGTGACCATTATAGGTTTACAAAGGACCTTCCACCACGCTGTAACACTTGTCGCTGCATTTTTGGTAACGTTTGAGCGGTTTGAGCTAGAAACAAGGCTTTTTTTGTTCAAATCTGCAGATTAGGCAGCAGATGATGGATTATGTGGCTAATGCGGAAAATGTATAATTGTGCGAAAGTCGGTGCAGCCAAACAGTCGCATAATTCCAGGGGCCCTGCTCATACCTCTGACTAGGTTTAGAAGTGCTCCTCAGTGATTCCTTCTTTTTTTTGTCTCATTGAGTTCATAGTTTAGCTTCTATGGAAACGAGGAAGACTAAACCTGAGGTTACCACTCCACAACACAGACTACCATACCACATAATTACTCTCCATAACACATAATCCCACTCTACATAATTTCTATACACTAAATACCACATACTTTCGATCCACATAATTTCACCGCACAACATACCACATAATTCCACTACACACAACGTACATCCACTCCACTCCAAAAAACATTAGTAAAAAACTTTTACATTTACAACGCCAATAGCTCAAACTCTCGCAAATGCGAAACCTATTACATTGCAAATGCTTCTTTAACTAGCAGTCGCGTTTGCAGAGTGGTGGAGAAAGAGGGCTGGGCCTCCGACCAGCGCTCAGGAATTCCGCAGTGTAGGACTTACAGGAGGTACCAGGAGAGCTTCTTGGCCCCCAAAGTCCCTCAGGATTAAAGTGAACTTCATCCCCCCAACCCGTAGTGTGCCAGGAGGTGCGTTTGCAGAGTGGTGGAGAAAGGGGGGCGTGGCCTCCAAAGACCTCTTAGCAATCCCACTGTGTGGGACTTACTGGAGGTAACAGGAGGGGTAGTTGGCCAAGTGCTGATAGAAAAGTGCTGAAGGAACAAGCAATTGGTGGGGGTATGCTACATAAAAAGTACATAATATAGTAAAAAAATACATATGGAGTATGCAGGGCAAAGCACAGGCCTTGCAGTGCTACCAGAAGAAGATTTTGGGTATCATTGTTATGAGACAATGGGCAGGGAGTACAGAGCCATGATCTGCCAGGGGGCATGAAGCTATGCACTGCATAAGGGGCATAGTTCCATGCAGTGCTAAAGGGAGTCACAGAACTGTGTGCAGCCTATATGGGTCCGGAGCCAGGCACTGCTAAAGGGAGACTGCACAGATCACGCAATGAATTGTGGGAAAAGGGAGCCGTGCAGGTCTCAAAGGGTTACAGAATCATGATCTGGAGCAGAGGGTGGGAGCAGTGCCAGGCTTTGCTACTGGGGAAAGTCAAAGAACAATTCACAGCTATAAGCCAATCACAGCCATGGACTGATGCAAGGGTAGGGAACCATGCACTGTTTTCAGAGGATGGCATGGAGCCACGTAGCACTGCACACTACAGAAAAGAGTATGCTGCAAGAGAAACACATCCCAATGACCTGCTCCACGGAGGGTACAAATGGTATCTTCTGCTACAAGCAGAGTTCACACAACCGTGCACAGGGTCACACAGGTGCACAGGGTCACACTCCACGCACAAGTAGAGGAACAGGGAACCAAGGCTTTCAAAGTTACTGTGTGGCAGACCCATGAACTACTGCAAGGGAAGGGAATCTAAATCTGTGCACTGCCGTGGGGGCCCAGGGGCCACGGAATAATGTGCTGGTACGTGTAGAAGGGTTAAAGTTATAAACAGCTACAAGGAGAAGGCACAGGGACAGGCATTAGTAGCAAAAAAAAACACACACAAAAAAACGGCACAGTCCATTGTTACAATTTACACAGACTGCGAGCTCGGAAGAGGGCACAAAGCCATGCCTGTAAATGGAGATGGTTTAGAGCCGAGTACTGCTCCAAGGGAGTGTGGAGGGGTCATGCCCTTCTAGAATAGACAGTGCCATGCATTGCACGGGAGACACGAACTAAGGCAATGTGAAAGTGACTGCCAAAGGGCTGCGCACTTCTGCAAGAGGCACAGAGCTATGAAATGCTACAGGGGAATGACGCTATGCAATGCAGCACGACGACGGCACAGCAGCAACCACTACTGTGCTTGCTGAAACCAATTCTCTGCTACGCAAGTAAAAAGGGTCAGTCACTAATACGAGGGGGGAAGAAACCACTCACTGCTGCATGGGGGCACAGAGACATGCACTGTTCCAGGAGGTGGGCACACAGCCATGTGTTACTAAATGAGCACAAAATCACACAGTACTATGAGTTGGAGGCATAGAACAAAATGTGTGGGGTATGTTAGGCCTACTCATCATCAATATAGAGGTGTACTGAGAGTGCGACGTGCAGAACAGCAAGGGCCCTAGTGTCAGAATGAGGCTGCACTGTAAGAGAAATGTGAAGAGAGAAGGGGGGCTTAATCTAAAGAAAATGAGACATTAAGAGAGCCATGCAGGCAATTAAAGGACTTCGGGTATCAGGATAGATGTGCACTGAAAGGGCAGTGGGAGGAAAGGGTCTGGTACTTACTGCTAGGATGGATGGGTGCTGGGACAGAGGTGTGAGAAACAGCTGCAATCCCACATTTCACGGAAGAGGTGCTCTTGGAAACCAATGGAAGGAATAACAGGGGTATCTAAAATTAACATAAAGACCCTTTTGGCACAGTTAGAAGAGAATCAGGGGTACCTTCTGTCATGATGAGGAACATTGGGAGAGCAGTGTGAAGAAAAAGGGTTACCCGATGCCAGTACATAGTGACACTGGGACAATTGTGTAATAAACATTAAGGGAACCTGTTTGCAGAATGAGGTGCACTAGTAGACCAGCGTGTGTGACTCATAAATGATAAAGTCAATTTACTACCAGGTATGTGCCCTCTTTCTTTTTATCACTTAGACTCGTTCAAAATAATATCAAATTTAAATTGTGGCTCATTAGTCAGTCCCTTATGTAGGATCATTTGCATTTCACCCTTTTACCACTGCTTCTCTAAAATGTGTTCGTCCGAGGAAACGCTAGGTCCCAAAGTCATTGTAATGCATTCATGTTGTTGAACATCCACTCTTTTTAGCTGATTCTCTCAAATGGATATATATGGCACTGGAGCAAACATTGATGTGGTTCAGCCCAGAAAACAATGGGCTTTAAAAAACGTATTTTACTTAATTTTTGTTTTGCCATATTAAATATTGTTTTTTGCAAATCGTGCTGGCAAAGAACCTCTCCGAAAAATTGAGTAACCTCCTACCTCGTTAATCTCCCTCTCTCAATTCGCAGTTCACTACTTCAGATAAACTCGCCTTCTCTCACTGCCCCTAAACAATGACGACGCTTGTAAGTAGCTTCTTCCTGTCACTCGTGACAGCGCAAGCAGCCAAATCATATTCAGAGGTCAGCCGCGGGGCACTTTCATTGTGCCAAGTCCTTCCCTGTGGCGCGGTTCCAGGCCACAGCCATACTCACAATCCTGCTTAACTTCCTGTCCTGGCTGCTGTAGTGGTGCCACGCAATGTGAATTATGTGGAAAAGGCATTGGTGGAACTCGGTGCAGCTGACAAGCAGACATCTTGGCCTGACAGACCCGATTATTTCACTACAGCGTTTTACAGTGCGCTTTGCTCCCAGACTTTAAGGCGCTTCTGTCATCTACAGTTGAGGTTAGCAAATTCCCCTTCGTCATACACAAGGCAATGAGTGGGCTTCAGAGAGAAGTTTGATTAGCCACAAGAGAAGCACGTCGAGAAATGACCCAGGCAGGGCTCATCTGCCCCAAAGGAAGCAAATTGACAAAAAACCTCACAAAAACGTAGTCGTTTCCTGCGCAATGAATTCCTGTCATCTCCTCGGTAATGTTTGATTGCATAACCCCTAAATAAAACCATTCATGATGAGGTATTGTCTCCCTTAAACGTGCCTGTGAGCCAAGCGTACAATTAGAGTATGTACCTCCTCCTCTAAGGGAGAACATATTCTAATTCTTAAATGTGACCTCTGGCTGCGACAGCCACCCCCAGCTTGAGAAGGAGGCCACTCCCTGCTGACCTGCGCTTCTCTGCCGGCCTGCCAGTCAAATGAGGTCTGTCTGTCAAGGGGGTCATCCTGGCTGGTCTGTGCTCCATTGTTTTGCATGCAGTGTGGAGCTCCCATGCCACGGGGCCCCCGAGGGGACAGTTTTGTTTATAATTAAACTAAATTGTTCAAGCAATTGACCGCGCAGTAAAGGAATTGCTGCTTAAAACGCACGAACACTACCACCTTATGGATTCTTCCAGGAAGGGAAGCACTTTTTTTACATGCAAGTGTCGTTTTGCGGTTTCTTCACATATTATATGTATGACGCATGGGTAGTGATGGAGCAAGCGAAACAAAATATTTTTTTTGTACCCCTTGGAAATTAATGACCCCATAACGATTAATGATACTAACCGTTTGAAACGCATGAATTAATCAACAAATGCACCTTTTATTAAACATTACACGTGGGCAACTTGCTGACTTTGCAAAATCTAATTTATTTACAAATGTGAAGCAAAATAACATTAGTATTGTGATTTGCATCGTAAATAGAGTAAATTGCATGATTTGTGTTGCATAGTAAATTGCACCGTGGAAAAGAATGCAGATGGTAAGTAAAATGGCTTTAAATGTCGCTTCTGTTGGGTAATACCTAACACGGGTCTTTAGAATGGCGGGTGGTAAACAGAAAGGCTTATTTTCCATATTTTAATCTCTCTTGTGTTTGTTCTTATATTAGTCTCGTTCGGGCCTGCTAGGCCGTGCTTTGAAAATGGCCACTGGAAAGGACGAGATCGCGTGCGCTGAATAAAATGGCCCCCGCGCATGGGCAGTGTAAAGGCTCCAGTCATGTGTATGCGGCCTGAGCCCGGAGTGAGAGATGTCAAGGCCAATCTGACCTGCAACGAGGATCGTGCCAAGAGTTCAGCATATATGCCTGGGAACGGATGAGAAAAACGAGCGACAGGGGATGAACTAATGTGTGACCATCAAAGTTTGTTACAAAATGGATTAACAAATTGGACTACTTTTTGACATCGTGATCATGAGACTTAATGTGTGCGTTATTGTCCCCCAAACCGGTTCGAACAAGGAGGGCAATGAGATGACCCTCACCACCCCTCCAATGGACCAATTAGCGTGATCCTTGCCCCTAAAGATTGCAACTTTTAAGTGTAGAGAGCCAGAAAGTAGGGTATAAGAGAGTCTGCTCTTACGTTGTGAAAAAACTTCTTCTTCGTTTATTCTATCCTGATGCTGCGAGAGGGTTGTCGAGAGACTCTGTCATTTTGGACTAACGAACTTTGGCTGGGGAAGGAACGAGACCGTTACGGGAGTTTCCCGGGAGGAGATTGCGTCCGAGGAGGTTAGCAGGACAGTCAGTTAGTTTTGGGAGTCCATCCTGTGATCTGCGGTTCATCTTCTTTCCTGATGAACCATTCTTGTCATCGCCCTATGGCCGAGGGTAATGAATAATTCTCATCTTTATTTTCAATTATCAATTAAAACATAAATAAAAGGCATTTAGAATGCCAATAGCTTAAACTCACGTAAATGCGAGACACGTCGCTTGGCACACTATCCAAAGCACACATTTTTAGCTTACGTGTTTTTAAGCCATGCCCTTAATTACATTAGCCACGCCCCTTTGAGAGACCCCCCAGTTTTATCATCCCACTTAAAGCCCTGATTAGTGCTAAGTGTGTAGCACGATTTTCAGTCGAAAATACAACATCTCACTGCGCTGGTGTTGGTACGATATGTAGTATGGTGACCTACTCACCCTATCTCAAAAAGCAAAAGTGTCACCAAAAATAGCAGTAAAGAGGCCAATGGGGGGGGCAGGTGATTGAACCCCCCAATCATTGTGCGACCCGAGGATCGGCAGGAAAATCATGGGGGGGAGGATATAAGTCGCCGCTCCCCACTACAGCTCACTACTACATCGTGGAGCTGGGGAGCGGTGCCAAAGGTTTTTGGAGAAACTGCTGGAGGAGATAGCACATTCCGTGCTCACCGGAGGCGCCTTTACAATTTTTGGAAGTAAGAAGTGGTTTCCCTTACCGGATCGTCGCCTACAGCAGTGGTGCCTCCGCAAGCCGGTTCCACTTTGAAGTTGGGTTGCTGTGTGGGGCAGCACAAGAACTCCCCTGAGCTCCACAAGGGATTTCATTTGTCGCCGACGACCTGCTGGGTTGAAGTGCGGCATCACGGAAATTACAAGACCCCGTACCAACGTCATCCCTGCAGCAGCCGCAAGTGTTCGCCCGTGTGCATGGGAGGCAGCGCGGTGGGGGACTACAAGGTACTGTTCAGCAGCAGTGTCGGCGGAGTTTATTTTTTTCCAGCCCACTGCGACGACGTGGTGGCATGAAGAACTTGAGGGGTGTTGCTAAGCTTAGTCAGAAATACAAAAATGTCAGCTCCCACAAAACTGCCTCACAGTCCCTCTCCAGTGCAGCTCGCACCCCCTGGAACGCACCGCCATTTCACCTGGCATGCTCCAAGGACCTCCAAGACTAAAGCACTCTCTGCCGGAGTTGGGTCCCCTGCCCTGCTCTCCTACGTACTCCTGGCAGGCGATCCTTTAAATCTCTTTTTCTTCCCCTGGCTGTACTGACCGAGTCTCCCCGCGCCTTATCTTTGTCTCTCTTCACATCCTACCTTGCTTCAACCCTTTGTCTCAACATATAAAGATAAGAATCTTGTTATCTCAATATATAAAGATGAGAATTATTCATTACCCTCGGCCATAGGGCGATGGCAAGAATGGTTCATCAGGAAAGAAGATGAACCGCAGATCACAAGATGGACTCCCAAAACTAACTGACTGTCCCGCTAACCTCCTCGGACGCAATCTCCTCCCGGGAAACTCCCGCAACGGTCTCGTTCCTTCCCCAGCCAAAGTTCGTTAGTCCAAAATGACAGAGTCTCTCGACAACCCTCTCGCAGCATCAGGATAGAATAAACGAAGAAGAAGTTTTTTCACAACGTAAGAGCAGACTCTCTTATACCCTACTTTCTGGCTCTCTACACTTAAAAGTTGCAATCTTTAGGGGCAAGGATCACGCTAATTGGTCCATTGGAGGGGTGGTGAGGGTCACCTCATTGCCCTCCTTGTTCGAACCGGTTTGGGGGACAATAACGCACACATTAAGTCTCATGATCACAATGTCAAAAAGTAGTCCAATTTGTTAATCCATTTTGTAACAAACTTTGATGGTCACACATTAGTTCATCCCCTGTCGCTCGTTTTTCTCATCCGTTCCCAGGCATATATGCTGAACTCTTGGCACGATCCTCGTTGCAGGTTAGATTGGCCTTGACATCTCTCACTCCGGGCTCAGGCCGCATTCACGTGACTGGAGCATTCACACTGAGCCTGCGCGGGGGCCATCTTATTCAGCACACGCGATCTCGTCCTTTCCAGCGGCCATTTTCAAAGCACGGCCTAGCAGGCCCGAACGAGACTAATATAAGAACAAACACAACAGAGATTAAAATATGGAAAATAAGCCTTTCTGTTTACCACCCGCCATTCTAATGACCCGTGTTAAGTATTACCTAGCAGAAGCGACATTTAAAGCCATTTTACTTACCATCTGCATTCTTTGCCACAGTGCATTTTTACAATGCAACAAAAATCATGCAATTTACTCTATTTACGATGCAAATCACAATACTAATATTATTTTGCTTCACATTTGTAAATAAATTAGATTTTGCAAAGTCAGCAAGTTGCCCACGTGTAATGTTTAATAAAAGGTGCATTTGTTGATTAATTCATGCGTTTCAAACGGTTAGTATCATTAATCGTTATGGGGTCATTAATTTCCAAGGGGTACAAAAAAATTCTTTCGTTTCCCCTGCTCCATCAGTAGCTAGGAGACTTCACAAGCAGAGCAGCGCGTCCTTCACCTAAATGCAAAGTGTAAACGTGCGTTGTGGCTTGTTTTTGCCTCGTTCAAGAATGGTAGTTCACTGCTAAAACTAAATAACGAAGAGACAGCCTTTGTGTTTTTAGATTATTGCAGGCACAGATTCACTAATCTCTGACATAATTACTAGCCCATTTGAAGTAGGTGTATAGCATCCGCCACAAGCATTTTTAGTCTCCCCCCTGAGGTTCAATTTCATTACCGTACCTCTACATTGTGATTTTTGGAGAACCAAACCTGGGAGGCATACTGTACTTCCAAATGGAGGATAGGGTGTTGTTAACGATTTTGATATTAAAAAAATCGTACTATGTAAGAATGAAAGGAAAGCAACGGAGATCTCACGCTCGCGGGGTGACGGTCTGCAAGAGACTGAGGTCCGACTAAACGACGGCAACAGGCGAGGTTCTATCTTGTTCCTCTTTTTAGCTGTGGCATAATTCAGGCATTGCTTTGAGGTGCACCCTGATTGCAGCACCTGTGATAGTGATGCAAATCTAAAGCGACTATCTGAGTGTTGACTGATCTCCGCGATCTGGTCTCTGTGCGGAATTTTCGGAGAGAATTTAAGGTTTTTAAGGTAAACACGACTGAGTCTCCTTATCCCGCACACCTAATACACCAATGAAACACCCTTTGCTCAACCACCCCGCCCCCATATCCTCATGCTGCAGTCTCCTGAAGGTACAGTAACGGGCCTACCAGCACACAAGTATTGGACCAAACCAAAGCATCCTTTGTTCAGTACCCCTCCTAACAACTCCCTCTGCCCCCACGCACTCTAGTTTCAGAAGTCCCACTCGTTGTGCCTGAGGCTAAACCGATCAGCAGTCGCAGCTCAGACAAGGCTGACACGATCATCAGGGTGTGAGAATCATTCTGCAGGGGACGCCAGATCACACATTAATAACAAAGCCCTGGAGAGGTAGCGGTCCCCAGGGCTGCGAGGGCCCCCGCGGGCCCCCGCTACATAATTGCATATTGCCCCCGGGACCTGGCCCACCCGGGGGCTTAAGGATAACAAAGTGCGGGAGGGCGCGCTTCGTTTTTAAAAAAAATTCTCGGCCACATTCGCACACACAGCGCGAATTCGGCCGATTTTTAAAAAAAAAAATGCTTTTTTGGCCCTGGGGGTCCTTGTGGGACCCCTGAGCAGGCCTAGGGGGTCAGGGTGTTTCTACCCTGCCCCCTTTTCTTCATTTTTCACTTTTTTATTCATTTTCTTGTGACTCAGTTACCGAGTCACAAGATGGCTGCCAACACATTCTGGTTTGGAGTGTTGGCAGCCAATCAGAAGTCAGCTCGTGCTCGAGAGGAGTCCCGACTCCTCCTCGGTGCTCAGATATATACATTTTATTTTTTAAATTTCTCTGGAACTACTGAACGAAGTTACACCATTTAAAAAAAAAGGGCGCTTTCTGAACCAAGGGCTACCCTTTTACCAAATTTGGTGTAATTCCGTTCAGCAGATCGGGCTGTAGCCTGTTCCAAAATTCCTATGGAAATTAACATTGAGAAAACGTGTTTTGGGACCCCCCTTTTTTCTCAGCCCTTGCTTGACGAATCACCCCGAAACATTCAAGACAGGAGCTGACCTGAGTGAACCATTAGTTTTGAAAATTTCGCGAAGATTCGTCAAACGGCGCCAATGATATTGGCAAAAGAAAAAACGCTTTTTGAATAGAAACAAGATCCTAACTATAACTACCTACTGGCAACCGCGAGTAGGTCATATATATATATATTATCTACTGGCGGTCGCCAGTAGATAGTTATAGTTAGGACCTATTATCCATAGGAAATTCGTAACATTCTTTTCCCAATAACTTTGGCGCCGGTTGACGAATCTTCGCAAAATTTTCAAAACTTATGGCCCGCTCCGGTCCGCTCCTATCTTGAAAGTTTCGGGGTGATTCGGCAAGCGGGGGCCGAGAAAAAAGGGGGGTCCCAAAACATGTTTTCTCCATGTTAATTCCCATAGGAATCTTTAGCCACGGCTACAGCCCGGAATGCTGAACGGAATTACACCAAATTTGGCAAAAAGGTAGTGCTTGGTTCAGAAAGCGCCCTTTTTTTTAAATGGTGTAAATCCGTTCAGTAATTCCAGAGATATTCAAAAAATAAGAGTCAAAAATCAATTTCCCATAGGAAACTTTATGCAAGGCTATAGTCGAAACTACTGAACGGATTTACCCCAAATTTGGCAAAAAGGTACTGCTTGGCTCAGAAAGCGACCTTTTAAAAATGGTGTAAATCCGTTCAGTAGTTGCTGAGAAAATCAAAAATAAAGTTTCGATATTTAGAGGCACGGAGGATCCGCGGACCCTCCCGACCACGAGCTTTATTCTAATTGGCTGTCAACACTCCAAACCAGGAAGTGTTGGCAGCCATCTTGTGACTCGGTAGAACCGAGTCACAAGAAAAGAGAAAAACAAACGCGAAAAAAAAGGAAAGGGGGCAGGGTAGAAACACCCTGACCCCCTAGGCCTGCTCAGGGGGTCCCACAAGGACCCCCAGGGCCCAAAAAAGCATTTTTTTTAACAAAACAAATCAGCGAGATTCGCGCACCCAGCGCAAATTTCGGCCGAAAATTTAAAAAAAACGAAGCGCGGGCTCCCGCGCTTCGTTGGATTGAAGCCCCCGGGTGGGCCAGGTCCCGGGGGCACTGAAAAAATGTGTGGGGGGGCCCCAATCCCCCCCACACTGCCCTGGGGACCGCCACCTCCCCGGGGCTTGATTAAAGAGTTGTGGGGGGGCCCGCAGCCCCGGGGACCGCCACCCCTCCAGGGCTAATTTTTAAATGTGTGGGGGGCCTCCAAGGCCCCCAAGTCCCGGGGACCGCCACCCCCCGGGGCTTTCATTAATTATTTGTGGGGGGGCACACGGCCCCCCCGCAGCCCCAGGGACCACCACCCCCCGGGGCTTCTTTTTAAAAAAAAAATATACCTGTGTGGGTGGCTCGAGCCCCCCCACACGCCCCGGGGACCGCCACCTCCCTGTGGCACTAAAAATGTTAATTTGGGGGTCTGTTACGGACCCCGAGCCCCGGGGACCACCACCTCCCCGGGGCTGTGCAACAGGTGGGAGGGGGCCGCGCGGCCCCCTCCTGGAGCCCTTGATGGCCCTGGGGACCGCCACCCCCAGGGCCAGCTCCTGCAGTGTCCCGGTGCCCACCCCCGGGACACTGCTGTTTGCAATGACAGGGCGGGAGCCTCGCGGCTCCCGCCCTGTCATTGCAAACTGCAAACTGCTTTGCTTCATTGAAGCGAGAGCAGGGAAACCTGCTCTCGCTTCAATGAAGCAAAGCAAATTGCTTTTCCACATGGGGAGCTGCATGTCAGCAGCTCCCCATGTGGAAAAGCAATGCCGGCTCACGCAGGAGGCGGGGAGCCGGCGGGACCGTCGGGGCATTGGGGCTCCCCCCACCGTACCCAACGGATAGGGCCTGCCCCGGGGATGGGGTCCCGGGGCTAGAAGTGGCCCAGGAGGGGGCCATGCAGCCCCCTCCATAAAAAACAAAATGTGGCCATGCCCCGGGGATGGGGTCCCCGGGGCAGGAATTGGCCACAGGAGGGGGCCCACGTGGCCCCCTTCCCGTTCATTTTTTTTTTTTTTATTAAAAAGGGGTCAGGCCCTGGGGGATGGGGTCCCCAGGGCCCAAAAAGTAAAAAGAAGGGGGCCACACAGCCCCCTTCCAAAAACAATAAAAACACGCGATCGTGCCGGAGGCCCCGCCCCTCCCAGCAACACTCTGCAAACGCGCCCTGTGGCACGTTTTAAGTTGGGAAATGAATTGGGCCATCTAGCCCACCAGGTACCTCCAGTAAGTGCCACAGGGCTGCGTTGCAGAGAGGTGGTCCAGGCCACACCCCTTTTTACACCTCTCTGCAACGCAGCTCTGTGGCGCTTACTGGAGGTATCTAGTGGACTAGTTGGACCCCAGGGACCCTCAGGATTCAAGGGGACTTTATCCCCCAACTTAAAATGCGCCACGCAGAGAGATTGCACAGTGGTGAAGGGAGGGGGCGGGGCCTGAGGTGACACGTGTGCAAACACACCCTGTGGCGCGTTTTAAGTTGGGGAATTAATTCCCCTTCAATACTGAGGGCCCCTGGGGGCCAACAAGCCCATCAGGTACCTCCAGTAAGCGCCACATGCCTGCGTTGTAGAGAGGTGGTCCAGGCCACGCCCCTTTTTACACCTCTCTGCAACGCAGCTCTGTGGCGCTTACTGCAGGTACCTGGTGGACTAGTTGGACCCCAGGGACCCTCAGGATTCAAGGGGACTTTATCCCCCAACTTAAAATGCGCCACGGGGCGCGATTGCACAGTGGTGAAGGGAGGGGCGGGGCCTGAGGTGACATGTGTGCAAACACGCCCTGTGGCACGTTTTAAGTTGGGGAATTAATTCCCCTTGAATCCTGAGGGACCTTGGGGGCCAACTAGCCCACCAGGTACCTCCAGTAAGCGCCACAGGCCTGCCTTGCAGAGAGGTGGTCCGAGGACACTCCCCTTTTTACACCTCTCTGCAACGCAGCTCTGTGGCGCTTACTGGAGGAACCTGGTGGGCTAGTTGGACTCCAGGGACCCTCAGGATTCAAGGGGACTTAATCCCCCAACTTAAAACGCGCCACGGGGCGTGTTTGCAAAGTGGTGAAGGGAGGGGGGCGGGGCCTGATGTGACAAGTGTGCATACGCGCTCCGTGGTGCATTTTAAGTTGGGGGATTAAGTCCCCTTGTATTCTGAGGGTCCCTGGGGGTCAACTAGCCCACGGGGCGCGTTTGCACACTTGTCACATCAGGGCCCACCCGCTCCCTTCACCACTGTGCAAACAGGCCCTCTGGCGCGTTGTAAGTTGGGGGATTAAGTCCCCTTGGATCCTGAGGGTCCCTTGGGTCCAACTAGCCCACTAGGTACCTCCAGTAAGCACCACAGAGCTGCGTTGCAGAGAGGTGTAAAAAGGGGAGTGGCCTTGGACCACCTCTCTGCAACGCAGTTCTGTGGCGCTTACTGGAGGTACCTGGTGGGCTAGTTGGCCACAGGGACCCTCAGGATTCAAGGGGAATTAATCCCCCAACTTAAAACCCGCCAGGGGGCGCGTTTGCACAGTGGTGGAGGGAGGGGGAGGGCCTGATGTGACATGTGTGTACTTATCCAATCACTCCGCCAAACCCAAGCACTTATAAATTCACTGTGCACTCTCCTTGCATTACTCTAATCATCCAGTCAGTACCCATGCTCTCATGCAATGACACATGCACTAACTCATGCACTGCTACAATACCCTGAGCACTACTGATGCAGTCCAGCCATCGCCCTGTCACTACCCATGCACTCCTCCAATCACCCAGCGAGCACCATGTACTTATCCAATCACTCCGCCAAACACAAACACTTATAAATTCACCATGCACTCTCCTTGCAGTACTCTAATCATCCAGTCACTACCCATGTACTCATGCAATGACCCAGGCACTAACACATGCACTGCTACAATCCCCTGAGCACTACTGATGCAGCCCAGCCATCTCTTTGTCACTACCCATGCACTCCTCCAATCACCCAGCCAGCACCATGTACTTATCCAATCAGTCCGCCAAAACCCAAGCACTTATAGATTCACCATGCACTCTCCTTGCAGTACTCTAATCATCCAGTCAGTACCCATGCACTCATGCAATGACCCATGCACTAACTCATGCACTGCTACAATACTCTGAGCACTACTGATGCAGTCCAGCCATCGCCCTGTCACTACCCATGCACTCCTCCGATCACCCAGCGAGCACCATGTACTTATCCAATCACTCCGCCAAAACCGAAGCACTTATAAATTCACTGTGCACTCTCCTTGCATTACTCTAATCATCCAGTCAGTACCCATGCACTCATGCAATGACCCATGCACTAACTCATGCACTGCTACCATACCCTGAGTACTACTGATGCAGTCCAGCCATCGCCCTGTCACTACCCATGCACTCCTCCAATCACCCAGCCAGCACCATGTACTTATCCAATCACTCTGCCAAAACTCAAGCACTTATAGATTCACCATGCACTCTCCTTGCAGTACTCTAATCATCCAGTCACTACCCATGTACTCATGCAATGACGCAGGCACTAAAACATGCACTGCTACAATCCCCTGAGGACTACTGATGCAGTCCAGCCATCTCCTTGTCACTACCCATGCACTCCTCCAATCACCCAACCAGTTCCATGTCCTTATCCAATCACTCCGCCAAAACACAAGCGTTTATAAATTCACCATCCACTCTCCTTGCAGTACTCTAATCATCCAGTCAGTACCCATGTACTCATCCAATGACCCAGGCACTAACTCATGCACTGCTACAATACTCTGAGCACTACTGATGCAGTCCAGCCATCGCCCTGTCACTACCCATGCACTCCTCCTATCACCCAGCGAGCACCATGTACTTATCCAATCAATCCGCCAAAACCCAAGCACTTATAAATTCACCATGCACTCTCCTTGCATTACTCTAATCATCCAGTCAGTACCCATGCACTCATGCAATGACCCATGCACTAACTCAGGCACTGCTACAATACCCTGAGCACTACTGATGCAGTCCAGCCATCGCCCTGTCACTACCCATGCACTCCTCCAATCACCCAGCAAGCACCATGTACTTATCCAATCACTCCGCCAAAACACAAGCACTTATGAATTCACCATGCACTCTCCTTGCAGTACTCTAATCATCCAGTCACTACCCATGTACTCATGCAATGACCCAGGCACTAACACATGCACTGCTACAATCCCCTTAGCACTACTGATGCAGCCCAGCCATCTCTTTGTCCCTACCCATGCACTCCTCCAATCAACCAGCCAGCACCATGTACTTATCCAATCACTCCGCCAAAACCCAAGCACTTATAGATTCACCATGCACTCTCCTTGCAGTACTCTAATCATCCAGTCAGTACCCATGCACTCATGCAATGACCCATGCACTAACTCATGCACTGCTACAATACTCTGAGCACTACTGATGCAGTTCAGCCATCGCCCTGTCACTACCCATGCACTCCTCCAATCACCCAGCGAGGACCATGTACTTATCCAATCACTCCGCCAAAACACAAGCACTTATAAATTCACTGTGCCCTCTCCTTGCATTACTCTAATCATCTAGTCAGTACCCATGCACTCATGCAATGACCCATGCACTAACTCATGCACTGCTACAATACCCTGAGCACTACTGATGCAGTCCAGCCATCGCCCTGTCACTACCCATGCACTCCTCCAATCACCCAGCGAGCACCATGTACTTATCCAATCACTCCGCCAAAACAAAAGCACTTATAAATTCACCATGCACTCTCCTTGCAGTACTCTAATCATCCAGTCACTACCCATGTACTCATGCAATGACCCAGGCACTAACACATGCACTGCTACAATCCCCTGAGCACTACTGATGCAGCCCAGCCATCTCTTTGTCACTACCCATGCACTCCTCCAATCACCCAGCCAGCACCATGTACTTATCCAATCACTCCGCCAAAACCCAAGCACTTATAGATTCACCATGCACTCTCCTTGCAGTACTCTAATCATCCAGTCAGTACCCATGCACTCATACAATGACCCATGCACTAACTCATGCACTGCTACAATACTCTGAGCACTACTGATGCAGTCCAGCCATCGCCCTGTCACTACGCATGCACTCCTCCGATCACCCAGCGAGCACCATGTACTTATCCAATCACTCCGCCAAAACCGAAGCACTTATAAATTCACCATGCACTCTCCTTGCATTACTCTAATCATCCAGTCAGTACCCATGCACTCATACAATGACCCATGCACTAACTCATGCACTGCTACAATACTCTGAGCACTACTGATGCAGTCCAGCCATCGCCCTGTCACTACCCATGCACTCCTCCAATCACCCAGCGTGCACCATGTACTTATCCAATCACTCCGCCAAAACACAAGCCCTTATAAATTCACCATGCATTCTCCTTGCAGTACTCTAATCATCCAGTCACTACCCATGTACTCATTCGATGACCCAGGCACTAACACATGCACTGCTACAATCCCCTGAGCACTACTGATGCAGCCCAGCCATCTCTTTGTCACTACCCATGCACTCCTTCAATCACCCAGCCAGCACCATGTACTTATCCAATCACTCCGCCAAAACCCAAGCACTTATAGATTCACCATGCACTCTCCTTGCAGTACTCTAATCATCCAGTCAGTACCCATGCACTAACTCATGCACTGCTACAATACTCTGAGCACTACTGATGCAGTCCAGCCATCGCCCTGTCACTACCCATGCACTCCTCCGATCACCCAGCGAGCACCATGTACTTATCCAATCACTCCGCCAAAACCGAAGCACTTATAAATTCACCGTACACTCTCCTTGCATTACTCTAATCATCCAGTCAGTACCCATGCACTCATGCAATGACCCACGCACTAACTCATGCACTGCTACAATACCCTGAGCACTACTGATGCAGTCCAGCCATCGCACTGTCACTACCCATGCACTCCTCCAATCACCCAGCGAGCACCATGTACTTATCCAATCACTCCGCCAAAACACAAGCACTTATAAATTCACCATGCACTCTCCTTACAGTACTCTAATCATCCAGTCACTACCCATGTACTCATGTAATGATGCAGGCACTAACTCATGCACTGCTACAATACTCTGAGCACTACTGATGTAGTCCAGCCATCGCTCTGTCACTACCCATGCACTCCTCCGATCACCCAGCAAGCACCATGTACTTATCCAATCACTCCGCCAAAACCGAAGCACTTATAAATTCACTGTGCACTCTCCTTGCATTACTCTAATCATCCAGTCAGTACCCATGCACTCATGCAATGACCCATGCACTAACTCATGCACTGCTACAATGCCCTGAGCACTACTGATGCAGTCCAGCCATCGCCCTGTCACTACCCATGCACTACTCCAATCACCCAGCGAGCACCATGTACTTATCCAATCACTCCGCCAAAACACAAGCACTTATAAATTCACCATGCACTCTCCTTGCAGTACTCTAATCATCCAGTCACTACCCATGTACTCATTCAATGACGCAGGCACTAACACAAGCACTGCTACAATCCCCTGAGGACTACTGATGCAGTCCAGCCATCTCCTTGTCACTACCCATGCACTCCTCCAATCACCCAACCAGTTCCATGTCCTTATCCAATCACTCCGCCAAAACACAAGCGTTTATAAATTCACCATCCACTCTCCTTGCAGTACTCTAATCATACAGTCAGTACCCATGTGCTCATCCAATGACCCAGGCACTAACTCATGCACTGCTACAATACTCTGAGCACTATTGATGCAGTCCAGCCATCGCCCTGTCACTACCCATGCACACCTCCTATCACCCAGCGAGCACCATGTACTTATCCAATCACTCCGCCAAAACCCAAGCACTTATAAATTCACCATGCATTCTCCTTGCATTACTCTAATCATCCAGTCAGTACCCATGCACTCATGCAATGACCCATGCACTAACTCATGCACTGCTACAATACCCTGAGCACTACTGATGCAGTCCAGCCATCGCCCTGTCACTACCCATGCACTCCTCCAATCACCCAGCGAGCACCATGTACTTATCCAATCACTCCGCCAAAACACAAGCACTTATAAATTCACCATGCACTCTCCTTGCAGTACTCTAATCATCCAATCACTACCCATGTACTCATGCAATGACCCAGGCACTAACACATGCACTGCTACAATCCCTGAGCACTACTGATGCAGCCCAGCCATCTCTTTGTCACTACCCATGCACTCCTCCAATCACCCAGCCAGCACCATGTACTTATCCAATCACTCCGCCAAAACCCAAGCACTTATAGATTCACCATGCACTCTCCTTACAGTACTCTAATCATCGAGTCAGTACCCATGCACTCATGCAATGACCCATGCACTAACTCATGCACTGCTACAATACTCTGAGCACTACTGATGCAGTCCAGCCATCGCCCTGTCACTACCCATGCACTCCTCCGATCACCCAGCGAGCACCATGTACTTATCCAATCACTCCGCCAAAACCGAAGCACTTATAAATTCACTGTGCACTCTCCTTGCATTACTCTAATCATCTAGTCAGTACCCATGCACTCATGCAATGACCCATGCACTAACTCATGCACTGCTACAATACCCTGAGCACTACTGATGCAGTCCAGCCATCGCCCTGTCACTACCCAAGCACTCCTCCAATCACCCAGCGAGCACCATGTACTTATCCAATCACTCCGCCAAAACAAAAGCACTTATAAATTCACCATGCACTCTCCTTGCAGTACTCTAATCATCCAGTCACTACCCATGTACTCATGCAATGACCCAGGCACTAACACATGCACTGCTACAATCCCCTTAGCACTACTGATGCAGCCCAGCCATCTCTTTGTCACTACCCATGCACTCCTCCAATCACCCAGCCAGCACCATGTACTTATCCAATCACTCCGCCAAAACGCAAGCACTTATAGATTCACCATGCACTCTCCTTGCAGTACTCTAATCATCCAGTCAGTACCCATGCACTCATACAATGACCCATGCACTAACTCATGCACTGCTACAATACTCTGAGCACTACTGATGCAGTCCAGCCATCGCCCTGTCACTACCCATGCACTCCTCCGATCACCCAGCGAGCACCATGTACTTATCCAATCACTCCGCCAAAACCGAAGCACTTATAAATTCACTGTGCACTCTCCTTGCATTACTCTAATCATCCAGTCAGTACCCATGCACTCATGCAATGACCCACGCACTAACTCATGCACTGCTACAATACCCTGAGCACTACTGATGCAGTCCAGCCATCTCCCTGTCACTACCCATGCACTCCTCCAATCACCCAGCGAGCACCATGTACTTATCCAATCACTCTGCCAAAACACAAGCACTTATAAATTCACCATGCACTCTCCTTGCAGTACTCTAATCATCCAGTCACTGGCGCAGGCACTAACACATGCACTGCTACAATCCCCTGAGGACTACTGATGCAGTCCAGCCATCTCCTTGTCACTACCCATGCACTCCTCCAATCACCCAACCAGTTCCATGTCTTTATCCAATCACTCCGCCAAAACACAAGCGTTTATAAATTCACCATCCACTCTCCTTGCAGTACTCTAATCATCCAGTCAGTACCCATGTACTCATCCAATGACCCAGGCACTAACTCATGGCAAATACAGAGGAGGTCATTCTAATTACAGGGGTACCCCAACGCATAGTGTTCCCTAGTGTATGTAGGTGTTTTCACTGTATTCTAAGTGTCTTTTAGCATAGCACTGGCTCTAGGGCCGGTTAGTCAGAGTCAGTTACCGCCAGTACCCGTCAGCAAAAAGTTGGGGGCACAGGAGGACTTTCTGCTCCTCTGTTGGTTCTTTCTGCACATCTCTTGCTTCTTCTTGCACTTTTCTTCGTCTTTCTGGACTTCTGTTGCCTCTTTCTGCATTTGTCTTGCTTCTTTCTGCGCTTTTCTTCCTCTTTCTTCACATGTCCAACCTTTGTAGGCATAGTTAGAAATTAGCATTTAAAAAACCTTTGAAATTCACTGAAAAAACCATAGGTTTCAGGGACGTTATAGTTAGAAATTAGCATTTAAAAAACCTTTGAAATTCACTGAAAAAACCATAGGTTTCAGGGACGTTATAGTTAGAAATTAGCATTTAAAAAACCTTAGAAATTCACAGAACAAACCACAGGTTTCAGGGAAGTTATAGTTAGTTGGACATTTCACTCGTACAAAACCAGAGAAATTCCCCCGTTATAGTTAGTTCATCTAACTATAACTCGCGCCCCGCAATGCACTGCTGATGACATCACATATTACATCATTCATGACATGGTCAGTGACATCACTGATGATATCACTGATGACATCTCAAATGACATCACTGATGACATCACTGATGACATCATCCAGTGGCTGTGTGTTTCTGTAAAGTTTAAATATGTTTTATATATATGCCAAGGTGTATTGAAGAATGAGTGGGTGTATAAGTGTCTGGATGGATGATTTAGTAGGTGCGTGACTGACTGTATAAGTGAGTGATTAAATGTGTCTTACTGAATGCATGGGTTGGTGAGTAGCTACATGAGTGTGTATATCGGTTATTGATTGGTTGCTTGAGAATTTGTATGGGAGACTGAGTGTGTGTGTGTGGGTGGGTGGGAGGTGTGTGACTCTGTGCATAGATGTGTGAGTGGTTGATTCACTGGGTGTATGGGTTCAAGAGTGCATGTGGAAACAGCTGTATGGGCAGGTGAGTGTGTGTATGGGTGTGTTGGTGAGTGAATGGTTGTCTCAGTGGTACATGTCCAAGTAACTACATAGGGAAAAGGCAGTGTATGTGAGAGTTGGAGTATAAATGACTATACGTGAGAGTCAGTGTTTGTGAGAGTGGCTGTATGGATGAGTGTGTACTTGTATCAGTGATTATATAAGAGAGTAAGTATGCGTTAGTATCTGTATAGGTGAGTAAATGGGAGTGTGATTGATTATTTGCATGACTGACTAGGTGTGTGAGTAACTCCATGGATGAGTGGCGGTGTGTGAGTGTCTGTATAGGTGTATGAGTGCATATGATAGTGTTGTATTGATGAGTGACTGCATGTATGAGTGATTGTATGGGTGAATGAGTGGATGTGTGTGTAGACCTAGCAATCAGTGAGTGTGCATGTAGTAACTGGTATTGGTGTGTCGATGGTTTCGAAAATGGTAGTCTGTATTTTAGAGTGGGTGTATCAAAGGTTATATTAGAGTGTGAGGAGGTGCATCAGATTTTCACGTGGATGATGTCATCAGTGATGTCATTTGAGAGTTCATCAGTGATGTCATCAGTGATGTCACTGACCATGTCATGAATGATGTAATATGTGACGTCATCAGCAGTGCATTGCGGGGGCGCGAGTTATAGTTAGCTGAACTAACTATAACGGGGGAATTTCTCTGGTTTTGTACCAGTGAAATGTCCAACTAACTATAACCTCCCTGAAACCTGTGTTTTTTTCAGTGAATTTCTAAGGTTTTTTAAATGCTAATTTCTAACTATAACGTCCCTGAAACCTATGGTTTTTTCAGTGAATATATATATATATCAAATAAAATAAAATATCATGATGATCAACTAATTGATTACTCTTGGTCAGCCTTTTAAGTTAATAATTTGAATGCTGCGCACCTGAGGTCTTTCACTTTTGTTTAACATCATTATTTGATTTCCAAAACAGTGGATGAGTTGGCCTCTCTTAGAACATTTTAGAAAAGTGTCAAACCATCAAATACTTGGTATATATTGGAATTAATAAACATTAAATTAACCCTGAGGTCCCTGGAGTGCAAACGGCGACACGAGTATACCTCATGTAGTGAAAAGGAATGGACTCTTGCAAACAAGAATTGCAAATTAAGATTCAGAAGAGCGAAGGCAAATTGCTACTCTTACCAAATTTGGAAGGCACCCGACCTTTCAAATATACTGTTTACCGTATTTTAAAGGTTTCAAAACCCACTTTTGCAGGAACAAGATACTGCTTCCAACGAGAAGTGCAAAAACACATCGGATTTATTCTATCAGAAGATGGAAGACCTCCAAGCCCCCTTATAACTTGATGAAATTAAGGAAGAAGTGATTCATCCCAGCCATTCTGAGGCACCCGACCATCTCTAATCTCATTCTCTTTGAACACAATGACTTCTTGGGCATCAGAGACTCCTGCTGACTAATGAACTGCAAGTATTTACAATAAATATCTATTGACTCACCCCAGTCGGGCCAGAGCCATCTTAAATGCATCCCTAAAAGAAGGTTTAAAGCCGATTTCTTTAAAACCACTTCCGTCTCTTCCCTATTAAAACACAGGACTTGATCCTGAGGTCTTCTCCAACTACAAACCGGTTTTCCAACTGCCCATACTAAGAAAGGTGTTAGAGGTGGCTGTGTTCCATCAGGTAGTTTGGTTTATCAATACTAACATTTTACTTCATGCAGCACAGATGGCCTTCCAGGAAGGACACAGTACTGAGCTGACCATCGTCTCAGAACTAGGTACGCTGAGGACTCTAGGGCACTCAGATACAATGACCACATTAATTCTACTAGATTTAACTGCGGCATTCGATACCGTAAATCACATTATCCTTCTCACAAGACTTGAAGATATTGAGATTCAGGGGCATGGTTTTGAAGTGGTTTGAGGATTTTTGGCAAAGAGAGCCTCTCAGGTAAGATTAGCACCTCACAAATCCCTGCTAATCCAATCAATCAAAGGGCATTCGTACAGCACACAGCTGCTTCATAAGAGGTGTCTTGGCGCTCTCTGCAAGAGAAACTGATCTACCAGCAGAAGAACAGTAGCATCTAGGCATTATCAAAAAGAAAGGTTTTTAATTATTTTTTAAGGATCAATACAGAAGAAATCCTGCAGAGGCTAACAGATAGTGCATTCCACAGTTTAGACATCAGAAACGCAAAAGGTCTGCCCACTCGCCTGGCTTTTGAGAACTTTGGGACCTGCCGAAGTCTGAGATTGTTTGCCCTAAGAGATTTGCATTGGTTATTAGGATGAGGTCTTTACCTCTGGTAATGAGGACCCTTACCTGAGAATGCCCTATAAGCAAAAACAAGTGCTTTAAATTTAATACGATTGGCTATTGACAGACAATGTAAACACTTCAAATAGGGTGCGATGGATTGCCGACAAGAAACTCTCAGAATCAATCTTGCTGCTGTATTTTGTTGTGTCTAGAGTCTTTGGATTAAGAAAGCAGGAAAGCCCAAATATAGACAATTTGCATAGTTTAATCTAGATGCTGCCAGGGTGTCCTCTTGAACCAAATGCAGCATCTTCCTCAAGGATTTAAGATTAGCAAAGCAGACCAATGCTACTTGTTGGATTTGTACATAAAATGAGAGATTAGAATCAAATATTTTTCCCAAATTTCTGGCTGAGGGAGCAGAGAACTGGGCTGGGGGGGGGACGAATGAGTTCCTCCGGCTAGCAAATGGTAGGGGTAAGTGGACAGCTCGGTCCAAACATAAGGACTTCTGTTTTATTCAAATTCAATTTAAGAAAGTTGGCATCCATCCAACCAGCAACTCCCTTAAGACATCATTTAAACCTAGTAAGGGCATTGTCTGTATGCTCTTAAAAAGACAATAGAAGCTGGGTGTCATCCATATAAGACACAACCTACACACCCCATGATTCAATCAGCTGAGACAGTGGTGCTAGATACAGATTGAAGAGGATGGGACTCAGCGCTGAGCCCTGTGGAACTCTGAACAGAAGAGGTTTAGGGGAAGAAGTTTAATGGTGGAAATAAACCGGCTGTGATCTATCCTTCCAAAAAGATTTTAGCCACAAAAAAACCTTGCCATGAAAACCTGCCATGGTAATTCTGCCCAAAAGGGCGGCTTTCGAAATCATATCAAACACCACTGATAGGTCAAGCAAAACTACCATGGCTGTTCACACACAATCCAAGCTCTCTTTAATGAATTCTGAGACATCCAATAAGGCGGATTTAATACTGAAACCTGATCGAAACCCAGATTGTGAGTCACGTAGCAGGCTATTGGATTCCAAAAAGGAAGATAGCTGTCTATTAACCAGTTTCTCCAGGAATTTAGCAACTGGCGGTAGGAGGGAGATTTGTCTAAACTGATTCAGTAAAGCCGGGTCCACATTAAGTTTCTTCAGCAGGGGCAGAAGACATGCTCACTTCCAAGAAGAAGGAAATAGTCAGTTTTTAAGTGAAGTATTCAGAATTTTATTGTGAGCGGTGTGGGCAGGAAAAGGCGGGATTCCTACACTTAGCTTGGGAGTGCGGGGTGATACGAATGTTCTGGGGAGAGGTAGTGGGGACACTGGAGCGAATGACTGCCACAGCGGTCGTACAATCCCCACTAGTGGCTCTTCTAGGTTACACAGCAGATATACCCCCGACCTGCCGTAGACTCATCGCATTGGGGCTCCTACTAGCCAAGAGACGGGTGGCGTGCCAGTGGGATAGAGGACGTGCCCCTAAATTTAAAGATTGGTTTAACGATCTACTTACGTGGCAGGAACAGACGTTAATATATGCAGAACTACTACCCACCACCTCCAGGCCGAAGGACATCTGGGACCCATTACGAACATACCTACTCACACACGCGGGGATGGCTGACGACACTACCGCCCCCCGTCCTCCCCCCACAGACCAGGCAAGCTGAATTGGCTAAGCCCGTGGACCGGACTTGGTCCACAAAACTGCACAACCTCCCCCTGAGCATGGAACATCTCTACAAAGCTTGTAGATGGGCTTCAGGGCAAATATGGATATGGGAATGGCAATGTTCTGATATGCTGCATGATTAATATGCTTTATCAATCCTGAGATACGAGCCCACAATGTCCTGGTCACTGAACGAGAACAGCGGGGGAAACGTCATGGTTGATGTGTTTTTCCTTCACATGTCACTATCATTGACAGAATCGAGAACAGAGCTTTTTGTGTGTACACTGTATGCTGTAATTAAGAAATGTTAATAAAAACAATAAAAAAAATTAAAAAAAGTATTCAGAATTTTATTGCGCACTGGATTCATAGTCGAGGAGGCCAGCCTTACAATTTGGGGAATACAAGGGCGAAAAAATTGCGATAAATCATTGCAGACTTCAGTGGATGGGCTGAAACTGCTTTTTGAAGCTTCAGGGGATAGAAAAGAATTAACAATTTTGGATCCTTTGCACGGAGTGTTGGAAACCACTGAGATTCAAGTACAGAAATACTGTCTGAGCTCCACAAATAAATTTGTGGACATTTTTTAATGCTAATTTGTATTTTGCGTTAGGGTCAGGGCAGTAGGACTTTCTCAAATTATGCTCTAATTTTTTACATCAGCCCTTTTTCCCCTTAAAGAGGCGGAGAGCCAAGGTGCCATAGTTTGTACCCTTTTCGCTGGCTGATAGGATAAGAACTGTCTTCAAGTCTTTGTGTTTATAAAATAATTTGCTCACCTAGTTTTAACCCGTGAGATCTTGCTTCATGTTGTACCACCACAGTCGGACCTTGAGACCAGCTGGCCACCAGAACCTGTGATACCTAGGCTTCGGCAAAAACAGTAGGTGGAAGGGCTATCTCAGTGAGGGGTGCCCACATTTGGAATGTTCTTCCAGATGTACTTATTTATTTATTTGAAAAATGTTATAAAGCGTAAACATGACCCGACAGGGTATCAGAGCGCTGTACATATAGGCAGAAAAGATAAGCAGGTGAAGGTGTAAAATATTACCCATAAAAGAAGTTAAACAAACATAGGCGATCATATTAGATATATAGAATCAAAGCATTGCATAGTTGAAAGATAGATCCGTGCCGTAAACATGAAATAAAGGTTAGTTTGGTGACTCCAAGTCTATTGTTGTAGGTAGCTATTCAGGAACAACCTTTGACTTCTTTTTTGAATGAGGCGGTCGAAAGGTTAGCTTTGATTTCGGAAAGAAGAACGTTCCATATTCTTGGAACAAGACCGGAGAAGGCGCAATTGTAAGTTTTCTTCTTCTTGAATTATTGTGGTTTCAACAGTAAAGTGTTAGAGCTTCTTAGGGTCCGATTCACACCAGATAGTTTGAGTTTTTTTGCCAGGTAAACTGGAGTGTTATAATGAAATGCTTTGCGCGTTAAGCAGGCTATCTTGTAACGAATCCTTGCTTCGAGTGAGAGGCAATTGAGTTGGATTAGGTCTGGTGTGACGTAATCAAGTTTTCTTGATCCCGTGAAGAGTCTGGCTGCAGAGTTCAGAGTAGCACTTAGAGGGGCCAGTCTAGCTTTGGGTAGCCCTGCCAGGTTCATGATTCCGTAATCTAAGCTGGAAGTAACAAGTGACTGGACTGCTAGCTGCATGTCCTGAGGAGGCAGGAACAGTTTGATTTTCCTTAATGCGTTGAGTTGGTGATTGGCTCCTCTAGTGGTTGCACTGATGTGGTCTAGCTTATTCAGGTGTTTCTCTAGAGTTATGCCTAATGATTTAGTGGCGTCAACAACACGTGGAGCACAGTTGAGAGCCGTTAGTTGTTTGAGCCAGTCTTGAATGAGGGCAGAGTGATTTAGGGCAGCAATCAGGAGGAATTCCATCTTCCATGTATTTAGCATTAGGTGATTGTGAGTTAGCCAATGTTGGGGCATATTATCAACGGCCAGCGATAATTATTGCTGGCCGTGCTTAGCGATAAATTTCCTATCACAGGCTATCTCTGGAATTTATCGCCCTGGTAGCGCGTTATTAACAACGCGTTTCTCCAGGGCGATAAAAATTCCAGAGATAGCGAGGTTATCGCCGTTTTGCAGGGAACATCGCAGGTTTTCCAGCGATGTTCCCTGAAAAACGGCGATAACCTTGCTGATACGACCCTGTGGTCGTATCAGCATAATCCACCCCCTATGTCAAACATAGGTAAGTCAGGATTTTAGCAGACGTTAGATTTTGGTGAAAACTGCCGTTTTCGCCAAAATCTAACGTATGCTAAAATCCTGTGGGCGGCCCTGTAAATATCGCGATGTGAACATTAGCGATATTTGCAAGGTAGTCCATCCGGGGTACGCCCAGTGATGCCCACTTTGCATCTCATTAGAGATGCAAAGCTGGGTGTTAAGGGAAAGGGCGCTACGGAAAGGATTCACGCGATAGCGTGACCTTGCTGATAAGGCGATAAAATTATCAACGCTTTTCGGCCGAAAACGGACGCAAAAGCGGCGATAATTTTATTGCGCCGCCTTGATGATATGCCCCGTTGAGTTTTCAAAAAAGAGGAGTTAAGAGTTTTGATGTAATCTGGTGACGAGATTTTTAGGTATAATTGAGTGTCATCGGCATAAATGTGGTATTGAATGTTTGTGTAGTTCAGAATTTCACTGAGGGGTTCCATGAGTAGATTGAAAAACATGGGTGAGTGTGCGGATCCTTGCACTCCAATTGAGACCACTGTACTGTTAGAGGGGGAATGGTTGACTTTGATTCTTTGCATTCTGTTATGTAGGAATGAGGCAAACCTGGACCAGATAACCCCATCATTTTTTCAAGGAGCTATATTAAGTTGACGTGTTTGACCGTGTCAAATGCTGAGGAGAGATCAAGTATAAGTAGGCAGAGTTCGTTCTGGTCAAGTAATCTCAGGGCATCATTAACAATGTGTGTTAGGGCACTTTCAGTACTATGTCCCGATCTGAAAGCCGATTGTATTGGTCAGGGAGTTGAAACTGTTCGATGTGATTACAGAGTTGTGTGTGAACGTATTTCTCAAGCAGTTTGCCTAAAATCATGATATTAGAAATTGGGCTGAAGTTGTTGGGATCAGATAAGACTGCATTAGGCTTCTTTGGAATGGGGGTGACATGTCCTATCTTGAGGCAGTCAGGAATCAAGCCCTGCATGAGAGATTTTTGGACAATTTTAGACCAGAGTGAGAGAACGGAAAATCTAAGTTCTTTGAAGCAGAGGATCATTGAAATGATTTGAAGGTTTTAATGAAGTTATCATTTTGAGTAGTTCGGCATCATCTGGTAGTGAAAAGGTATTCCACGACGCATTATTTTTTGGAGTATACTCTATTTAGCCAGAAACAGGGAAACTCGCCAAGGGTGACGATGGAGAGGGAGTGGGCTGAGTCTTAAAATGCATATTTGGAGAGGTGAGTTGTAGTTCTAGTTCAATTTTTGTTGTCAATTCAATGAAGTATGTAGAGAACTCCTCACTGCTAGCGAGTATTGGTTGGTTGAGTGGTTTGCTTGTTGTTTGATGATTTCAAAAAGTTTTTTCAATCTATTTTTGGTGTTGTCTAGCTGTGATTTAAAGTGATTAGCTTTTGCACAAATTATGTGTTTGTTATACGAACTTCTTGCCATCCTGAACTGCTTGAGGTTTGTTATGGAAGGAGAGTTAAAGAAAGAAGAAAAACAATCTTAAGATCTTTATGAAGAAACTAAAGACCTGGCTGTATCCAGTGGCTGAATGCTAGTTATAGATAGTTGCAGTCAGAAATATGTTTGACAGCCTGTTTTTTAGTGCCAAGGTACCTAAGTGATAAGGTCCTCTAAAGTTGAGGAACCTCTGAGGAGTCCACTCTGGGTAATATTCCGTTTCCAAACATCAGTAGCGCTTGATGATCAGTGTAGGAAGGACAGTCCCCTGAAGTGGTTTCAATCGTTTTTCAGGATTGGGGAACATCTGCCTTTATTCATGGTCTTTAGTAGGGCGTTCACAAATGTTCTTGTGGGGCTGCTCAGAGCTCCTTATTAAACTCTCCTCTTTTTAATGTTTATCTCTCACTACTAGCAAACTAATGCATAAGTTTGGTTTGCTGGCGAAACTGTGCTCAATGTATTTATTTGTCTCACTTCTTTGGAGAAAGATATTTCCACTTATTTCTCTATTTTGCAAAAAGATGATTCCTCTGCTCTGATTTCTTCCACATTGTACTATGGGTTGGAGTCTTCCTAGGGCTTTATAAATCTATGATATATCATAGGTGACTTATTCAGACCCTGGCTGCCAGACAGTCCCCGGCCTTCCGCATAGAGAAGCATCTGAGCTCTCTACATTTGATCCCGCTCCTTTTTTAAGACATTGGGGTCGATTCCGATTCGGGCCGGAAATTTCTCCGACCGAGCCGGACCCGGAGAGATTTCCGACCGAATCGGACCCGTGCAGTCCGACCGAACGAGTACGATGCGGCCGTATGTTATCGGACTCGAGTCGGTCGGACTCCCATTGAAGTCAATGGGAGCCGGTCGTACAACGCGTACGCGGGCTCCCATTGACTCAATGGGTGCGAGTCGGACAAGGGCGCCCCTACAGCGGGTACGCGGCGAAGCGATTCGCGCCGTACACGCACAGGTAGGGGGGACCCATGGGTCCCCCTGTGTGCGACTCGCGCGGCTACGCGTACTGGGGGTCCGACACGGACCCCCGAAGTACGGCTCCGACAGCTCTTTCGAGCCGGAGTGCGCGGCTCGGTCGGACTGCTCGCGGCGCGCATCGTACTTACCCGGCCGGGGAACGTCTCCATTGCGCGGTGCGAGTCGAGTCCGAGCGAGTCGGTCGGAGCGGTTCGAGTCCGAGCGAGTCGGTCGGAGCGGTCGGGACGCCCGGACGAGTCGGTCGGCGATTTCGCATCGTACTCGCTCGGCCGGACCCGCGTACGGTTCGGTCGGGAAACAGGGCTCCGAATCGGATCCGGTAAAGCCGAATCCTATTCGGAGCCCTACCGGCCGAGATCGGAATCGGCCCCATTGTGTATTGCCACAGAGTCGGTTCTAAAAAAAATTCCGACAATCTTTCGATCCCGCTTCCATCTGTATGACCCAGGATGTTCATTACGACCAAAACCTGCCTATCATATCCCTTTTGGAGAGGTTAATTTTGGGATTCCATTAGAGAGGTTTGAAGGCATAGGCAAAGAGGGCAATAGCCCAGGGCGCCACCCCCTGTGAAAGTAAACTTTCTGCGTCTCGCCTCTGCCTATTTCTCACTCTCAAACTTTAACATATTATTCAATATTGTTTGGAATCGTGGGACTTTATTTAGCAAGAGTGAGTAATAAAATACCAAATTGTTCCATAGAATGGCCTCAAATTATTTCATGCTTAGGGACCTCACAATCTTTAAGATAAGACTGATGTGGGCGGGGGCTTGGGATTTGAGGGCATGCTGGCTGACGCTCAGGTGGAGCCTCACTGAGTGATCTCACTTGAACCCGGAGCTGGAGGTATAAATATGACACCACCCGAGACACGTTACGGAAAGAGAGATGAAGTGTACCTACCCAATGACTGAGATGTGATCCACCCACCAGGGAGTGCGCTGGAATTACCCAAAAATAAGGACATTCAACTTCTGAATGAGAGTACTGACCTTGATCAGCAGACAGTGTAATATCAGTTTTATCACATGGCCTAGCACTCTGCATTAGCTAGAAATGCTTATCCCGGCTCCAGAACCTACTAACACCTTCAGACTTTCTACGGTGGCCTCAACTGACCTACGTTATTTACCTTTAAATTTGGAACCAGTTATTCTATATTTTAAACTACCAAAAAAAAAAGTGATTTAAAATACATGATCATATTTAAAAATTGCTTAGAGCTCTAAAAAAATGAAACATTCTAATTCTGAGCCAAATCTGTACATGATCATCAGCTTCACTGCATATCATGAAGGAGGCCATTCACACTTCATCACAACTTTGCAATTCAGTTTATTTTTCTGGTTTGCTGGGGCTCCGATAGTGTTGTTTTTTTCATATCTCATCTTGTGTCTCTCCACCCTTGTTTTTTCCCAGCTCAAGGAAGCCCTCCCTGTGTAAGTGTGCGCTACATATAAATCAATAATAAGAACAATACAACACCACAATATTTTTGCATCACAATATTTTTTGCCAGATAGTTTTGTAGTCCGATATTTTGAGCTTGATATTTTGTGCACAAACCTCTTTACTGTATATCATCTAGGGGGTCATTTACACTTGCATAATTGTAGGGCAGCTTTGCAATCCAGTTTGTTTTACTGATTTTCTGCGGCTCTGATTGTGTTTTTTTTCTTTCCTTATGTTTCATTGCCATTGCTTTTGCTAGCTCCAAGAAGCCCTCCCTATGTAAGTGTGCGCTACATATAAATCAATAAGAACAGCAACAATGCTAACAATAATAATGTACCAACACCAGGTTCCTTCCCTGTCCTCCGAGGCTGGTCCCTTCTACTTGACCTGAGAGTTGGACATCTCTGCCCCAGTGAGCAGTTGCACAGTCTACACTCCCTGTTGTAAAGTTATGTCTCTCTTTTTTTTTAAAATATCTTTATTTGCATTTTTGTCAAACATACATGTTACATTCGGGGAAAGGAAACAAAAGGGAAAGGGAGGGTAAGGGGCCAGGACCGAATATGGAACGGATGGCCAGTACAGATGTAATAAAAGGTACAGTTGTTATTATCGGGTCTTTTGTTCCCTATAGGAAGCTACAAAGCTGTGCACAGGCCACTGGCCATAAATGTCCATCTTAGTGCATTTCTTATGTATCAGCGGACCGTAAATATATTTTCCCCAGTGTACAGGCGGATACAAGATGTTGTACATATCCATAGTTACACTTGGTCATCCCATTCAGTGACAAAGTGAGGCAAATCAGATACAATTTTATGTCTCTCATGAGAGATGCAACGAGGGGCAAACATCTGCTGAGCCTCCTGCACCACTCACCAGAGACAGGGGTGGCCTGCAGGAGAGATCGACTGCACGTTGTGGGGTTACAAGTTAAAGGGAGTCAGCAGTGACTGCCAGGAGAGCACACCCTTTTCTCCATCAACCCTGGCGGTCTTTGGTGAACTTACCTTTCTGGATACCCCACGTGCTGTGGTCTAGCAGCAAGGTGTGCAGCTGTCTAACTGGATCCTGTGACCTCTGTAGCCAGTGGTGAGCCCCATGTGGTTTCTGACGTTTGAGCTCTTTGCCCCCCATGACACATCAAGCTTGTTGTGCCTCCCTAGAGTTGTTCACACATGAGACCTCCTCTTCCTTTATGAGTGCCGTAGATGCCGTATTTTGAGCTGCAGCTCTGTTTTTCTGTTTCGTCTTTTTTTATCCACACACATTTCACCAGGTATCAATATTTGTGTGGAGAAAATATTATGGGTGCAGAGTTTGCACGCAACTTATAATCAACTCAGGCCAGACATGCTAACCTTTTTACTATTGTAAATACTCTGATCCGATGGACCTCAAGAACTACCGACCCATCTCTCTCCTCCCTTTCACGGCCAAAGTCACCGAGAAGATCGTCAACGTCCAACTAACGGAATTCATCGAAGACAACTCCATCCTTGACCCCTCCTTCTTAATCCGATTCCGCAGCAACCACAGCACCGAGACCGCCCTACTAGCTGCCACAGACGACATCTGCATCCTCCTCGACCTAGGCCACACCGCGGCCCTGATCCTACTCGACCTCTCTGCAGCCTTTGACACCGTCTCCCACTGCACTCTCACCGCAAGACTCCATGACGCCGGCATACAGGGAACCGCCCTCGACTGGCTCCGCTCCTTCCTCACCGACAGAACCCAAAGAATCAGACTTCCTCCCTTCCTCTCCGAACCCACAGAGATCAACTGCAGAGTACCCCAAGGATCATCACTCAGCCCCACGCTCTTCAACATCTACATGACCCCCCTCGCCGCCATCGTCAGACAGCACGGACTCAGGATAGTATCCAACACCGACGACACCCAGCTCATCCTCTCCCTTACCAAGGACCCCCTCACCACCAGACTCGTCGCATCCTGGATGAGCAGCAGCTGCCTGAAGCTGAACTCAGAGAAGACAAAATTCCTCATTCTCAGACCCTCCCCTTCTGCGTGGAACAACACCTGGTGGCCCACTGCCCTCGGCAGCCGCCACCCCCACGGACCATGCCCGGAACCTCGGCATCATACTTGACTCCTCCCTCACCATGACCGGTTAGATCAACGCCGTCGCCTCCACCTGCTTCAACACCCTCCGCATCCTTCGCAAGACCTTCAAATGGATCCCCCGAAATCAAGAAAGACCGTCACCCACGCACCCATAACCAGCAGACTGGACTACGGAAACGCCCTCTATGCCGGGATCAACAAATCTCTGATCCACAGGCTCCAGACCATACAGAACACCGCAGCCAGACTCGTCCTCAGCATCCCCCGACACGAACACATCACCCAACACCTGCGAGACCTCCACTGCCTCCCCATCGAGAAGAGAGTAACCTTCAAGATACTCACCCATGCCTACAAATGCCTCCACAACACCGGCCCCCAATACCTCAACGAAATAATCTCCTTCCATGTACCCAAGAGAAACCTCTTGTCTGCCGACCTCCCCCTCACCGAAACCCCGCACATTTCACAGAGCCAGAATGGGTGGAAGAGCCTTCTTCCACATCGCGGCTAAAACCTGGAACGAGCTCCCGATCAACATCAGACGTGCCCTAACTCTTCACATCTTCAGGAGGACCCTCAAGACCTGGCTCTTCGACCGACCGTAACTGCAATACCACCCCCCCCCCAGCGCCTTAAGACCCTTACGGGTGTGTAGCGCACTTCACAATTCCCTGATTGATTGATTTATTGATTGAATCAAAGTTTGTAACCCCAAAACAGTGTTTTCTTTTGTATTAATCCCAGGTTATTAGTCGTTAAGGAGAAAAAGACTCCATAAATGGGATTGGGACTAGATATCGATTTGATATTTGGAAGTGGTGTGTTTTGGACAATCCTTCCAAATACCAAATCTGTACCATATGTGTCAATTGGTTTTGCCCATATTTCAGTTTGCAAACCAGTGAAAAGTTACCAACCCCAAATTTTGGGTGCAAACCTATTCTTAAAAGGGAAGGCATCATATTTAAACCCCTTACTCTTTGTGACTGGTGAAAAAAGTGGTCCAACTCATAGAAAAAATTTAGAAAAATAAGACAAATTAAGCAGCCTTCTTTTCTTTAAGGAAAAATAGGCTCCTTTCAAGAAAAACATTCTTAATTTAAATGCAATCACAGACTTGGTGGTCTGCTGACCATTGCAAATCACGATTGTACCCAATCGGAGTGAGTCGCAATTTGTGACCTATCGAATGAATATTAATTAGGTAGATGGGATTGCAACCTACTATGATATGGAATTTTATGAACCACTCTATCAGTATGTAGGTCAGTTAATAAATTGCGACTAGTTTTTATGACCAATATAATTGTTAGAAATTGGGTTTCTGGTTTGCAGAGGTAAGCACATTGTCCATGCAGGAACTGCAATCGTAGTTGGGGTAAGTCAGTAACACACTCTAAATTAACCTGTGCTCACCCTCTGGTAGCTTGGCACAGAGCAGTTAGGATTAACTAAATGTGTCAATGTGTAAAGTATTTGTGTACACAGTAATGCAGTGGAATCACCACAAAAGGACCCCACACCAGTTTAGAAACATAACCAATATTTCTATGAATAAAACAAGACCAAAACAACAAAAATCCAATAAAATGAAGTCAAGGTATGAATTTTCAAAGAATAAACAGTTCTGTAGTGCTTAGAAGCAGATCGGGCCAACCAGAGCTATCTTGTTGTGCTTGACCGGGGCAAATCCAAAAGTTCAGGCCGACCATGATAGAGGGCGCGTTGGATACAGGGACCAGCCATGGCCCAGTTGAACAGTACCTTGGATGCATCAAGGACGATGCATGGAGCAAAGGAGGAGATGCATTGCTGTCGATCTTGCAGATGGAGTGATGCATCAATTTTGGGCTGCGCAAAGTTGAGGATGAGTCGACAGTCAAGATGCGATGAACATCAGGGGCGATGTGTCAATGTCGAACTGCTGCACTGTAGGTGATGCGTTCGTACTGAACCGTGCAAATACGGAGATGCATTGGAAACTGAGGACAATGCATCATGCTGTCAGTGATGCGGTGTCCGCGGTTCGTGCAGCAGCAAAGATGGGTCAGTTTCTAAGGAAATGGGCCTGTTCCGATCAGCGCAATGTAGTCAATGCATTGATTTTCTGGGTTGCAGCACTGAAAACTGACTTCCAAAGGCCCAGGACTGGATTAGCACTACTTTTCAGAGCAGGACTCACAGCAGACAGAGTCCAGGTGCTGGTTGCAGGTCGCAGGGTGAAGTCTTTGATATTCCTGAGACTTCAGAAACAGAAGGTAAGCCAACAGGCCCTTGGAGATACTCAAGTTCTGGGAAGTAGAGAAGCAGGTCCAGTCCTTCTCACTTCCAGGCAAGAAGCAGCAGGTCAGCCCAGCAAACCAGTTCAGCAAAGTGGCAGTCTCTCCTGGCAGCACGGCAGTTCTTCTTGATGGTATAATGTCCTCAGTTCCCGAAGTATTCTGAGTTCATGGTGTCAGAGGTACATACCCAGTTCGACCTTTGAAGTGGGGAAGACTTGAAAGAGATGCTTTGAAGTACATAGAGTCCATTTCTTTCCCTGGCTCCAGACTCACTACAAGGGGGTATGCAACCCTTTGTGTGGGGACAGGACACAGCCCTTTCAGGTAGAAGTGTCAGCTCCTCCGTCCAACCCTGCTCAGCTTGACCCATCAGCATGCAAATGGACACTCAGTCACACCTACCCTTTGTTTGTGTGTGGCTGTCTAGAGGGAATGCAGGAATCCAGCTGTCGCCCACCCCAGATGTGTATTATAGAGACAGGCAGAGGGCACCAAATGTTTACAGTAAGAAAATACCAACTATCTTAAAGTGGCATTTTCAGAATTGCAATTTAAAAGCCAACTGCACCATAAGTTGTGTTTTTAAAATTGTGATTCCAGAGACATCAAGTTTGGGGGTCCCATGTCTTCCCTATTAGAAATTACACTTATAAACTGTAATAAGGCAATCCCAATCTAATCCTGTCGTGGAGACAGACCTTGCAGCAGTGAAAAATGTATTCAAGTGTATTTCACTACCAGGACATTTACAACTTAAAAGTACATGTCCTACCTTTTAAGTACATTGCACCCGGCCCATGGGCTGTCCAGGGCCTACTCTGGGAAGGTTTGGGTCTGGCAAGTAGGTTAAGTTGCCAGGTAAAAATGGCAGTTTGAATCTGCACACACAGGCTCTGCAATGGCAGGCCTGAGATTTTTAAAGGGCTACTTAAGTGGGTGGCACAATCAGTGCTGAAGGCCCACTAGTAGCATTTGATTTACGGGCCCTGGGCACATGTAGTGCACTTTACTAGGGACTTATAAGTAAATCAAAGATGCCAATTGTGTTTGTGGATAAACCAATTTTATCATGTTTTAAGAAAAGAGCACATGGACTTTAGCACTGGTTAGCAGTGGTAAAGTGCAGAGATCCTAAGCCCAACAAAAACGAAGTCAGCGAAAACTGTCATAAACAGGAGGTCAGACGGCAAAAAGTCAGGGGAAACCAGGCCAAAGATTCCAGGTCTAACAACAATGATGCATCTGCCCTACAGTCTCCTCTGAATCCAAAGAGGGATACCCAAGGCATCCAGAATGACAATCTAACTAATCAACAGGATTTGGCAGAGTTGAAATGCTGGAAAGCTTCAAATAAATAAATTTACAGTATGGCAGAAAGGCCACCTCACTGCTCAGCCCTTGTCGACCACAACTGCTAGTTACCACCCACACCCCACCAGCCCAGGGGCTTGCAGAAGTTAGTCACACACTCAGACACACATCCTATCCAACAGTGGCCTCTACACTTGCTAGTTACTAAACACACTCCCTCAGCACAGAGATCAGTCCAGTAGTCCGTGCCACTGTTTCTATAGGATGGCCAAACACACCTTCTCTCAGAGTAACCTCTATGACAGCTGGTCACCAACCATAACTTACCAGTCCAATGATCTGTGCCAGAGCTTGCAGTAGGTGGTCACAGACACACCCTTTCCCACAATGATTTTTTAACTGCTGGCAACCACCCACAATGTCTCAGCTGAGACATCAGTTGAGTGGCTTGTGCCTCGGCTCATAGAAGGTGGCCACGCACACCCCCTCCTACAGTGACATTTACAACAGCTAGTTACCAGCTGCAACCCAGTACAGCTGAGGGTGGTAGTCCAGTGCTCTGTGACACAGCTTTCAGGAGATGTCCGCACACACACCCTGAATTCTCAAGATTCTCAGTTCCATGTGTGAGTAACTCATCCAGCCTGTTTTTTATAATTTGCGTTCTAGGATTTGTAGTTCTGTTCACTCATTAAATAATGAAGACTACAAGTACCAGAGTGTCAACAAAAACTGTGGAGTGGTTCACCTGATCACGCATGACTTTGGTAAAATTAAAAGCTTCACACTCCCTCTCTCTCATTATTCCTGTCAGTGCCTTGAGGAGGCCTTGTCCTGCCATGAGCACCACTTTGCACCTGAACACAGATCTGTGCACCGTGCTCCACTGCCTCTGGAATGCAAGAAGTCTTGGATCCTTAGGAGGCATGTGAAGTAGAACTCCATTGCACCTACATCATTAGAGCTTGACAACAGGGCAGACCCACCCATGCCTCGAAGTCCTGGGCGCTGAGTGAAATGATTGAGGAAGTGCCAGGCATGGTGAGAATTACAGGGTGGAACAGAAGCACAATAAACACAGGCTGCATCAAGAGAGGCAGTGCCAGGTTGACAAGCCAACTAAAATTGGTTCAGAATATTGCTTCCAGACACGGATCTGCATTGTGTAGATCAAAGTCCACCCTGGCCAGGTGTGCCATTCTGCTCACCGCCATCACGACCCTGTGATGCCAATCATGGGCTTTTCTTCTGCAAATCATATCTACTAGGTGGGCTCACACCAGAGGACCCACAGTTGAACTGCTGATTGGTAAAAAAAATTACATTAGGGGCCAAAAAGATGCCAGCTCACTGAGAGAAGGACGTTCGGCCAAAACAACCCACAGCAAACCTAAAGCACTCTTGGGGAAATCATCAAACACTCCCATACTCTTCCCCTCTCTAAGGGCCTTATTACGATGGCAGTGGGGCCGCCACCGTCAGGCTGTCAGTGGTGGTCCCACTGCCATCGGCCCCTGCAGGTCCACCTGCTGCATTATGATACAGCGGGCGGGACCGTCCGCCGCGGTTCCGACGGGCTCAAGGAGCCCGTCGGACCGTCGGAGGGACAGTAATTCCTACAATAGGGGCGGTGCCTGCTCAGGCACCGGCGTAGAGATTACAATGTCCCTTTCCACCTGCACTTTCATGGCAGTTAGCCTGCCATGAAAAGGCAGGCAGAAAATGAATTTGGGGACCCCTAGCGTGCCCCCCTTCCACCCTGGCCCTCTGCTATGAGCCCTGGGGGGGAACCTATGGTGCCCTCCTAGACATCCTTGCACCATGTGGCAGGCATCTCATGGTGCCTGCCACATAGTGCTGGGATGTTTTAAATGTGCTTTTTTTTGTATTGCGACATGTGCTGCAGCCCGCAGCACACGCCGCAATATAAAATATACACATTGCGACTGCCGTGAAGGCGATCGCATCGTAATGCGGGCAGCAGGACTGGCAAATCCTAGTCGGGCGGTCCTGCTTCCGCCACGGTGCCGGTCGAACGAAAGTCCGACCGGCACCGTAATCAGGCACTTAGTCCTTACAGCATAACAACACTAAATAAATCCTCGTGGGAAATGGGCTCTTTATTGATGGTCACTCCTCTAGAGACATGCAATTTGAACTCAAGAACTCAACTCGCGATTGCAATGGTTTACAACTTATCTAAACAATATTTTACTAATTTTTTAGAAGATTTTAATGCTGTACTTTTAATGCAATGGTTTGAAGTAACTATGCTAATAAAATAAACTTGAACTACTAATTGTAGAGCAAATTCTACACAAAAATCACCATTTCTGAAGTAAATAAATTAAAAAAACAAATAAAACACAAGTAATTCACCACAATTAAAAAAAAAAGAAAACAATTAGCAAATTTCATCTTTCTTTCTTTGAACAGAAAAAGTAACAAAAAATGCCCACATTCCAGGGAAAACCAAATGAAAGGACAAAGTCCAACTGCCAGTTCCTTCCTTCAGAAAGCCACAACAGAGCAATCTCCAGTTAAAACAAAATACACATTCCATTTTTGATAGCATAGCTAACAACATTTTTTTAAAGGGTAACAATGTAACAAACAAAAATAATGTGAATTTAACAGGGTGTCTAATCTTTTTTCTTTCTTACCAGAGTGGCCAAAATAAGAATCCATTCTTCCCTTCTCTCAGCAGGAATAAAAAACAAAGGACAAAAAAACAGTAAAAATAAATTCTTATATTTTTTCTAATGATTTTTCTTTTTTACAGAACCAACAATAATGGAATCAGGTTGTCAAGCCAATTACGCCAAGTTGCTGAAGTATTCTTGCTCACTTTATTGTGAGGAGAGGTTAATTGAGCCCAGGAGTCATTGGAGGTGTGTGCAGTATTGTTCATCCCATTGCAAAGGCAGAGGGGTTACTCTGGGTTACACTGTGGAAAGGACCACAGGGCATAACCACTCTGCCTCTGCAATGGGGATTGAAGTGCGTGAGGACGTACAAAAAATTAAACTACTTGCATGCACTTCTAAGGAGCCCTGTGGCTCGGATCTGAGGGAGCTATCCCAAAACATTTGGATGCATGTAGCCAGAAGTATGCCCAAAATACCCAATCTGAGGAGAATGGTACAGAGACAAAAACAGGCATGTAATCCCCAATGAGTAACCCCACAAAGCTATTCAGACATTAACATCCTCCGGAACTAACTGTTACTTTCACTGATGAACCTTGCCTTTTCTATGACAATGAAAACCATCAGAACAGAATACAAATATTTAGCATAAACCATAACCTGGTAACCCTTGAGAATAGTGAAATGTGGATGATGGATGGGAGTTTTAAGTCCACACCCCATCCATTCACCCAAACTTACACTATTCATGCTAGCATAAATAACACTACAATCCCATTAGTTTACACTTACTTACTGACAAGCAATCCTCAACTAACACTTAATTTTTAACAGTGATAAAATCCAAAACAATGAATAAAAGTCCTAGGAAAGTGATACTTGACTTTGAACTTAAAATTATTAAAACCATTACTAAAATGACCCTGACACCCAAATTCAAGCATGTTTTTTTCACTTTTCTCACGCATATTGGCAAAACATTCAAAAAACATCCTTCGTTGAGGATTACATGTTGAACAGAAAACTGCAGTATCAGTTAAAAATAAAACTAACTATGTTATCTTTCATGCCTCCTGAGTGTGTGGATGAGTTCTACACATCAATTACTGAATCAGACTAAATTATCCAAAATGAGGACAAATTGGCCTCACTGCTAAATTACTTTGAAGACACTTGGATTGGCCATCTGAGCAGGTCAGGTCACAGGAGGAAGCAAATGTTTCCAACTGTGTGGTGGAACTGTTACGCGATCTGCTCAGAGAAATGTGGAAAGACTGACAATGTTATTGAGGGGTGGCACAATTCCTTCAATAAATAAATTGGCGGAACTCACCCATTTTTGGGAAATTTGAAGAAAGAACAAGTTTTCTTTCCAACAAATTGGAATAGTGCAATCATTGTCAGGTAGTCTAAAAAAAGTAAAGAGATGTCTGAGCTGCTATTGGCAAAAATTCAACAATTTCCGTTGATGGTGGCTTCAGACTACTCAAACAATCTTGCATTCATACTACATTTCTAAAACATACAAATACCTTTTCTAACTTACTTGCTTGTTATGACAACACTATCTAATTATATTTTTTACAAATGAAAGGAATTTTGAGGTTCCTACCTGTGGTTGCCTTCTTTCTTCAACTCTTGGTGACTTTTTCAAATCATCTGTCACCAAGAGTCTCCAGTACTCCAATAGTCCATACAGGGAAACCAACATCCAAAGAAAAACCCAACTCCCGAAAAAAATATTATTTTTACAATTAAACCAGCTCTTACAAGCCAATTGGAAGAAATCTAAATACCTTGATTCGTCTAAGCACAAATCCAAAAAGACAAATCCTGAAAAGCTAGAATGCTTATGGAAAAAACGCCACAAAAAAAATCCATTCCCCCAAAAAATTTACAAGAAAAATTCCAGTAGTGATCTATGTTCGTGAAAATCAGCAATCCCAAAATTAGAAATCCGGAAGGAAATGTCTGTTTGTAAAAAAATTCAAATTGAAATTCTCAAAACGCAATCCTGTAGAAAACTATCTAAGAATTCTGAATTTCTCCAAGAGCCAAAAAAAGTAAAAAAAACATTTTTTCAACTTTTTTAAACCAAGTTTGAACAAAAACTAACCGTCCTGACATGAAAGCGTACCGTCCCGACATGGATATACAAACACAACGTGCATGGGAATGAAAAAGTGGTAAAACCATCTGAAACGTAGCCACCTATTTGGTAATATGTAAAGTAAATTGTTCTTACCTGAATGCAGCTCGTACTTGCTTTTGATCTTGATGGCAACATTCCACTGACTGTAGAAACAGACACACAACTGCGGACATTATACCAGAAAGTAAAAAGGAAAAAAGGACAAGTTTCTCCATTGAAGTCAATGGGAAAGCTTACGAAAATACATTTAAAATTCAAAACAATAAGTTACACTTTGTTAATGAAATCTGTTATATTTTTAAAAATAAGTTTATATTTTGTCCTATTTAATATTATTATTACTTCTTTTCATATCATAATTTTAAATATTATACATGGTGTGCATATTTCTCTTTTACATTATAATTCTTAAAAACAAATTCTTAGGTGTAAAAATAGCTTTTTATATTGTTCTTTTTTAAAAAATGTTTTAGATAATTCACTGATTAATTTCACAATGTTTAAAATAACTATCAACGTTTAAAAGCAATTAATTTGTCTTTGCTAATTAATGCTCAGGTATTGAAATCAATACCTGAGTATTAATACACTTTCCCACCCAAAAGCCCTATATCCCTTGCATCCCATCCCCAAACGTTAGTGTTGCTATTATTTGCAAATATTTTAATTAATTATTATTGTTATTAATGACCTCATATTTTAATGTTTAAATATTAACACACAGGTTTTTGTAATTAATGCCTGAGTATTAATACCTTTTTCCACCCAATACCCCTATATCCCTAGCATCCCATCCTTAAAAGTTAGTTACAAATTAATGCCTGAGAATTAATACAGTTCCCCACCCAATACCCCTGTATCTGTTGCACTCTGTCCCTAAAGGTTAGTGTTACAGTTATTTAAATGTTTTAGATAATTAATATTAATATTAAGTAACATATATTTCAATGTCCAAATATTGATACTCAGGTATTAAAATGAATGCCTGAGTATTAATACACTTCTCCACCCAATATCTCTATATCCCTTGTAGCCTGTCCCTAAAAGTTAGTGTTATAAATGTATATCAATACACTTTCATGTTTAAATGTTAATAATACTCAGGCTAAAAATCTAATGCCTGTGTATTCAATACTTACCAGCCCAATACCACTTTACCCCTTGCATCTCGTCCATAATGATTATTGTAATTGATGTAAAACCTATTCTAAATTAATAATATTATTAAAAATAATACATTAATGTACTTTAAAAAAAAAACATAACATATACTTACCTATATACTTACTTTTATACTTGCACATTAATTTGTGGTAAAGGCATTCATGGTAAGTGTATACACATATAATGCGTGGGAAATACACGCCTGGTAATGACATGCTTGTTAAAGATGTATGCGTGGTTAAGACTTCGTGGTAAAGGTATTGCGTGGTTAAGACTTCGTGGTAAAGGTATTGCGTGGTTAAGACTTCATTGTAAATGTTTTTTCCCCTTCTAGGCGTGTTAGTCCAATTAGTTTAGTGGAAGTAAGACAAGCCTACAACTACCAAGATGCGAGAGGTTGTGAAATGATATACAAGTACTGTAAAGAAAATATATTCAAGACATCATGAAGTGAGGTAACACCCATATCTGTGCTTGTCCAATGAGAGCCCAGAGGTAGGAGCAGAAGCCAGGGTCCCATGATACACCGCTAAAGACAGTTCAGGGTCACTCTGTGGAGGTCATCGGGTGTCAAGGGACATCTGGGGGTGTAAGCTGGCAGGGAGGACCGCACTGCCTCCTGGGGCGAGAGTGAGGCTTCAGCGTTCTCAAAGGGAGCCTCACATTCATGAAAGGAGTTCATTTTATAAACATTCTCCAATAAGACCAGACCCCAGCACTCACTGGCCTTCCAGGCAGTGGCAGCTACATACTTCTCTAGGGAACAGCAGCACAACACAACAGGCCCCAGACTGATAGAACATTTAACAGTGAGCAGGCATGTGTCTGCAGACTCACTTCGGAAACTCCCATCTGTGGCATTTTGGTGCTCATGGAGACAAGGGCTGGGCCAAATTGGGGAATTTGCTTACGTGCAATTACACAAAACTTCATGAAAATGACAGATAATTATGTGAAATGCAAACCTGTCATTTAAAGCTATATTTTAGTGCAAAATGTGTCTCAATTTATGACGCACCAATGCTTTTCATGCACAAAAGCACGAAAAACACAATTGTAGTGAACAACAGCTGCTTGCAATCTGCTTGTTCGCGCTGTTCTCACGCAATATTTTTACAGGGAATTTTGGGGTAATTACGTACCTGGGGTAATGGTAGAATTTCACGCAAGAGGCATAATGTTAAATTACAAAAACTACGTGAATTACACCTGCGTAATTTAAATTTTACATATGAAATTAAATGAAATGAAAAGGAAACTTATAAACCGCGAACATTCACCCGAGGGTGTCAAGGCGCTAGCTCATCAAACAGAATTAACTGGACAGTTCATGGCCACGTCAGAGGTTAAACAGCCAAGTCTTCAAGGCCTTCCTGAAGGCCAACAGGTGCGTTTCTTGTTTTAACCTTAAAGGAAGGGAATTCCAAAGTCTGGTCGTGCCGATCAAAAAACTTCTTCCACCCCAGGCGCATTTTTTAAACCTCGGAATTATTAGGATATGCGAGTGGGATGAACGAAGATTGCGGGCAGGTATATAAGGCTGTAAATTATGTTTAAAGAAACCCGGCCCTGTATCATGCGTGGCCTTAAAAGCTATACAAAGAGCCTTAAACTCAATCCGCCTCCTCACTGGCAGCCAGTGTAGTTCCTTAAGCACTGGTGATACAGATTTGTGTCTTGGAATGTTCAGCAAGAGACGCGCTGCCGCGTTTTGCACAATCTGTAATTTGGATAGGCACTTCTTCCGAAGGTTGATGAATAGGCCATTACAGTAGTCGGCTCTAGATATGCTTAATGTAGATGTGAGCTAGGGGCCAGGGAAGAAGGGATTGCCATCTAAATGTAGCTATTTAATATGTTGCCAATTTTATCCATCTGTTCACGTGTTGCACTTGTTTAATTCACCATAATATCCATATTTGCAATCACATTTATTCACATACTCTGCATTAGAATAAGGCCTTAAACTGTCACTAAAGCCTTTTAAATTATAGAGTGAATTTCTTATGTTTCTTCATCATTTAAAGTGAGGTGTTCCAGTAATTCCCTTGAAATAAATGTATTCCTGCAGTCTCTGAAGGACTTTGTTACCCGATACGCATTATCTCCAGATAAGTTGTGGGAGATAAGAGTCACAACTTGTCTGTCTTTCCTGCTCAAGCTGTTAAGTTGGTTCAAACCTGAGTTCGCCTCAGGGCCATGGAAAGGTGAACTGGGCCATATGTGTGGGTGGACCTGCAAAAACATCTCATGGCACTCAACTGAAGGATTGAATTTCTGAGTACCCTCAGGGGACACATAAAAGTGCCTATCAATTTTTTATTTTTGTATTTTTTTTTGGGGGGTTAAAAAAAATGTATTGATTTTAAAAACAAAATAACATTGCAATTCATTAACTTGTCCCATCTCCCCTCCCCCATCCCCAGTTATTACTACAGGAGATGCCCGTTGTATTATTGGCTTCTTCCCTCAGTTCAAGCAGGTGCTCTATATATGCTAAAGGGTTCACTAACACCTAACTACTAACAGGATTTCCCCACTTTTGATGAATCTGTGACCTCCTTTGCAGACGCTAACTGCAGTTAAGCAAAGTGCCTACCATGTGAAATTAAATTTTATTTTGACTCACTCATGAAAACTAATCAATAGGAAGCTGCCTATGCTCATACAACACCATGTTGTGCCCCCCCTGGAATTGCACCCCCATTCCTGCAGTGTGTAGCATGCACGACATGGTGCATGTCACACCGTTCAGGAACGTGCCGTCGATGCTCTCACGGAGGTGGTCTGCATGTTAGGCTCTCCTATGAGCCAAACAGACCACCGCCGTGAGACCACCACTGCACCACCCACCCGCCACGGATTACACTCATAATACAGCGGGCTGGTGACTACGGGCTTGGCGATCCTTCTGTTGGCACGGCGTTGGCAGGCCGACAAGAGGACCACCAAAACTCGTAATCAAACCCTATGTCCGTTTCCCTTGCTATGGCAGGATCTGTGATGATTGTACCACATGGCGGACTAGATTAGCTAGTATATATATCCCTGTGCATGGTACACACTGTTTATCAGATGTTCTGATACAAATACAAAATTTACATAGACCCACTCCAATGGCTGATTTGGGTATGAAGTTGATGGGTAACTTTGAAACTAGTTCTTAGTAACATTCAAGAGGAAGAGTCGTTGTTGGCCAGAGTCTAGTGGTAACTCCTTTCATTTTCTGTGACTATAAAGTACTTAAAACTATTTCCTATGTATATACATCCATAAGTTGAGATACCTTTGATACTTGTCCAGTGAAGCCACATATCAATTCTAGGACAGGTCAGAGGAGACAGTAAAGGTAAAAGCTTCAAAAACCAAGAGAAAGCAGAAAGGTAGACAAAGAACCAGGACTGGATCTCTTCCCCAACAGGAGTCTGGAAGGGGTGGCTATAGTTTGAGCACCCGTGGAAAAATGAAAAAAAGAACCGATATTAGTATCCTGATAGGAGTTCTTTGCAGCACTCCGGTGACAGGAGGTTTTGAGAAAAAGGCAAAAGAGCCAGATGAACAAAGTATGAGAGGAGAGACAAGTACGTAAGACAGAAGGGCAAGAACGGACACCAATGTGACATTGAGCCTAATGTGAAGATAGAAGAGCAAGGGTTGGAATACAAAGCTCATGATTGAAAGAAGATGTTGACTTATTTCATAAAAGAGACGCATCCCTCAGAAACTGCGACTAATTCTGCGGAACAAGACGTTGGACTTTAGCACTTCTGGACAGGGCAGAAGATGCACCTATAGTTTGCCAGACTCTCAAAGAGCATCTGCCATGACTCCAACTGAAGAATACATTCAGGTGGAGACACCAAATGCACCTGTAAACTCCCCTGATGGAGTTCATAGCATGGGACTACAAAGAGTGGGTGATATATAATGCACAGTAAAAGTTGTGTTTTGGGAATGTTTATCAGATGCCTATGACATCACCCTCTCTGAAGGTCATTGGCCTTCACTCTCAATAAGGAACACAACTCCTGGAGAGGAGGTAATACTTGAAGCATTTTTCTCTTTGGTACCTGAGGATCTCCGGGACTAATTTGCATGCGGATGGTCTTTGAAGTAAGCTCCAGCGTTGCGAAGAAATCAAACGGGGTGGGATAGGGACCCAGAGTCACATGTGATTAGCCTTCAAATGTAAGGCCCAGGCGGAAGTCAATATCCATTGAAGCCAAAGGCAAAGTGCATGTGTTCTTTCTAAGGGAGGGTCTGACCCGGCAGTTCGGGCTAGAATGCTCCTATTGGAGCAAGGTCAAGACTGATTTGCATTCGGCTGGGTCCAAACTGAGGTGGATTGGTGGCCAAAGAAAACATGGTTTGGAATGCTACCCCGAGTTACTACCAGCGGTTGGAATTGTTGCAAACATTCCTCCCCTCACTTTTTGTGTGTTAGATGGATTCTTACCTGCTGCTGGGACCATGACAGGTACATGCGTCAACTATAGTCATGCATTTGGATTTTACTGACACTTCTTCATTTCTTGTGGATGGCATGTTGAATATTGTTTTAAGGATGGTGCACGGGCACTATCATCCTGAAAATTCCCTACCATCTCTTGTGATACAGGAGCTACAACCACATTCTACCTAGCGAAGCTTTAAAAAACATTATCATGCCATTAACAACTCTGCATATCCATTGCTTGTTGCTATTCTTTGGGAAAGAGTGCCATATCAAATCTTGGGTCCTGCAGAAGTAGTTGATGGATTTTAATGTTTGACATTATAACACCAGGTGTAATTGTAGTTATGCTGGTGTAATCTCATGTAATCTCCTTGATTTCACATTGTGCAAGTGACGTGTAATGTCCAGGATTATGCTATTCCACCATGTCACATAAATGAGATTTCTTTTTAGCTAAAAAGTTATCACAGGAGTACAGGAACAGCACAATCAAACCAAATGCCAACAGTATTTGTTTATCTTGAGTACCGATCAAATCAACTCAGAAATATATTTCAAGTTGATTTTCCAACTGAGCTGGTATCTCTCAGAACAAAATTCACATTTTTTCCTGTTTACAGAGGATCTGTCGTAGAGAGTGAAGCTACTGTACATACAGTTTCCACCTCCTGGTCCTGTCCTGAAGGCTTCCCCATGTTTTAGTTCCGTCCTTGCTCATTTTGGATTTGGATTCTGGAGGGAAAGCATCACTCATCTATTTGGCTGCAATCTTCGTCACTCACCCTTGCATTTTTGGGGGGAAATCATCTAAGTTCAGTGCAGTACATTGCAAAATGTTTATTGTTTGAGGAAGGGCATACACTACAATTTTAATTCCTTTTTAGTTTTTTTTTTTGTTCAATTTTGTTGGTTTGTTGCTGAATGACAATAGAATTTGGAGCAGGGGTGCTGGCGGGTCAGTGTGCCTCCTTCTTTGCTTGTCATGTGGGTGATCACAATTTGTGGAGCCAGTGTGCGTGTGTCAAAGGCAGCCATTTAGTTTTTTGTTCTTCATGCCTCGTTCTTTTTGCTTTTCATGTGGGTGGCCCATGTTATTTTCGTTCAGTTTTTATTTTTTAATATATATTTCCTGTTTTTTTGGCTGCTTGTAATAGTCTGTAATATATGATTGTTGTTTTTAATTAATTTAATTTTTTTTCTTGCCTCCATTGGCTCCCATAGTAGACCCATTGGCCTTGGAGGAACACCAGATTTTATTAATTAATTTGAATGATTTTTGTCTGCCTCCCGCTGAATCCCAAAAGTGTACCATAGGCCTCGGTGGAACACCAGATATTAAACAAGTATTTAATTTACTTGTTTTCTGCCTGGCTCCCACAGTAGTTCCATGGGCCCTGTATTTTGAAGCTTTTCCTGAATTTGAGTAGTGTCCTGTTTCACAAAACAGTTAGTTTACATTTGGGTATCTGCTTCCTCTCTTTTCAAAAACCTAAAACCCTGCACCAACCACTAGCAGCCGACCCCAGGAAATGGCCTAGCTCCACCACAGCAGGTTCTTCTGACTTTGCCTCTAAATGAAAGCTCCTCTCCCCAGTTTAGGACTTGTTTATACGTAGCCACATGATGGCCACAACACAGATCGCACAATGTGCCGCAAAACCACTATGTTGTGGGAAGCTATGTGGATAATATGGTACTGCGGGCCAACCAGTCCATCTGAAAAACCAACATGCAATCGTGTGGTGATGGCATCTGAAAATAATAGCTGTGGCTGACAGAGAAGAAGGTGAATAGATCGAAGAAGGTGGTGATGATAAAGTAGCCGTCATCATGTGAAGAAGCCCTGTTGCTTTTAGTGTGTAGTCATCGCCTGCAGTAACCTCAACATGGCAGGATACAGTCACCCCAGAGCTTCCAAGCAGCCTACCTGCTCCACATAGGTCACATGAGGCGAGATTGTCACAAAGAAAATAACTAACACAACAACCCACTGTCCTGTCTATGTTCAGCAAAGAGTCACAGTACCACCGAACCGATGCGATGCTGCATTTGAGCTCCGGGAAGCTGGCTAGAACGTTAATATTTTGTGGAAGGAGAGGCGCTGCCTCGGTTTGTGGAGGCCTTCTGTTCAAAATGGAAGGGTTGAGTTCTGACCTATTTTTCAGCTGTTGCTGTGGCAGTGCTGCTCCATCAACTGCGGGTATTGGGTTGTGGTGCAATGAAAAAGAGCACTTTTCAATTGTCTACATCAGTGATGGCCCGGGGGCGGCATGCGGCCATCCCGACCTTCACATGCAGCCCCCAGCTGAACAACCGCACTGGGCTGCTGAGAGCACTAGCCTTCATAAAGATGTTAATTAAATGGGCAAGCGTTTATTTACACTAACTGAAAGAAAAGAAGCAGATAAGATGTCCTGCACCCTTTAGGAACACATTAATATTTAAGACATCTTCAACAAACGTGTACCAATAAGGACTTTTCAATTTTTTTTTAAAAAGTGTATTTCATTAACATGCATTTCACCTTAATTCATCAGATTATATCAGCGATTTGAGATGTACCTTTTAAAAGTGACAGTTTTCAAGATGAACATAGAAATAGTCATGCTGCCAATACAGAGCTAAGAGGCAAGTCAGTTATCACGATGAACCCTCTGGGTGGTCTGGCTTGTTATTATACATGGATAATATTATAGTTTAATAAATCAAATACAAGAGAAAGTCTTAGACAGCATATATCTTGCACACATGTATTTCACGGTGCTCTTATATATGAAAATGAACAAAAGGAGACAAAGTGAAATTAGAAAATTAGACAATTGCCTAGGATCAAACAATTTGGTCAAGTGGGGAAGTCCCAGTTTTTATAGTTCCAATTGTGCAATTCTATTTAATTCCTTTTTACACGTGACTCTCCCAAGGTAGTGATAGCAAGCAAGTTTATCCTAAGATACAGTAGAGGGATTGCTACTCTGATACATCATAAACAAAAGCCCCGCTGCCACCGTCCTGGCATCAATGCAGCCCTCGGGTACACCACAGACCTTACTTTGTGGCCCCTAGGAAAATGTTTGCAAGTACCCATGGTCTACATCATGTCAGGCTAGACAGTTGGACCAGCTGCCAAGCTACGGACTACATGCACCAATCTGCACACTGCTTTTTAATTAAGGAGGTCAAGCAAAGGCTTGCTGATGCTCCCACCTTTGCTGATGCTCCCACCTTTGCTGATGCTTTTGTTGTCATGTAACTGTTGCAATGTTCTCCATTGAGAAAGCATATACAGCTGCCACATCCTTGAATAATTCAATATGAAAGTCTTCAAATGGCTTTGACCCAGTGGTCTTATCATTGAATGTGTTGCCTCTAACAATGGAAGTAATATTGTCAAAGCCACGGCTGATGAAGGTAACTTTAGAGTCCTATGTTTCGTGTATTGCATCAATCTAATTCTGCATGACTTCCTCACAAAAGGAGTAGTCAACAACATTTTGTTCACCTGTCGCTGCATTTGAGCTCCCTTCAAAGCCTGGAAGCAGCTGAGGATCATTCAGTGTGCTAGTAAAGTCCCTGTAGAAGCTGTCATGCAGGAGATGAAAACTCATTAGAACTCCACCTTTTACTTGCTGCAGCACCTGTTTGTTTGAGCAGGTCTATTAATGAGTATATGCTACAAAGAAGAGGTGATGCAACTTCCGAAGCCATGATGGTGGAGGTTGGCAAATGGGGCCAGTAAAGTGTCTGATTTAAATGCTACTGCCTTTTGAGATTCTGACACAGGAAGTCAGCAAGGAGGGTTGTACCATGAGCCAAGATATCTCATTGTGGCAAATGCAGGACTATTTGAATTTAAGGTAGAAGAATAGAGTTGGGAGTAACTTGTGTAACTTGTTCTGCGAAAGTACAGCAAAATGACGCAGAAAACATGAGAAATGGAACCCTGCGTTTAGCACTATTTCGCATCCTTTGTTCTAAAATGAACTTGAAGATTAATTTTGCGGTAAGAAAAAAGCTCTAAATGCAACAGAACAGGAACAGAACAGCCAGCAGCAGGTGCTCGCACTCTGTTCCTGTGTTCTTGGGTTTGTATTTTTGCCCCAGATTATGTGAACTAGCGTACTCGCATAATGTTTAGTAATTTAGCATCAAAAGAATAACCAAAATTGCTCTGAGTATTCCTGTGTAGATAAACTTTCTCCCAGGACTAGAGAAGAATCGTGTACCAATGTCAATGAGGAAGCAGCTGCTTTGCTCAACAGCTTATTTCTTTATACACATTCAAATCTCAGGCTCTGAAAAGAAACTGTGCCTTCTGAAATGTACATATGTGACTCTATATTATGCAAAAAATGGCAGCCCACTTTCATTCCATTTTCAACACTGAATGCTTCCATTGATAAAAATTGGATCGTCAGGAAACTGAGTGAACTGTAAGATGAAAGATTACAACTTCAAGGGCATAGAAGAACTGTCATTCTATCATCAACCTCTGGAGCACTGGTGGCTCTGAGTCCGGAAACATGTCACAACTACTGCAGCAGCACCCACCAGTATTAACACCATTGCCATTCCAAGACACCTGCTACTAAACCTACAAGACTTACAGCATCACTTTCAATTCCAACCTCTGCAGTGGGTTGATTCATAATGACTGCTCCAGGACCTAAATCAAGCACACAGTTGCAGGAAACTCAGAAACAGCAAATGTCAATAACTATGGCAAAAGAAGAAGGTACGTGACTGCTTTGAAGAACAAACAGAAATCTTTGTGGATCAAGAGCCACTGGCTTAGTGGTGTGGGAAAAGGAACGATGGCCAGACCTCAGATGGCTGCAGATAAAACACTTAGCATATTCTGCACCCAGTGTGTCCTCAGAGTGGGTGTTTAGTGCAGCATTTGCAAGGACCAGCCTCTCTCCTTAAAACATGGAGAGACTGATGACTATTAAAATGAATCAACATTTCATCCACAAAAATTTGACTTTCCCCAAAGACACAACAGTGTGAATTAAAAAATAAACTCTTTAAAAAATAAAATAGTAACATAACGTAACAGAAATGTATTTTCTAACATAAAAAAAGAAAATACAAAAAAATCAGTTCTATTTTTTTACTCAGGGTGCTTAAAGTTAAAAAGTTAAATGGAACAGTGTCTGAGGCAAAGACAGATAATCAAAGAGGAAGCAGCCTTTTTGTCCTGGTGACTGAGTTGTGACAAAGAAAACAAACTAATTCAACCTTAGGGTCAACAATAGACTTTGCAATGAGAAACAGAATCTAAATATGCAATGGATGCCTCCATTTTCTGAAAGAAAAAGATGGTTCCCATGCCTTACTTTTCATTCCCATGCTCGACTGTCAGAGAAGGTTCAGGGATCTTGGATTTTCTACTACTTGGGAATAAAGATGATTTTCCACTTGCAACAAGTGAGGGCATAATGTATTTCATAATGTATCCGTGCTGCCTAAAATGTTTAGGAATGGCCACTCCTGAGATCAAAAACGGAACCAGTGAACTCTTATGCAACATTAGAGGTTAGCATTGAACCACTAAACTGCCATATGATTTTTTTAACACAGGACCACATTGAGGACGAAAACAAAGTGGAGAATATTTGAAAAACCTACATTGCCTGACTCATGAGTGGACATTAGCGTGCTCCTTTCATAGGAGGACAACCTTGGCTGTTCAAATTAAGCACACATATTTCAGGATTAAATAATGAGATTCCTGGGACTACAGTGAACGTTTGAACTTTCTTAGGTATTTCTGCATAGTTAATAAGGTTAAGACATTATTGTGACTCATGGGAGGCAGCACTCCTAATAGGGTGCACTCGCTGTTTGTACATATCTGTGTTGTCACATTATCATCACATCAACATCCTCATACATTATGTATATGGCATAGATTACTTTGGCTATACTTACTTCCCGGGTCTCCTTCTACCTATCCAACCAACACCAGTTTGTTCACTTGGGCACGTCTACGTCATAAAAGATCCCTATCACCTGGGGATTCCCCCAGAGCGCCATACTGCTTTCAATCATCTTCAACTGCAAATGGTGCCACTCGGTGCTCTACGCACATATAACAGCATCAAGATTAAACAATCTGCTGATAATCCACAGCTCTACTTGAAAGTCTCGTCTGCTTTAGACATCCAACACCTCAAACGTTGCTTGCACATCATTTAGGCCTTTATATTTAGCGCCTTCCCAAAGCTCAAGCCTACTAAGACAAAATTCAGTTATTTTCCAAAAATAATAAACAAAATGCAGTACAAGCATGAACTTTGCCAAGTATGAACCTTGACGGCTTTGAACGTCAGCATTCACCGAATGTCAAGTCTCTTGAATTCACCCTGGACGCCAACCTCTCCCTCGTGGAACACAGCAAAAAAGAGCTCTCTCTTCCAAATAAAGTCACACCATTTATTCCAGAAAGCGACTTCAGAACTGCTTATCAAGCCCTCATACTCTTGCATCTGGACGATGGTAATACCCTACTGCTTGGTGTCCCAGATTCCACACGAGCACCCCTTAGGAGCATCCTACGTCTCATTCATTGCCTAAAGAAACATGATCACGTCACCCCCATCCTGATGGAACTGCATTGGCTCTCGTTTTTTGACCCACACTATCTTTAAAACTGGCTGCATCATTTACAAAGCTTTCATGACCAGCACCCCTGCTTACCTTACAGACAAGCTCACCATCTCTGGTGGATCTTGGCACAACCGCAGCCAGGCCACCAGCAGAGTGCAGACTAACAAGCATAGAAAAGAAAAAAAACAAGACAGTAGGCCTTATCCATCTATACACCCAGGATCTGGAACAACATCCCTGTATCCATCAAAACTGCCCCAACACTGCTTCAATTTAGGAAAGATTTGAAGAGCCGCCTCTTTAAAGAACAGTACATCACAATGCCAGCTTCCTCTCCTCTTACTTATTGACTTGATGCCTGTCTTTGACCATATGCTGCCTTTTGGCAAGGTTTGCACTATAGAAATACCATATACATACATACATACATACATATTTAATACATTCATACATACACACATACAATACATACATTCTATGTAATGTTCCCTTTAAGTGAGTTGATGGCCCTCTTTGAAAGCTGTGATTTTGGATACCACGCTTTTTCGTCTTTACATAGCAAGAAAGGTAATGCTCGTCCACATAGTCCCCTTTTTGGACATGGTAATTGATATCCATAGGGAAATTACTAGTGCATTCAGCGTTATATTATACATTCATAAACCATTGTTTATGGATAACATTTCTTCCTTTACATAAACTATATAATAGGTGGAAGCATGTTTAGTCTTTTTGGAAAATGTGGTTTACACCCTTCTGTTAAAGGACTGAGCACTCCATAGATACTGTTAATATCTGATGATGTGATGCCACGTGTACTACAGCGATACTCATTGTGCCTGCAGCTTACATTCCTCTTGAGGTTTTTATGACTAATGAGGAGTGTGTCATCAGGCCAGCTCTCCTTACACCAGGTAATGGTGTGGTGTAAACTCTTGTACGCCACACTCGCACCCACATGACGACTGACTGCGAGTGGGTAGATGGTGTTGGAAGACATAGCGAAGCAGAATGCCACTAAACTGGGTCTAGCACAGGATCAGTAACGATTGACCTATGACTGCTTTTTCCTGAAATTCAAACAATACACTGAGGGGCATCTTTACTGGAATTGTGGCGTAGGGCAGAAAGAGCAAGCTACCTTGCTGCTCTGCCATGCCCCACAGGGAAAGGGGAGGAATGCCAATACAATACAGTTCATTCCTGTCCTTACCTCAGCGCTGGCACCGTTTCGTCAGCCTAGCGCCAACACAGGCACCAGTGCACCATGGTGAAAGAGTGCCTGCTTTACTGGCAGGATTGTTTTTGAGAAAAACAATCCATAGAGCAAAAAACAAGAAGAAATAAACATATTCACCCTCATTACGCCTCACCTGGGGAGGAGATAAAAGTTGAGCATTTCCAGGTTTACAAGGTCTTGTAAATCTGGGAATGCATCAAAAAGAAAGGAGTTACATAGGAACACCCACCGCAAGGCCCATGCAACGCCTCCCATGCGCAGAATAAGGCGACATGTGCTGCATTGTATCACTCCATATTTGTGAAGCCATTCAAGCCACGCAAAGTGGCTTTGCGGGACTTCATAAATATGGCTGAGAGGTTTGTGTTGTGCTTGTCCCACGTTGCATGGTGCAAGCATCAATCAACCAATCAATCAATCAGGATTTGTAGAGTGCAGTAAATCACCCGTGAGGGTCTCAAGGTGCTGGAGTTGCTCGCTGCTATGTGGTGATCTGTTCATTCGAACAGCCAGATCTTGAGTTCTTTCCTGAATTGCTGGAGCGATGAGGTGGCCCTGAGGTGTAGGGGAAGGTCATTCCAAGCTTTGGCCACCAGGTGTGAGAAGCAGCATCCTCCACTGTTTCCTCTACAGATCCAGGGGGTGTCTGCGAGGAAGAGGAGGTGGATCACTGGTGTCTGGTCGGTTGGTGGAAGGTCATATGTTTGTTGATGTATGCTGGTCCTTCGTTGTGCAGGGCGTTGTATGCGTGCATGATGCAAAGCCCTTATAAATATGCCCCTGATTTTTTATTACTAACTTTATCGAGTAGGAGCCGGTGGCGAGGCCTGGGGCTCATGGACCCTAAAGCAAGCAGGGAAAACGGGCACCAGGGGCCATATTAAAATAAACATATAACTGCGGTGTAATGAGCCAATCACACACCTGGACCTCGGCCTCTCCCTAGGAGTGTCTAGGATTGACCGTAGGATGTGCGCTGAGAGCGCTGAGCCTCACCGTGGGACTCTCAGGGACTAAGACTAGGGCGTGGGCTGAGAGAGCTTGACAGTGTTGGGAGGGCTAGGCATCGTGTGGAGGAGAGAAAGTCTCACTCTAAGCCATGTGCTGAGAGGGCCTGGCAGCGTGGGGAGGAGAGGAGGGCTCGCTCTAGGCCGTGTGCTGAGAGGGCCTGGCAGTGTGTGGAGGGGCTGGCAGCATGTGGTGGAGAGGAGGACTCACTCTAGGCCATGTGCTGAGAGGGCCTGGCAGTGTGTGGAGGACTTTGCAGTGTGTGGAGGGCTCACTCTAGGCCATGTGCTGAGATGGTCTGGCAGTGTGTGGGGGAGAGGAGGGCTCACTCTAGGCCATATGCTGAGAGGTCTTGGCAGTGTGTGGAGGGCTGGGCCGTGTGTGCAGGAGAGGAGGGCTCACTCTAGGTCATGTGGTGAGAGGGATTAGCAGTGTGTGGTGGAGAGGAGGGCTCACTCTAGGCCATGTGCTGAGAGGTCTTGGCAGTGTGTGGAGGGCTGGGCCGTGTGTGCAGGAGAGGAGGGCTCACTCTAGGTCATGTGGTGAGAGAGATTAGCAGTGTGTGGTGGAGAGGGGGGCTCACTCTAGGCCGTGTGCTGAGAGGTCTTGGGATTGTGTGGAGGGCTGGGCAGTGTGTGGAGGAGAGGAGGGCTCACTCTAGGCCATGTGGTGAGAGGGCCTGGCAGTGTGTGGAGGACTGGGGAGCGTGTGGAGGAGAGGATGGCTCACGCTATGCCGTTTGCTGAGAGTGCTTGGCAGAGTGTGGAGGACAGGAGGATCCCTCTAGGCAGTGTGTGATGGGCTCACCATTACTCGTGGCAACATACAGACAGCAGTACATATACTATCATTGCGGTTTGTTCCAATCTACGTGCCCCTTTTCCCATCCTGTCCCTTAACAAACAGATTCATATTGTGTAGAAGTCCAGCTTTGGTATTACTAAGTACTGCGCATGAAACCATTTGTCATTATCAACTTCCAAGAGGAAGCAAACTGTAAGTTACAGTATGCCTTTGCCTGCTTCATGCCAGAGGACAACAACTCCCCCCGCTCCCTCCCCACTCCCACGAGGCATGTCTTATACTGTGTGCCCCAGTTCCAACTCGGGTGTCATTACATGGAGATTCACTCAAGTGGCACTATTCTCTGTTCTCCCTCCGAATTCCTGGCACCTGGACAACATTCTCAAACCCAATGTCCCAATGTCCCTGTTCCTCCACCCCTATGCAGCTACAACCTGCTGCTTCCAGTCTCGGTCTCCTGTGAGGCCTCCTGCCGTTCCTCCTCTAGGGTAGCTTCTGGCTGCTTCAGAAGTGTCACCAGTGCTTCACGCCCTGGCTGATTCTAGTGATTTCTCACTTCTGGTTCTTCTGGCCTCATGTAACCTTACTGCCCCTTCATAGCCTGCCCATCGTATGAACTCCTTCTTCCATTTGTCTGTGTTGGGGCCTCCTCGCGCCTTCCAGTGGCTGGTGATGTCCCTTTTTGCCAGTATGAGACCCAGGTCGTGGAATTTACTTGTTTTTTTTTATTTTTAGAGGTGTGGAGGAACCGGTGCAAGAGACAGTACCCCGGTGCTGAGAGCACTTCTTTCTCTGTTACCTCTGACAATATTGTGGTCACAGCCCTCCAGAAGCTCCCTATTTCCGGGCAGCTCCAAAACATATGGAAAACCTCTGCACCCCCCTCTCCACAAGGGGGCAGGCCGCTGTTCTTGTGTTAAAGTATCTGTTGAAGCACCCTGGCATGAAGTATGCTCTATGAAGGATGTAGAAATTAACTAATTAAAATCTAGTGTTTCAAGTGATCTTACTGGCACGTTCTACTAGGTCCCCCCATGTTTTCTTGGCTATGGGTTCCCCCAGGTCTTCTTCCCATCTCTGTTGTAAGTCATTAAGGGCAGGGAGTGTCGCATGACTGAGGCGCCTGTATAAGCAAGTGACCGCTTTATATGTCCTAGCTGCGGATACTACATATTGGCACCCCTCTGAAAGGGGTGGTTCTGAGAGTCCCCCCCCCATTGCTTACGTATCGCTGCTGTGAAGGCGGTGTGTAACAAAGTCTCCCCTTGGCACATCATACCTCTCCCTAAAGTCATTAAAGGGCAGCAGGACTCCTTCCTCATACAGCATTCCGGCGGTGATCACCCCTGTCTCCATCAAAGTCTCCAGGCCTCGCCAGTCCGCTCAATGTGGCAGTGCCATGCAAACTGACAATGGAATATCCGGGGCATACGGGTGCTTAATTTTGGACCACTGTAAGCTTCTACTCCAGCATTTGTGAATCACTTTTGATTCAGTAGTGGTATCTCTTTCCCTGATGGGGAGTCGTAACACCACTCGCGAGAGGAGATTCAGACTTGGACTTCCGTCCCCCTCTTGCGCAGTCCCCTGCAGCTGTCCCGCAATCCATTTCGTGAGCCATTGCAACTGCGCTGCTGAGTAGTAATACTCAAAGTCTGGTGCTGCTAAGCCCCCCGCTGTCTTTGGTCTCATTAGCGTTGCCAGCGCCACCCTGCGCCTCCCCGCTCCCCGTAGGAATAACGTCACCATTGTTCGGAGATGCTGAAACATCCCCGCCGGGATCCAGACCGACAGTACCCAGAAGAAATACAATAGCCTTGGGAGCGTCACCATCTTCAGCAGCGACACCCTGCCTGTTACTGATAAGGGAAGGGTCCCCCAAAAATCAAATCATGCCTTCACCTCCCTAAGAGCTTTCCCCATGTTGCCTTCTAGTAGGTCCGCCCGGTCATGGTAGATTTGGACCCCCAGGTATGGGAGGCATCTGCTTTCCCATGCTACACCGTCTCCAGTCTGCGGCTTTTCCCGTACCGGCGCGGTGGGGAACAGGCATGACTTCCTCCAGTTTACCTTAAGGCCTGCCAGGCTCTCTAGCGCCAGCAACAATTCCCTGGCACCGCTAAGATCTTCCCCTGTGTTGCTGAGGAACAGTAACAAGTCATCTCCGTACAGCGCTATATGGTGGGTTTGTCCTGATACCTCCAGTCCTTGGTACGAATTTCCTGTCCTGGCTCTAGCAGCCAATGGCTCCATTGCCAGGGCAAACAACAGGGGTGATAAAGGAGACCCCTGGCGTGTTCCCCTTTCCACCTTGTAACTATCTGATATGAGCCTACCGGTCCTGAACCTGGCCTTAGAATCAGTATATAGCAAAGCCGCCCCTGCCACAAACCCGGGCCCCAATCCGAATTCTCGCATCACCCGGAACAAATATGGCCATTCGAGGCAGTCACATGCCTTCTATATTTCAACTAAAAAGATGGCAGCTTTCTCCCTGCAGTAGATATCCGCTTCTAGCACTCGCAGTAGCCTCCGAACGTTCATCGCCATGTTCCGGGACCGTATGAACCCTGCCTGATTCTGGTGTATTAGGTCCGACATATGTGGTAGCAGGCGCGTGGCCAGCACCTTGCTCAAAATTTTATAATGAAGGTTGAGCATAGAGAGCAGTCTGTACACTGTTTTGTTAGATGCCTGCTTCCCTGGTTTTAGCAATGTGACTATCATAGCCTCTCTTGTGGACCCCGGCAGTTTCCCCACTTGCTTTGCTTGATTGTACATCTCCACTAAGCGGAGGCCCAAAAGGTCTGCGTATGTGGAGTAAAATTCGACTGGAAACCCATCCGTCCCTGAAGTTTTGTTTCTAGCCATAGCCTTAATGGCGCTTTTCACCTCGCACAACTCTATCTCCCTCCCTATTGCCTCTGCGTCTTACTCTTGAATTGTCGGCAACTCAATATCTCTCATGAAGTCGTCTAGTTCTGCAGCCATGGGGAACACCCTACTTTTATATAAGTCAATATAGTATTCATGGAATATCCTGTTAATATCTTGCTGACGGTACTGAGCCTCCCCGTGCTCGTCCCTCATTTCTAGGATAACCCCAGGTCTATCTCGTTCTGCATGAGCCTGTGTCATATAATTCTTGTAATCGAAAGAGCGCAACCTCTCTACATGCTCCGCCACCATTTCTTTAGCTGCCAGTAGCTCCTCCTGTTTGTCTACGTTCTCCGGTCTCTCCCTCTCAACTTCTTGGAGGCTCTGTTCCCCTGATAGAGTGTCCCTCAAAAGAGTTCTCCTCACTCCCACCATCTCAGAGATGCACCTGCCCCTGAGCACGACCTTAAAGGCCTCCCACTCTGCTGTTGGGCTCGAAGCAGTTCCTGCATTTTCATCGAAGTATTGCTCGATAGCTGTGCGTATTGTTGCCTGATACCCGTCATCCTCTAATGCCTCCCGTCTGAGGTGCCACTTGGGAATGCTCGGCCTAACCCTCGGCCAAACAAGCCCAACCAGCAGCGGATTGTGGTCCGAGATCGTCCTTGCCAGATATTTACTAGTCTATGTGCATTCATGCACATCGGGTGTGCATAGTATGGCATTTAACCTGACATGTAGCTCGTGTAGGTGTGAGAAGAAAGAGTAGTCCCTGTCCCCCGAGTGTTGTACCCTCCAGGAATCTATCAGCCCCCACTGAAGTTGCCAGTTCCTCCTTGCCTCTGCTGTTCTGCGATTGGGTGAGTCTCGCAATGGAGAGTGGGAGCAATCTAGGTTCACATCCTCAACACAATTATAGTCCTCGCCCAGTATCACCGAGCCAATCAATGCTGGTGCCAATGTTCTAGAAAGGGCCGCCAGGAAGGAAGCTTGATCCGTGTTTGGGCCGTAGATACTCCCAATTGTCACATCCTTCTCATCAAGCCTACCCATTAAGACCACATACGGCCTGTTGGACTTGGCCCTTTCTGCAGGGTTATCCCCAAAGTTTTTGCTTCTTCCTCCTATTTTTTCCTGACCAGTGGTTGTTGGCTATAGGACTCTGGGCATTTTACCACTGCTAATCAGTGCTAAAGTGCATACGCTCTCTGTGTAAATTGTTGTTACAATTGGTTATCCATTATTGGCATATTTGATTTACTGATAAGCCCCTAGTAAAGTGCACTGAGTGTGCCAGGGCCTGTAAATCAAATGCTACTAGTGGGCCTGCAGCACTATTTGTGCCACCCACATGAGTAGCCCTGAAAAGATGTCTCAGGCCTGCCACTGCACTGCCTGTGCGCAGTTTGTTAACTGCCATGTCGACCTGGCAATTGCACCCACTTGCCAGGACCTAACCTTCCCTTTTCTTACATGTTAGTCACCCCTAAGGTAGGCCCATGGTTCCCTCTGTGGGCAGGGTGCAGTATATGTGAAAGGTAGGACATGCCCTGATGTGTGTCGCATGTCCTGATAGTGAAATACTGCCAATTTCGTTTTTCACTATTGTACGGCTATCTGTTCCCATAGGATAGAATGGGGAGTTTTCTTATAACATCTTATAAGCATAACTGCCCATGGGAACCAGAGAGGAAAATACAGTTTAGTATGCCCAAACAGAATGCATCTTTTAGTGAGGATGATTTTTAAATTCTGTGTTTGAAAATAGCACTTTTAGAAAGTAGGTCTTTTCTTGCATAGCCATCCAGGGTGCCTCTGCTAGGATGTGTATTGACTGTCTGGCTGTGGAGTGACAGGGGCTGGGGATGTGCAGTGGCTCCAGTGAGTCTGGATGAGTCAGCGCTAGGTTGAATAGGCCTGGTCTGCATTTGGAGTGGTGGGAGGAGTAGCACCTGCACCTGAATAGGGCTGTGCCTGCCTTCCACAATGATGACTCCGCCCCCCTGTGGTGTGTCTGGAGCCAGGTTTCACACCGACAATGGAGGTTGTTGTGCACTTGCAAAGTGCCACCCAGAACTGGTTTGGACTGGGCTCATCCCCTGGGCCAGGAGAGAACAAATTTACTGTATAAAAAGAGGGGCCCAGACCCCAGACTTCTAGATCATTCCTGGAATTCAAGAGGACCCTTTGCCAAGGAGAAGAGCTGGAGAGACTGAGGAGAAGTACTGCCCCTTTGCTGTGTGCTGTGTGGGGTTGGCCTGCAGTTGCTGTTTCTGCCAAGGAAAGGAGAAGGACTTTGCTGTGTGCCCTGCTTGAAGGAGATCTCCAAGGGCCTGTGTGTGCTGGCCTCCTGTTCACCCCCAGCTCCCCTGAACTCTGCTGCTGTGAGTTCAGACCTGCCAGGAGGTGCCTGTGCCAGTATTGGACCTCTAGAGGTTGTTGCTGCTGTTTGGGAGCTGGAAGAGAGAAGAAACTTAAAGAACTACAAAAACGATGCATCTCTCTTTTTGCGGCTGTTTTTCTGACGCATTTCCTTGGTGCAAGAAGAATTTCCATGCATCACCGTGCCGCTATGAAAAACGACGCAGCGCCTGTCGCCGCTGCGAGAATCGACGCATCAAGGGGTCACGGCTGAAGAAAACCGATGCAGCGCCGCTCGCTGCCACCGCATCCATTACCGACGCATGCCGGATTTCCACGCATCGCACCTGTGCGACAAGATTTCCCGACACATTACCTGCAGACCGGAACCGTCACGAAGACTCGACGCATCACTTCCCCCTACAGACCGGATTTGACGCATCACTTCTCCTGCGCGCAGCAGAACTGTTGCATCACCTCCCCAAGGTCTCAGGAACTGATGCATCTCTTTGCTTTCGATGCTTCTTCACTCTGCAGCTGTTTGGCCTTGTGAATTTTGACGTAACTGCAGATACTTTGTGTAAAAGTCACGCATCCATAGTTTTCTATGGTAAAAGTTCTTGAAACCTTTTGAAAGTCATATTTTCAACTGTGTATGTTGGATTTTTGTCGTTTTGGTCTTGTTAAGTTTAGATAAAGATATTTTATTTTTCTAAACTGGTGTGGTGTCCATTTGTGGTGTTTTCACTATGTTACTGTGAGTGTTGGTACAAATACTTTACACATTGCCTTTGGGATAAGCCTGTCTGCTCCCAAGCTACCAAGGGGGTAAGCAGGGGTTATCTAAAGTGTGTATCCCCCTTACCCGGACTAGAAGCAAGGGTCCCTATTTGGACAAAGGTACCTATCTCTACCAACTAGAGACCCCCATTTCTAACACCGACCTTCCGGGGCAATTAGTTGCTTAGTACACTGGAAGGGGACTCCTGCCCTTACCCAGATTAGCACCCCCCTAGCGAACGCTGAGTAATTCGTATAGTACACTTGGCCCCTCCATTTGCGTTGCAACACAGCCCCTTCCTTCACATTTATGTGTCTCCTGTAACATTGCGATTTGTGCCCCCCCTGCGTACTAAGTATGCATGTATCTTGTGGCGCTTTGTCATAGAGTGCATCCCTCTGACACTCCATGAGATGCACTTAAAGTCTATGGCGGGTGCCATTGGGCTGGTATTAAATTCTCCCTAACTGATTTCCTACCCCAGACACCCCTGGCCTTTCAATGAAAACCTTGAAACAACCAAACTTCCCAACTACCCCTCCCCAGGACAGGTAGAAGTAGTCCCGCTCCCATCCAAACTTGTAAACGTCTCTTCTGACTTTGTGATTGTGGTAGCTGTCAACAAAACCCAGGAACCCGGCCGCCCGGGACTCCCCCACTCTCTGCACTTATTTTCTGCCCCTGCTCCCCTCTTTTTCCCCCCTGTTATCTCCATGTGGAGCCCCTCCCTCTCTTTTCCAAGGCATCACCAAAAGGATATAGTCTACTTGAACCTGCAGTCCATACTTCTCAACAGTTCTTTCTTATGCGATTTCATCAGCTGTGTTAGGCGTTACTTTTTGGAGATCCGTCTACGAGTCTTCTGCTGCACTGGTTACTTGAGAGCAATCCGATCGTCCCTCCTCTCTATCACTGCGAGTTGATCTGGGGCTACAGTCCGACTGACAGAGCTCTGCCACCGCTTTGAGGGCCTTGTGTTGTTCTACCTGAGCTTCTGTTGAGGACGGTGCCCTTGTCTTGCCCTGCAGCCATCTCTCCTCGTTGTCGCTGACCCCGGGAAGTTTCCTCTCGATTCATGCCCCGGCCCAGAGTCCAACCACTCCCAGGCCTCCTGTGGAGTGGTTGGACTGCACTCCCGCTGGACCGACCACCCTCAGCCGAGCAGGTAACAGCATTCCGTATGGGATCTGTAGCTGTCGTAGCGTCTTTTTCACTGCTAGGAATGTGGTTCTCTGCCTCTGAACCTCCATAGTAAAGTCGGGGAACACTATTACTTTGCTATTCCTGATCTGCAAGTTATTTTTCTGTCGGGCCTCTTTAAGGATATAGTCTCGGTCTTTGAAGTGAAGCAAGCGGGCCACCATTGGCCTCGGCGGAGCGCCCGGCCTGGGTACTCTGGATGGGGCTCTATGGGCCCTCTCTAGCCATAAAGTGGTGAAAGTCCCTCCAGGGCCACTTCTCTTTTGAGTCAGTCCTCCAGAAACTGCACCATATTGTTTCCTTCTTCCCTCTCTGGTATTCCAACTATTCGCAAGTTGTTCCTGTGAGATCTGCCTTCACTGTCCTCTGCCCTCACTTCTAGGATCCGGACCTTGGCTTCAATGTCTATGAGGGATTTCCGCAATTCTGTTACCTCTGCAGGAAGGTTTGAGATTGTCCGTTCAGTGTGTGTTACTGTCTCCGTTATTCGTCGGTGATCATCTTTTACTATGGCTCAGGTCAGTGCCAATGGCATCGATCTTTGTTTCCAGCGCTTCTTGGGAGGCTGTGATGGCCTCCATAATATCTGCCAACGTGGAGTGCGTAGTGGAGGCGTCTTTCCCTGTTTCTGGGCTGTTGTCTTCCTCATCCATCTGGGCACTCCCACCTCCCATACTGAGGGTACTGTGTCCTCTCCCCTTTGGCACTTTCCCCATATTCGCCCACGGCCTCACCTCCCTGTTGGTTGGACATCGGATGGGGGATGGTTGGCAGCCCCCTGTCTCTTTCTGCACTCCTCAGTCCCACCAGGGAGCTCCACCCGGTGCTTCCCTCTAACCTCCTGTGTTTTACAGACCCATCCAGCCTGCTCAGCAGATAATGGAACGCTGTCTACGGTCCCTGTTGTCCCCGGAGTGGTTATGGTGTCGGAAGCTTCCCAGCCCACCTGAAGCCTCAGGGCGGGATCATGGGCCGTTCGCCTGGCTGCTCGCCTCTATACTCTGTGGGCCGCGCAATTTCTGGCCTTGCCTGGCCCTTTCTCCATTGATACCTGGGGCTCACACTGGGTCTCCCACCATCTAGTTCTCCAATTTCACACTCCACTCCGTTCTCGCACTGGCCGGTACGGTGTCTGTAGTGTCTCCGGCATTACCCTTTTCCCCGGTCTGTATCTCGAGCTCGTCGTGGGCCCTCTCAGTCCCCTCCACATTCTCTTTCTCCGGGGTTCTCCATGATTTACCAGCTTGCGACTGCAATTGTGGGCCATGGAGCGCTTCCCACTAGCCGCCTCCGCTCGGCTGCTCCAGTGCTTTCAGGGCCGCCACTCACTGCCACTGATTGCCGCCAATGCAGCTCCGCTGATGGCTACTGGCACTCTTCGGGGTAGCAGCAGGTTTCCGAGGTGCTATTTCAGGCCGTCTGGTTTCTGTGCTGCCCTGCAATTAGCCGATCTCGCTGCGTTCTCTGCCCACAGACTCCCGACTTCTGCGCTCGTTCTGCGCAGCGGGCACAATTTTGTCTGCGGCCTCCCGGGATCTTCCCGCTTTTCTCGCTATCTGCGGCACGGGACCCCCCAGGCCTGTATATACTTGCTCCGGGGCTCTTCCACTACTGTGCCATCTAACGTTTAGTGGGGCTGGGGCTCAGGATTCTGGTGGATGGGGGATTCCCAGGGCAGAGCTCCACGGTCCGCTCCCGGCTACATCGGCGCCTCGTGTGATGGGCTCACCTGTGTGTGTAGAGAGGACTCATCCAGGGCATGGGCTGGGAAAAGCCTATCTAGGTGCGGCCTTGTCGACCTACAAGTCTCCTCTGTAGGCCTTTGGTACACAACATCTGTTGCTGTGGCGATACCCCAAGGAGGGTACTGGCCATCCCTTGCACACACTGTTCTAGACACCCAAGAAATGGTTGGCACAACGCCCTTGCCATCTCGAACAAGGGAGTCATTAAGTTCCCCGAACTCGCTATCGCCCAGGCGAGGAATGTAGCTTCCATTGGTGCAGCAGGTGCACTGGCATCAGGGCCCTTGAACCTTGATACTTGTTGTATTTTATCATTCAAACAGCGACCAGGGGCCCTATTTCCTTCCTTGCACTAGGGCCCATGACACACTGGCTATGCTACTGTTAGCGCCTACACTATAAAACGTGTAGCACAATTACCCCTGCCCTTTACTTGGCTGAGGAGTTGTGCATTTCAAACACTGCATTCATACTATGTCCACAGTGTCCTGAGGGCATTTTAACTGTTACATCAGCTTCACCCACAATAGCCTCCAGATACAATGTGCAATGATTCCTGGCCTGTGTTTGCAGGTTGTGTCATAAAACTCCTTTTCTGCTGCAGCTGAACATCTTCCTTTGCCAATGTTTACCAGATAAGAATCAATGATTTACAATACTGTCTAAAGCCTGCACCGGCTTCCGGGCTTAAAGCAGTAGCTGCAGCGGCACGCTAGAGGTAGCCACGGCAACAGAATATAACACATCAACAGGCACATGCATCAAGGTAGGATTTTGCATGTCCCTAATTGCGATTATTAAGGAATCGCAATTAAGGACTCGCAAAAGCCTATGCATGTAGGAATCGCTATAAAAATAGCGATTCCTATACATACCTTAATTGCGACTCGCAAAATATTGCGATTACCGAAATTGCGCATGCCAAATTGTTTGATGCATTGCAAAAGCCCATTTTGCGATCGCAAACGGCCGATTTTTGCGAATCGCACCGTTTGCGATCGCAAAAAGCTTTGATGCATGTGCCCCCAAGTAATAAACAATTTACAAAGTCAGTATGGAAAGGTAAAATCTTAGACACCTGCGATCACAGGACCTGCTTCACTAGTGCCTCACTAGTCTAGGCTTCCTCTCTTGTGCACCAGCGAATGATGGTCACTAGGACTTTACACTCACTTTTATTGTCCCTGTAAGAAATTGAGTTGCTGGTTGAGGGAGGGTGAAACCCTTCTCAAGCAGTAACCACAATACTTCTCAGGGTGAAGTTAAACCCTGAATTAACCTGTGCTCAATCAACTGGTAGCTTGGCACAGAGCAGTCAGGCTTAACTCAGAGGCAATATGTAAAATGTTTGTGCTAAATTCACACAAACGATCCAACAGGAGTCACCCAACCAGAAGCACACTGCTCCCTAATCATACAGAAATGCACACAAAGTACGTCCGGTTACTGATAAAAGGAAAGGAAGAGAAAAAGAACAAGAGAGTAGGTGTAAAGAGAAGAATGCTTCTTTTAGAACGAGAACCCCCACTTACCCATTGGTGATATGCTTCATCATTGGGTTCCCTCCTCACACCGGGACCAGGAGGTACCTGGTGTGGTCTAAAACTCCCCTATAGGGAGGAGCAGAGGTATTTTTCAGTAGGATGAGCAGATAATGGTTTATAGTGAGTGGTAAAGTGCAAAAGATAAAACGAGGCAAACTATCTTCAGATGGGCTGAATTGACTTTGTTCTGGTGCCCTCTGAGATAGGATTAAAAACAAGCGAGGACAGGGAAATCAGAAAACAATACCCTTGTATTTCTAATCCCTCTATCCTCACTTGTTTTTAATCCTATCTTGGAGGGCACCAGAATCAAGTCATTCAGCCTACCTGGAGATCCTGCTTTCCCTGTCCTGGCTCCAGATTAATTGCAGCTCTTTGTGTGTAGGTAGGGCTGGGCCCAGTTCCGCCCTCACATCCTGCCAGTGATGGCCAATCCAGGCACTTTTAAGCTCTCTATTGTATGTGGCTATCTAGTACAAAGACACAAAGCCCAATGGTTAGCTACACCCAGTCTTGTGACCCAGGGACAGGCTGCAGGCACCTAAAGGCTAAGGCTGGAAAATGCCAACTTTCTAAAAGTGGTATTTTCAAAATTGTAATTTAAAATCTGACTTTACCATAAGAGAGGATTTTTCATTACAATTCCAAAGACACCAAACATGAACTGGTCACTTTCTCCCATTTGGAAATCACAGTTTATAAAATATAATATGTTAACCCCAATGTTATCCTATTGGAGAAGTAGGCCTTGCAGTAGTGAAAAACAAATTTAACGGTTTTACACTTTCAAGACATGTAAAACATAAAATGACATGTTCTACTTTTTAAATACGTTGCACCTTGCCCTTAGGTCTGTTTAGGGCCTACCCTAGTGGTGACATATATGTATTAAAAAGTAAGGTTTGGGCCTGGCAAAAGGTTTATTTTGCCAGGTTAAAATTGTGGTTACAAACTGCACACACAGGCTGCAATGGCAGACCAGAGGCATGTTTAAGGGACTACTTAAGTGGGTGGCACAATATGTGCTTAGGCCCATTAGTAGCATTTAATTTACAAGCCCTGGGTACATGTAGTACTACTTTACTAGGTACTTTTAAGTACATTAAATATGTCAGTTGGGGATAAGCCAATGTCACCATGTTTTAAGAAGGGAGCACATGCACTTTAGCACGGGTTAGCAGTGATACACTGTGCAGAGTCTTAAGGCCAACACAAACTAGAACAGTAAAAAGGAAGGAGGAAGGCAAATGGTTTGGGGGAAGATCACCCTAAGGCTGAGAGGTCTAACATCCCCCCTGAACTCTGCAGACATCACCAGCCATTCCTTTATCCAGAGGCCAAGAGCCGGTCAAGAACACTGGTTCACAACTCAAACACTACTGGGTCACCTGTGGTACACCACTTGTACACCAGTAGTTCACAACTCCAACACTACTAGGTGACTACTGGTACACCACTTGTACACCACTGGTTCACAACTCAAACACTACTAGGTCCCTTCTGGTACACCACTTATACACCACTGGTTCACCATTGTTACACCTCTCGTATATCACTGGTACACCACTTGAACACCACTGGTTCACTACTGATATACCAGTGGTATACCACTTGTACACCATTCATCATGTGACAAAGAGCTAACAAAATTTGCAAATTGCAGTGGTTTTTTAGTTTTAATTTATACTCTTAAGTTTATCTTAACTGTGTTTTTTTAATTAAATTTGTGAGATTGTTTACACACACCTTAATGTGTTGCAACCAAATCTAACCTTGCCTTTTTGAGTGAATGTCTTGAAATTTATGATCATTTATCACATCGAACAGTTGCACACAAGTCCTGGTGGCTGACCCCTCTCGCCCGTCCAACCCCTGCTGCATACAGCCTTCACTGGCCCTGCACCTGGTCGCCTTCAGGCATCCAACTCCCACTGCACACTGCTAAGGTGTAGTGCCAGAGGCACTCTCATTTATTGGGACCACGTGATGACCTTTGACTACCATTGTTTTAATTGACTTTAGGTGTTTTACTTTACTCTAGCTTGAATGTACGACATCATTTTTTCTGCATGTGCACTCTGCCTTGTGATTTCATTTCGTGTCTCCTTGTAGCCTCAGAGTGGGAGTATTTGCTTTTTATAGCCTTGCCAGGAACAGAACATGTGGGATGTGCATTTGAAAACATGAGAGAGAGAGAGAGAGAGAGAGAGAGAGAGAGAGAGAGAGCGAGAGGTGTGAAATGTATTGCTCTGTCTTGGAGTGTAGTGTTATATGCAATGCTGATCAAAAGTGCATTATGTTGTACATTGGGAAAAGAAGTGTGTGATGCTATAGGCAGTGGTGCACAAATGGGCATTATGTTGTACAGTGGGAAGTTTTATGAAGTTTTTACTTTTGGCTTTGACATTCCCTCATGTCATCTTGAATTCTGACTCTGTCTAGCTTGAGCTTTGCACACACAAGCAGGGCCCCAGATCACTCATGTTGTTTGGGTTATTCACATTCAAGATTGTTTTCTTTACTTTTGGAGATGTTTTCTACTTTCTCAAGCTTCACTAAAATAAGGGGCTGGAACATGTGGGAGCGCAGAAGAATACGTGGGAAATCCTTTGCCTTTGGAATGCTTGTGAGAGATCGGCCCACGCCAGTAAGTTTCCTTGGCACAGAGGAGGTTCTAGAGCATTGAGATTATAAAACTGGGGTTTCTTGACTTGGAAAGTGGGATTTTGGACCTGAAGGACGGACTTGTCTTATTCAGTGTGGCAGTTCCCAGCTTGCTGAGTCTCTTGACCCTGGTTGTGAATCCCCCCAGTCTGGTGTGGGCTAAGATGAAGTTATTGCAGCCGGTGATGTATTTTCTTTGAATATTGGCATTGTGATGTGTGAGTGTGTGTGCGTGCACATTCAAGTCTCCAGTGGTCATAATCATCTGATGTATTCTGTGTATACATCTTTATATCTTTTCATGCTTTACTTTGATTCCTTGTGTTTGATTACTTGTATTTAACAGTGTCTATTTCTTGCAGTGGACGTCCAGTATTATTATCATTATTATCTGCTTGTATTTTATCCCATGCATTTATCAGTTGCATTTGCTTACTTGTAAGTGTGTTATTATTGCTTTCATATATATATATATATATATATATATATATATATATATATATATATATTATCTACTGGCGGTCGCCAGTAGATAGTTATAGTTAGGACCTATTTTCCATAGGAAATCCGCGACATTCTATTTGAAATAACTCTTGCGTCGGTTGACGAATCTTCGCAAAATTTTCAAACTTTATGGCCCGCTCCGGTCCGCTCCTACCCTGAAAGTCTCAGGGTGATTCGTCAAGCGGGGGCCGAGAAAAAAGGGGGTCCCAAAACGTGTTTTCCCCATTCATTTTCCCATAGGAAACTTTAGACACGGCTACAGCCCGAACTGCTGAACGGAATTACACCAAATTTGGCAAAGAGGTAGTTCTTGGTTCAGAAAGAACCCTTTTTGTTAAATGGTGTAAATCCGTTCAGTAGTTGCGGAGAAATTAAAAAAATAAGAGTAAAAAAATCAATTTCCCATAGGAAACTTTAGACACGGCTACAGCCCGAACTGCTGAACGGAATTACACCAAATTTGGCAAAGAGGTAGTTCTTGGTTCAGAAAGAACCCTTTTGTTAAATGGTGTAAATCCGTTCAGTAGTTGCTGAGAAAATCAAAAGTAAAAGTACATATATATCTATGGCCGCGTCGGATTCGCGCACCCTCCCGATCACGAGCTGTCTGCTAATTGGCTGTCAACACTCCAAACCAGGAAGTGTTGGCAGCCATCTTGTTCCTCGGTAGAACCAAGGAACAAGAAAGCAGTAAAAGAAAGTGCGCAAAACGCACAAAGGGGGCAGGGTAGAAACACCCTGACCCCCTAGGTCTGCTCAGGGGGTCCCACAAGGACCGCCTGGGCAGAAAAAAGCATTTTTTTTTTTTTTTTAATCGGCAGGATGCGCTCAGGGAGCGCGAATCCTGCCGGAAAAAAAAATCGAAGGGTGGTCTCCGCGCTTCGATTGTATTTTGCCCCCGGGTGGCCCAAGTCCCGGGGGCATGGTGGGGGGTTAAATTTATGTATGGGGGGCCTCAAAGGGCCCCCCAAGCCCTGGGGACCGCCACCCCCGGGGCTTTCTTTTTAAAATGGTGCGGGAGGGCTCTGAGCCCTCCCGCAGCCCCGGGGACCACCACCTCCCCGGGGCTTCTTTTTTTTTTTTTAGTTTTTCCTGTGTGGGGGGGGGCTCGAGCCCCCCCACACGCCCCGGGGACCGCCACCTCCCCGGGGCACTAACAAATTAAAATGGGGGTCCGTTTTGGACCCCCGAAGCCCCGGGGACCACCACCTCCCCGGGGCTTTGCTGATGTGGGGAGGGGGGCCGCGCGGCCCCCCTCCTGGAGCCTGTGGTGGCCCTGGGGACCGCCACCCCCCAGGGCCGGCTCCTGCAGTGTCCCGGGGTGCCTACCCCCGGGACACTGCTGTTTGCAATGACAGGACGGGAGCCTCACGGCTCCCGTCCTGTCACTGCAAACTGCTTTGGATATTGGAAGAGAGAGCAGGGAAACCTGCTCTCGCTTCCAATATCCAAAGACAATTGCTTTTCCACACGGGGAGCAGCATGTTAGCTGCTCCCCATGTGTAAAGCAATGCCGGCTCCCGTAGGACACGGGGAGCCGGCGGGACTGTGGGGGGTTTGGGGACCCCCCACAGTCCCCAACCAGAGGCCAGGCCCCGGGGGATGGGGTCCCCGGGGCAAGTAGTGGCTCGGGAGGGGGCCACGCGGCCCCCTCCCCAGAAATAATTTTTTTTTTTAATTTAAAAAAAAAAAAGGGGGTAAGGCCCTGGGGGATGGGGTCCCCAGGGCCCAAAAATAAGAAAAGGAAGGGGGCCACACAGCCCCCCTTCAAAGAAAAAAAAAAAAAAACGATCGGCCCGCAGGCCCCGCCCCTTCCTTCACCACTCTGCAAATGCGCGTGCGTTTGCAGATGGGGAAGTAATTCCCCTTGAATACTGGGGGTCCCTGGGGCCAACTAGCCCACCAGGAACCTCCAGTATGCGCCAGGGGCTGCGTTGCAGAGAGGTGTACAGAGGCCATGCCCCTTTATACACCTCTCTGCAACGCAGCTCTGTGGCGATTTTTGGAGGTACATGGTGGGCTAGTTGGCCCCCAGGAACCCTCAGGATTCAAGGGGACTTAATCCCCCAACTTAAAACGCGCCACGGGGCGCGTTTGCACAGTGGTGAAGGGAGGGCGGGGCTTCAGGTGACATGTGTGCAAACAGGCCCCGTGGCGCGTTTTAAGATGGGGAATTAAATCCCCTTCAATCCTGAGGGTCCCTGGGGCCAACTAGCCCAACAGGTACATCCAGAAAGCGCCACAGAGCTGCGTTGCAGAGAGGTGTAAAAGGGGTGTGGCCTCTCTACACGTCTCTGCAACGCAGCCCCTGGCGCATACTGGAGGTTCCTGGTGGGCTAGTTGGCCCCTAGGGACCCTCATGATTCAAGGGGACTTAATCCCCCAACTTTAAACGCGCCACGGGGCGCGTTTGCACAGATGTCACCTCAGGCCCCGCCCGCCCCCTACCTTCACCATTGTGCAAATATTCCTCTAAAATCTGCCGAACTACGAATTCGGATTTACTCACCTGTTATCAGGAGAGACCTCAGTGCTGCATCTTTCAGCCCAGTACTAATCCTGAAAAGTAATTTTAACCGTACTTACCAGTAACTTGAATTTCCTTCCATAGGATATCATTGCCTGCTTTTTGCTGAAAAAGTTTCTAAGTGTTGATTTTTGAAACATACAAATATTCCTCTAAAATCAGCCGAAATACGAATTCCGATTTACTCACCTGTTATCAGGAGAGACCTCAGTGCTGCATCTTTCAGCCCAGTACTGGTCCTGAAAAGTAATTTTAACCGTACTTACCAGTAACTTGAATTTCCTTCCTTAGGCTAACATTGACTGGTTTCACTTGGAAATTCTTCTAAGTGTGGAGTTTTGGAACTTTAAAATATTCCTCTAAAATCAGCCGAAATACGAATTCCGATTTACTCACCTGTTATCAGGAGAGACCTCAGTGCTGCATCTTTTAGCCCAGCACTGACCCTGAAAAGTAATTTTAACCGTACTTACCAGTAACTTATATTTTCTTCCATAGGAATCCATTGTCTGGTTTTCAGCTGAAAAGTTTCTAAGTGTCGATTTTCACAAACTACAAATATTCCTTAAAAATCGCCTGTATGACTTAAACGCATTCTTTCAACTGTTTACAGGAGATGCACCAGTGCTGGATCCAGGATCCAACACTGAGTAAGAAAAAGTAACGATAACAGTTTTTACCTGCTAAGTGAATTTCCTTCCATAGGATAACATTGGTGATTCTATGAGAAAAAGTTTCTAAGTGTCAACTTTTAAAATACAATAATATTCCTTAAAAATCACTACTGTAACCAAAACGCTTTTACTCAACTGTTTACAGGAGATGTCCCAGGACTGAATCTAGGATCCAGTCCTGTGGTTAGAAAAGTAATCCATAAAGTAACTAATTGCATTTAACTAGAAATTCACATTGAGCTGAATGTTGCATTGTGTTTGAAAATGTGTTGCCCATTGCAACAACTGTAACTACTGTACTTAAAAGTCTATTGCCTATGTGCAAAGTATTTAAACTAAAGTAATTCATTCTGAGAAAGTATTTTTTGTAATGTATAATGTAATTACAATGTAATTTAAAAAATAAAATATGTAAAAAAAAAATATTTCTAAAAATGTAGTAAATCAGTATGAAAAAAATAAATATAACAATTAATACATTTAAAAATTGTCATTTACAAAACCTTTGAAATTCACTGAAAAAACCGTAGGTTTCAGACATGTTATAGTTAGGAATTAGCATTTAAAAAACCTTTGAAATTCACTGAAAAAACCATAGGTTTCAGACACGTTATAGTTAGAAATTAGCATTTAAAAAACCTTTGAAATTCACTGAAAAAACCATAGGTTTCAGGCACGTTATAGTTAGAAATTTGCATTTAAAAACCTTAGAAATTCACTGAAAAAACCATAAGGTTTTAGGGACAGTTATAGTTAGTTGGACATTGCACTCGTACAAAACCCGTGAAATTCCCCCGTTATAGTTAGTTCAGGTAACTATAACTCGCGCCCCGCAATGCACTGCTGATGACGTCACATATTACATCACTCATGACATGGTCAGTGACATCACTGATGACATCTCAAATGACATCACTGATGACATCACTGATGACATCATCCATGTGAGAATTTAATGCATCTTCTCACACCCTAATATAAGTTTTGAAACACCCACTCTAAATTACAGACTGCCATTCTCAAAACCATACACACTCCAATACCAATAAGTACATACCCACTCACTGATTCTTAGGTCTACACACACACATCTACTCACTCACCCGTACAGTCACTCATACTTACAGTCACTCAGTACAGGACTATCATATGCACTCATACACCTATATAAACACTCACACAACGCAACTCATCCATAGAGGTACTCACACACCTAGTCAGTCATGCAAATAATTAATCACACTCCAATTTACTCACCTATACAGTTATACACACCAGCTCACTTACTCATAAAAATACTAGCACATTCTTACGCTCCTATGCAATCACTGATGCAAGCACACACTCATCCATATAGCCACTCTCACAATCACACACTCTCTCTTATAGCCATTTATATACTCCAACACACATATATACTGCCTTTCACATATGTAGTTACTCACACATGTACCACTGAGATATACATTCAATCACTAACACACCCATACACACACTCACCCACCCATACAGTCCATCACAGACGCACTCTTGAAACCATGCACCCAGTGAATCACCCACTCACACATCTATGCACAGAGTCACACTCACCCCACCCACACAAACATTGAGGCACCCATACAGATACTCAGAGAACCAATCCATAACCCATATAGACACTCATTTAGCTAGTCAGAAACCCATGCAGCTGCTTACACAACAACAGACAGACGGATACAGACATTCACACAGTTTAGTCACTCACCCATGCATCCAGTAAGATAAGTAAGTGAGTGTATAATCACTCACTTATAGACTCAGTCACGCACCTACTAAATCATCCATTCAGACACTTATACACCCACTCATTCTTCAATACGCCTTTCCCTATATATATTAAACATATTTAAACTTTACACAAACACACAGTCACTGGATGATGTCATCAGTGATGTCATCAGTGATGTCATCAGTTATGTCATTTGAGATGTCATCAGTGATGTCATCAGTGATGTCACTGACCATGTCATGAGTGATGTAATATGTGACGTCATCAGCAGTGCATTGCGGGGGCGCGAGTTATAGTTACCTGAACTAACTATAACGGGGGAATTTCACGGGTTTTGTACGAGTGCAATGTCCAACTAACTATAACTGTCCCTAAAACCTTATGGTTTTTTCAGTGAATATATATATATATACATATATATATATACATATACGAAAACAAGTTATTGCAGAAAACTGTTTATTCACACAACGCGTGCAGCAGCCTTGGTCACATGTGCTTACACCACCTGATGGGTGTCTTTAAAAATGCATGATAGACATAAAGAAAGGACACCCTAGGATCTAACATATCAGCCATATTGGAGTGATGTAAATAAGTCAGAGAAAGGTGAAAAGCCAAAGAGAGTACAGCTACAATCTGTATGTATGGAAAATGTTAAGAAAATTCAAAACTTAATAACCACATAAACGCATCAAATAGCATGTTAGCCCCATAATGGTTAAATCGAAATGGCATTCAAACAGAGCTGAAAATCATGCTCAAACGACAGTACTGGCATGGTGCCAATGTAACAGCATAGCAACGGTGAGCCAATGAGCGTAAAGGCATAGTGCCTGTTCAAACCGTGTCGCTGAATCGCACCCCACAATTAGTAGGTCAGTCCAGGCTAGAGTCACCGGACAGAGTCCTCAGAAATCAAGCTGCACCATCAGTGTTGGGCAAATGCCCAGGCTTAATCTGACTAAGGTATGGATAGTGCACAAAGATCCACAGATGCTAATCAGAAGTCATGCATAATATATCTTATCTGTGATAACATCCCAGGAGTGACGATGAAGAAAAGGGTAGGGAACCCTGTTGGTGAGTGCCATGGTGAGGGGTCCCTTCCTTTCCTCCTGCAAAGAAGAAACACAAAACGAGGATGTCAGTATCCAAGCAAATAAAAATAAAATTTAAACAAAAATTTGCAATACAAATTACACATGTTATAACATACTACATGAACTGTTTAGTTTCTCATGCAACTGAAGGAAGAGTAGTAGTAGAGGCAGAAAGGTATCATTACTCTTTGAGGTGAACAGCAAGTTCCTCCTCCTGGTTAACCCCCGTGGGATTCTAGTCTGAAAGTCAATTATGTACTTCGACTCCCTTTTCCTGAGCTTAAGAACTCTATCTCCACCTCTGAGATCATTTGCGATCTGTTCGATGGAACACTATGAAAACTGGGATGAATTGGAAAAGTGCCTGTCCTGAAAATGTCAACCCACTGGATACTTGGGGTCCTTGTTGGTAATGACCCTCATGTGCTCCAGTATTCTTTTTTGGGCCATTAAAGTAGTGCTGCCTATGTGCCATAATTTACATGGGCACTCAATGAGATAGATAACAAAGGTGGTACTGCAGGTGAGGAATTGGGAGATGACTCTATTGGATCGCCCTCGTATAATCTTCTTGCGCATCCAGCTATTCCTACACGCCTTGCAGTAGCCACAAGGGAAAAATCCCTTTAGCTTATGTGTGTTACTTCCTGATACCTCAGTGATATCGCTGTGAACAAGCATGTCCCTGAGGCTACGTCCTCTCCTATAGGTAATGCGAGGTCTGTCATCAATACTGTTACCAATAACGTTGTCATTTTTGAGAATGTTCAAGTTCTTCACCAGGATCCGCTTTACATCACAGGCATCGGCATAGTATGTCAGGATGATCCTGGTGGTATCCCCGGTCCGTTCAGACTCATCGTTGACTTATCCAAAAGAGTCTCCTGCCTGCTGATGCTGTCTGCTCTGTCACTAGCCCTGTTGAGAACCCAGGTTGGGTAACCCCTTTCTCTAACTCTGTCAATCATGGTCCTGCGCTCTTGCTGGTATGCTGTCTCAGTGTTGCAGTTACATTTAGCCCTCAATAGTTCCCCATACGGGATACTCCATTTGAGGGTCTCTGGGTGGCTGCTGAAGGCATGCAACAGACTGTTGCCAGCTGTACTTTTGCGGAAGAGTTCCGTGTGTATTTCTTTCTGCCTGATTTCCATCCTGATGTCTAAGTACTCCACTGTAGTGTTACTGATGTTACCTGTCAGGAGTATGTTATGATTGTTGCTATTAAGTTTCTTGATGAAATCAGTGGCTAGACTTTCCGAACCCCTCCAGACAATAAACAGGTCGTCAATCTACCTAAGCCACATGGCGACCCGCTCAAAGTCCGGTGCAAGCTCGGAACAGCCAAAGATTTCCTCGTCCCACAGGCCCATGAACAGCTAGGAGCAAAGCATGAACCCATGGCAGTCCCAGTGGTTTGTCTGTAGATGACCCCATTGAATATGAAGACGTTGTTGCTGAGACAGTGTTCGATCATCTCAAGAATCATCAGAGTGAGGTCCCTGTATCTGACCTGTCTTCTACGTAAGAAATGTCGGCATGCTTCTAGTCCTTGTTTGTGATCAATGATCGTGTATAGCGAGTTGACATCGAGGGTAATTAAAAGGGAATCATCATCTCACTCGATGCCCTGTAGCTTGCCCAAAAAAGTCCTTGGTCTCCCGGATGTACGAGTTAAGCTTGAATACCTGGTCTCTGGGAAAATGGTCCACGTACTTGGACACATGTTCCAAAACACTACCCTTGGATGACACAATGGGACGCCCAGGCGGGACAAGGGGATCCTTGTGCATCTTGGGAAGTAAGTAAATACTGGTAATTTGGGATGGTCTTTTTTGAGAAAACAATACTCCCCCCACTCTAGAACCCCCTTGTCCTTCCATTCACTAAGCTTGTCCCAAATCGTCATGATACTCTTGGTGTATTCATCCTTAGTGATGAGGGTGTAAAATCTGGTATCATTATGTTGTCTCATCGCCTCAGTTATGTATGTGTCCCTATCAAGTAGGACCACGTTGCCACCCTTGTCTGCAGGACGTATCACAACCTCCCTATCCTCAGCTAAGGAAAGAAGTGACTGCCTTTGCTTAAAGGTGAGGTTATTAGATGCCCTGTTCTTGTGATATGACTTACAGCAATATTCCATGAGAGATTTGGTAACAACCTCATAAAATGTGTCAATGCTGTTATGTGGGAGGGTCAGGAAGAAAGTGGACTGTGGCTTAAAACTAGTACTTGCTGCTGCGTCGTGGGTGATGCCTAACTCATCAAGCACAGATGTCTCAGCGATGTAAGTCTCCATCTGGTTGGGCTCCTGTTGTAACTGCAGTAACGTGACCAGAGTATCCATGTCCCTGATGTCAAGATCAATCTCATTGCCCTGTGGATGCGCTACGCTAGTTCCATCAGGGCCCACAGACCTCAATTTATGCCACTTTCTGAGTTTGAGTTTGCGAATGTACTTGTAGAAGTCTATTCTCGTGTCAGTGAAGTTATATATATAAACAAATTTGCATGGTGCTTCATTTGACATCCGGGAAAGCCTTTGTGTTAGAGAGTGTTGCACAAATAAAACCCCACACTTTATTCTGAAAACTGTCCTTTGATGTGCCTCATTTTATGGGAGTGAAACTCCTTTCCAGGTGTTTTCTTGCTTTGCCGTGTATGTGCCTCTGTGGGGGAGTGCAGTATTTCTATTATTTGGGAGGATGCTGCACCCAACCCACTATAGGCAGCCAATCCCGTTGTGCTTGGCTTTTAGAAGTGAGCCCTAAAAATTGGCCACAGGGCCTGGCCTACAGCCGTGCTCTGCACACAACCCTCATAGAAAATGTGTGCAGGGCCTAAAAGCTAATATACGTAAGCTCTTTGATTGATTTTTGTCGGTGGTTCTCAAAAGAAGTTTATTTGTTTTTTTCGCACGGAGCAATTTTCTTTTCTTATACTTTTTGTAGAGTGCTTTCACTATTTGTTATAACTGTTGTGGCAAATGGTCACATATACAGTTTTTCATTTTTTCACTGTTGGAATTTTTTTTAATGTTCCTTAATCTTTTCTGTCCCAATGCTTGGGCTTTGTTCTCTGAGCCATATGTGTTTTGCTAAGATTTTGAGGGACAGACTATTTTCCTCTTCTTCGTCTTCCTGCAGCACCTCAGCAGGCTTGCTAGGCAGAGTTTCCACCTCCTGTGTTTCAGCAGATAATCTCTCCTCGTGGCATCTCAAGCACCCCTGTTGTGCTTGGACTTGTAGTGTCTTCTCACAGTAGAAGAGCTAGGAGAGTGGTGTCTTCTCGTCGTCCTGCTCAGTATTTGGTTGTGTAACTTGCATGTGACCCAGTGTGCATACGCCTTCTTCTCGCCCACAATTGTGGCAAGATCTCCCACACATCAGAGTCCTAGTTGTGTTTCTCATCTCTGCAGAGTGCCCAAGGCAAAGCAGGTCTTCTCCCTCCTCTGGGGCAGCAGAGGGTGGTCCAGGAATATTACCTTGTGGTATAACTCCCATATTATCTTCCAAAATGTAGCTGTGAATAAAGTTTCATCGATGAAGTCTTCTGATTCTCAGAATGGTGATTAGACCTCTGTTGTTAAATGCAAAGGCACTCTTTCATGGGGTGGAAGGACACCTGAGCTCTTAGTCAGTGTGAAGCTCTGAATCCTGACCCGAAGACCACGCGCTACAAAGTAAGTCCTGCCCTTGTTGCTAGGAATGCCAAGTCTGTGTCTTGCAAGAGAGACCGATGACTCAGCAGATCAAAAAAAGTTCAGTTGACTATGAACGCCCCCCTCTAAAATTTAATGTCAGTCCTTTTTAAGAAGAAGTACATTTTTTGTGTTTTAATTTTAAATGACCTCTTAATGTGTTGCTAGTCCACAGACTGTTTTTAAGACACCAGAATCTCCCTACTGAGACTGCAAATTATGGAAAGGAGGCCAAAAACTGGCTCCTGAGTTACATACACCCGAGTCTTGTCATTAAGGCCTCAGAAGTTACACATTAAATATGGCACCACATATTTGACGTAGGGCAGCACAGCACGAGCCTTCATGCGCTGCCCTACGTCAAAGTGAAAGGGTAGGAAGGCACCGTATTTATCCAAAACAATGCATTCCTCTCCTTTCTCCCTGCACTGGCACTGTTTCGGCAGCCTAGCGCCAACGCAGGTACCCTTGCACCATGGTGAGAGGGTGTCTGTGTTTTCAGCAGGATTGTTTTTGTGCAGGAAGGTGCCCCTTCCTGCACAAAAACAATCCATAGAGGAGTTAATAAACGAGAACAAATAAAGCTATTTCTCCTTGTTGTGCCTCCCCTGGAGTGGCGTAAGGTTTTGGCGCATCCCGTGGTTCGCATTGTCTTGTAATTCTGGGGAAGTGTCAAAGTCCATGGGTGTTGCGTGGGAAAACCTACCGCAATGTCCATGGGACGCCTTCTTAGCATAGAGCAAGGCAAGGCAGCGATTTGCGCTGCCTTGCCTTACTCCATATCTATGAGACCATGCAAATAATAATTCCTATTTGTAAAGTGAAAACATATTACTCCCTTAAGGGCTTCAAGGCACTGGGAGATTAAGTGAGCTACTTCCCAGAGTCGCATATTGCTGAGCTGAGCTACTGCTGGGGATCGAACCGTGAGCCCTGCGCTCCGGAGTCAGCTGCTCTGTGATGCACCACATCTCATAGAGATGATTTTATAGTTTGCGCTGCCAGAGTGTCACTATAAGTGTTGCTCTGGTGGCGCAAGGGGCTCATATATATGGCCCCCCCAAGGGTCTACAGCTTCAACAGCAGGACCTCGGTATGGAGACCATCGACTATGGTTTGCAAAAGCGCTGTGGTGGCGAGAGGGGTTGCCAGGCTCCTGTCAGCGTATGTGAACCCACTGTTAAAAAAAATATATATATTTTATTTTCCTTTTAAGTTTTGTTGGGGCCTTTTGAGGTCCTCCTACTAAACCCTAAAGGTCATAGTGCGCACCGCATCCTGTAATGGTGGCTTCCTTGACTTTGGTTTGCAGCGCTGAAATGGATGATGGGAGAAAAGATTCCTTGTTTTACAGGATTTATTTATGTTTGCAATTTAATCCATGGATGGTTCTGAACCTGGGTTGACAGACCATCTATGGACTAATGGTTCAGATATCTATAACTTTTTAACTCTTTCAAACATACTATTGGCTACATTCTCAAAAAGTGCTTAATGGATTAACCACCAAACAAGAAAATTACTTCCTTGAGTAAAGCTGTACTTTCATGCCAAGTTTGGTGTGATTCAGTTCCACCATTGTTTTTCATGTTTATTGAATGGCACCACAGTTATTTAAAAAGAATAACAAAATCATTTTAGCAACTCTGACCTATCTATAATTACACATTTGCTATTGCAGAACATAATTATTGTGTATATACTGACCATATACAACATCCAGAACAAGTACACTCTTCTTGGTTTCATAAGTAACATATTAAAGTTTTGTGTTTCAACCAGCCAAACCATTTGGCTTTGTCCCTGTGTAGAAGCAGAGTGTTTGGTTGACTGCAGTTGATGCTTCTATGTGCAAGAATGGACTCTTCATTGAACCTTACCGTGGTATTTAAAGGACTTTCCACAATACCTTTGGCAACTCCAAATGTAATTTGCAGGTACATGCCCTCTGGGTGAATCTGTTCACTGCCTACTTAGAAAGTTATAAGTAAAACACAACTACTGATTAAGTCAAAGGACTCATCACTATACAGTCTTAGCCAGTTGGCCCCTGGAGTTGTATAACTACATCCTCTGCCACACTGGTGGTGGAATGTCCACCATGTCCTCTACCACGCTGGTGGGGGAATGTCTATAATGTTCTCTGCCACGCTGGTGGTAGAATGTCTGCCATGTTCTCTGCCACGCTGGTTGTAGAAGGTCTACCATGTTGTTAGACTGGGCATCCTTGGAGTGGTTTTCCCCTTTTTGCCTTCAGACTTCCTGTTTTTGCTGTTTTTGTTTTTGCTGGCCTATGGACTCTGCTAACCAGTGCTAAAGTGCTTGTGCTCATTCTCTAAAACATGGTAACATTGGCTTATGCCCAACTGGTATTTTAATTTACTGGTAAGTCCCTAGTAAAGTGGCACTGCAGGTGCCCAGGGCCTGTAAACCAAATGCTACTAGTGGGCATGGAGCACTGATTGCTCCACCCACTTAAGTAGCCCTCTAAAAATGTCTCAGGCCTGCTATTCCAGCCTGTTTGTGCAGTTTTAACCTGCCCGTCTACGTGGCAAAATAAACCTTTTTGCCAGGAATACACCTTACTTTTTTATACATATAAGTCACCACTGAGGTAGGCCCTGGACAGTCCCAAGGGCAGGGTGCAGTGTAATTAAAAAGTTGGATATTTACTTTGAAGTGCTATATGTCCTGGTAGTGAAAAACTCTTACATTTGTTTTTCACTACTGCAAGGCCTACCGCTCCCATAGGAATTACCTTGGTACGTTTTATAAGTATAATTTGCAAATGGGAACAGGTAACCCCCTTCATGTTTGGTGTCTTTGGAATTGGAATTTAAAACTCTATCTTATAATAAAGTCTTATTTCAAATTACAATTCTGAAACAGCCACTTTTAGAAAGTTGGCAATTTCTTGCCTTAGCCATTTGGTTTCTGCAGCCTGTCTCTGAGCCACATGACTGGGTATTGGTGACAGTTGGGCTTTGTGTATTTCTCCTAGACAGCCACACACAATGGAGAGCTAACATGTGTCTGGATGGGCCATAACTGGAAGGAGGGGAGGGAGGAGCTGGGCCCAACCTAACTTACACTAGAATAGGCTGTGTTCTGCCTCCACACCAAGAGCTGTATACCCCCTGTAGTTAGTCTTCAACCAGGGCCAGAAAGGCAAGGCACCAGTGCACCTCCAAGGCATAACTCTAAAAGCTTCTCCCCACTTCGAAGGCACAACTGGGTATAAATACTGGACCTCAGACACCACCACTTCAGTACACTTCGGAACATGAGCATACTCTGGAGGAAAGAAAGACTGCTGTGCTGTTGAAAGGACTGCCACTCTGCTGGATTCCTACTCTGAAGGAACTGCTGCCCTGCTGTGCTGACCTGCTGCCTGCTGACCCCTTACCTGGGTGAGAAGAACTGGACCTGCATCTCTTGACCACAGAACTCACGGACTAGTTGGCTGGCCGCCTGATCTGAAGACTCAGGGACACAACAGGCTTCCAACAACCTTGCATCTGCACCCGGACTCTGCCATCTGTGACTCTACCCAGTGAAGAGGTGCCACCCCAGTCCTGGATGCTTGGAAGTGGGCTTAAAGTGCTCTGCCAGCCTCTGGTGATCAAGCGGAACCAACACATCTCCTCTGCTGCGCAGCGCAAACCCTAGCAGAACCGATGCATCTTCACTGCTTCGTAGATTGGACCCATCACAAAGACCTGAATCACAGTTCTTTGGAACCGCCGCATAGCCCCAACTGCATGACGCATCCTCAGCGCAGGGCCTCATCTACAGCAGCCTGGACGCCGATGGACTCTATATCGCAGCTCTTCAGAACTGATGCATCACCCCCACTGTGCGCCGCATCCTTGATGCAGAACTTCGCATCTGAAGTCCTATCGACGGGATCCTTGATGACAACGCAGATCCTCCCATCGCAACCTCACCGCATATAGGAACCGTCCGCAACTCAAAACTGACTTATCGCTTCGGGTGTGTAACTCATCTTCTTCGCGGATCCTTGCAACGCTCCGCAAACCAGGATTTAAGGTACTTTGTTCAGCGGGCCTAACTGGGTCCCTGTAGCCAGCCCGCACTCCATGACTGTCGGCCTGAACTGATCCACTGTGACCAGATATCCATAGTTGGCGCTTCGTGTTCTTTGGCGCTATTTCCACTAAACCCTTTAAAATTGAATATCTCCGGTTTTACTAAATGGATTTTTGTCGTTTTGATCTTGTTTTATCTATTAAAAATTACTCTATTTTTCTAACTTAGGGGGCCTATTACGATGGCGTTCGGAAAACCTCCCCGACCGCCATGGTAGCGGGAAAAGACCGCCCGCATGGACTGCGGCATCACCGCCGGTCGAATTACGATGACCCGTGGTCGAAATCCGACCGCGGCGGTCGGATCGCGGGCCTTAACATTGCGGCGGTTGCTGCTGCCCGCAGCAACACCGCGATGTCCAAAGGTGCATGTCCTGCATTTCCCTGCACTACGTGCAAAACATCGGGGGGGCGACAATCTCTGCATGCCTTTCCATGGCGGTCTGACCACTGCGGAAAGGCTGGCTACCGCCGGCATCATAATCGTGCCAGTGGAGCCTGCTCTGCACCGCCACCATTATCCCGGTCCTTTTCCGCCCGCCAGGCAGGAGTGCGGATGGCGACCGGCGGAACAGCGGCGGTCGGAATTTCCCACCGCCGCGGTCACCACCGCCATCCTAATCGGACCAGCGGTTTTCTGGCTTGCGGTGCAGGCGGATCTCCACCGCCGGTCCGGCGGGCACCGCCGCCGGCCGGGCGGTGGTCATCCGACCACCATCGTAATAGACCCCTTAGTGTGGGATCCTTTTTGTGTGGTGTTTTCACTTTATTACTGTTTGAAGTGCTGCACAAATGCTTTACACATTGCCTCTAAGTTAATACTGACTGCTCTGTGCCAAGCTACCAGGGGGTGAGCACAGGTGAATTTGGGGTTTGCCTGACACATATCCTGACTAGGAATGTGATTGCTACTTGACCAGGGCTCCCACCCCAGTCAACCAACAACCCAATTGCTCACACATGTCCTCTGCCACGCTGGTGGCAAAATATCTACCATCTTCTCTGCCACACAGGTGGTAGAATGTCTACCATTTTCTGAGTTCTCTGCCGTGGCTGTTGTAGTTTCCTACTCAAAAAGCCTGTTTATGCCAAGGGAAAAGCCACTTGGGGAATTCTTTGCCAGAAATGTTGCTGATGCCTCTGTCTAATTTTGAAATGAATGTCATCTGATTTGATATCCGAAATATACCCCCAACGTAAGAGTACGTCATCAGTGTCCTCATATCCTGTCTCACTCACTTGCCCAATGGGTGTTACCTGGCATATTAGGTGCACACAGTATTCTCCTTTTTGACAGTCTGCCACCCTTTCTATGGTTGTGTTGGACTTGGCCCTTTTTGCAGGGTCATCCCTGAACTTTTTGCCTTCCTCCTGTACTTTTTCTGACCTGTTTTTGTTGGTTTTATGACTCTGGGCACTTTACCACTGCTGATCAGTGCTAAAGTGCATATGCTCTCTATGATAAATTGATGTATGGATTAGTGCCTCCATGTTTGGCCTATTTGATTCACTGTCAGACCCTAGTACAGTGCACTGGTTGTGCCCAGGGCTTGTGACTCAAATGCTGCTGGTGGGCTTGCAGCACTGGTTGTGCCACCAACCGGAGCAGCTTGTAAAGTGTGTCTCAGGCCTGCCATTGCAGAGCCTGTGTGCAGTCTGGTACTGCCATGTTGACTGGGCAAGTGCACCCACTTGCCAGTCCCTAAACCTTCCCTTTTCTTCATATCAGACACCCCTATGGTAGGCCCAAGGGCAGGGTGCATTGTAAGTATAAGGTAGGATATGCCCTGGTGTGTGTGGCATGTCCTAATAGTGAATTACAGCCATTTTCGTTTTTCACTATTGCAAGGCTACCTGTTCCCCATAGGCCAGAATGGGCAGTTTGATTATAACATCCTATAATCCTAACTGACTCAGGGAACTAGGTAGAAATTCGAGTTTAGTATGCCTGAACTCAGAATGATAAAATACATCTTTTAGTGAAGTTGGTTTTAACATTCTGTGTTTGAAAATACCACTTTTAGAAAGTAGGTATTTTCTTGCCTAACTATCCAAGCCTGCCTCTGCTAGGTTGTGTATTCCTTGTCTGGAGTTTGAGTGACAGGGGCTGGGGGATTCCAGGAGACAGGGTGAGTCAGCACAGGGCTGAATAGAGATATCTCCATGTAGAGTGGTGGGAGGAGTTGCACCTGGGGTCTGAATAGGGCTGTGCCTTCCCTCCACAATGCTGGCTCCACCTCCTGTGGTGCGTCTGATGTCCCTGGCCTACACTGTCAAAGGAAAGAAGGAGTCCTGTAAACAAAGTGCTCCAGGACTGACCAGAACTGGTTTGGACTAGGTACAGGCCTCTCTGCCTTCAGAGAACAAAGAGAAAAGGTGTATAAAAAGGGGACCCAGACCCCTAGGAAATTAGATCACTTTTGGGAAACAAGAAGAAACCTTTGCTGAGGAGAGGAACCAGAGAGAAACTGAAGGAGGAGACTATCCCTAAGCTGAGTGCTGTTTGGGGGATTGGCCTGCAGTGGTTGCCTGACTGCCAAAGAAAGGAGAAAGGGACTTTGTGCTACTTTCTGTAGGAAGGTGGAATCTGACTGCATGGTTGCACCCACTTTTTTCCTGGTGTTTTGCTGGTTTTCGACTTAGTTGGACTGGACCCTGCTATTCAGGGCCCCAGTTTATCTGCTTTCTCTTTAAAATGGATTCCCTGTACCTTAGGTACACCACAGATTGGATTCTGGGGTGCCCTTATAAGTTCCTAGTATATGGTATACTATGTACCCAGGGCATAGGTACCCCAGAGGCCTACCAGGGGCTGAAGCATGTATTATGCCACCCCTGGGCAGCCTTCCAAAAAGACACCACAGGACTGCTACAGCAGCCTGAGTAAGGTGGTGCATGCACCCCTTACTGAGATATAGGTTCACTATATCTCACCATATCACTGCACATATAAACCTATCAGTCACCCCTATGACAGGCCTTATCAATCCTGAAGGCAGGGTGCTTGGTTTTGTGTGAGAGGGTGCCCAGGCATGAGCAGAGCCCCTCTGCAGCCTTCAGAATCTATTCTCCAGGGTTGTCTGTGATGCAGCCTGACCATATACTCTTAAGTGCATTATAACCAAACGGTAAATGCTAACTTTGGGATGGCTGCACGGAAACATGTCGTGTTTGGTGTCAAACACCTTGGAATCATACCCCCACCCCAGTAACTGGTGTGGGAGTATGATCCCACCCTTCTAGAGGGAGAGACATGACAGCACCGGTATACCCGGTACCAGCTAACAGAGCCCTGGCATCACAAAATGGATGCTGCAGCCACAGACACAAGTCTGGCCTCCTGCTGATGACCGAAACTCCGGCAGAGGAGGCCTGGACAATAGGTTTCCTGTCACAGGGAGGTGTTACCACCTCCCAGACAGGCTTTAGTGTATTGGGGCTGGGTGGGTGCACTCTCAGAGTGCTTTGAAGTCCTGCACTGGGGGCACATTTGGTGTCCCTGTGCATAGTCCAGTTCAAACCGGTTGCAGGGGCTACCAGCCCCTGCTCTGGCATGAAACTGGACAAAGGAAATGGGTGTAGCCACCCCTCTTTCCAAACCCTCCCATAGGTGGGTCCCCAGAGTATGTCCAACCCCTTCCTTGGGTATAAGAAAGGAACCCCTGGCTACAGGATTTTAGATATCCCTGGATGAAACTCTGAAACTGAATCCTGGACCTTCGATGATCTGTTAAACGCCAGATGACTGAAGAATCTCCCTTGGAGTAAAGGAGTTACTCCCCTGCTTGGCAGGCACCTAAGACGCATCTGTCCGGTCTGCATCTCCAAAGCTCCCACCGGACACCGACAACTTTGCAACCCAGGAGGTGGGTTTCCAGACTTCGCAGAGGCTGACCCGAGTCTCCAGCAAAGCTGAGACCCGTAGCCCTCGTGGGTACCGTGGAACCGGAACCCCTGGACACCGTTCACATTTGCAAGTGCATAAGGTTTTGGTCGATCCTAGAGGGTGTGCTTTGGGTTACTTGTAGCACGATCCCCGAGCAGTGAATCCACCGAAGATTGCTGGCCTGGCCACTCCCAGTGATCCGTGGGCTGCCATTTTGTGATTCCAGTTAAGGTCCCTTCGCGATCCCTTGTCCGTCAACTTGTGGGTCCCTCAGAAGGACAACTCTAATTTCAACAGGCCTCCCTGGTTGCTCCAGGACTGCCCTGACTCTCCCTCACTTGGGGAGTCCCTCGGACCTTGCTGGTCCGCACCGAAGCCGTTGTTCTCTTTCTGCGTGGGTTGCTGTTGCCAAGGCTTGTTGGGTCCAATCCGGGCACCGACACCGCAGCAAGCTACTACCTTTGGGGGACAGCTCGAATCCAGCTCCTGGTTGTCGTCGACGCCTCCTGGTCCTCCTGGCTGCAGAGACAATCTTCACCTCTTCGAACTTGAAGCACCCGACATCAGTGGGCATTCGAGTATCGTGCCCCTGGTCACTGGCTAGTGACCCAGACTCTGTCCCCTCTGCTTTCAAGTTTTTCTCATCCTCGATCCAGGCTTGGATCTCTTCGGACACTTCGCATCTTCCCGGCAGCAGCACTTTCCAGCAAGCGGCCATTGAAAACGACGGCGCGGCCCAACACCATTTGACACCTATGCACCCGGCTTCCCTGGGTGAGGTAACACGAGTACTCCGGTGCTCCCGTGGGTGTTGGCCCTAGAACCCTCTAAGTCCAAAAGGGTTTGTTCCTAGTCCACTCCGAAGTGTCCCTAAACTTTAAAACTCTAACCGCGACTTTCCCCATAGTGGCTAACGGAGCTCGCGGCTGTGTTCACACACTGCACACGTCCCCCGTGGGTCCCCTGTGTCACTACCTTGGGTGGTTCCTTGGGGTCCCAGCGATTCTACAGGCTCTAGGCCTTGTGTCTAGTCAAGTCGTGGTTCTTATACCACTTTCTTAATATATGGTTTGGTACGCCCCTAGGGCTAATCGTATATTGTGCTAATTTACTGTGCTATTTGACTTGTAACTTGTGTACTTCGACCTCTAGCCTCATTAAGAGACTAGTGGGTAGTGTTTAGTAATAAATACATATATTTTATATATATACCTGGTGTGGTTCTCCTTTCATTTGGTCATTCATGAGATTATAGACTGGTAAAACAAACAGCTTTACACTCCTTCAAGACTTAGCCTGAAGGCTGCTCTCCATAGCTACCACTAGGATAGCTTTCAATAAAGGTTGTCTTTAAACCTATCATCAATAAAGGTCATTTGGACTGGTGCAAGGTGCCCACTATAACTAGTGGACAGCATATACCAGGCCAACTTCTCACATTGGTGTGCAGCGGTTGGATTCAAGCTTGCCTTTGTTTTACCAGATAATCTCAAGTGAGTGACTAACTGAAAACCACTAAAAGGTACCTGAGGTACATATAATTCAAGCTTAAAATTACAGTAAGTTCTACTGAACTTAGAGTTATGTGTCAAGGGCTTAGCACACCCTTTCTACAACTCAAGAGAGTTTAGTAGGCCACACTAGAGTAGGTAGTGCATACACCACACCTCACTAGTGATGTCTTCAAGGCCAGGAACCAGTGGGTCCCTGCCAGAAGCCAATGGGCTTCCACCATCCAAGTATGACAACCTCCCATTCTTGGAATTGAGAGCATTGTGTAGTACTAGGAAATTGAAGACAGGAAAAACTGCAAACACCCAACGCCTCATAGAGGTACTGCTGTTGGATGATCTCAAAAAGACCTCAGGGTCAGTAGGGGTAGGCAGAGAGGGTGGGGCAGCAGATGAGGAAAGGCCAAGGGGTGAAGATACCCATGACCTGACCTCTGAAGCTGGCCAGGAAGATGACAATGATCTTACCCTGGAAAATCCAGCTCCCCCTGCAGATGAGGAGGATGGCCACAATGGCCCCCTCTTTATCCCACCAGGGAGAGTTGAGAGTGTGCCTAGAAGGTCAAGGTCTCCTTCTCAGGAGTCTAACCATTCTGACACCTCAATAGGGACCTCTGTTTCCTCTCATAGGAGGGAATCCTCTCATGAAAGGAAAGAGAGACTGCTCAAGTTTGAAGAAGCTCAGCTTAGAATCAGAAGAGAGCAGGTGGCTTTAGATAGGAGTCCCTAGAGCTTCAGAGAACAAGAAGAAAGTTGGGACTAGAGTCCCATGGTGGCAGCAACTTCCCTAGTGGTAGGGAAAGGTCTCATAACCATAAAAACCTAAGCAAGATTGTCCCTCCCTACAAGAGTGGGGATGACATCCACAAATGGATTACTGCACTGGAAAGGGCCTGTAAGGTTCAGAGGGTCCCCCAGGAGTAGTGGGCAGCAATCTTGTGGCTCTCCTTTGCAGACAAAGGTAGAGATAAGCTCCTCGCTGTAAGAGAAGAGGATGCTGACAATTACAAAGTCTTGAAGAGTGCTCTGATTGATGGGTTTGGCCTAACCACTGAACAGTATAGGTTGAAGTTCAGAGACACCCAAAAGGCTCAGACTCAATACTGGGTTGACTTTGTAGATTGTGCTACCAAGGCTCTGAAAGGTTGGATAATTGGCAGCAAGGTGCATGACTTTGTAGGATTGTACAATTTGATTATGAGGGAGCAGATCCTTAATAATTGTCAAAACCAGCTTTTACACCAGAACCTGGTGGACTCTGATCTGACCTCTCCCCAAGAATTGGGAAAGAAGGCAGACAAATGGGTCAGAACCAGGGTAAGGCCTAAGAATCAGGGTGGTGACCAGAAGAAAGATTCTACCAAGTCCCAAGAGAAAGGTGGGGATAAATCTAAGGATAAATCCACTACAGGGCCCCAAAAGTCCTCTTCTGGGGGTGGGTCCCAAACTCCTTCCTCTCCTGAAAAGAAACCATATTGCCATGTCTGTAAAAAGCCTGGACACTGGAAGACTGATCCCAGTTGCCCCAGGATTGGCAATAATAACGAAAATGTTCCTCCAGCTAATACTACCACCCCTCCTGGTACTACCAGTAGTAATCCCCCAGTTGGGAGTCGTGCACCCAAAAAGTTAGGTGCTTTTGCAAGGGGAACAGAGGTGGGCCCTAATTTAGAAGGGGCCCCCTCACCAGACTCCTCTGACTCTGATGGTGATATGGGATTTGCCACTTTTACCATGGGTCCCAATGCATTGGGCAGGTACAGACTGGAGCCACTGATTAATGGTCAGAAAGCTGAGGCATTCAGGGACACAGGGGCTAGTGTCACCATGGTGGCAGGGAAAATGGTCCCCCCTCACCAGCTTTTGCCTGAGTTTAAATACCAGGTGACCAACATTGATGGTGTCAGAACAGATCACCCCATGGCCATAGTCAATCTCAGCTGGGAAGGGGTCACAGGCCCAAAAAGAGTGGCAGTGTCCCCAAACTTGCCTGTAGATTGCCTGATGGGCAATGATCTGGAAATTTCAGCCTGGGCTGAAGTTGAACACCAAGCCCATCTGAGAATGCTGGGCGTCCCTGAGAGAGTTAGTGGGGCTGTGAGGGCCACAGCCCAACCCCAGGGAAATTTTGGAGTGATGGAGCCTGAAAGAATGGCCCACTCTCCTCCACAAGAGAGCACAAGGGTTGAAGAAAAGTCTTCTTCCCCCCAGACTATAGGTAAGGGTCAGCTTCCTCAGGGAACTGATCCTACCCCTAGTGAAGGAACTGCCGCAGAGGTGGTCAGGCCTGTCCTGGCAACACCCCTGATGGCAGGGGACCCTTCCAAGGTGGTACCCAGTCTGGAGCAGGTAACCTGCCCCTCTCTACCCTGCCTCAGTCAGCCCAGGGCTGCAGAGGTCAGGAAGGTCAGGAAGGTCAGTGGACCCCACAGGGCCCCCTGTCCAGAGGAACCCCCATCAGCAGATTAGGGGCACCCAGTCTAGTAGCCCTAGCCAGGTGAAAATTCCTCAACCCACTGAGGGATCCCCCTTACCATTGTGTAATGACCTCCCCCAGATGGACTCTGCTGGGCAAAGGCAAACCGGGGACCAAAAGGTTCCAAACCTGCCATGTCCCTCCAGAGTTCCAACCAAAGGGACCCAACCCCCAGCTGTAGGCAGCCAAAGGTTTAGAGCTAGACCCAACTTAGTCATGGAAAGTAAGGCCCCCATGGTGGCTAGTGATCTGAGGAAGCTGAGGCCAACTTTATTAGGGCCTCACTTCTCTACTCAGACACCCCACCAGCCTTTTACTATGCCAAAACACACCACAGGTAGTGACTCCAAATGGTGGAGATCATCCCATCCCCTTGGGGTTAGGGATTGCTTTGTGGACCATAAGACAGGGGGTAACCATGCTAGTGCAGGTACTTCCTTATATGGCTACTTAGTAAATAAAGGCTCAACTGGGCAAGGTTAGCCTTATCTCCTTTCATTTGGGGGGGGGGGGGGGGAGTTATGTAGGAAGGTGGAATCTGAATGCATGGTTGCCCCCACTTTTTTCCTGGTGTTTTGCTGGTTTTCGACTTAGTTGGACTGGGACCCTGTAATTCAGGGCCCCAGTTTATCTGCTTTCTCTTTAAAATGGATTCCCTGTACCTTAGGTACACCACAGATTGGATTCTGGTGTGCCCTTATAAGTCCCTAGTATATGGTATACTATGTACCCAGGGCATAGGTACCCCAGAGGCCTACCAGGGGCTGAAGCATGTATTATGCCACCCCTGGGCAGCCTTCCATAATGACACCACAGGACTGCTACAGCAGCCTGAGTAAGGTGGTGCATGCACCCCTTACCGAGATATAGGTTCACTATATCTCACCATATCACTGCACATATAAACCTATCAGTCACCCCTATGGCAGGCCTTATCAATTCTGAAGGCAGGGTGCTTGGTTTTGTGTGAGAGGGTGCCCATGCATGAGCAGAGCCCCTCTGCAGCCTTCGGAATCTATTCTCCAGGGTTGTCTGTGATGCAGCCTGACCATATACTCTTAAGTGCATTATAACCAAACGGTAAATGCTAACTTTGGGATGGCTGCACGGAAACATGTCGTGTTTGGTGTCAAACACCTTGGAATCATACCCCCACCACAGTAACTGGTGTGGGAGTATGATCCCACCCTCCTAGAGGGAGAGACATGACAGCACCGGTATACCCGGCACCAGCTAACAGAGCCCTGGCATCACAAAATGGATGCTGCAGCCACAGACAAGAGTCTGGCCTCCTGCTGCTGACCAAAACTCCGGCAGGGGAGGCCTGGACAATAGGTTTCCTGTCACAGGGAGGTGTTACCACCTCCCAGACAGGCTTTAGTGTATTGGGGCTGGGTGGGTGCACTCTCAGAGTGCTATGAAGTCCTGCACTGGGGGCACATTTGGTGTCCCTGTGCATAGTCCAGTTCAAACAGGTTGCAGGGGCTACCAGCCCCTGCTCTGGCATGAAACTGGACAAAGGAAATGGGTATAGCCACCCCTCTTTCCAAACCTTCCCATAGGTGGGTCCCCAGAGTATGTCCAACCCCTTCCTTGGGTATAAGAAAGGAACCCCTGGCTACAGGATTTTAGATATCCCTGGACAAAACTCTGAAACTGAATCCTGGACCTTCGACAATCTGTTAAACGCCAGATGACTGAAGAATCTCCCTTGGAATAAAGGAGTTACTCCCCTGCTTGGCAGGCACCTAAGACGCATCTGTCCGGTCTGCATCTCTGAAGCTCCCGCTGGACGCCATCGACTTTGCAACCCAGGAGGTAGGTTTCCAGACTTCCCAGAGGCTGACCCAAGTCTCCAGCAAAGCTGAGACCCGTAGCCCTCGTGGGTACCGTGGAACCGGAACCCCTGGACACCGTGCACATTTGCAAGTGCATAAGGTTTTGGTCGATCCTAGAGGGTGTGCTTTGGGTTACTTGTAGCCCGAACCCCGAGCAGTGAATCCACTGAAGATTGCTGACCTGGCCACTCCCAGTGACCCGTGGGCTGCCATTTTGTGATTCCACTTGAGGTCCCTTCTCGATCCCTTGTCCGTCGACTTGTGGGTCCCTCAGAAGGACAACTCTAATTTCAACAGGCCTCCCTGGTTGCTCCAGGACTGCCCTGACTCTCCCTCACTTGGGGAGTCCCTCGGACCTTGCTGGTCCGCACCGAAGCCATTGTTCTCTTTCTGTGTGGGTTGCTGTTGCCAAGGCTTGTTGGGTCCAATCCGGGCACCGACACCGCAGCAAGCTACTACCTTCGGGGGACAGCTCGAATCCAGCTCCTGGTTGTCGTTGACGCCTCCTGGTCCTCCTGGCTGCAGAGACAATCTTCACCTCTTCGAACTTGAAGCACCCGACATCGGTGGGCATTCGACTATCGTGCCCCTGGTCACTGGCTAGTGACCCAGACTCTGTCCCCTCTGCTTTCAGGTTCTTCTCATCCTCGATCCAGGCTTGGATCTCTTCGGACACTTCGCATCTTCCCGGCAGCAGCACTTTCCAGCAAGCGGCCATTGAAAACGACGGCGCGGCCCAACACCATTTGACACCTATGCACCCGGCTTCCCTGGGTGAGGTAACACGAGTATGTATCAGTGTGGGGTTTTTAGTATTGACAGGAATAATGGCGCTCAAGCTAATTCGCGCTGAGTTTATGTTATACTAGGAGTGTGAACGGTGCAAACCAGGTCAGGGGATATGCCCTAAAACCCCCGTGATGGTATGGATAGAAATCCACACAAATGAAGTAGGTACAGTCCCGGGCACACGTAACGAGGATATAATATCAGGAGAAATGTCTCATACTGCAGAAATGTAGAGGGTCTACACACCAGAATGATAATCATAGGTGTTTAATATAGTAACAGAGCATAAGCAACCAGCCAAAACAAAAGCAACCAGCCGACACGTGTTTCGTCACAAAGGGTAGTAACCCGTGACTCTTCAGGGCTGAAAGGCGGTGCCAACAAGGTGGATTCAAGTGACCGTTCAAGAATCCAAAACGGCAATGAAGGGCAGTGCGAACCACGGTAGGTGGACTACTGCCAAATGTAAGGAAAGGAAGAAAGATATCGCCGGGCGGCGGATAAGCCAATGAGGACTATTGACCTTCAGAAAAGTCGATGCAGTCTGTGGCGACGAAATTAACCAAGTGCTAAGTAGCACAGGGGGGAATATAGAATTAGGCGTGCCAGGTCAGTAGTCCAGGACGACAACGGCGGATGCGCCGGAGTACAGGAAACTGGGAGAAGTGTTGTTCAGGAAGGAAAATGGTTCCGGAAGATGGCCATTCTGGTGTAGACCCTCTACATTTCTGCAGTATGAGACATTTCTCCTGATATTATATCCTCGTTACGTGTGCCCGGGACTGTACCGAGGTAACACGAGTACTCCGGTGCTCCCGTGGGTGTTGGCCCTAGAACCCTCTAAGTCCAAAAGGGTTTGTTCCTAGTCCACTCCGAAGTGTCCCTAAACTTTAAAACTCTAACTGCGACTTTCCCCATAGTGGCTAACGGAGCTCGCGGCTGTGTTCACACACTGCACACGTCCCCCGTGGGTCCCCTGTGTCACTACCTTGGGTGGTTCCTTGGGGTCCCAGCGATTCTACAGGCTCTAGGCCTTGTGTCTAGTCAAGTCGTGGTTCTTATACCACTTTCTTAATATATGGTTTGGTACGCCCCTAGGGCTAATCGTATATTGTGCTAATTTACTGTGCTATTTGACTTGTAACTTGTGTACTTCGACCTCTAGCCTCATTAAGAGACTAGTGGGTAGTGTTTAGTAATAAATACATATATTTTATACATATACCTGGTGTGGTTCTCCTTTCATTTGGTCATTCATGAGATTATAGACTGGTAAAACAAACAGCTTTACACTCCTTCAAGACTTAGCCTGAAGGCTGCTCTCCATAGCTACCACTAGGATAGCTTTCAATAAAGGTTGTCTTTAAACCTATCATCAATAAAGGTCATTTGGACTGGTGCAAGGTACCCACTATAACTAGTGGACAGCATATACCAGGCCAACTTCTCACATTGGTGTGCAGCGGTTGGATTCAAGCTTGCCTTTGTTTTACCAGATAATCTCAAGTGAGTGACTAACTGAAAACCACTAAAAGGTACCTGAGGTACATATAATTCAAGCTTAAAATTATAGTAAGTTCTACTGAACTTAGAGTTGTGTGTCAAGGGCTTAGCACACCCTTTCTACAACTCAAGAGAGTTTAGTAGGCCACACTAGAGTAGGTAGTGCATACACCACACCTCACTAGTGATGTCTTCAAGGCCAGGAACCAGTGGGTCCCTGCCAGAAGCCAATGGGCTTCCACCATCCAAGTATGACAACCGCCAATTCTTGGAATTGAGAGCATTGTGTAGTACTAGGAAATTGAAGACAGGAAAAACTGCAAACACCCAACGCCTCATAGAGGTACTGCTGTTGGATGATCTCAAAAAGACCTCAGGGTCAGTAGGGGTAGGCAGAGAGGGTGGGTCAGCAGATGAGGAAAGGCCAAGGGGTGAAGATACCCATGACCTGACCTCTGAAGCTGGCCAGGAAGATGACAATGATCTTACCCTGGAAAATCCAGCTCCCCCTGCAGATGAGGAGGATGGCCACAATGGCCCCCTCTTTATCCCACCAGGGAGAGTTGAGAGTGTGCCTAGAAGGTCAAGGTCTCCTTCTCAGGAGTCTAACCATTCTGACACCTCAATAGGGACCTCTGTTTCCTCTCATAGGAGGGAATCCTCTCATGAAAGGAAAGAGAGACTGCTCAAGTATGAAGAAGCTCAGCTTAGAATCAGAAGAGAGCAGGTGGCTTTAGATAGGGAGTCCCTAGAGCTTCAGAGAACAAGAAGAAAGTTGGGACTAGAGTCCCATGGTGGCAACAACTTCCCTAGTGGTAGGGAAAGGTCTCATAACCATAAAAACCTAAGCAAGATTGTCCCTCCCTACAAGAGTGGGGATGACATCCACAAATGGATTACTGCACTGGAAAGGGCCTGTAAGGTTCAGAGGGTCCCCCAGGAGTAGTGGGCAGCAATCTTGTGGCTCTCCTTTGCAGACAAAGGTAGAGATAAGCTCCTCGCTGTAAGAGAAGAGGATGCTGACAATTACAAAGTCTTGAAGAGTGCTCTGATTGATGGGTTTGGCCTAACCACTGAACAGTATAGGTTGAAGTTCAGAGACACCCCAAAGGCTCAGACTCAATACTGGGTTGACTTTGTAGATTGTGCTACCAAGGCTCTGAAAGGTTGGATAATTGGCAGCAAGGTGCATGACTTTGTAGGATTGTACAATTTGATTATGAGGGAGCAGATCCTTAATAATTGTCAAAACCAGCTTTTACACCAGTACCTGGTGGACTCTGATCTGACCTCTCCCCAAGAATTGGGAAAGAAGGCAGACAAATGGGTCAGAACCAGGGTAAGGCCTAAGAATCAGGGTGGTGACCAGAAGAAAGATTCTACCAAGTCCCAAGAGAAAGGTGGGGATAAATCTAAGGATAAGTCCACTACAGGGCCCCAAAAGTCCTCTTCTGGGGGTGGGTCCCAAACTCCTTCCTCTCCTGAAAAGAAACCATATTGCCATGTCTGTAAAAAGCCTGGACACTGGAAGACTGATCCCAGTTGCCCCAGGATTGGCAATAATAACGAAAATGTTCCTCCAGCTAATACTACCACCTCTCCTGGTACTACCAGTAGTAATCCCCCAGTTGGGAGTAGTGCACCCAAAAAGTTAGGTGCTTTTGCAAGGGGAACAGAAGTGGGCCCTAATTTAGAAGGGGCCCCCTCACCAGACTCCTCTGACTCTGATGGTGATATGGGATTTGCCACTTTTACCATGGGTCCCAATGCATTGGGCAGGTACAGACTGGAGCCACTGATTAATGGTCAGAAAGCTGAGGCATTCAGGGACACAGGGGCTAGTGTCACCATGGTGGCAGGGAAAATGGTCCCCCTCACCAGCTTTTGCCTGAGTTTAAATACCAGGTGACCAACATTGATGGTGTCAGAACAGATCACCCCATGGCCATAGTCAATCTCAGCTGGGAAGGGGTCACAGGCCCAAAAAGAGTGGCAGTGTCCCCAAACTTGCCTGTAAATTGCCTGATGGGCAATGATCTGGAAATTTCAGCCTGGGCTGAAGTTGAACACCAAGCCCATCTGAGAATGCTGGGCGTCCCTGAGAGAGTTAGTGGGGCTGTGAGGGCCACAGCCCAACCCCAGGGAAATTTTGGCGTGATGGAGCCTGAAAGAATGGCCCACTCTCCTCCACAAGAGAGCACAAGGGTTGAAGAAAAGTCTTCTTCCCCCCAGACTATAGGTAAGGGTCAGCTTCCTCAGGGAACTGATCCTACCCCTAGTGAAGGAACTGCCCCAGAGGTGGTCAGGCCTGTCCTGGTAACACCCCTGATGGCAGGGGACCCTTCCAAGGTGGTACCCAGTCTGGAGCAGGTAACCTGCCCCTCTCTACCCTGCCTCAGTCAGCCCAGGGCTGCAGAGGTCAGGAAGGTCAGGAAGGTCAGTGGACCCCACAGGGCCCCCTGTCCAGAGGAACCCCCCATCAGCAGATTAGGGGCACCCAGTCTAGTAGCCCTAGCCAGGTGAAAATTCCTCAACCCACTGAGGGATCCCCCTTACCATTGTGTAGGGACCTCCCCCAGATGGACTCTGCTGGGCAAAGGCAAACCTGGGACCAAAAGGTTCCAAACCTGCCATGTCCCTCCAGTGTTCCAACCAAAGGGACCCAACCCCCAGCTGTAGGCAGCCAAAGGTTGACCCTTAGAGCTAGACCCAACTTAGTCATGGAAAGTAAGGCCCCCATGGTGGCTAGTGATCTGAGGAAGCTGAGGCCAACTTTATTAGGGCCTCACTTCTCTACTCAGACACCCCACCAGCCTTTTACTATGCCAAAACACACCACAGGTAGTGACTCCAAATGGTGGAGATCATCCCATCCCCTTGGGGTTAGGGATTGCTTTGTGGACCATAAGACAGGGGGTAACCATGCTAGTGCAGGTACTTCCTTATATGGCCACTTAGTAAATAAAGGCTCAACTGGGCAAGGTTAGCCTTATCTCCTTTCATTTGGGGGGGGGGGAGTTATGTAGGAAGGTGGAATCTGAATGCATGGTTGCCCCCACTTTTTTCCTGGTGTTTTGCTGGTTTTCGACTTAGTTGGACTGGGACCCTGCTATTCAGGGCCCCAGTTTATCTGCTTTCTCTTTAAAATGGATTCCCTGTACCTTAGGTACACCACAGATTGGATTCTGGGGTGCCCTTATAAGTCCCTAGTATATGGTATACTATGTACCCAGGGCATAGTTACCCCAGAGGCCTACCAGGGGCTGAAGCATGTATTATGCCACCCCTGGGCAGCCTTCCAAAATGACACCACAGGACTGCTACAGCAGCCTGAGTAAGGTGGTGCATGCACCCCTTACCGAGATATAGGTTCACTATATCTCACCATATCACTGCACATATAAACCTATCAGTCACCCCTATGGCAGGCCTTATCAATTCTGAAGGCAGGGTGCTTGGTTTTGTGTGAGAGGGTGCCCATGCATGAGCAGAGCCCCTCTGCAGCCTTCGGAATCTATTCTCCAGGGTTGTCTGTGATGCAGCCTGACCATATACTCTTAAGTGCATTATAACCAAACGGTAAATGCTAACTTTGGGATGGCTGCACGGAAACATGTTGTGTTTGGTGTCAAACACCTTGGAATCATACCCCCACCACAGTAACTGGTGTGGGAGTATGATCCCACCCTCCTAGAGGGAGAGACATGACAGCACCGGTATACCCGGTACCAGCTAACAGAGCCCTGGCATCACAAAATGGATGCTGCAGCCACAGACAAGAGTCTGGCCTCCTGCTGCTGACCAAAACTCCGGCAGGGGAGGCCTGGACAATAGGTTTCCTGTCACAGGGAGGTGTTACCACCTCCCAGACAGGCGTTAGTGTATTGGGGCTGGGTGGGTGCACTCTCAGAGTGCTATGAAGTCCTGCACTGGGGGCACATTTGGTGTCCCTGTGCATAGTCCAGTTCAAACAGGTTGCAGGGGCTACCAGCCCCTGCTCTGGCATGAAACTGGACAAAGGAAATGGGTATAGCCACCCCTCTTTCCAAACCTTCCCATAGGTGGGTCCCCAGAGTATGTCCAACCCCTTCCTTGGGTATAAGAAAGGAACCCCTGGCTACAGGATTTTAGATATCCCTGGACGAAACTCTGAAACTGAATCCTGGACCTTCGACAATCTGTTAAACGCCAGATGACTGAAGAATCTCCCTTGGAGTAAAGGAGTTACTCCCCTGCTTGGCAGGCAACTAAGACGCATCTGTCCGGTCTGCATCTCCGAAGCTCCCGCTGGACGCCATCGACTTTGCAACCCAGGAGGTAGGTTTCCAGACTTCCCAGAGGCTGACCCAAGTCTCCAGCAAAGCTGAGACCCGTAGCCCTCGTGGGTACCGTGGAACCGGAACCCCTGAACACCGTGCACATTTGCAAGTGCATAAGCTTCTGGTCAATCCTAGAGGCTGTGCTTTGGGTTACTTTTAGCCCTGACCCCGAGCAGTAAATCCACTGAAGATTGCTGGCCTGGCCACTCCCAGTGACCCGTGGACCCCCATTTTGTGATTCCGCTTGAGGTCCCTTCGCGATCCCTTGTCCGTCGACTTGTGGGTCCCTCAGAAGGACAACTCTAATTTCAACAGGCCTCTCTGGTTGCTCCAGGCCTGCCCTGACTCTCTCTCACTTGGGGAGTCCCTCGGACCTCGCTGGTCCGCACCGAAGCCGTTGTTCTCTTTCTGCGTGGGTTGCTGTTGCCAAGGCTTGTTGGGTCCAATCCGAGCACCGACACTGCAGCATGCTACTACCTTCGTGGGACAGCTCGAATCCAGCTCCTGGTTGTCGTCGACACCTCCTGGTCCTCCTGGCTACAGAGACAATCTTCACCTCTTTGAACTTGAAGCACCCGACATCGTGGGCATTCGACTATCGTGCCCCTGGTCACTGGCTAGTGACCCAGACTCTGTCCCCTCTGCTTTCAGGTTCTTCTCATCCTCGATCCAGGCTTGGATCTCTTCGGACACTTCGCATCTTCCCGGCAGCAGCACTTTCCAGCAAGCGGCCATTGAAAACGACGGCGCGGCCCGACACCATTTGACACCTATGCACCCGGCTTCCCTGGGTGAGGTAACACGAGTACTCCAGTGCTCCCATGGGTGTTGGCCCTAGAACCCTCTAAGTCCAAAAGGGTTTGTTCCTAGTCCACTCCGAAGTGTCCCTAAACTTTAAAACTCTAACCGCGACTTCCCCATAGACGCTAACGGAGCTCGCGGCTGTGTTCACACACTGCACACGTCCCCGTGGGTCCCCTGTGTCACTACCTTGGGTGGTTCCTTGGGGTCCCAGCGATTCTACAGGCTCTAGGCCTTGTGTCTAGTCAAGTCGTGGTTCTTATACCACTTTCTTAATATATGGTTTGGTATGCCCCTAGGGCTAATCGTATATTGTGCTAATTTACTGTGCTATTTGACTTGTAACTTGTGTCCTTCGACCTCTAGCCTCACTAGTGGGTAGTGTTTAGTAATAAATACATATATTTTATATATATACCTGGTGTGGTTCTCCTTTCATTTGGTCATTCATGAGAGTATAGACTGGTAAAACAAACAGCTTTACACTCCTTCAAGACTTAGCCTGAAGGCTGCTCTTCATAGCTACCACTAGGATAGCTTTCAATAAAGGTTGTCTTTAAACCTATCATCAATAAAGGTCGTTTGGACTGGTGCAAGGTGCCCACTATAACTAGTGGACAGCATATACCAGGCCAACTTCTCACACTTTCATCAACTTGTAAAGGATCTCCAAGGGCTTGAAGATTGAGCTTGCTTCCTGCTGAAGTCTCAGGGACAACAGACTTCACCAACCAGCTCCCCTGAATTCCCTTGCTGGGAATTTGATGTGCCTGCTGTTGTGCTGGGCCTTCTGAAGGACTGCGTGTCGCAGGGAGCTGGAAGCGCGACTCACGGAGAAGAAGCGTGTCGACGCCGCAGCCGCTGTCGTCGCATCACTGAGTAAGGGTGCTGCCGCTGTCGCATCGCATCACCGAAGTGCCTCGCATCACCGGAGAAGAGTGTCGCCGTCGCAGCAGATGCCGTCGCATCACCAGAGAAGCGTGTCGCAGCCGCAGCCGCTGTCGTCGCATCACTGAGTAAGGGTGCCGCCACTGCTGTATCGCATCACCGAAGCGCCTCGCATCGCCGGAGAACAGTGTCACCGTCGCAGCAGACGCCGTAGCATCACCGGAGAAGCGTGTCGCAGGGCCTGTCGTGGCTCAGAAGATTCGCAGAGTCGCCGCACGGCCGCCGGGCGTGCACGCATCGCCTCGTAGTTGTCGCATCAAGGAGAAGACGCCATTTTTGTTGCATTGCATCGAATTGTCATCGCATCACGTCGCTGCTGGTCGCATCGCCACCGAAGCGCAGTAAGAAACCGACGCATCACCTCCCCACGCCGAGAAGAACCGATGCATCACCGTCCCCTGCGCAGCAGTAGGGAACCGACGCATCACCGTTCTTGCGTGTAAGAAACCGACGCATCACCTTCCCTGCAACACTTTCGTTGTATAGCGTTACGCATCCAAAGGTACATTGAGCAATAAGTGTCGCCTTTACCATCTAAAGAGAACTAAGCTATTTCTCCCATTTTTAAGTACAGTATTGTGTATTTTTGTCGTTTGTGGTCTTGTGTTAAGTCTATATAAAAAATACTTATTTTTGATATACAACCTGTGTGGTGTCCATCTGTAGTGTTGTCACTATATTACTGTATGTGTTCACAAATGCTTTACACACTGCCTCTGAGATAAGCCTGCCTGCTCGTGCCAAGCTACCAAGGGGGTGAGCAGGGGATATTTTAGGAGTGAACCCCCTTACCCTGACTAGAAGCAAGGGTCCCTATTTGGTCAAAGGTACCTACCTCTGCCAACTAGAGACCCCCAGTTCTAACAGGTTGTCTTTCATGCTTTTAACTCTACCAAGCACACTGGTGGTCCAATCAGTCTAGCGGGAGCAGCTGAGCTGCCACCATCTTTGGTAGCACTATAGTGGCATATTGGTGGTCCTGATGGACAAGCGAAAGAGTCAACACCAGCAGATCAATCGCCCTTGAAGGAGTAGGGTGGTTAAGCTGCCATAGGTGCACTCTGACAACCTGCTATTCTTTGTGGACTCTCCTTATCCAACATCCTCGACTCAAAATCAGGCTGGTTTTACCTGATCCTGGACTCTAAAAGATGGGGAGTGTATTCCCCAGCCCCTGGTCCTGGCCCTGGTAGACACAATGTGATGCATTTGTCTGCTTGCTACAGACCTCTGTCCCCAGGGATCCCTAAAGAATTTGTATCACAAATTATAATAACATTTAGGATGTGGGTCTTGTAATAACTGCAGGTTTTTGCTGTCTCCACTCTTCCAGCCAGGTGTCCACCCTAGGCATGGTACACATGGGTGTCCTGTGTTCTTGTTGAAAAGGTATATATCGATTCAGACTTTTCACTTCTTTAAATAGTTTTTTTTAAACAATTGGCATTAAAAATGGCTCATTCACTCCCACACTGACGCCAAGCATCCTAGGCAACAATATTAAAGGCAAAGCATGTGGCCCATTCCTCAAAGTTCATTTGGGATGACCACACTGGAACTGAGGTCTACCATCTACACAGGACGTCTTTGGACATACCCTAGGATACTGAACATAGGATGTGGCCTTTGCTAGTGCCCTGCAGGAAGCCCACTATCACCAATAACCAGAGGGCATGGCATTCAGACTTGGCAATCAGGTACCAGTCACACTCTGAGCACCGAAGCCTCCCCCCCCCCACCAGGTTAGCAAACATTAACAATAACCTTTGGCTGTGGTCAACAGAGCACAGTGTCAACTTCACCCATGACCCCACCTGCAGTGCCCATTGCAGGTGTCCTTTTTCCATGCCCTGTGCCCAGGACCTCATTATTTGGTGGCACAGCCCACGCTGCTGCCCACAGGTAGGCCTGCACCAGACAGGGGTGTGCCCCGTATGACAGCTATAGATTTTGCGTTCTTACTTGTAAAGATTTCCTCATGTGAAATGGATCTTTTGAAACCCCTTGGAAAGGCCTTCTCTCTTGCTCATGGCTAAACCAAAAATGTTTTTTTCTGCAGCTGCACACAAGATCAGTTTGTAATAGGATGCGCTATATAAATACCATGTGCACACATATGGAGATACCTCACCCTACCTACAGTTGGCCTGTCTTCTGGTATACCTTCCTGGTCTGGTGGCTTACTGGACTAATGCACCTACTGTAGAAGTGTAGGAAACTGCCTCTCTGTACAGTTTACTAAAATTAAGTACACTATGTAGAGGGTCCGGGGAATCCCCAATGTGTATACAGAGGTATAAGTAGATAATACTAACTCTCTTTTTGTGGTAGTGTGGGTGAGCAGTTAGGCTTATCAGAGGGTAGTGCTAGGCATTTTTTGTACTTCACAGAGGCAATAAGTGAAACACACACTGAGACACACACTCAAGACCAAGAACACAGTTCTAAGGTAAGTACTTTCAGAGATATTATTTTGCAAAGTTCGATTAATATATCACTCCTGTGCACAATTACGCACCATAGGAAACATTGGGGATGAAGCAGAAAAATGCATATAAATTCAGGCAATGCTTTCACGAAGGTCACCTTCTTGTTGTAGATCGATGTTGGGACCAGGTCCAGAGTTCCAGCAGGTGAAGGTCAGGAGCATCCTGTATAGGCCGGGAGCAGAGTGCTTAAGTCTTGGAAGCTGGTGCTCAAAGACGACATGAAAATGCACTGCACAGAGGGCCTTACAGGTAAGTCCAATGGGTCTCCTTAGAGGGAGGAAGTCACAAGGGCCTGGGGACCACGGGAGCACAGCTGGTTGGTAGGTGCTGGTTGGGACGGGTGTAGAGTGAACAGGTCAGCTGGTCCTCACGGTCCGGAGCAGGCAACTTGGAGATGTGATCTCGGGACAGCTGGACCACTTAAGAAGTGGGTCTTGGGTGTCTTGGCATCCCCCGATGGGTGTTTCCTTCTGGTGCTTTGGGAGTCCGGAGGCAACTCTTCTTCTTTGTGTTTGCCATTGGGGGTCTGGTACCCCAGGTTTTGGACACCGCGGCTCTGGTAGGTCCTGATGTCTCCAAACCTGGTGGGGATGCAGATCTGACCCTCCAGAGCTGTTGTACCTTTTCTTGCTTTGGTGCTGTGTCAAGGTCGTCAGGGAGCAGCAAGTCGACTAACTGAACTTCATGGGATCGGTGCCTGCGGTGTGCAGGGGAGTGATCCCTTCATTCCAAGGGAGATTCTCGGGGATTTCGGGAAGGCTGGAGGTGCTCTGGGGTTCTTGGAGTCCTTTCATGTTTCAGGATGATGCAGCAGAAGTGATTGTCGAGTCCTGGGAGCAGCAGGCAGAGTTCGATGCCTTTTTCTTTTGCAGCAGGGCTTCAGTTCTCGTGCAGGGGGTCTTATCTGTCCTGGTCTTCTCTTGTGTGTTGAATCTGATGTTCAGGTCTTGGGGTGCTGCCTAAATACTGATTTTAGGCGTGTTACTAAGGGAGGCATATAGTAGTCAATGGGCTGCCTACTCTCAGGGTGTTTACACCCTCTAGTGACCACTTCCTGTGGGAAGAGGCACTACCCTAGCCCTGATAGGACGCTTTCCCACCATACCAAGATGGTGGAATTTCGGGAGAGGGGTTCATATCACGTGCCCCGCCCTAGAGGTGGTGTAGGCTAAGTGGGGACCCTCCTCCTCATCTAACTATTTTTCCTGCCTAAGGCGGCATCGCATTTGAAGCTTACCACCCAGGAAGGCCATCCTGTCCTGGAGTAGGTGTGGAGCACCTCTGCCCAGAGCAGGCTTTGTCTCTGTCCTCAGAGCACTGGCTCTCACCCCATGAGCTCAGAAACATGTCTGGTGGTGGCAGGCTGGCGAAAATGAATGAATGAATGAATGAAGGAGCACTTATAGAGCGCATGGTTACCCGGAGGCATCCCAGCGCTATGACACCCTGAAGAATCGCTATAGCAAGGAAATTATGGAAAGAGGAAGGTTTTCAACAGTTTTCTGAACTTGAGATAATCTGGTTCAGAACGTATGTGGAGGGAAGACCATTCCAGAGTTTGGATGCATTATACGTAAACATTCGACCTCCACTACGTGATCGTTTAATTTTAGGAATTAGGACCAAACCTTTGTTGTTAGATCTAAGAGCCCTGGTAGGCACATAAGGTTGGATCCAGGAACTGATCAAGGAAGAGCCCTTGCCAGAAAGTATCTTGTGGGTGATACATAGGGACTTAAATTGGATCCTTTCCTGAACAGGGAGCCAATGTAAAGTTGCGAGTGCGGGTTTTGCCGAGGAGCGTTTGGAGATGTTCATCAGCATGCGTGCTGCACAATTTTGTGCGGTTTGAAGGATTTTAATGGTGCCCTGCGGGGCTCCCAGATACAAAGCGTTAGCATAATCCAATCTTGATAGGATAAGGGCTTGGACCAACACCCGTCTAGCTATAAATGGTAACAAGGGAAGGATTTTTCTGATCATTCTTAAAAGGCTATAGCAACAAGCTGCCACTGTACGTGCTTGAGCCTTAAAATCAAGGTTGCGGTCAAGCCAAGCCCCAAGACTTTTGATTTGTTCTCTGGGGGCCGGGGGGACCTAAAACGCTGGGCCAGAGAAGATCAATATTTCGAGGAGCAGACTTCCCCAACAACATAAGTTCAGTTTTTGATCCGTTAAGTTTTAAAAAGGAATGATTCATCCATTCAGAGACTTTCTCTAGGCAAGTGAATAGGTCACATCCCTGTTGATTATTTTGTTTCATGGAAATGACTAACTGCGTGTCATCCGCATACGTCACGATGTGGACCCCAAATGGACATACTATTTCAGCCAACGAACGCATGTACACATTGAACATGGTGGGACTGAGGGAGGATCCCTGAGGAACGCCACATTTCAGAGGAATTTGTTTTGAGGAACATTCGTCCTCAAAAACTGTGAACACCCTGTTTTGTAGGAAAGACTGGAACCATTTTAAGGCTGATCCAGTCACACCTACCTCTCTAAGTCTTTGAATCATTAAACTATGATTAACAGTGTCGAAGGCTGCGCTGAGATCTAACAATAAGATGGCGGCGCAGCCTCCGTTTGTCAAGAGTCCTCCTTGTTTCCTCTACTACAGCCAAAAGGGCCGTTTCTGTACCCTGTTGGGGTCTGAATCCAGTCTGTGTGGGATGGAGACCCTTGTTGTTTTCCAGGAAAGCTGATAGAATAGAATTAATATACTTCTCAGCTAACTTACTTATTCCCGGTAGTAGGGAGATTGGTCGGTAATTTCCCCAATTTTCCGGGTCAAGGCTGGGTTTTTTAGCAACGCCTTGACCCTTGCATGTTTCCATTGGGATGGCACAATGGCTGTCTTGAGTGAGGAATTTATCACCTCCAATATAACTGGTGACACAGTCTCTGCAATTTGATGAAGAATGGTAGGAGGGGCAGGGTCTAAGGGGAGCCCGATTTTAGCTCTCTCAAGAGTCCTTGAAGAGTAGTAAGATCAAGTGGCGGAAATTCCTCAAGCAAAATTGAGGATTCCGAGGTGAAAGTCCCAGTGATCGTTACATCTATATTTTGAGAAAACGATTTATATATCGTTAGTATTTTGTCCGAGAAATAATCCGCAATTTCATTGCATCTCCCTAGAACATTGGTTGAAACTTTAGAGGGTGTTGGGATTGCGAGAAGAGATTTGACTATTTTAAATATCTCACGAGAGGAGTTTACGGCTAAGATTTTGCCTTGATAAAAAAACGCCTGAGCATTTTTTATTTCATCTTTATACAATTTAATGGCTTCTCGGTAAATACTTTTGCTAGAAGTAGAAAAATCTTTCCTCCAGCTTCTTTCATGTTTTTTACATATCTGCTTTAGTTGACGTAGATGTTGAGAATACCAAGGATTTTTTTGACTCCCACCCTTTCTGAGATTTGTTTTCTGGGGAGAACAGCGTCAAGTGCTGACTCAATCCACTCATTAAAATTGTCATTAGCAAGGGTGGGGTCTGATTGCGATGGAGGAGAAGTAGCGTTTAACTTATCTATCAGAGCTTCTATAGAAAGTGCCGACCACTTACGGGCAAATTTCGTAGTTCTAACAGTCGGTGTAGTAGCATCCGGAGGTATAAATGCAAAAGAAAGTAAAAAATGGTCAGACCATGGAATGGGAACAGCCTTATCTACAGATAAAATATTTATATTAGAAAATATGGGATCAAGCAAATGCCCTTTATTATGAGTAGGGCCATCCACTTTTAAAGTTAGTTGGAGCATTGCCAAGTCATTCGCAAGTTCTATTAACGGTGCCAGTTGACCATCATCAAAATGCATATTAAAATCCCCCAAAATTGTAAAGTTGGGGCAGGAACTGGCAGAATGGGCTACAATATCAAGTAGGTCTTTGTTAAAAAGGCCGAAAGGGCCTGGGGGGCGGTAGACAAGAATCCCTGCAAAAGTGTACGTGGGGGTAAAGTCGATTGCAAAAGACATGCTTTCACAATCAGGGATAGGGTCACAAAACAGCGAGGAAGCTCATCAGTGCTTGGTAGGCTTTCAGGGGATTCTTTAAAAGAAGCTCCTGTGTGAATGCATTAATAAATTCACCACTTGCATCAGAGAGATCTATAAAGACAAGATATTTAGTCATCAGTGACGTCATCATGGAGCTAGGAAACTCGTGTTGATTAGTATCCAGCCCACGTACTCTTTATGGCTTTCCTGTGCATTTACGATATCCCAGAACAGACACGACATTGTAAGGGCATATCTGCTCATGCTGATGAGCCCACACATAGGATATAGTGCACCCTGCCTTAGAGCTAAAGGCCTGCAGTAGGGGTGACTTACCTATACCTTATGCAGTGTATGGTTGGTATGTTACCACGTCGACTCTTCAGATTTCTCTGCACCAAGACACACAGCCTGCAATAGACTTGGTGAGAGATCCCTAGGGCGGCACAATCAGTGTTGCAGCCCCAGAGAACCCTCTTCAGTACCCATGCCCTAGGTACCAGGGGTACCATTTATTTGGAACTTACAGGGGCAATTGAAGTTGTGCCAATTGTGGTATAGTTTCAGGGAAAGAGATCTGGCACTGGGAACCAGGTTAGCAGGGACACAGTACTCTACAGTCAAAGTTGCATCAAAAGCCAGGCAAATATTGAGGGGGGGGGATGCAACAGAAACCCAGTTTCGTACAAGGGGCTCGTGTTTGACGTCATGGTCACACGTTCAAATCAGGTGGGTCCACTACTCAGTCTCTCCTCCTTCTGAGGTCAATAAAATGAGTAATGTTGGATAACAATAAACATCTGTTATTCAGCTCCAAGATACCCTTTGATGAACCTACGCTTTACAAATTCATGTTCTGTTATCTGTCCCTGCTGTGTCCAGTGCCTCACGGGGCGTCAGATTCCGCCATGGGGGTCCACCTGTCAGTGTCTGAGGAGGAGCTGTTTGTGATGGTGAAGAAGTGGGAGCCTGTGGTGCCCCGGAATGTTTTCCCCAAGTCAGAATGAACAGAAACTCTGACACACTGCTAAGTTGGGGGAACTACTTTACTTTTCGATAAGACTTCGACTTTTCATTGAAAAGCTGCTTGCCTTTAGAACCCTTGAAGTATAACTTTGGCTGGTTTTCTTGGACATTTAGAACATGTATTCTTTGTGCAGCTTTTGATCTTAAATAGACTTATTCCTTGTTTTTCATGATGTGTTTTCTTCGGATGTCCACCCCCTCCAAAGTGACATTTCCTGAATTAAGACATTAAGACACTGTTTTTTCATCCTTTGGTGCATTGCCAATGACTGTCTCTTATATAAAGAACAGCAAAGAAGGACTATGTTTGGATGGGTTGATCCTTTTTCCTGTACGTGTGCACATGCCTATAAATCCATGTGAGTGTGGGAGAGATTTTGCAGTATGGAGCACAATACAGTAAAGTTAATTTCATGCAAACATTAAATATGTATTGTATTTGAAAACATGTCTACAAAAAACGATAACTGGCAAGTAAAAGTGATGTTGACTTTCAGAGGCAGAAATGAAGCCATTTGTACAACTACACATACAAGTGTTTGTAGAAAGAAGAAGTCAGATGTTGGATGAGATATTCAGGGCTTTGGTGCTTCTTGTGCACATGCACAGGGGGTCAGCCATGTCTCTGGCTACGCAATCCTGGGAGCACTACATGTTGAGGGTGTGGCCGTGGGTTCAGTGGTGATGGGGTGGTGGGTGGGGCAGGCGGGCTGTCAACATGGTCGGACTGGGACAGAAAATTGGCCCAGGCTCTAAAACAAAAGTGTCCCTCACCAGTGACTTAGGGCGAGATGTACTAACATTAAAAAACAATGATTTCCTAACGGCAATTATATCCGAATCGCAATTAGGAAATCGGTGTTCGTAATGTAGAAAACCTTTAATTTCTAAATAGCGAATCCTAGTAGCCACAAATCGTCCTAACTCATGAATATTAATGAGGTAGGTCATAATTTGCACCTATTAGGAATTGCAGCCATCACAGGTATGGTGGCCTGCTGGGGTCAGCAGACCATCATGTCTGTGGTTGATTTTTAGTAAAACAATCTGTTTTCTTTTCAGTGCAGCCCATTTCCTTGAAGGAAAGCGGGATGTGTTTAAAAAGAAAAAAATGAAACTTTGAAGTTTAATTTTTTAAGAGTAGGCAGGTGTTCGTAGGATCACTGCCTGCTCCTAAAAACATATTTTTTCAACATTCTCAAAGGGGAGGGGGTCCAAAGGGGCCCCTTTCCATGTGCGAATGGGTTACCACCACTTTTGAAATGGTGGTAAAGCATTCTGTTTTGCTACAGGAATTCGGTCACAAAACAGCAATACATACCATACCGATTCGGAATTTGGAAGGGACACCCAAAACACGTCTGTTCCAAATACTGAATCACAAATGCAAATTGCAATAAAATCGACCACAAACAGCCAAAAAATGGCCCCAACACTGACTTTTAGACCAGCCCGTCAGGCACAGCTTAATTGCTCTATAGACAATTCCGACCCTGGCTGTGGGTAGCTTTTTTTAGGTGGGTGGACAGCTATGCCCTCTAGTTAATCGTGGCCTATGCCTACACCTTGCAGAGCTGGCCTATATTAACATCTATTTCCCAGCTAGAAACTGAATGAATTATTGACTTCTCTAAACCTATTGGAGAAACGCATTAATAATTCTCGCAGTGCATTATTTGCTACAAATAAGTGCCAGGGCTCTCTTCAGGAGGTCCCTGCAGCTTGCAGCACCCACTGTCCCTGCCAGTGTTGCCAATGACAGCACCAATGCATCTACTAACCATCTCACTCCTACAAGTGTGACAGTTCAGACTATTCCAGACCACTCAAAGCTGTAAGAATGGCTTGGGCTGCAGGTATTAATCACTTTTAATGAATACTGCATTAACAAGCATTTATAGTGCAGTAGCTCTCGCATTAGTTACATTTAGAGCTTTTGGTGTTGCAAATGAGAATGTTTTTTTTTTCTTAAAAAATATCGTAGCAGTAGGATATCTAATAAAAGAAAACCTATGAAGCAAAGAAAGGGTGCAGTACCTTCTCCTGTTACTAGGTGTCCCTGTGGACCGCTATTGGCCATATAAGGGACTGCACCCTGCGATAATGAAGGATATAACTCATCCCCAGGACTGGGTCCAGGCCCACCTTATTTATTCCCAAGCAACAGGACTTCTCTGACACACACAGGAAGCACGGCAGAGCTTAGCCTGCTCCTGTGGCTGTTGTCTTGCTCAAAGTCGCTCAAATCTATGATGCACACACTGAAAGTTCGGTGTGCAGGACGAAGGAAGATGCAACACTGTGCAGGCACAAGAAAAGACTGCAGAAAGCGATTCGCCTAGCACCGTGCTTTAGCTTCAGGTGTTTAAAGCTAAAGCGCGGCGTACCGCCATAGCTACAAAAGTCAATAAATTGAAACAAAAGCTGTGCGGGCGCCGTATTTTTTTCTATTTATGTACTTTTGTAGCAATCACGGCACGCCACGTTTTAGCTTAAGATGTTTAAAACTAAAGCATGGCGTGCTGCGATTTCTACAAAAGTAAATAAATGGAAAAAAAATGTGGCGTCCGCCCACCTTTTATTTCGATTTTTTGACATTTGTAGCAATGGCGGCACGGCATGCTTTATCTTCAGATGTTTAAAGTTAAAGCACGGCGTGCCATAAATGCTACAAAAGTAAAGAAATGCAAAAGAAATGTGGTTTACAGTAAAGCAGATTTTAATAAAATTACCTCCTGTGAAGCGTCATGGGTTGCAGAAGTAGTATAACATGTTGTGGCTCGTACAGCAACTACAAACCAGGACGGGTTGCAAAAGCCAGACGGCATGTCATGCCTGCTTCAGCAAGACATTAATTAACTAAATAGTGCTCACTAACTGTTAATGAAACCTAGAGAATAAGGACACATGTTATGGGGCTCAATTCCGTATCCTAGGTTTACTCAGGAATGTCTGGCCGATGGTCTTTATTGCCCGCTAAGAAGTGTGGAGGGAAGAAAACAATTTACAATTTATACTTTTCCCTCCCGTCCAGGTAAGTAACTACGGACTCCGAATTCAGATTTTGTTGATTTATAACAAAGCCAGACACAACAGAATATAGACACACCTCAAAATCAAGGTGTAGAGGTACATGAACACTAATACAGAGCCCAATCTACGAATAAAGTTCATACGACCCAATAGGCACAGAACCATAAATTCCAAAATCAGCACACAGCGGAGTATAGACACTGCGTCCAGATCCTTTTTCATTTGTATTTCCGAATTACAGAATAATCTGTCCCTACTCTACTTCTAAAGTGGCATCCCTTCCTCGTTTCCCAGAAGAGTTTTCCCTAAAGGTGTCAGCACGTGTTGACTTCCTAAGAAGTGCACTCACGTTAAATGGGTCAAGTAGCGTAAAGCCACAGAGCTCGTTCCAAGATGCTCTCCTTCCTCAGTCAAAAGCAGAAGTCCTGCATATCTGTCCCTGTGCCTAATACAAAAAGACAAAGTTACACCCCCAACGGGTCACATGGTTCAATTAATTTCACAGCTCTGTCCGACAACCTTGGTTCCCAAGTTTCACCAGGCACGGAAGGTGTCCTCCCTTCTCTCTGTCCGCGCTCTTCAAAGGCATTCCTTTCCTCCCATGTATCTTCTTAAATCTAAAGTAACAAGGTCAAATTCCTGCACCTGCAGTAGGGGTGAAAAGAAACCTTTCTACACACATAAATTTTAATTAATTCCTGACCTAAGAGCAAACGAGGAGAAATGAAACCTTTAAGAAAACGAAAGTTAGGCCTACATTTCTGGCTAACCTAAGAACGTTCTTTAAAATGCACTCGTTATACAGGCCTTTATATGAGTCTTATAATAGTGAATACATTTGGTTTACCTACTAGTCATTATATACGTGCACAATTACATGATTTCTCTAAATACATGCAAAATACTAATCAATCCTGTAAAGAGTGTCACAATTTCATTCTATAGATTTTCATATGATGATATATAAACTTCATTTTAATATGCACAACCTTCAACCAAACATTGAATATATATGAGTGCAGTCCGTACACGAGTATAATGCACCCCTTAAAAATTTAAGAGCGTCAAGCGCTCTATCACATGTAAGAGGGGCCGTCCTCATGAGAGGTAATAACAAATGAGGGAGGTTCTAAGGAGGGGCTACTAAGCCTATTCACTAATCAAAAGCCATAATTCACAAAGGACAGTAAGAGGAGCCGCCTGAAAAGATGGGCGGAAAATGGGCAGAGCTTAAAGTCCATACCTGAATATAGCATGTCTCGAAGAGACAGCGCAAGCGCTGCCTAGGCGAGACCCAATAAACAACCGCTGTTGTGCTCATCTTGAAATAAATAGACAGCGCCACCATGTGGCAGACTATCATAAGTGCTGGTGCTGACAATTAAGTGCCAGTGCTGGGCACCGGATGTCACGAGCTCATGTTAAGCACTGATTGCTCAAAAAGAAATCACCCACCAAGCACAAGGAAAAGGGCAGGTCCCACATTATACACATGCGTGGAGATTTCACTACTAAACCCAACATGCCAATGTGGACCTGATGGTGGGCAAGGAAGAGGTTGGGTTGAGCCTTACCCAGATTTCATATCAACTCTCTAGGGACAACCAGACATTGTGGAAAACTCCATGCCTTCTTGATGACCAACGACCTTTATTTTCTTAACAGTTGTAAACCCTTGGAGTCCCCTGCACACTCTACTCTCAGATCAGGCAATTGGGAGAGTCTAATTGATCATATATTCATTAACTCAGATTTCTGGGATCTGGTTGAAGAAATGAAAGTTAGAAGAAGAATCAAAAAGCGACCATCACCCAAAAATAGTCTTTTTTTCCCCATACAACTGATGGAAAAGCATCCTGCTAATGGACCACAGCAACTTCTCCATGAAACCAAGGAGGAGAAATATTTCCTGAAACAATACTTTCTCTAAAAAGCTTTATGGACAAGCGGCAGGGATTCAAGGGTCTAAAGCATATGAGGAACTATTAGACTGAAAGGAGACCCTAAGCCATTCAGACATTGGAATCCCTGATAAGTTCAACACGCACCTTGAGTAAATGTCTGAGTTCCATGTTTGATCCCAGGAATCTCAACACTGAGAGCCATATTTATGACACAGTTTGCGTCACTCTTGCATCACTCTTGCACCACACAACATGGTGCAAGAGCGGTGCAAACCTTAAGTCAGATTTTTGAAGCCATGCAAAGCCACTTTGCGTGGCTTCGAATGGCTTTAAAAAATCGTGCATAATGCAACGCAGCACAAATTGCTGCATTGTGTTACTCCACCCTGGGTAGGTGTTCCATGGCATCGCGTGGGTGTTCCATGGGTGTTGCGTGGGTGTTCCATGGGCGTTGCGTGGGTGTTCCATGGGCGTCGCGTGGGTGTTCCATGGCATCGCGTGGGTGTTCCATGGGTGTTGCGTGGGTGTTCCATGGGCATCGCGTGGGTGTTCCATGGGCGTTGCGTGGGTGTTCCATGGGCGTTGCATGGGTGTTCCATGGGCGTTGCGTGGGTGTTCCATGGGCGTTGCGTGGGTGTTCCCACACAACTCCCATGGTTTTTGATGCATTCCCAGAGTTACAAGACCTTGTAAACCTGGGAACGCGCAAAACAGATTCATCTCCCCAGGAGAGGGCTAACAAGGAGAAATATCTTTATTTCTCCTTGTTACTTTCCTCTTTCTATGTGTGCTGCATTCTGCAGCACACATAGAAAGATGAATATGCCTCTAAAGATTGTTTTTGTGCATGAAAGTGTCCCTTCTTGCACGAAAACAATCCTGCAAGCAGCGCAGACACTCTTGCAAGGGTCCTCGTGGTGGCGCTAGGCAGCCCCCGACACAGGGGGAAAGGACAGCAATGTGCTCTATGCCTTAAATATGACACATTCCTGCCCTTTCCCAGTGACGCAGCGCAGCAAGGTGACTTGCTGCACTGCGCTGTGCCACAAAGGTCATAATATGGTCCTGAGGGATTAGATTCGGAATGCACAAAACTGAAGCAGTTCTTAGCAACTGCGCTAAAAAATAGACACCGCGTAGAGCTGGTGAGGCTAAAGTCAGCGAGGCAAGAATACAAACATCTCATCATCACATGCAAGAAGACGCACCTCAATATAAAAGTCTGGGGCTTATTCTCAAGGACTTATCGCCGAGTTAGCGGCACTTTATCGCAGCCAAAGTTGTGATAAATTTATCGCCCCATTCACAAGCTGGTGCTAACAGCCGATATCACCAGTTTTCCTGCGATAGCTGCCGCAAAAAACATCGCCACGGATGACACCGGCAACTAACGCTAATGAGATGCAGAGTAGGCGTTCCCGTGCAAAAACCCGCGGAAACACCACTTCGCAACATTCTCAACGACCAGCCAGATCGGCGATAAGAATCAAAAACATGCAATAAGGCGCGTTAGCAGCAGGGATTTAACACCTGCTCCTACCTGGTGTTAAGTCGGACGACAACCTGCACCATGAAAGGGAGCCCAGCCCAGAGCCCCAGCTGAAGAACAACAAATGCCATGGAGCCACTCACCATGCACCCCGGAGCCCCGAGAGGGCCACAACACCCACCACCACCACACCCAGGCCCCCACCCCCTCCAGAACCTCCCTGGCCCTACCCCGGGCACCCCCCCGGACAAAGATATGTCACATCTACCTTACAAATTCATGAACACAATAATTCGCCTGATGTCGCACAAGTACAACAATTAACATTCATGTGTGGTCAGAAAAAGGAAAAACATTCACACATCCTAGAATTTCAAAAATAATTATTTTATTCAAATTCAACTCAACACTAATAATTGGAAGAGTCATGGCGGGTCTTCTCTGGACAATCTGTCACAGCCTGAAAGACAAAATTGAAGATAAGAAGGTGCGTCATGCGCTCAATAAAGGACAGAGAGAGAGAGAAAGAGAGAGAGAAAGAAATGGAGAGAGAGAGAGAGTGAAAGAGAGGGAGAGAGAGAAAGAGAGAGAAAGGGGGAGAGAGGGAGAAGGAGAGAGAGAGCAACAGAGGGAGAGAGAGACAGTGAAAGAAAGAGAGGGAGAGTGAGAGAGAGAAAGAAAGAGAGAGAAAGATAGAGAAAGAGAGGGAGAGAGAGAGACAGTGAAAGAAAGAGAGGGAGAGTGAGAGAGAGAAAGAGAGAGAGAGAGAAAGATAGAGAAAGAGAGGGAGAGAGAGAGAGAGACAGTGAAAGGAACAGAGGGACAGGGAGAGACAGTGCCGACACTGCGCACCCAGGCCCCACTGCTCACCTGCTGCCACCGGTGTGTCTCCAACCACGTGCCAGTATACACTGCAGTCCACCAGGTCCCTCATCTGAAACAGAGTCCACAGCTAATGATGGCAGAGTACACATCATTGCACACAGCAACATTGCTTGGCCGCCCCTGCGCACACAGGCTGCTGCACCCCAGCCCCTCCCGCCACACAGCGGGGATTGCCCGCCCCTGCACACCCAGGCCTCACTGCTCACCTTCCGCCACCGGCGTGTCTCCAAGAGGGCCCACCACGTGCCGGTGCAAGCTCCAAGCCCGGGGCCCGCGACCTTGGCAGCCTCCACATCATGCAGCCCCGCACCGCGGTCCACCAGGTCGCACACTTGATTCTGGGTCTTGATTTTGCAATGGCAGAGATCATATCAGTGCACATGGCATCATCGCAGGCTGCACACCCGCTCAGCTCTATAGGTGCCACGAACTCTGTGAACCGCGAGGCAATGCCACGTGGCGGTAGGCCCGCGCTGCCCGCTGGCTCAGGCCTACACTGCGGTCCACCAGGTCGCACACTTGATTCTGGGTCTTGATATTGCAATGGCAGAGACCATATCAGTGCACACGGCATCATCACAGGCTGCACACCCGCTCAGCACTTTAGGTGCCGCTAACTCAGGGCACAGAAAGTCACCATCCCATGGCGGTAGGCCCGGGCCGGCCGCAGTGTAAGCGGTGCCACCGACTCCATGCAACGCAAGTCATGGACCCTAAATGATTGAGTCTCGTCATAGGCCAGTCGGACGCAGTCATGTCACCTCCGGCAGTGGGGAAGAACTGGGACACGTAGCGTCGTCGTCCCCCCCTTTATACCTAAGCCGAGTGGGCTGGCTCGGCGTATGCCAGGCCAGCGTAGGGGTGTGAACAATTATCCCTGGCCTCTGGGTGTGGTTCATATCTGGGCTGCACAGGAAATGCGTGAGTCTCTGTTGCTGTGTCTGCGTCACACGGCCCGCAATCGACAATGTTGCAATGTTGCATGCAGCCGGAGGGCGTCCGCGCACGAAGGGATTGTACAAGGAGCACAAGGCCGCTCGGGGTCTTGGCTCATACATGGCAACTTTTGTGTGTGTTCATCGCTTTTGGTGCACCATAAGCCCAAGGCCTAGCCTCAATTGCAGCGCGATAGCCACATCACATTCCCAGGATACAAGCAGTAGTCTGACTAACATTAGGGATGAAAGCCCCTTTGTCTCAATACAGAAGGCGGAAGGACATCTGCACCTCCGACCTTGGAATTGCATGCGGCAGGCACCCCCTGAGAGAGATACCATGGCAGATGATGTCGACTCCCACACTACACACAGCGCTAATGAAAGATCAACGTATCCACACCCCACACACAGAAGTGCTTGCTCGAGGTACTCCTGCATGGAATGGCCTTGACACTTACGTACAGGACAACCCATAGGTACAAACTTTGCACACTCATACGACTCATTGCTCCGAGCTGTGGCATATCATCCACATAACAGCCGCAGGTCAGAAGAGTGCCGGTTCTACAAGAGCGAACAACGCAATGTCAGAACATCCCAGGCACATGCACAACCCCTGTCACGTGGAACTGTACCGTGACCAAATGCTGCATTTGTTGGGGGCACTGCCACTGGCAGTGTTGCGCATCAGTTACCGTCTGAGCTTCCGTCTTGCGTATGTCACCTGCGTCCAGCCCTGGTTCCACTGTCGATCATGCATATTCGAGTGGCCCATGGATGTCTGCCTATCCAACACAACGGTAGCTGAACTGGATTATGACATGTGTGTGCGCCCCCTGTTGGACCATGACCAGGAGTGTAACCGTGATACCCGTTCATGGGATGCCTTGGTATGTGGCGTATGTGCTGGCAGTTGGGCATGTGAGATTGCACAATTCCTCGTGTGCAGTGACCACATCAAAGCGCTCCCCTAGTGGCCTGTGTTGCGGATTGGTGAAACGGCGTGGACGGAGCACATCTGTCCAGACCAGCTAATGGATTGGCTCGCCCCCGTGTTCGTTGAAGTCGACAACGACGTACTCTTGGAACTGATTGCTCACGAAGCTGCGATCGCTTTCATGGACGAGTAACTACGTTCCTGCACAACAGATTGTAACCCATAGCACAGGTCCCAACACCCTTTTGCATCTTGGAGAAATGGACACATATCCCACCATAACAGTGGACATGGCTGCATTTGCCTGGTCTCAGAATGCATGTGCGTGCAAGACTGCGGGTTGACACACACCTGTGCAAGGTGAGTGGACAGCGGCGCCTGGCAACGTTCCTCAACCTGACACACCACTGGAGGGAGAGTACACACATGGCAATGAAGTACTACATGTGACCTTGTTGGACTCCTTCACCTGCTCACTGTCAACAGAGCAGACAGTCAGTGCAGTCCGGTGGTACAGGACTATGCAGATCCCATGGGCTGTGAGTGGTGCAATGAGCATTCGCCAAATGAAATGAAATGAAATAGAATTTATATAGCGCGATGGCTACCCTGAGGCCTCCCAGCGCTGCGGACGAATACAGAGAGACAGGCAAGGAGAGGATTAGGTACAGACAAACACCTCATGACTCGTCCAGCAAGGCAAGGCGGGCTGAGACCGTTGGCATCCTTAATGATTGGTGTTCATTTGTGCATCCCCATGTCTTGCACCTCTACATGTTCCTTTGCTGCCTGTTAGTGTATGATGCATTGGTCTGCATGTTGTGGCCCTTGTCTTGCCTGTACTGACACGCACATGCTAATAAAGTGTACGCAACTTCACTAGTGTTCAACTGTGATGAGTGTTGATTAGCATGCCAAATCGTGTGCCTCAATGAGCATTGTCCGTACACAGGGAGGGACTGACTGACGCATTTCACTTAGGGGTGAGTCCCTATTGCCAGCTCCACCTCTGTGAGCCAGACATTGTGGTTGGGAGAGTTGCTGGTAGACCTGTGCGCTTACGTGTCTTCAGCAATGTGAGTATGGTGTCCAACTTCTTGCCATGTGGATCAATGTGATCCATCAAACCAGGCTGTGTCCACACAGTTGAGTGTGTGTAGGTATGCGAAGAGATGTTCTGTTGTCACATGTGATGTGGGACACTACTTTAGGCCTCCTACCGACTTTGACATTTTTACACACAGCCCTATTTAATACATGGACGTGGTGCTACGTTGGGGGGTTGCGAGATTGTTGTTCATGATCAATGAGGCCACAGCTAGTTTACACCTTCACAGTCATCTAATTGGCCATGTGTGTCACGGTCAAACATGCGCATTGACGTCATTTCCCAGGGTGTACCTTTTTGTGCAATCAATGTCCCTACAGTCATCCATACTGTTATACTTGATTGAACATAGACATGACACATCTGTGTGATTAGGAATGTTTTATTCACATCCTGTGGAGTGTCGGAGCTGGAGCAGTACATGGCCATGCACACCCCACATTACATGGTTGCCCAGTGGAGGGCCAAACAGAGTCCTTTAGGGAATGACAAGTTACTCGGTAGAGGAAGGGTTGAGTCCGCAGCCTGTTTGCTGTGTCATTGGTAACCAGAGCAGATATGGCAGTCCATGTCGGGGTCCAGGTGAATGTCGCAGAGTGTTTCGGGGGACAGTGGAAGGTGTTGTACCAGGGCATGATGCAGAGGGCTGTACCAAGCAGAAACATATGGCGGGGGATGAATGCTACAACCTCCTTTTTGACACAGAGTCATTACCATCCACATCTTCGTCCTCTGATATGTCTTCTGTGTCAGGTGTGCCAGGTGTGTGTGGTGGTGTTATGGCTGCATCACTGTGTGCCACTGACACATCAGGGGGCGGAGGTGGTATGGCTGCATCACTGTGTGCCACTGACACATCAGGGGGCGGAGATGTGTGTGTCGAAGTTCCTGCAGCAGTCATTTGGGACAGGCTCTGTGGCAGCAATGGGAAGATGAGGATCTGCAGGGCATGGAAGATCCCCGCTACATCTCGCTGGTGTTCAGCCGTGGCAGCCACCCTTCCTGCCTGCATCCGCTCCATGTTCTCCATTGTCCTCCGCATCTGTGCCAACTCTGTGCTGTCGTCGCTGGAGCCTCTCTGACTAGACAGTTCTTGTATCCGAGTAATGGCTCCAGCGAGGTCAGCCAAGGATTGTTGTAGGTCATGGAGCGGAGTGTGGGTGTCCGTTAGGGACTGTAAGTGGTCCCTGATGGGACTAAGACACCCACGTATGGCATCTAGTTTGGCTGCCATGAAGTCGAAACCCACCCACACCTGTTCAGCCAGCCCCCTCTGGCAGTCTGACACACGGCGTTGGGATGCCATGTGTTCTTCGGTGAGGTGCTGGGAGCCAGCCGTGGTGGTGGGTGCTTCCTGCTGTGTGGTATGTGCAGGGGGTGGGATCACCTCGATGCGGCTGGGCTGCCCTGCTCTTGGAGGTGGGTTGCGGAGGCTGTCCACGAGCCGTTGGAGGGTGTCGGAGCAGATGGCCAGGGGGCCTCCTCATCATCACTGAAGAGATGTTTGGTCTACTCTGCAGGAGGTGTTGATTGTCCCTCTGCAATGTGAAGGGGAGATGCAGGTTAACAGTGTGTTCCATGTATGTGCACGCATTGTACATGTTTACATACAGACTGCATGACAATGTACATTGTGACTGTTTTGGAGGAGCTGGGTATTTGATGGGAGACAGTGGACATTTCGACTGCATGACGGATATTAGGTTGTACTTGTACATTATCATCTGACAGTTTCCTGCTATGCCTGATGTGGTTGGCCAGTTTCTACGCACATGCGGCACCAGTTGTGTCCTCTGTTCTGTGGTGTGAGTGTGGCACTTTGTACCACATTGTCGTCAATGTTGATGTGCTGTGATTGCTGTGTGTGTGCTGCATTGTGGGAGAGTCGCCCCTGCAGCTCTGATTTAGCGGGCCCTTATCCCTTTGAGGCGGTGTGCCTTTGACTTGTGTGCTTTTACGGTGCTCAGATGTTGGCAACTTGGGTCATTTGTGTTCTTTGATGGATTTTGGACTCTTGTGCATTGTTTGTCTGCAGATGTGTTGTTGACGTCAGGGGTTGTATATGCACGTGGATGTGTCAGAGTGTGACCTGCTCCTTTGGGGGTGTTATCCACACTGGGCCACCTCAGTGTTGTGTCGTGCACCATGTCATGTATTTTGACTGCAGCCATGCTATTGGTCATGCAGTGTCACTTGCATTGTCAGTGTGGCTCACAGAGCCGCTGCTTTGCTGGGTTCAGCACATGTGCATGGGTGGGTTGTGAGATTGGTGATGGGGGTGGCCATTTGTGCACATGGTGGACGGGGGCCTACTTGGTGTTTCTATGTGTGCTGCAGTGTGCCAAGGCCATCAGGGACATGTTCCACAGTCATTGTGGGTGTGCAGTGTGCTACTCATAATTGTGCATGTGTGCCATTGTGCTCATCTCCCCCCGCCCCCCCAGTCCCTGGTCGTTACTCACCCTGTTGCTGTTGGGTCAGGTCATAACGAGCAGTGTCCAGACCCCCAGCTCCTTGCACCGTCCCCGCACTGATGACTGTGGCCACCATTTCCTCCAGCTCATCCAGCTCCTCCTGTGGCGCAGGACTCCCACCTCCGGTCGCCGTTGCTACCTTCCGGTTGGCAGCGAGTTTCTGCTTGGTTTCGCTTTTCACATCATGCCAGCGCCTCTTGACCTCCTCCATTGACCTCCTCAACACACCGACTGCATTCACGTTGTTCACGATGGACTGCCATATTTCCGTTTGTGTTGCCGATGACACAGTGGAGGTGACGAACAGTTGTTGGTAGTGTTCTGTCACCTCCGTGACGATGATCCGGTTTTCCTGCGGACTGAACCCCGTCTTCCTCTTCCTCATCTCCTTGCCCTTCCCCGGCCCCAGGGTTCCTGGCTGGTCATCTGTGGGGCTTGTGGGGTTCGTGTTGTCCTCTGCACTCGGTCCGGGTGCGCCCATGGTGCTACGCAGTTACATTTTTTTCTCTATTTTTTTCTCTGCTTTTATAGTGCATTCTCACGCATGACGCGTGGGAATCGCAGGCCTGTTGCTGGTTTTCGCTGATTTTTGTATCGCCATTGGGGACATCGGCTCTTTTTTCGCGTTCGTGTTTCGCATTTTTTCTGTGTCTTGTTCATTTTAACGCGGGCATTTGTCGCGTTATCATGAGACTATCGCATGGTGCTGCCGGGTTGGGAATACTGCATTCACACGGTGTTATTTTCCCATGATAGACTGCGATGTGAGAAGTTGCGTTAAGCGAATTTGGTGATAGTTAACACACGTTCTTGAGAATATCCCCCTCTGGGCGTTACTCAAACAGACAGTGAAAGATAAAAACAACAGGAGCTTTTGGGAAAGGGTTAGCTGTGGTTTGAGGGTCCAGCTCGAAACTTGGAAACCATCATCACCTCCTCTGCTTGGGTCAAGCACTTTGCAATGATGTATGAAACTACAGCATCTTACAGACCATAGAGTCTTGAGGCCCATTCACCTAAGTTCTAGTGAGAAAGAAACACAACCTTCCAGATCAGCAGCCATGTCCATCAAAAAAGCTAGTGAACCTCATTTTTATTTCACTGAAGAAGAAACCCGAGCAGCCATCCTCAACCAGGAGCAGAAGAAAGTCCCTAGTCTGGACAGAGTGCCACTTGATGTCTACTGAGACAATGTGCCAACTTGGGCAGTGGCCCTAACAATGGTGTTTAATGAAGTTTGGGACAGTGAGGTGGTTCTTGCATTGTGGAAAACTGCAATTATTGTCCCCACCACAAAAGGATCTCCACAATGACCCGGCAAACTATTGCCCAATTTCTTTACTCAGTGGAGCGGGAAAGATACATGGGAAACTGCTACTCACTCACTTGGAAGCCTGGGCAGAACAGAAGAGGATGCTATGACCTCTACAAGCCAGCTTTAGAAAAGCAGAAGGCACAGTCAATCAAGCCTTGAGGCTGTTTAACATATGCATGAAACATGCACACATAAAGAGCTCAACTTTTTTCATAACTTTTATCGATCTGAAAGCAGTGTTGGCTTCTGTTGACACATCCATCGCATGACAGAGTTTGCTCAACCTTGGCCGTTCAGACAAGTTCATGTCTGTCTTAAAACAAATAGCCATGGTAAAACAGTCTCAGGGAGAGATGGTCCCAAAGGGGAAACAACGCCGAGCTTTGAAATGTCGATGTAAGGCAAGATGTGTCCTTAGACCGCTCCTATTCAATCTTTTCATCAATGATGTCAATAAAAGCCTTCTAACTCTGAACTTGGATGCTCCAACCATTGGGGGAGATAAAATACTGATTCTCCTATTAGTCAATGACGCTGTTCTCCTGTCCTGCACTGGATTATTGATGCACAATCTGCTCAAAGGATTCGAGGATTACTGCGCAAAGAACAATGTAATGATCAACATGCTGAAAACCAACTTCTTGATTTCAAACTCAAGGGGCAACCCAAAGAATATATTTAAAATGTATGGCAAGGCCTTATGCAGGTTGACCATTATGACTATTGGGGATTAGACTGGACGAGAAGCTGTTGTGGACTAAGCCGTTAATAAAAACTGAAGCTACATTGAGCCAGTATGTCAAGGCCATCTTAAGACTCGCCAACAAGTGCAGTCGTAGACTAATTCCACCTGCCTTTCAAGTCCACCAAATGAATCTGTGGCTGCAAGACCGCATGGGGCAGAACTTTGGGGTTCAAAAAGGCTACTGGGGTGGAAGGCTGGAAAAGGATCTTTACGCAGCCTAATTCATCTAGGACCCGGGACTTCTACTGCCATGCTTAGGATGGATCTGGGCAAGAAGACTATTGAGACTACGCTGGCGTTTAAACCACTCTTGTGCTGGGTATGGTTCTGGACAAACCCAGGGCTGGCTGTTTGCATAAAAGCCATGCGTGAAATTTGGACGAGTAGCAACTCAAACAAACTGCCCTTGATCAGTCCCTCTGCAAGTACTCTAGTATTATTATATAATCTTATAAAGCACACAGCTACCCAAAAATGGTTTCCCAGCATCTATCAACTTACGCTGTGCTAAAGGGGGTGAACGTATGACACAAGTCTTGGATTTTAAACCCTGCACCCATGTTGAACAGAATACTGACCGGCTATTTCCAGAATCGAAAAGGTCGCTGTATATACATTTTAGCTTATGTCTATTGCCAGTAAAGATCTATACCAATAACTGGTCCAAGAAAGCCTCAGGTTCAACTACTGTGGCAAACAAGGAGGTGATGGAATCATTTTGCACCTTGTAACTCCTTGAAGCAATGGGGTTATATTTACAACCTTTTTTTATTAAATACAATATAAGACATGGTACAGATGCTCTGACTTTATGCCTCCGAGTTGATTCTAATGTGTTTTTCGTTCCGGTGGTCTCTTACACCTATATCACTTGGAAAGCTACTAGAATCAACCTTTTTGACATGTTCCCTTCTGAATGAATCTCAGGGCTCTGTACTTTAGGATACTGACATTTTATGTCTCACCTTCTCTTTATGCTCTAACCCTATTAGAGGGAATCGACTCTGCATCGAATATCTTATGGAATTTAGTTGAGAAGAGTCAACACTCATTACATCTTCTAGTATTTGACAATATGCACTTTATATTAGATTATTTGTAGGCTTGGGAGTAGTTTGCAGAGTTCTACTCTGCAGAAATCCTACAAAGTGCCGAAAAAACTCCACCGCGCCCTGTGGAGTTCCACCATTGGCAGAGTCTGTTAAGTTGCACTGCTCGTGCTGATTTTCGCCGCCTGTAGTTTGTCCCGTACTGTAAAATCAGGGCAAGCGGCACTACACATCGCGCCAGCGGCCAATGCTGCTTTCTGCCACTCGAGTAGACATTCTAATCGAGTCGAGAGGCAGCTTCCTCAACTTGAGCAGCAGATTTCTCAATGCGAGTGGTCGAGACCTGCCATGACCTTCCGTATTGAGAAATCTCCGCCGGGAGGAGGTCCAGTGCGCAATTTTTTCTAACAAGCTTAACATGGCGAACCGCTCTACAGAAAAGCCTCCACCCCGCGTCACTTCGCAGAGTTTTGCAGAACTCCCCCGGAGTGGACCAAACTCTGCAAACTCCACCAGTGGAGTGGAATTCTCCACCCACCCCTAATTTGTTGCACATCCACACCCCTTTAATAGCAGATAAGATAGGAGAAATTAGACCTTGCAACTGAGTAACCTCCGAGGGATGTTAACTGTAATATTTGATAGAAGCACTTTATAACAGCGTTTTTACACCTTTCACCTTCCAACAACAGTACAGTAAAAATGAGCGAGCAGTACCAGCTCTACAAATTAAATTGCACTGAGCCTAATGAGGGCAAAATTCATAATATATTTTTAACGTGGGGGCGGAGCTTGCCTGGCTTCAAGATGGCCGCTTGGTAACCAAGCTCCGCGCTAACCGTCGCAACTATCCTTCAGGAATCCTGGCTACCTACTGAGGATCTCCAATATATCGTGGCGCCCCTGATCGCGCTGAACGCGTGAAGCAGAAAAACACTTTTGGTGGGTTTTTTGGCTCATCGGAAAGCTGTACTCGACGACGTTACAGAGCTGGGCAGAGCTGAGGCCTATTTGTTGCTGTGTGCTGCACAGCTGACCCTGTGTCGCGGGCACAAACTGGGTACCCGAGGAACCGTACTTGGCTGACGGCGTCGCTGATCGCGCCGAGAGAGGTGAGCGAGCGGCACGGCCGATCCCCGATGCCAGAGATCTGAAGCAGACTTGGAGAGGCGACCCTGCTTGGAGCCGTGCGGCTGGAAGGCGAGGTAGGGTCCCGGCTGGGCCCTTGCTCTGACTCGCTTGCAGGGCGGATCGACTGCAGGTGGGTGTCCGCCCGAACTGCTAGAAGAGGGGGGCTCCCGCAAGGCACACCGGCCCATAGGACATTGTGCGACCCAGCCTCGAGACCCTGTGGAAATAGGCCTGCAAGATAATTATCCATACGGGGCAGTACCGCTGCGAAAGCATGGTGTGCATCAGAGGCTGGAGCATGTGAACCGTGGACCTGCGGGGGACGCAGCGTCCGCCTGCATAGCTAGGGGTGTATGTAGCTGTGCCAGAAGACACTGACCAGAACAGCAGAGGGGGCATTGGAGCGTCAGGGTGGTTGCACAAACGCTCCATGAAGCCTAGATTGAGGGGGAACTGACGTTGGGAGGTTTCCACTGGTCCACCCTGTAAGCCCCACTACCGGCATAGAGACTGGAAAGTAGCGCGGTGAGGACACGACCCATGGCTGGGTGAACGGATCTGGGTGCTCTGACGGGGGCTGCGGGTGGAGCACGCTCCAAGACTCTCCAGAGACAAAATAGGGAAACCAGATAAAACGCAATCGAGGTTGCAATTTGAGCAATGCAAATTAGTCAGAAATAGAGAAGAACACACACAGAAAATGAGACTGAGGAGTGGGGGGCTGAGGGTCCGGAGCTGGGTGACGACCTGCGCAAAATATTTGAAACAATGCAACAAAGCCTATCAACTATAGATGGAAAGATTGACTCACTTTCGTACCGCATGGATCGCATGTCGGAACGAATAGATAAACATGCGGAACGAATCGACATGGTGGAGCGCAGAGTCTCAGAAGTCGAGGACCAACAGGTAGAAACCGCAAATGATTTGAAGCAGATTGGGAAGCTATTGGACACCCTCCAGCTCAAGACCGACGATTTGGAAGCACGCTCAAGGTGCAATAATCTGCGCATTGTTGGTTTGCCGGAATCCACCCCTACAGGCAACATGGAGTTATTCATGGAGAAAATGCTTACAACTCTAGTGGGCAGGGATAATTTTTCCTGTATCTTTGTTATAGAAAGGGCGCACTGTACATTGGCACCGAAGCCAATGCCTGGAGCTCCTCCGCGACCTCTTATAGCCAGACGATTGAATTACCGAGATAGGGACTCGGCCCTGCGAAAAGCAAAAGAGTTGAAGTCGCTGAGCTTTGAGGGATCTGAAATTTCGCTTTATCCGGACTTTACGATAAAAGTGCAGGAGGCGAGACAAAAATTTGTCCCAGTGAAGCAGAAGCTACGAGACTTAAAGATCAACTATGCAAGGCTTTATCCGGCTCGTCTGAGGGTCACACTTGACGGCAAAGCGAAGATATTCACTGATCCCAACAACCTACAGCACGTTCTCAAACAAATGACTAAGGCCAAACATGGCAGACAGTCACCTGAGGCGAGCGAAGTGGATGGGCAAAGCACCAGCACCCTAGATCACAATGACTGAGCGAGATGAGGCTCCTAAGCGGACAGAGCAGGAGGCCTTGGTTATTTCTATTGAATGTAAACAGTCTACCTGCGGAAGCTATTGTTATGTATACAAGCCCTCAAGGAAGGCGGTATTATAGACCTTCTAAAGTATAAGTCCAAGATACATTAACATTTAGTGAGGAGGGCATCAAAATATGTGAACACTTATTAACTGAGCACTCAAGAGCAAGAACTGGAGAAGCTATGTATGCATGAGATGCATTGCAGTATTCTAAATAGATTAGATTAAGGCACAGTTAAGGTAGCAGATTAGATATAAGAAACTTGACGGTTATGTGAATTGAGGATTTGAGAAGCGGTTGGTCACCTCCCTCCCCAATGTGTATAACACATCTAAACGGGAAGTTAAGAGGGGGCAATTTTCAGGGGGGGATAAGGGCAGGTATAATAAAAGCATGTCAAAGTTCGGGGGACAAGCCGTGGGTGGGGAGGAGGGTAAACTGGATGTGCAAGTTAGTGACAAAAATAGCCCAAAGAGTATATACAGGAAAAAGTTTGAAGTGCAGCAGAGGGACAGAGTAGGATTTGGTACACTATGAGCGAGAACGATGGCAGTAAACACCCCGATGAGGCACGAGCAACATTGATAAGTTTCCTAACATGGAATGTTAGAGGCTTGAATGATATGCGCAAAATACGCAAAGTGGTATCATATTTGTACAGACACCATGTTGATATAGCGATACTGCAGGAGACCCACCTCACGCCCAGCACGGGGCTGCTCATGCGGAGGAGAATGAAGGGGGATTGTATAGCAGCTGGATTCACATCACACGCACAAGGAGTATTAATATGGGTCAGGCAGGGCTCTAATATCACACTTCAGTCAGAAGAAACGGATCCGGGAGGCAGATACATTGTAGCTCTCTGCCGCAAGGACACCTTTTGTGTACGGCTGGTGGGGATATATGGGCCTAACTATGATGGCCCCCAATTTGATCAAACTCTACATAATAAAATTGCTACATATGCGGTGATGCCCACACTCTGGGGAGGCGATTTTAATTGTGTACAAGCCCCGGACCTAGATAGGTCAAGAAGCCCAGTTCTGCTGCGCTCAGCAGCAGCTAAGGCTATGGCAGCTATAGCAGAGGCGGAGGGTTTACTGGATGTATGGCGCTATCGCCACCCCCAGGGGAGGGAGTACAGCCATTACTCATCAGAATACGATATACACAAGCGCATTGACTACTGGTATGCCACACGTGACCTGGTCCCACACATAGTGGAGTGCAAACACTTGGCCGGCACATACTCTGACCACTCCCCAATTACATTACAGATAAAATTAGAAGAGTTCACACGTAGAGCCCGGATGTGGCGGTTCACGCAGTATTCGCTGTTAGACTCGGCATTTAGAGAAGAACTTTCTCAGGAAATAGATCGCTATTTTAACAGTAACATTGGCAGTATCCCTAAGATGGCTACCATATGGGAAGCATTTAAGGTTTATATTCACGGAGTGGTCATATCCAAGCACTCTGGAGTGCTCCGCTCGATTAGAGGAAGGTTACAGAAATTGGAAAGGGAAATAGCTGACCTAGAGAAGGTAATGCTTAAAGCCTCCACCCCGGAGACTCTGGGCCTTATAAGGGGGATGATAGATGAATATAACGATGAAGCACTAGCGGAGGTAAACCATTTGGGTAAATATGCGACTGCTAGAGTATACGGAGAAGGCGAGAGACCCAGCGCCACTCGAGCCGCACTGACTGAGCCAGCAAAAGGCACTAACGAAATAGCGGAAATAGTTGACCGCCAAGGAGCGATGATCCGCGATGCTGTGAAAATAGCGGATAGATTTTGTGAATATTATACAGCACTCTACACATCCCGCCCCCCCCGAGTGCAGAAGAAATAGCGGAAGAGTATTTAGCATGCATCAAAATTGCTGGTTGGCTGACACCCAAAGGGGGAGACTGCTGGCACCCCTACGTCCAACTGAGATTACAGCCGCGCTTAAAGACATGCCTAACCAGAAAGCACCTGGCTCGGATGGGCTCACGGTCGCTTTTTATAAGGAATACCAGGACCAACTAATACCGCACTTAGTAAACTTATTTGAAGAAATGGCCGGAGATGGGGCTATGCCCCCCACTATGAGAGAAGCAATATTAATCACGCCGTTAAAGCCAGGTAAACCAGCTGATCAGTGTTCATTGTACAGACCACTGTCCTTGCTAAACACTGACACGAAACTTTATGTAAAGGTGTTCACAAACAGACTCGCTCCTCTGCTCCCCCTGGTTGTAGCTCCCGAACAGTCAGGATTTGTCCCGGGCTGGTCACTCACTAGTAATCTGCGCACGATATTTTGCACAATTAGGAGCCTTGACCCTACAATCAGAGCTGCAGCAGTATTTCTGGACGCCGAAAAGGCCTTTGATTCGGTGGAGTGGGGGGTTTTGATTGCTGTGCTTAAACGAATTGGAGTTGGGGAGGCGTTCATCCAACTAGTTACAGTATTATACGCTCAACCCACTGCGTGAATACATGTGAACGGGCTGTTTTCTCTCCCCATAAGTATCACTAGAGGAACTAGACAGGGTTGTCCGCTCTCTCCTCTGCTGTACGCCCTAACAGCAGAGTCACTGGCCTGCGCCCTGAGGGAGTATCATGGCCGCCGCGGATTGCGGTTCCCGTTATACACATTAATAATATCTGCGCATGCAGATGACACCATGTTATATGTACGCAACCCCGAATGGAATTTAACTCCTATCTTAAGGGAAGTGGAACGATTTGGCCTACACTCAGGTATTAGGATAAATTGGAGTAAGTCGTTAGTCTTTCCACTAACTAAAAATACTACTCCACACCAGGCGGATTACCCAATAAAGTGGACCTCAAATCCAATAAGGTATCTGGGCGTGCAGATACATACAGACCCAGAAATGGTGGTTCGGGAAAATTACGGACGAGCCATACAGAAACTCACAGAAGTGATAGAGAAATGGATTAGATTGCCATTGTCATTACTAGGGCGCATATTGCTCATGAAAATGATCGTTCTCCCCAGGCTACTGTTCTTTTTCGTAAATATTCCAGTCCCACTACCACAGATCTTTTTCCGCACATTACGCACCCTAATGATTAGGCTCGCCTGGGTCAGAAAGCAACCGCGAGTGCAATGGGAGACACTGACTAAGCCATATTCAGCTGGGGGGCTAAATGCACCCGATTTTGAAATATACTACAGTGCAGCACAACAAATACATGCTCTGCACTGGATACATGGCCCTCACGATGCTTCACATTTATATATAGAATGGGAAGAAGTAAGCCCTATGACTCTCCCGCAATACCGTATTGGTAAAGCACACAGGAAAGATCATGTCATAGATCCTGTAGGAACTACACAATACCAGTTTCACAGAGGGGCAGGACTGCGAACGAACAAACTATTGTATTCCCCTAAACTGCCTATAGAGTGGTGCGAGTGGCTACAGAACCAACAAGATAAGGCATTCCTACACGCAATGCACATGCTAAAAATACGTAATATGGGGGACTTTTTCACCAAGGGAGAGGTTAAGAACTGGGACCAATTGCAAGATGCAACAATGGTACCTCCCCAACTTGAGAGATACCACTTTCACAGGGCGAGGCATGCACTCCGAGAGGTGTTGGGAGATAGTATGCAGGAGCCACCGGAATATGCAGCATTGACATACCTGCTACATGCACTCTCACCGCAGAGATCAATGTCGGTGCCATATCTGCACATCAGAATGGGCATTAACGTAACACATGCGAAGACCCTACAGGACTGGCGGGGTGAACTAGGGGTAGATATAACAGATGAGCAGTGGCTGTACTGCTGCGCTAGCACTCAAATTGTATCACAGAATGGCAGACATCGCCGTATACATTTTACATTTTTGCACAGAGTGTACTACACACCGGCCAGGTTACATAGATACGGGCTGAGAGAGGACGACAACTGTGACAGATGCGGGGCGACAGGGGCTCATTTCACACATCTGGCATGGGACTGCCCTGCAATTTAGGGGTGGGCGGAATTTGCGTAGTCGCGCTATGCAAAGCTCTGCAAAACGGTAAAAAATCTCTGCGAGCACGCAAAAGTTCCGCGAACACGCGGAATTGCTTGTTCCGCCCGTTCGCGATGCTTTTTTCCTGTTTGCGAACGCTGTTTGCTTGCTCGGGGAGAAATATCTCGCGAACACGCATTTTGAAAGCGCGAACAAGCAAAAAATTCCGCGAAGCGCGGAATTTTCAGTAATTCCGCGGAACGCGAAATTACCCAAATTCCGCGAGCGGAACGGAATTTACCACCCAGGCCTACAATCCATAAATACTGGTTTGAAGTTCTAGAGGCATTACAAGACATGGTGGAGACTCACATACCCATGACACCGCTAACTGCCCTCTTGGGGCACGTCAAGGCGATACCTAAAGGTGTTAGGAAACTGACAGCACTGGGCATATTAATGGCTAAAAGAAGACCAGCGATGAGATGGATAAGAGGCCCGGTATCCACACTTACTGAGCGGTGCACCGATTTGTCATATTGTAATACTCAATCTGATCATTATAACCCACTCATAAAAACACGATGCAGACCGAAGAACATTTGGGGTCCATATCAAGCATACCTCGCTGGCAGAGCGGTGCAGAGGGTCAGGACCGCACCGGAGTTGGCGAGACATGATCGCTGCTGGGACACTCTAGTGTGACGTGCTCCTAAGTGGCAGCGGCTGCTGTACAATAGAACGTAATTCGTGGATACAGCGGGAGGGAACCGACGGGGGGGCTGGTAATAGAATGGGGTCGGCTAGTATTGTGCTTGCATACCTGTACCATCTTAAGAATTATAATACTGTTGCTCATTCATGTACTGAGTGTCATAGTAATGTAACAGAAGGCACCAAGTAACGTGTATGTTGCACATGATATGAGTATATACTGAAGGGCTACTGTATCAATGACTGATTTATTAAAAAAATTAAAATAAAGGTTAAAAAAATGTATGTATATTTTTAACGTCTGACAGAAGCTCATTCTATTAGCTTATTTGCACAACTTTTTTACAAAACAAGCACTTCATGACAGCTTATTCAATTTGGGATTTGGATGCTGCATTCCATCGCAATCTTAGCCTTACGTGTCCGCACAAGAATTGCTCCTTTACACGAGGAAGAGATGCAGCTCGCTTACATTTGTAAATGTTTGTCGTGTCAATTTCGTGTTAGTTTAATGATCTGGTTGGCGCTGCTGGCTAGATGATATAAAATTTAAAATGCTAATGCAAGCCGACAGCATGGGTGAAATTGCAATATTTTTAGACTGTGGAATAATTAAGCATGTACCAGGAGTTGATTTGATAAAATGGATGAGGCTGATTGAAATTTTAAATGTTGTGTTAATTTAGGATTTATTTTGGGCTTATATTTGGAAGAAGCGCAGGAAAATATTATTTAAAAAAAAAAAAAAAAACTTACCTGATGCAACGTCCTCGCTTCAGACCTCTTTGTTACTGCAACCGGATGCTGGAATTCCCTTGCCCAATCCTGGTGCTGCTCACATGGAGCATGTGAGCAGCGCCAGGATTGGTGGGAGTGGCCTCACTCGGCACTCCACAGCGCCCTGGAGGCCTGCACTGTCTCTCAACCCAGCTGTCTTAGGGTTGAGAGGTTTAAAGTGCGCATGTGTGGCTGGCCCTCACAGGACAGCTGGCCAAAAAGACATGCAAACTTTAAACAGTGCCATACCAGCCCACCCTCCTCCCTGCTGATCGACATTCTTCAGTCACTCAGCAGCGACCCCACCCCCGTCCAGATGCTCTGCTCGGGACGGGCGGGATGAAAAATAAAATGGTAATTAATTACAATTTTATTTTTTATATTTGGAAGGACTTTTAAGTGGGGTAGCACTCCTCCACTCTAACCGAGGAGCTGCCCCTTGTCTGAGGTAGCACTCCTCCACTCTAACGGAGGAGCTGCCCCTTGTCTGAGGTAGCACTCCTCCACTCTAACGGAGGAGCTGCCCCTTGTCTGAGGTAGCACTCCAGTTACGGTGGAGAATTTCAAGGGGGTTTCTTGGTTTGTGCTTACTGAACCACAGTGACATTTCTATATTTTTTAGCAATGCTCTTCACCATCAACAAACAAATGACCTTCCACCTGCCGACCAGACACCTATGATCCACCTCCCTCTTCCTTGCAGACAACCCCCTGGATCCACCGAGCCAACAGCAGAGGACACTCGTTCTTGCACCTGGCAGCGAAAGCCCAGAACGACCTTCGTCTGCACATCAGGAATGCCGCATCGCTCTGGGAATTCAGAAAAGGACTCAAGACCTGGCTGTTCGAATGAACAGATCACCACGAAGCAGCTAGCGCTCCAGCGCCTTGAGACACTCACAGGTGATTTGCGGCGCTTTATAAATAATGATTGATTGATTGACTAGTCATGCACCCATTGATCTCTGCAGACGCCCTTTAGTCTTGAGCAGTGGGGTTTGGCCAAAGGGTTCACAAGCAGCATCTCCCACGCATGCTACCAGGGTCTTTTCTCGTAGTGTTTTTTTTGGTAAAATTGCAATTTTTACAAAAATTGGCATTTTCTGACAAAACAGTGATATTTTCCTTACAGATACAAAATGGCAGGTGTGTGATTGCGATTTCCAGGAAAATCACGATTTTACTGGAGCGATGCTTCTCAAGGGGGCAGACTAAAAAAAGGTGATTCCCTTCATCAGCCAATTACAATTCTCCAAATATTCAAATGTGATGGACAGAAATTGTGATTTTAAATGGTCAAGATATACAAAAGAATTAACTCTTTCAAGCTCACCAACACTTTTTTCAAATGCTAATATCTTATAAACTACTGAATGGATTTACACCAAACCCACTTTTTGCTAAGTCTGGTGTAAAATTTACCAGCTTTTTTTGCTGTAGCTGTGAGCAAAATTTCCTGAGAGCTAAAATGGGAAAACACAACTTTTTTGATCCCACCCCTTTAACCTTTTTTCCCTTGCACAGAGCCGCATAAAGTTTGTCATGCTGGACAATACCTGCCTAGACTAAGCAAGAGCCAAATTTGGTGCTGATCTGGTACAGTTTCAAAGTTGTCGGAAAATTAGAACATGGATTTTCAATAAAAATTGTGGCTGAACTATAACTAAACTTTGGCAACTGCCACTGTGGAATCTATATTGTAATACATAAAAATGATGGTTTTGCATATTTGTTAGTAAAGTTAAAGTCTAAAAATGTGGCAGAAATATTAACACATTCTAATATGTGCAGGGATATCATAGGCATCCAGACAGATGGATGGAAGGGGACCTAATGGCTGCTTGCAGAGTTTTCCCTAATGTTTGATGGATGGTTTGTAGTGTTAACATTAGGGTCCTGCTGTATCACTGAAGAAGTGTAGATATTTTTGAAATAATTAATATTGCTGTCTATAAAACATAGAGTGCAGTAATAACAAGTTGATCAAATATATGCGATGCGGATATGAGTGGTAAGGGAGTTTCACAAGGTGCCATGTGTATTAAGTTACCAGTATAATTAAAAATGGAAGGATGTATTTAGAGATATATCAAAGACAGATTCACTATACAATCATACACTTCAGATTTGACATTCAATACATGCTGGTCAAGGGAACTGAAACAAAAATATAAAAATAGAATGCAAATTCCCGACACTCTTGAGGACAGAAATACGGTCATACATATTGTAAAAATATTTGTAAAGATGTAGGTCTTGATTTTAAGTTTGACGGGTAGGTGGATACCCTCCCGGGTGATTAGTGCGCCACACAAATAAATATAACATAAAGGGTGGAGTATTATCCATCGGGATTGCAGAGGACATTGCCTCTACCATCTCGGGGGTTCTCCAGCTTGCAAATTTAGACCGGACCACCAGCCCTGCTGTCATCTCTCTACATTGAAAGTGCTAAATGTTTGGTGTATGCCCGCCATCAGTTTTGATGGTCGTACACAAAACTATTGACATTTTTTTGTTGTTTTTCAAATACAAGCTCCCAAACCAGGAGTTTGTTTTTGAAAAACAAAAAACTAATGACCCCCACACCCATGGGAATTTTTTTTTTAGTTTCAGGGTGTAGGGGTTGTTATTGGTTTTTGTTTTCATGACCTTCATTTCAAGGGTTTTTCTAGCACGGTAAGAACACAGTGGAGAAATGTGAAGCGTTCTCTTAATTTTTCAATGAAAAGATCTTAGAAATCGAAAAGGGAATTGCAACCGACAAGCATAGTTCACAAGCCACTATAGTCAATGATCGCCATCCCGTCGATGACCCTACATGCCAGGTGATGGAGCCAATGATGAACCTACGTTCCAAGACCAAAAATCAAGCTGTCTGGAGTGAGTTCAAAGCACTAACTGAGGAAGAGGTCCATAAGGTCTTACTATCTATGAAACCAACTTCACATTTCAACAAGCCCATCCCCTCCACAACACTAAATGAACTAAGTCACCTTGATTCTAAACTCATCCCTAAAACAAGGCAGTTTCCCAGAGTGCCTGAAGACTGGGCATGTAATGCCCCTCTTGAAACAAATTGGTGCTGACCCTACAATCCTGAGCAACTTTTGTCCTGTGTCAAATAGCCCCTTTCTAGCAAAATTGCTGGAAAAATGTGTGCACACCCAACTGAGCCAGCACATTGACTGATAATTCAACCTCCTCAACAAATTCCAATCAGTATTTAGACCAGGGCACAGCACAAAATCTGCCGTTGTCACATAATAGATGACACCCTTAAGATGCTAGACAACAACGGCTCTTGTGTACTCAACTTCCTAGACCGCTCATCGATGTTTGACCCTGTCAATCACAACATAACTACTAAAAGTACAAGAAAACCGAGTGGGGTTGTCTAAGAAAGTGCCCTCATGGTTTGCATGAATAGCTCACAACGCATCAAACTAGGCAATTCATTCTCTGACGCCGCACAGGAGTCTCTCAAAGGTCGACCAATTCCCCCCAAACTCTCTAACCGATACATAGAACCACTAACAGAAATCCTCAAACAATCGAACCTTGCATACCACATGTATGCAGAAGACACACAACTATACTTAGAGATATCCTCCCTAGATGATGTCATTCAACTAAATAATACTCTAATCAAAATTCAGTCCTGGCTCGCTCAAATAACCTCAAACTGAACCTCTGAAAACAGAATTCCTCCTTTTCTCCCCTCAAAACAGCTCCACACTCATCTAAGATTGGCTCAAACACCTAGATGCCCTCAACTGCAAGCCAATCATTATTGACTTAACGAAATCCCTTGGAATAATTCTAGACATTAACCTAAACATAATAGCTCACATCAGTGCTACCACCCGCAGTGCGTCATTCCAACTCAGATTACTGAAGAATTTGAAACCATTTCTGCCACCTCCAGACTTGAAACAAGCAGTTTAATCATTAGTGGTCTCCAAACTAGAATACGGTTTGGCGACCCTGTCAGGTCTGCCCAAAGCGAGAACAGCTCCACTCAAAACGACTCTTAATACTGCAGCAAGACTGGTAACAGTTAATAGACGCTTTGACCACATCACCCCATCGCTTAGGTATCTAGAGAGGCTTCCCCTCGAGGCAAGAACACAACTGAAAATTGCCTGCCTCACACACAACGCATTATATTTTAGCAAACCAAGTAACCTGGCAGAAAAGATTCGGATCTTAGGTGGCAGCTGCTACCTAAGAAGTGCAAACTCTCTCAGGCTTGAACCCCCGAGATTCAGAAAACAAAAAACTTACACACAATCCTTCTCCGGATCAGCAGCAAGGATCTGAAACTCCTTACCACCCAAGGTGTGTTCAAACCCATTGACCCACTTCTTAAAAAAAGAAGTGAAAAAGAGCCTAATAAATAGATTCCTAGCATAAACTTTCGAAGAGCCTCCCCCAGGGCACAACGGACGTCACAATGTCAGCAATATCTAGATTGATCAGAAGCACTTCCTTCACAGGAGAACCCCACTCAAACATTGCTCCCCTGGGTACCTGGATCTGAATAGTTTCAGAACAGCAGCAGAATATCCACCATGAAGAAGCTAGATCAGTGCCTAATAATGGAACGTCGGATGCTTATTTTGATATCAGTTTCAACAGCCCATTGTGTCTTTTACGTGTGATGTAGTAATCTATGTCTATTTTCTGTTCAGTCAATCTTATGTACAGCGCTCTGATACTATTGGGTCATGTTTGCGCTTTATAAAATATTCTAAATAAAAAATAAACAAAGGGTCTTAATATCCTCTCCCATCCGTCTATTATCCGTGGCCGATTCACAGGTTAGAGAACTGGTTGGAGCAGAAGAGGCGGTTGTGAGAGTTGGCAGATGGGCAGAGAGCACAGGTAATACGACATGATGTGAGTCATCACAACAAAGCGTGTGGATAACCAATGTAAGTATATGTTGGATTCTGGTAACATAATCATATACAATCAAGATACTATCATAGCAGTGTTGACGGATAGAAAACCAAGAGGTACAAAGTTTAGATAGAGGATGCTTCACAAACAAATGTATGACACAGCTGAGTGTGTGGTGGGGATGTGTAGATGAATGCGTTGGCTTTTGCCCTGCTGTGGTGGGTGTACTTCACTTCGGCAGATGCTGGCACTTGACCACAAACTGGAGAGCTCACAAGAGATGCATAAAAAGGACCCTTTTCATTAATAATTTAGAGAAAATAGGTATTAAAAACTGTGTGATTCAGTGTATTCTCTGATCGCATCTTTCAGTATTCTGTTACCCCATGTTTTAATATTTGCGTATCGTATGATTCAGTGTGTTCTCTTACTTGCATGTTTCAGTGTTCCCTTATCCCATGTTTCAGTGTTTTGTTACCGCATGTTACAGTGTTCTTGTACTGCATGTTTCAGTGTTCTCTTACCGCAAGCTTCAGTGTTCTCTTACTGCATGATTCAATGTGCTGTCTTGCCACATGTGTCAGTGTTCTCTTACTACATGTTTGTTAGAAATGGGGTTTCTGGTTGGCTAGGATATGCACCTAAGCCAGGCAGAGCCCACCACTCTAGTCAGGGCGAGTAAGTTACACACCAAAGATAACCTGTGCTTACCCCCGGCAGCTTGGCACAAAGCAGTCAGACTTATCACAGAGGCAATGTGTAAAGCATTTGCGCAACACACTCACACCAGTGACACAATGAATACACCACAAAAGAGACTCCACACAAGGTTATATAAAAATATTCTTTGTATTTTACAACACATAGACCACAGTTGCATTAATAACTTTGCCAACTAGGCAATAGTCATGTTATGGTATGGTATGTTATGTTATATTATATTGTTTTGTAAAGCGCACAGCTACTCAGCAGAGTGTCCCGGCGCTAGGCAGAGGGATACCATGTTATGGTATGTTATGTTATATTATATTGTTTTGTAAAGCGCACAGCTACTCAGCAGAGTGTCCCGGCACTAGGTTTTCAGTTTCCTCTTGAAAATATCCAGGCTGTGTACTAGCCGAAGGTGTAATGGGAGTCTATTCCAGTAGAGTGGTCCCAGATAGGAAAATGATCTCCCACCTATTCTGAGGTGACTAATGCAGGCACCCTTGCCAGGTTCGCCCAGGAAGAGTGAACGGCACATGCAGGGATGTAAGCGCTGATCCTCTTGCTGAGATAGGACACGCCCGTCCCGTGCAGGGCCTTGTGCATAAGGACCATGGCCTTAAAGACCACCCTCTTTTTTACCGGGAGCCAATAAAGAGCCCTCAGGTGAGGGGTCATGTGGGATCTAGGTGGGAGTCTGAGTAGCAGTCTCACCACCGAGTTCTGCACCACCTGCAGTCTCTTAAGGAGATAGTCTGGGAGACCGAGGTCCAGAGTGTTAGTCTCGTCGTGATCAGGGCCTGCACCACCTTTCTACCACCAGACTCAAATAGAAGAGGTAGGAATTTTTTCTGCATGCAGAACCAGACTAGGGCTTGAATCTGAGGTTGGAAGGAAAAAGATTTGTCGATTTTGATCCCTAAGTTCTTTACGCAGTTTTGTGGGGAACCCGGGTGCAGCAAGTTGCTCGGCCAGCAGGTTTCCACGAAATTGTGGGGGACATCTCCAAAGGTCACGATCTCTGTTTTGTCCAGGTTCCAACTCAGATGGTGCAAATCCAGCCAGTGAAACACCTTGGTGAGACAACATGAGATCAGCTTCCCATCTGAGTCCTTGCCCTTCTCGCAAGCAAACAGAAGCTGCGTGTCATCTGCATAAGAGATGACTTTTGCACCAAGGGACTCCGTAAGGATTGCTAGGGGCGTCAGATATACATTGAACAGAGTGGGACTGAGAGCCGAGCCCTGCAGAACGCCCACAGTCAGGGGTCTGGCTTGTGCGGTGTAAGGCAGCAGCCAGACTTCCTGAGTCTGTCTGTCCGGAAATGATGATAGCCAGTTTAAGGCCGAATGTCTGATTCCTATCTCATAAAGGCGCTCATGCAGCTTAAGGTGGGGCACAGTGTAAAACGCTGCCGTGAGGTCAAGCAGTATGAGCATGGCTTTGCCTCCAGTGTCTAGAGTGCTCCGAACATGCTCCACCACTTCGAGAAGAGTGGTCTCCATGCTAAAATGGGGGCAGAAACCGGATTGAGTGAGGTGGAGCATTCCGTTGTCTTTCAGATAACTGGAGAGTTGGTGGTTAACTTCCTTCTCCAGGATCTTGGAGAGAGCAGGGAGAAGGGAGATGGGCCTATGGTTTGCAGCTTGCTAGGGGTCTGCTGTAGTTTTTTTTTAGCAGTGGTAGCACTTTGGCCTTTTCGCAAGCTAATGGAACCACCCCTGTTGCTAGCGAGGTGTTAAATATGTGGTTCAGAGTGGTGATGATAGAAGGTGCCATAACATGTCTGTAGGAAGGTGGAATCTGACTACATGGCTGCCCCCACTTTTTTCCTGGTGTTTTGTTGGTTTTTGACTTAGTTTGGCTGGAAACCTGCTATTCAGGTCCCCAGCCTATCTGCTTTCTCTTTAAACGACTTGGAGTGCACTCTAGGTGCACTAGTGATTGGATACTGTGGTACCTTATGAGTCCCTAGTATATGGTACCTTAGGTACCAAGGGCATAGGTACTTCACAGGCCTACCAGGGGCTGAAGCATGTATTATGCCACCCCTGGGAAGCAGACTAAATCTGACACCACAGGCCTGCTACTGCAGCCTGGGGGAGGAGGTGCTAGCACCCCTCACTGAGATATAGGTCCCCTATATCTCTCATGCACACACATTTAAACGTATCAGTCACCCCTAAGGCAGGCCCTATCAATCCTGAGGGCAGGGTGCTTAGTTCCTATGTGAGAGGGTGCCTCTGCCTGAGCAGGGCCCCTCTGCAGCTCTCAGAGTCTATTCTCTGGGGCTGTTTGTGAATGCAGTCAAACCATATACCCTTAAGTGCATTATATCCTCGCTGTAAATGCTAACTTTGGAATGGCTGCATCAAAACATGTTGTGTTTGGTGTCAAACCAAAGGACACCTATGCACCCGGCTCCCCTGGGTGAGGTAACTTCAGCACTACGGTGCTCCTGTGGGTGTGGGCCCTAGAACTACTTACCCTGTAAGTGACTTGCATGTAGCTACTCCAGAAGTACCCAAAAACTCTTATTTTCCAAGTGCGACTATCGCACTGGCTCGTACAGGGTTCGTGTCTGTGTTAGACACACCGCGTCCATCTCCCTTGCAATTCTACCCGTAACTGGGTCCTTCGACTCGTACTGGGTCCGATCGGTGTGTTCACCTCGAACACGCAAGGGACCTTTAACATTGAAATCTCAATCGCGTCTATTCGCATAGACTCGTACAGGACTCGCACCGGTGCCTGAACACTGCGTCCGTCCCCTGTGGGTCTCCTACAACTACCTGGAGTGGTTCTTGGGGGTCCCTCGATTCTACATGCTCTAGACCCAGGTCTAGCCAAGCTAAGATTGTGATATTTGATTGTGCTAACTTATTTTGATAACATTGATTTGTACATATGTTCCTGACTTCTAATCTCATAAAGAGATTAGTAGAGAGTTGTTTAGTAATAAATACATATATATTTGATATATATACCTGTGTGGTGTCTTTTCATTTGGTGATTCAAGAGATTGTGTGGTAAAACAAGCTGCTTTACATTCCTCCAAGACTTAGCCTGAAGGCTGCTCTCCACAGCTACCACTAGGATAGCTTTCTATAAAGGTTGTCTTAAACCTACCTACCATAAGAGTCGACTTGTACTGGTGCAAGGTGTCCACTTTAACTAGTGAACAGCATATACCAGGCCAACTTCTCACATTGGTGGCAGCGTGTGGGATTCCAGCTTGCTATTGTTTTACCAGAAAATCTCTATTTGAATTACTAACTGAAAACCACAATAGGTACTCAAGGTACATATAAAATCAAGCTTAGTATCAATAAGTTCTACTGAACTTAGAGCTGTGTGCAAAAGGGATAGCACACCCTTTCTACAGCTCAAGCTAGTATCAGTAAGCCACAAACTAGTGTAGGTAGTACAACACTGCACAACACTAGAATGTCCTTAAGGGATGGACCCAGTGGATCCACCCAGCTTCAGTATAAGGACATGACTTTCTTTGACTTGAAAGCCATGTGTGCCGAGAGGCACCTGAAGATAGGACAGAGTCCCTCCACACTACACTTGATAGATCTGCTAACAGCAGATGATCTTAGATTAGCTCTAGGAGCTAAGGGGTCTGAATCAGTGGGTGGGTCAATTACAGTGTCTGGGTCAGATGATGAACATCAGGATGACCAGGACTCTGTGATTGTAGGGCCAGGTCCCAAGGGGTCTGAACAGGACAGAGGAATTCTCCCTAAGAGAACTGACATAGTGGAGGTGAGGCCTAGGTCCCTTTCTAGGGAATCTGACCACTCCTATCACTCTGGCAGAGAATCTGTCTACCAGAGGAACTCCTACTTCCCAAGAAGAGAGACCTCCTCTGACAGGCTGTACAAACTGCTGCAGTATGAGGAAGCAAGATTTGCCCTCAAAACCAAGCAGTTGGCATTAGATAAAGAAGCCTTTGAGTTCCAGAGAGCTTCTAGAAGAGAGGGGTTAGAACCCCTGGTAGCAGCAACAGTGTCCCTAGAGGCAGAGAAAATATTCCAGACCATAGGAACCTGAGCAAGGTTGTTCCTCCCTACCAGAGTGGGGATGATATCCATAAGTGGATAACTGCTATGGAAAGGGCCTGTAGAGTACAACAGGTTCCCCAAAAGCAGTGGGCAGCAATCTTGTGGCTCTCCTTTTCAGATAAAGGTAGAGACAAGCTCCTCACTGTTAGAGAAGAGGATGCTGATAACTATGAAGTCCTGAAGAGTGCACTGATAGATGGGTTTGGCTTAACCACTGAGCAGTACAGGTTGAAGTTCAGAGACACCCAGAAGGCACAGACTCAGGACTGGACTGACTTTGTAGATTGTGCAACCAAGGCTCTGGAGGGTTGGCTGATTGGCAGTAGGGTTACTGATCTCAAAGGATTGTACAATTTGATTATGAGGGAGCAGATCCTTAATAATTGTCAAAACCAGCTTTTGCACCAGTACCTGGTGGACTCTGATCTGACCTCTCCCCAAGAATTGGGAAAGAAGGCAGACAAATGGGTCAGAACCAGGGTGAGGCCTAAGAATCAGGGTGGTGACCAGAAGAAAGATTCTACCAAGTCCCAAGAGAAAGGTGGGGATAAATCTAAGGATAAGTCCACTACAGGGCCCCAAAAGTCCTCTTCTGGGGGTGGGTCCCAAACTCCTTCCTCTCCTGAAAAGAAAGCATATTACCATGTCTGTAAAAAGCCTGGACACTGGAAAACTGATCCCAGTTGCCCCAGGATTGGCAATAAAGAAACTGTTCCTCCAGCTATTACTACCACCCCTCCTGGTACTACCAGTAGTAATCCTCCAGTTGGGAGTAGTGCACCCAAAAGTTAGGTGCTTTTGCAAGGGAACAGAGGTGGGCCCTAGTTTAGACAGGTCCCCCTCAACAGACTCCTCAGATTCTGATGGTGGTATAGGATTTGCCACCTTTACCATGGGTCCCAATGCATTGGGCAGGTACAGACTGGAGCCAATGATTAATGGTCAGAAGGCTGTGGCATTCAGGGACACAGGGGCTAGTGTCACCATGGTGGCAGGGAAACTAGTCCCCCTCACCAGCTTTTACCTGAGTTTAAATACCAGGTGACCAACATTGATGGTGTCAGGACAGATCACCCCATGGCCATAGTCAATCTCAGCTGGGAGGGGGTCACAGGCCCAAAAAGAGTGGCAGTGTCCCCCAACTTGCCTGTAGATTGCCTGATGGGCAATGATCTGGAAATTTCAGCCTGGGCTGAAGTTGAACACCAAACCCATCTGAAGATGCTAGGCGTCCCTGAAATAGCTAGTGGGGCTGTGATGGCCACAGCCCCAGCCCAGGGAAATGCTGGAGAGATGGAGCCTGGAAGAATGGCCCACTCTCCCCCAAAAGAGAGCACAGGGGTTGAAGAAAAGTCTCCTTCCCCCCCAGACAGCAGGTAAGGGTCAGCCTCCTCAGGGAACTGATCCTACCCCTAGTGAAGGAACTGCCCCAGAGGTAGTCAGGCCTGGCCTGGCCCCATCCCTGATGGCAGAGGACCCTTCCAAGGTGGTACCCAGTCTGGAGCAGGTAACCTGCCCCTCTCTACCCTGCCTCAGTCAGCCCAGGGCTGCAGAGGTCAGGGAGGTCAGTGGACCCCACAGGGCCCCCTGTCCAGAGGAACCCCCATCAGCAGATTAGGGGCACCCAGTCTAGTAGCCCTAGCCAGGTGAAAATTCCTCCACACACTGAGGGATCCCACATACCTTTGTGTAGGGACCTTCCCCAGAAGGACTCTGTTAGGCAAGGGCAAACCTGGAACCAAAAGGTTCCAAACCTGCCATGTCCCTCCAGTGTTCCACCCAAAGGGACCCAACCCCCAGCTGTAAGCAGCCAAAGGTTGACCCTTAGAGCAAAGTGCAGCTCAGTCATGGAAAGACAGGCATACATGGTGACCAGTGATCTGAGGAAACTGAGACCAACTTCCCTAGGGTCTCACTTCCCTGCTCAGACACCTCATCAGCCTTGTCCTTTACCAAAACACCCCACAGGTAGTAATTCCCCATGGTGGAGACCCTCTCATACCCTTAGGGTGAGGGATAACTTAGTGGACCATAAGACAGGGGGTAACCATGCTAGTGCAGGTACTTCCTTATATGGCCACTCAGTAAATACAGGCTCACCTGGACAAGGTTAGCCTCATCTCCTTTCGTTTGGGGGGTTATGTAGGAAGGTGGAATCTGACTACATGGTTGCCCCCACTTTTTTCCTGGTGTTTTGTTGGTTTTTGACTTAGTTTGGCTGGGAACCTGCTATTCAGGTCCCCAGCCTATCTGCTTTCTCTTTAAACGACTTGGAGTGCATTCTAGGTGCACTAGTGATTGGATACTGTGGTACCTTATGAGTCCCTAGTATATGGTACCTTAGGTACCAAGGGCATAGGTACTTCACAGGCCTACCAGGGGCTGAAGCATGTATTATGCCACCCCTGGGAAGCAGACTAAATCTGACACCACAGGCCTGCTACTGCAGCCTGGGGGAGGAGGTGTTAGCACCCCTCACTGAGATATAGGTCCCCTATATCTCTCATGCACACACATTTAAACTTATCAGTCACCCCTAAGGCAGGCCCTATCAATCCTGAGGGCAGGGTGCTTAGTTCCTATGTGAGAGGGTGCCTCTGCCTGAGCAGGGCCCCTCTGCAGCTCTCAGAGTCCATTCTCTGGGGCTATTTGTGGATGCGGTTAAACCATATACTCTTAAGTGCATTATATCCTCGCGGTAAATGCTAACTTTGGAATGGCTGCATCAAAACATGTCGTGTTTGGTGTCAAACACTTTGGAATCATACCTCCACACCAGTAACTGGTGTGGGAGTATGATCCCACCCTTCTAGAGGGATAGACATGTACCTACTGTGGAAACGCGGTAGAATCCTAAGGAGCCCTGGCATCACAAAATGGATGCCACCAGTCACAGACACTGGGCTGCCCTCCTGCTGATGACCGACACTCGCAGTGGAGGAAGCCCAACAATAGATATCCTGTCCCAAGGGGGTGTGACCACCTCCCAGACAGGGTTTAGTGTATTGGGGCTGGTTGGGTGCACTCCTAGAGTGCTTTGAAGTCCTGCACTGGGGAGCAGAAGGCTCCTCTGTGCATATGCCAGTTCAAACCGGCTCAGGGGCTACCTGCCCCTGCTCTGGCGTGAAACTGGACAAAGGGAAGTGGGTGTAGCCACCCACTCCCCTGACCCTCCCATAGGTGGGGTCATAGAGCTAGTCCCTCCCTTCTTTTTAGTATAAGAGGGGTGTGCATTGCAACCTAGATACCCCTGGACGACGCTCTAAAGAAGAATCCCGGACCTTCGATGTTCCACTACCTCTGGAAGACTGAAGAATCTCCCTTGGAGTCAAGGAGTGACTCCCCTGCTTGGCAGGCACCAAGAACTACAATGACGGTCGCAAACGACGCCGCTCCCGAAGTCCCTGCAGCCCAGGAAGAGGATTTCCTGACTTCTCCAATGCCATCGTGAGTCTCCAGCGAAGCTGAGGCAAGTGGACCCCACGAGCAATGAGGAACCGCAGACCCTGGGTACCGTGCACTATTGTCGAGTGCAACCCCTTCACGACGTTCTACGAACTTGTGCTTTGGGTCACGTGTGGTCCCAGCCTCTAGCAGAGATTTCTCCCAAAATCAGAGGCCTACACCGTCCCGAGTGACCGTTGGCCCCTGTTGAGTGAATCCTCCCGAGGCATCTTCGTGATCCCTTGCCAGCCGACTTGTGGGTCCCCTGAAGACTTTCCTAAGAAACCAAAGGGCTCCCCTGGTTGCTCCAGGCCTGCCCTGACCTACCCCTGCTGGGTAAGTCCCCTAGACCTTGCTGGTCTGCACCATTGACTTTTCGCACTTTCCATGAGACATGCTGTTGCCAAGGCTTGGTGGCCCCGATCGGCTCACCGACACCACAGCAAGCTGCAGACTTCGTGGGACACACCGAATCCAGCTCCTGTTCATCCTCGATGCCTCCTGGACCTCGTGGTCGAAGAGTCAAGACACCCGCGAACGACCTGAATCTGTCGACGACGGTGGGCATTCATCTTCCTTGCCCCGGGTCACTGCCAAGTGACTTTGAACACTGTCCCCTCTGCTTTCAGGTCTTCCTTCTTCCGAATCCAGGCTTGGATTCCACCGGACACTTCTTCTGTCGCCGCAAGCAGCAAGTCTTCACTGGCTCCCATTGAGAACGACGCCGCAACCCGACACCAAAGGACACCTATGCACCCGGCTCCCCTGGGTGAGGTAACTTCAGCACTACGGTGCTCCTGTGGAGTGTGGGCCCTAGAACTACTTACCCTGTAAGTGACTTGCTTATGCTTCTCCAGAAGTACCCAAAAACTCTTATTTTCCAAGTGCGACTATCGCACTGGCTCGTACAGGGTTCGCGTCTGTGTTAGACACACCGCGTCCATCTCCCTTGCAATTCTACCCGTAACCGCGTCCTTCGACTCGTACTGGGTCCGATCGGTGTGTTTGCCTCGAACACGCAAGGGACCTTTAACATTGAAATCTCAATCGCGTCTATTCGCATAGACTCGTACAGGACTCGCACCGGTGCCTGAACACCACGTCCGTCCCCTGTGGGTCTCCTACAACTACCTGGGGTGGTTCTTGGGGGTCCCTCGATTCTACATGCTCTAGACCCAGGTCTAGCCAAGCTAAGATTGTGATATTTGATTGTGCTAACTTATTTTGATAACATTGATTTGTACATATGTTCCTGACTTCTAATCTCATAAAGAGATTAGTAGAGAGTTGTTTAGTAATAAATACATATATATTTGATATATATACCTGTGTGGTGTCTTTTCATTTGGTGATTCAAGAGATTGTGTGGTAAAACAAGCTGCTTTACATTCCTCCAAGACTTAGCCTGAAGGCTGCTCTCCACAGCTACCACTAGGATAGCTTTCTATAAAGGTTGTCTTAAACCTACCTACCATAAGAGTCGACTTGTACTGGTGCAAGGTGTCCACTTTAACTAGTGAACAGCATATACCAGGCCAACTTCTCACAATGTCATAACATCATAGGTATCATAAATCCCTTTGTGTCCTTTGTAATGCACATTAGACCACAAATCATATAAATCACTGTGCCTCTGGGCACTTGTCATAACAGTGAATATAATACACATAGACCACACAATTTCTTTGCCAATCGAGAAATTGTCATAACAGTATAAATAGAGCAAAGGGATAAAATACTCATAGATTGCACACGTTATAAAAGCACCAGTAAGCGTGATTTTCCACTACTATTCCAAACATGGCAATGCTGCTCCTTTCAGATCAGAAATTACCACAGAAAAACATATCAGGGAATTCCCAATGCTATTCTATGAGAGGGCAGCCTCACAGTAGTGAGAAACCAAATAGGCTGTTTGTCACTACCAGGACATGCCACACAGCTAAGGCACATGTCCTACCTTTTAACTGTACAGCACCCTGCCCTTAGGGCTACCTAGGGCCTACCTTAGGAGTAACCTATTTGTAGTAAAAGGGGAGTTCCATACTTGGCAAGTAACTTTACATGTCAAGTCACTGTGGCAGTAAACTGTGCACACAGACCCTGCAGTGGAAGGCCGAGACAGGCTTGAAAGGCTACTTCTGTGGCTGGCGCAAGCATCGCTGCAGGCCCACTAGGAGCATTTAATTTACAGGCCCTGGGTATATGAGATACTACTGTACAAGGGACTCACATGTAAATTTAATATGTCAAACAGGTGTAGACCAATCTTACCAAGTTTACAAGAGAGAGCACATGTTCTTTAGCACTGATTAGCAGTGGTTAAGAATCCAGAGTCATAAAACCAACAAAAAAGAGGCCAGTAAAAAATAAACGAGGAAGACAAAAAGTTCTGGGATAACTCTGCAAAAAGGGCCAGGTCCAACAGTGTTTTAGTCTCCTCTTACCACATGATTCAGTGTGTTCTCTTACCGAATGTTTCAGTATTCCATCACCGCATGCTTCAGTGTCTTAACTCATGGTTCAGTGTTCTTGTACCGCAAGTTTCAGTGTTCTCTTCCCATATGCTTCAGGGCTCTCCTACTACATACTTCAGTGTGCTGTCTTGTCACATTTTTCAGAGTTCTCTTACTGCATGTTTTAGTGTTCTCTTACCACCACATGTTTCAGTATTCTCTTATCACATGTTTCAGTGTTCTCTTACTGCATCAATCAATCAATCAGGGGTTTGTTAAAGCGCGACTACTCACCCGTAAGGGTCTCAAGGCGCTAGGGATGGGGGGGGGTGCAGGTTCCATCCATCAAGGAGGGGGTCTGTCGAAGAGCCAGGTTTTGAGGTTTCTTGCAAAGATGGGGAGCGATGTTGTCTGTCTGAGGTGGAGCGGAAGGGCGTTCCATGCTTTGGCCGCGAGGAAGGAGAAGGAGTGGCCTCCCGATCTGGTCTTTCTGGTGCGGGGGACCACGGCGTAGGAGAGCTGGGCTGATCGTAGGGTCCTTTGGGGTGCGTGGAATTTGAGTCGGCTGTTCAGGTATGCTGGTCCGGTGCCATGGAGGGCCTTGTGTTCGTGGGTGAGCATCTTGAAGGTGATTCTCGCCTCGACAGGGAGCCAGTGGAGTGTGCGCAGGTGCTGGGAGATGTGGCAGTGTTTTGGCAGGTTGAGGACCAGACTTGCGGCGGCGTTCTGGATGTTCTGTAGCTTGCGGGTGAGGTTTTTGTTTATTCCGGCGTAGAGTGCGTTGCCGTAGTCGAGTCTGCTGGTGACCAGGGCGTGAGTGACGGTCTTTCGGTGTTCGAGGGGGATCCATTTGAAGGTCTTACGAAGGAGGCGGTGGGTGTGGAAGCAGGAAGACGAGACAGAGTTGATCTGGCGGTCCATTTTGAGCTCGGAGTCCAGGATGATTCCCAGGTAGCGTGCGTGGTCCGTGGGGGTTGGCGGGTTTCCGAGGGCGGGGGGCCACCAGGTGTCACTCCAGGCATCGGGGTTTGGGCCCATGATGAGTACTTCTGTTTTGTTGGTGTTTAGTTGTAGGCAGCTGTTTTTCATCCATTTGGTGACGGCTTCCATGCCTTCTCGAAAGTTGCGTCTGGCGGTGTTGGGCTCGTTGGATAGGGAGAGGATGAGCTGGGTGTCGTCTGCGTATGACACGATGTTGAGTCCGTAGGTTCTGACGATGGGGGCGAGTGGAGCCATGTAGACGTTGAAGAGCGTCGGGCTGAGGGCGGAGCCCTGGGGGACTCCGCAGGTGGTAGGTGTGGGGTCCGAGAGGAAAGGGGGGAGTCTGACCCGATGCGTCCTGCCGGAGAGGAAGGAGCGGATCCAGTCGAGGGCCTTGTCCTGGATTCCTGCGTCGTAGAGTCTGCATATTAGGGTGCGGTGGGAGACTGTGTCGAACGCCGCTGATAGGTCGAGGAGGATGTGGGCTACTGTTTCTCCTTTGTCCAGTAGGGTGCGGATGTCGTCTGTTGTGGCGAGGAGGGCGGTTTCCGTACTGTGGTTTTTCTGAAGCCGGATTGGGAGGAGTCGAGGATGTTGTGTTCTTCAATGAATGTGGCGAGTTGGCTGTTGATGGCTTTCTCGATGACTTTCGCTGGGAACGGGAGCAGGGAGATGGGTCTGTAGTTTTGAGGTCGGTGGGGTCCGCTGAGGGTTTCTTTAGGAGGGGTTGACCTCGGCGTGTTTCCAGTCGTCGGGGAACGAGGCGGTCGGCAGGGAGCGGTTGATGGTGTGGCGGAGCATGGGTGCGATGGTGTTGGCGGCTCTGTTGAAGATGTGGTGGGGGCAGGGGTCCGTGGGGGCCCCTGAGTGGATTGACTTCATTGTCTTCAGTGTGTCTTCGGTGGTGAGGGCTGTCCAGTCGTCAATCGCTGGTTTCCGGGTGTCGGGGGTGGTTGGTGAGGGTTCAGTGTGTTGGTTGTCTTCGTCGAAGTTGTCATAGATGCTCTTGATTTTGTGGTGGAAAAAGGTGCTGAGTTTGTCGCAGAGGTCTTGTGAGGGAGGGATGTCGGTAGACTCGCTAGTGGGTTGGGCGAACTCCTTGATGATGCTGAAGAGTTCCTTGCTGTTGTGCGCGTGGGTGGAGATTCTGGGGCCGATTCCGATTCGGGCCGGAAATCTCTCCGACCGAGCCGGACTCGGAGAGATTTCCGACCGAATCGGACTCTGGCAGCCCGACCGAACGAGTACGATGCGCACATATGCCATCGGACTCGGAGTCGGTCGGACTCCCGATTGAAGTCAATGGGAGCCGGTTGTACAACGCGTACGCGGGCTCCCACTGACTCAATGGGTGCGAGGCAAACAAGGGCGCCCCCTACAGCGTGTACGCTGCGAGCGAGTCGCGCCGTGCACCGCACAGGTAGGGGGACCCATGGGTCCCCCTGTGTGCGACTCCGCGCGGCTACGCGTACAGGGAGTCCGACACGGACCCCCAAAGTACGGCTCCGACTGCTCTTTGAGCCGGAGTGCGTGGCTCGGTCGGACTGCTCGCGGCACGCATCGTACTTACCCGGCCGGGGAACGTCTCCATTGCGCGGTGCGAGTCGAGTCCGAGCGAGTCGGTCGGTGCGGTTCGAGCCGGGAACGAGTCGGTCAGAGCGGTCAGGTCGCCCAGACGAGTCGGTCGGCGAGTCGCATCGTACTCGCTCGCCCGGACGCGCGTACGAATCGGTCGGGAAATAGGGCTCCGAATCGGATCCGGTTAGCCGAATCCGATTCGGAGCCCTACCGCCCGAGATCGGAATCGGCCCCTCTGTCTTCAATCGCTTTTTTCCTCGTTTCTCTGATGAGTTGATGGTGGGCGTTGGTGGCGGCTCTGAAGTTGTCGTGGGCTTCTGTGGATTTGGTGTTCCTCCAGGCCTTTTCGAGGCGGCGGCATGTGCTTCTGGACTCTCGAAGTTCGGTGGTAAACCATCTGGCTTTCTTGGCGCGGGTATTGTTGTTTTTCTTGAGGGGGGCTATGGTGTTGGTGCTGTCCGAGATCCATCTATGCAGGGTTCGGGCTGCGGTGTTGGGGTCGTCGTTTTCCGCGATGGTTGGGGTGGAGTTGTTGAGTGAGGAGGTGAGCTGGTGCATGATACAGTGTGCTGTTTTACCACATATTTAGGTGTTCTCTTACTGCATGTTTTAGTGCTCTCTTACCACATGATTTAGTGTGTTCTCTTACCACATGTTTTAGTGTTCCATCACTGCATGTTTCAGTGTTCTCTTATCACATGTTTCAGTGTTCTCTTACTGCATGATACAGTGTGCTGTTTTACCACATATATAGGTGTTCTCTTACTGCATGTTTTAGTGCTCTCTTACCACATGATTTAGTGTGTTCTCTTACCACATGTTTCAGTGTTCCATCACTGCATGTTTCAGTGTTCTCTTATCACATGTTTCAGTGTTCCATCACCGCATGTTTCAGTGTTCTCTTCCCACATGCTTCAGGGCTCTCCTACTGCATAATTCAGTGTGCTGTCTTGTCACATTTTTCAGTGTTCTCTTACTGCATGTTTTACTGTTCTCTTACCACATGATTTAGTGTGTTCTCTTACCACATGTTTCAGTGTTCCATCACCGCATGTTTCAGTGTTCTCTTATCACATGTTTCAGTGTTCTCTTACTGCATGATACAGTGTGCTGTTTTACCACATATTTAGATGTTCTCTTACTGCATGTTTTAGTGTTCTCTTGCCACGTATCAGTGTTCTTGCAATGCATCTTTCAGTGTGCTCTTGCCACATGATTTGGTGTTTTATCTTAACGCATGTTTCAGTTTTCTGTTACTGCATGTTGTAACATTCTCGTACAGCATGATTCAGTTTGTTATCTTACCGCATGTTTTTAGTGTTCCGTCACCGCATGTTTCAGTGTTCTCTTACTGCATGTTTCTGTGTTCTCTTATTGCGTATTACAGTGTTCTTGTAGTGCATGTTTCAGTATTCTCTTAACACATGCTTCAGTGTTCTCTTACTGCATGATCCGATGTGCTGTCATGCCACATGCTTCAGTGTTCTCTCACTGTATGTTTCAGTGTTCCCTTATTGCATGTTACAGTGTTCTTGTAGTGCATGTTTCAGTGTTTTCTTACAGCATGTTTTAGTGTTCTCTTATTGCATGTTACAGTGTTCTCTTACTGCATGATTCAGTGTGCTGTTATGCAACATGTTTCAGTGTTCTCTTACCGCATGATTTAGTTTTCTCTCACCGCCTGTTTCAGTGTTCTCTTACTTCATGTATCAGTTTTTTTGTGCTGTATGTTTCAGTGTTCTCTTACCACATGTTTCAGTGTTCTCATACCTCTTGTTTTAGTGTTTTCAAACTGTATGATTCAGTGTTCTCTTACTGCATGATTCAGTGTGCTGTCTTGCCACTTGTTTCAGTGTTTCATCACCGCATGTTTCAGTGTTCTCGTACTGCAGGTTTCAGTGTTCTCTTACCGCCTGTTTCAGTACTCTCTTATTGAATGTTTAAGTGTTCTCTTACCGCATGTTTTAGTTTTCCCTTATTGCATGATTCAGTGTTCTCTTGCCATATGTTTCAGTGCTCTCGTACCACAAGTTTCAGTGTTCCCTAATAGCATGTTTTAGTGTTCTCTTACTGCATGATTCAGTGTATTCTCTGACCACATGTTTAAGTCTTCTCTTACCGCATATTTTAGTTTTCTCTTACCGCTTGATTCAGTGTATTCTCTGACCACATTTTAGTGTTTTCTTACTGCATGTTTCAGTGTTCTCTTATTGAATGTTTAAGTGTTCTCTTATCGCATGTTTCAGTGTTTTCTCACCAGATACTTCAGTGTTCTCTTACTGCATGATTCAGTGTGTTGTCTTGCCACATTTCAATGTTCTCTTACCGAATGTTTACGTGTTCTCTTACCATATGTTTCAGTGTTCTCTTAGCGCATGCTTTTCAGTGTTCTCTTACCACGTGTTTTAGTGTTCTCTTACCGCATGATTCAGTGTTTTCTTTGACCACATATTTTAGTATTCTCCTATCACATTTCAGAGTTCTCTCAACATGTTTCAGCATTCTCTTATCGAATGTTTGTGTTTTTAGTGTCCTCTTACCGCCTGATTCAGTGTTTTGTTACTACATGCTTCAGTGTTCTCTTACTGCATGATTTAATGTGTTCCCTTACCGCAAGATTCAGTGTATTCTCTGACCAGGTTTTAGTGTTCTCTTACCTCGTTTCAGTGTTCTCTTATCGAATGTTTAAGTGTTCTTTTGTCGCAAGTTTCAGTGTTTTCTTACCGCATATTTAAATGTTGTCTTACCATATGTTTCAGTGTTCTCTTACCGTATGTTTCAGTGTTCTCTTACCGCATGTTCCAGTGTTCTCATACCGCAGGTTTAGTGTTCTATTACTGCATGATTCAGTGCGTTCTCTTAACGTGTGTTTCAGTATTCCATCACCACATTTTTCAGTATTCTCTTGCCCCATGCTTCAATGTTCTTTTACTGCATGAATCAGTGTGCTGTCTTGCCACCTGTTTCAGTGTTTTCCTAGCGCATGTTTCAGTGTTGCCTCACCCCATGTTTCAGTGTTTTCCTATAGCATGTTTCAGTGTTCTCTTACTGCATGTTTCAGTGTTCTCTTATCACATGTTTCAGTGTTCCATCACCGCATGTTTCAGTGTTCTCTTCCCACATGCTTCAGGGCTCTCCTACTGCATAATTCAGTGTGCTGTCTTGTGACATTTTTCAGTGCTCTCTTACTGCATGTTTTACTGTTCTCTTACCACATGATTTAGTGTGTTCTCTTACCACATGTTTCAGTGTTCCATCACTGCATGTTTCAGTGTTCTCTTATCACGTTTCAGTGTTCTCTTACTGCATGATACAGTGTGCTGTTTTACCACATATTTAGATGTTCTCTTACTGCATGTTTTAGTGTTCTCTTGCCACGTATCAGTGTTCTTGCACTGCATCTTTCAGTGTGCTCTTGCCACATGATTTGGTGCTTTATCTTACCGCATGTTTCAGTTTTCTGTTACTGCATGTTGTAACATTCTCTTACATCATGATTCAGTTTGTTATATTACCGCATGTTTTTAGTGTTCCGTCATCACATGTTTCAGTGTTCTCTTACTGCATGTTTTACTGTTCTCTTACCACATGATTTAGTGTGTTCTCTTACCACATGTTTCAGTGTTCTCTTACTGCATGATCCGATGTGCTGTCATGCCACATGTTTCAGTGTTCTCTCACTGTATGTTTCAGTGTTCTCTTATTGCATGTTACAGTGTTCTTGTAGTGCATGTTTCAGTATTCTCTTAACACATGCTTCAGTGTTCTCTTACTGCATGATCCGATGTGCTGTCATGCCACATGTTTCAGTGTTCTCTCACTGTATGTTTCAGTGTTCTCTTATTGCATGTTACAGTGTTCTTGCATGTTTCAGTATTTTCTTACAGCATGTTTTAGTGTTCTCCTATTGCATGTTACAGTGTTCTCTTACTGCATGATTCAGTGTGCTGTCATGCAACATGTTTCAGTGTTCTCTTACCACATGATTTAGTTTTCTCTCACCGCCTGTTTCAGTGTTCTCTTACCTCATGTATCAGTGTTTTTGTGCCGCATGTTTCAGTGTTCTCTTACCGCATGTTTCAGTGTTCTCATACCTCTTGTTTTAGTGTTTTCAAACTGTATGATTCAGTGTTCTCTTACTGCATGATTCAGTGTGCTGTCTTGCCACTTGTTTCAGTGTTTCATCACAGCATGTTTCAGTGTTCTCGTACTGTAGGTTTCAGTGTTCTCTTACCGCCTGTTTCAGTACTCTCTTATTGAATGTTTAAGTGTTCTCTTACCGCATGTTTTAGTTTTCCCTTATTGCATGATTCAGTGTTCTCTTGCCATATGTTTCAGTGCTCTCGTACCACAAGTTTCAGTGTTCCCTAATAGCATGTTTTAGTGTTCTCTTACTGCATGATTCAGTGGGATCACTGACATAATATCGACTACAAAAATATCGAATATACAAAATATCGGCGTCAGAATATCGACTACAATAATATCTACTACCAATACTTATTTATAATAATACAAAAATATCGAGTACACAATATCGTATATAAAAAATATCGTTCACCACAATATCGAAATGCTAAATATCGTTACATTAAATATCGTTTAAATCTTTATAACATACAACATTACAAAAATATCGAATACCAAAATATAGACATCAATAATATAGACTTTTTACAAATATCGACTTTATAAAAACTGCTCAATTAAATATATCTTTAGCACCAAATATAAATTCACATTATAAAACAATATAAAATACTTAAACAACATAATAAAATAATTTGCAAACACATCAATATATACAACAAAATATTTTGGCTAAACAAACGTATTACAATAATAAAATATAAACTGTAAAATATATAATACTTGCATTATTTCACATTAAAAACAACATTTAAATTATTTACAAAAAGTAAAAAGATAAAATATTTACTTTCTACTAACAGTTTCTTAATTAGCGTTTCCCTTGTATGGAAAGAAAGTGCCAAAAGAATAAAAACAATTAACTTCAACCAATAAAATGCTTACATTTCAAAATACACCAATAACATAAAGCAACCAATTAAATAAACACTATATAAACATCAAAGACATACATCTCTTTTACACTTAAAAACTACAATAAAGAAGAAGGTGAAACTGTGCCCAACTGTTTCCTGAAAGAAAACTTTCATTACTAAAAAGAGATTTAAAACTGCAGTAAGTAAAACTGTTTTTAAAATATAACAATACTACTAACCTGCAACAAAAATTATTTCTAAAACCTAATTGACTATTCTTTCATTCCTTACTTTTATATCACCTCTACAGATATCCTACAAAGCCAGAAAATTATTTCAAAAATACTCACCAATAAAAGAACAATAAATGTAAGTATATTCTATTTTTGCCAAACCGACCTAAAAATATTTTCAAAACGTTATTCACTAATATATATTTTCTTTTTATCTATCTCCTCTACAGCTAACAGCAAAAGCTTCCAAAATAATTCTACAACTACTAACAAAATAAAAACAACTAAAAAGTAAGTATATCATTTTCCATTATTAAACAACGTTAAATACCCACCCAAATAACCCTTTACCCCTAAAATGCCTATCATCTACAAACAATATAATCAAATTATTAATATGTTTTTTTCTCTTCTCAACAGAAATTACATCAAGAAAATAGAAAAGAAAGCTTGAAATCATTTCCTAACCAATTTCATTTACATCAAACTAAACATTGTAAGTATATTCACTGAGATGTAACAGTATTTAATAAACATGTTGTATTTATTATATTAAAATATTTTCTTTTTGAATTTTCCCTAGCATAAAACAAAACAACATGACTGAAGGTGCAGAATTTGTAATGTCCCAAAAAAATTAAATGCTATTATGTTATATGGGGTATGTCTATACACAGGAGAAACAAATTGGCCTTAAAGTATTTTGGAAGTGTAGCAAATACTACTCTAACAAATGCTATGGAAGAGCTACTACTCATGAAACTACTGTTGTTTCTGTAAAAGAACATAATCATCCCCCAAACATAACAGAGATTGAGGTTAGAGATGCTCTTGAAAGTATAAAAGAAGCAAGCACTAGTACTGGCAAACCAACTACCCAAATACTAAAAGAGCAACTATTAAAATTACCTCAACATGCATCAGGACAATTACCGTCCATAGCTTCTTTAAAAAGAACAATTGCCAGACAAAAAAAGCTACCACAACTACTATACCTGCCCCTAAAACATTTGCAGAAGTAGTTATTCCACCAGAATTAAGCATTACTCACAGTAAAGAACCATTTATATTTTTTGATAACAAATGCCCAGAAAAAGAATAATTATGTTTGCTACTGAAAACAATTTACTTAAATTACAGCAATGTGACACCTGGATGATGGATGGAACTTTCAAAGTCTGTCCAAAACCATTTTACCAGCTGTACACAATACATGGATTATACCAACATTCAAATATTCCATTCATCTACGCACTATTACCAAATAAACAGCAAACTACCTACATTGATATACTCACTAAAATAAAAGAAGAAAGCAATAATTATTTTCCTTCAAAAATAATTATTGACTTTGAAAATAGCCATGATAAATGCTATACTAAAAAATTATCCACACACAGCAATTCAGGGTTGCTATTATCATTTTAATCAGAGTCTCTGGAGACATCTACAAAAATCAACCCTAAGTGTACAATATGCTACAGACAGTACTTTCGCCTACCAAATAAAAAAGCTAATAGCACTAGCATATGTACCTGTAACCGATGTAGAAGAACACTACAATATTCTAATAGAAAGCCCCTATTACAAAAGGAACGAAGACAAAATAAGCCCACTACTAGACTACTTTGAGGACACCTGGGTGGGAAGATTGCATAGATCAGGGCATAGAAGGCAACCTAAATTCCACATTCCTTGGTGGAACGTGTACCTAAGTACCTTAAACAAAGAAGCAAAAACAAATAATAGTGTTGAAGGATGGCATAATGCCTTCCAAGCAACAACAAGCAGAGGTAAACCTACCATACAAAAACTTCTACAATCTATACAAAAAGAACAAAGGGGCCCATTAGGATGGCGGGCGGAAGCACCACCGCCGTGCTGGCAGATGCAAAAAACAAGAGTTACCGTCCGCCCGCCGCAGCCCACACGCCCGCCCAATTAGGATGTGAAAAGACAGCCAAACACCGCCCGTAAGCCAGCGACGCCGTCCGCCATCAAAGTGCGCCCGTTCACGTAGCGGCGCCGCCCAATGGAGACACACCGCCCGACGAAACACGTACCGCCCGGCGTACAAATTATGATGCCACAACCAAACAGTTCCCCCGGCTAAGAGACACCGCACGTGAAAGCAAGGCGGAAACCCGAGCGCACAGTACGGATACCAAAGAGGCGGACCCCCGAGCATGAATCCAGCACTGCAGGCCCTCCCCATGCTCTACCTGATGCAGAACCTAGGAGTCAACGCACCGCAGAGACGCAGGTAGGCAGACACACAACAAGGGCACGCAAACACCTCACGCAGTGCAAGTGCGGTAAAACTGTACATGGCCCCCCAGACACCCCTGCGTGGACGCGACACATCCACCACTGCACCCACAAATGTCACACCGGGCAAATTGTAACAACTCGCAACAACCGGGGACACACCACCTGGGACCAGGAACTAACGTCCCCGTCACGGCCCCGCAGCGCAGCGGCGACGATGCAGCCACACATGCGCACAACGCATAGGCCAACGGCAGCGCCAAGTATGCGCCGCACACAAACAACACAGGGTCACAACCAAACACCACACACACCAGCCCCACCCAGAACGCACATGTCACGTGACAGTCCTGCCACAGCCATGTCGCCAACCGTCAATTCACTGTTGCCAACCTGACGTCACACAACTGACCCGAACATGTCAGTGATGTCACGCCAAATTAGGACTCACCCCTGTGTGCAAAACATGGCGAAGCACACAGCGGCGGCAACATCAGCCAGCAGAATATGGACCCCCTCGGAAAAAGGTACGCCAGTACCACACAGAAACACCGATACCACCCTGCACCCAATACCAAGACATGCAATACGTAACATCAAAGATCCCGGGGGACCGACAACAGGTGGCTCCAATTACAACACCCACACACAAGGCCCAACGTATAGCAGAAACGCAGCGTGCCACCCACACACGGGAGAGGAGATAGCACTGAATGGCCTTCCATACCCACACCGAAACCACAGCTCAACTATCCAAGCAGGACAACACATTCATGATACCAAAAAAAGCCCAACACAGGCATGCAGAGGAAACCGTCCACTGGGCAGATAGCGCATAACACGAAAGAACATTCCGAAGGGAAAAAGAAATGATACCACTCCCCATGTGGTTCACATGCAAGTTATCGGGAAGGAGTCAGACACCACTGACCTTGACCATTCATAGAAGCATGTGGGATGAGGGCCCGTGTCCTTCGCACAAGCCACTATAACCCAAGCCCTGCCTCCCTACGACCATAACAGAATTCCCAGCAACGTCGGAGGTTGCACACTGCAGACTGCACAGACAGCCGGAGCACGCCATCACATCGCCCTTCAGCAAAATGGCACTTGCACCACACCTACCCAACTACGCCGGACAGATGAAGCTGTACAAACATTACCTGATACAGATATTGGGATGTGAAAATCTGGCCTTGCTGAACGTAAGTTACCGACTAACTTACCGCATCGCATTGTTCAGCTGCGTCATCCCCGTCTTCTACTGTCGGAGGTGTCCTTTCCACTATCCTGTGGATTTATGTCTCTCCAACCCTGCATGTCCAATGGCGGACCTGGTACAACTGTTCAACCCCTGGACGTCCACGACAGGGTCTGTTCAGCCTATGGGGGCATGGCGTATGTGGCTGCAATCGGACCCACACTGCAATGGGACCACTGTGCCTCCACACGACGGATTCTGGATCACAGTTTCATCGAATGTCATCCAACATGTCCCATCATGCTCCTACAAGGGACAACTTACGACCAACACCTTGACAGCCACCATCCGCTACATTGGATGGCATCCATGTTTACCACCAATGCCATGGAAGCCCTGCTGGAAGGTATCGCATACCTGACAACCTGTCAATTCGTCGGGCCCCGACGCAACACCCCCAATTGAACAATGATGTCCCACACCGTACCCATGCTTGGCATCCGCACGGACTGAGCAGTTACCAGTACAACAACTATACCACACAACCTGCAACTAACACCACACCATCAACTACACTGCCATGACATCGGATATTTTCGGGACATGCACCCTTTACCTCATCACATCCAGTAACTCTGCATGAACAGGGGGAGGCAGAGGCATGGGAAATGTGTATGGCAACCACATGGACATAACTGCACGTACAACTATGCCTTAATATGTATCCTGCGCCCATCAACATATGCACCGGTCAGTGGACAGTAATCGTTCGGCTGTAGTATGTGAGAGCTGTCACCTCACCTCCCTCTGAACTTCCGTGCCAGGACCTTTGCATGGACAACAAGTGCATCCCCCAACAACATGACCCCAGTGACTGTGTCATGTCCAGTAGCCACCACATTGCAACAACAAGTGGGACGCCGTTGCATGCACGTAAGCCCATGCCCTGATGTCACCTCCACGCACGTGTGTATGAGTAACCATAGCAGCAAACCTGTAACATGGAACTGAGATGTACTGTGCCCATGATGTCAAGCGGTCTGGTAGGCGAAATGTATACTGTCTGTGTCAAAGTTAGCAGCTCCACAGTAATTAGCAAATGTACATTAGCACAGCAACGGCTAAGCAGTTGTAACTCTGAAGCACACATCCCACAGTCAACAACTAATGACATGTACCCCTACACCCTATGCTATGTGTAATCATGCTGAGTATATCCTCCACATGCATTTCGCTGCCAGTAGTGTCCACTATACTGCATCACAGAGGACATAAGTCCCAATACATGGCTTGAAGCAAAAAAGTGTCTCTGCTGATTCATTTCACAAGTACGAATGAGAGAGGATGAGAGTGTGTGAAGTACACGGCAGTCGTGAGATGACCATGTAGTCCACTGTCATTGGATGTCAACGCAAATGAGTAGCCGCAACAGTGGCCACAGGGAAATACCACAGCTCGTGGAGCAGGACTTGTCACACTCTGAAGTCGCACGAATGATCATCACATCAACACTGACGGCCTGCTCACTACAAAGCACAGTCCTACACATGTTTACAATGACCCCCACAGTCTGACCACACACTCAGCAACAAAAAGTGGGAGCCACGCTAAAGCATGCCACAGCAATGCCTGACAGAACACACACACGACATCAGAGTGGGTGGGCAGCACTGCACAGTGAGCAAGAACTGCTGAAATGCTGACATGCACAATTGGACTAGACACAATCTTGACAGTCACACACCCTGCACACACACAACGTCTGAACCATAACAAGTAGGAGTCAGCCTGAACTGCAAGGACACACCCACACACCCACACACCGCATACTGTGCAACATACAACACACCCATCACATCATATTCAAAGATCTCAGCACGGTAACAAACATCCACCATGTCCCGGGGTGACATATGTGTGCAGTCGACAGGGACACGACACACACATACACACCAACGCTACCACAATCACACACCACCACCTCCCAAATGCACACATTGAAAGTAAGCCATGTGCCCAGTCACAATATCCATCACAGCCACCACTGTCTCAGAAGGAGATGGGTTAGTATGCCCACCAATCTAACAGGATGCCAGTACGAATCGGTGTTGTGTGTGTGCTACGGGACAGTTGCAGGTCCGGCCCTGAGAGAGTAGCACAACTGTGGATGACACACATGTGTCATGTGAAGCGGGAGTTACGCTTGGCTCAGGTGGGTGGGTGTGACGGGTAGGTGCGCACATGCAATGTTGAAACACGCTGTGTTGGGAGGATTCCGGAACAGTACATTGCTGCTCTCCTGGGAATTTGTAAAGACCACCTGTCTGGGGATGAATGTGAACTCGTGTGTGCACAACAGGCGGGCACATGATCAATGCTGCATCAGGTGTAGACGTCAGCCCACCCTCCGTGGACATGCTGGATACTGCTGTGCGTCCGCCAGGCCCTTGCCAAGGCACTCACATCCCCTGTCGACCAGGTGTATCCCCAACATTGTCCACCTGCACAGGCAATCCAGGGCACGGGATGGCAGTGGAGCATGGTGGGTGAGATGTCATGGCGCGCTCCTCCTGGACACATCACGCAGGCAACACATCCTCAATTAGTAGTATGGCACAAGTCTAATGGAAGTAGTGGGGGACGCACACATCACGAGCAGGAGTGACATCACGGAAGGTGGCTTGCACCATCTCACTCATTGCCTATATCCCCACACACGTTACATGCCATTGCAACAGAGAAGCCAGCGCGTGCATAAGCAGCTCCAAGCTCACCCCAGAGAGGCCAAAGAGTGAATGTGTGGGTCCATGAGCTCCAGTTGGACGCGGCCTGGGCCGCTAGGGCAGCTACAGCCTCTGTGTGTTGCAGGTGGTGTATCCGGACTGCAGAGCCTGCCATGCATTGTCAATGTTGCCCGGGTCTCGAGTCGGGGCACCACGCAGGTGGACGGCGTCCCGCCACTTATTATGCCGCGAGACAGACCACTTGTTCAACTGGACCCACACATACACTCCTTGGCCTCTCTGGGGCGAGCTTGGAGCTGCTTGTGCATGCGCTGGCTTCCCAGGTGCAAACGCATATTTCTGTGAGCGAGGGGAGGCCATGAGGACAGGGTAAAATATGACTGTTTGACTTCCAGTCAGTTCAAGGAATGACCCTGATGTGGACATGAAAAGACGTGTCTCGTGTGTATTGCAACTAGTAGATAAGCCGATGAACTTCCCATGTCTTGCATGTAGCACCGCACCTAGCCCCGCCCACTCTACACATTAAAATGAGTACCAGCACCACATCCTTCCCATTTGAAGCACTTACTGGGGGTGATAACCATTGGACAGTCTTGTGTAGTCCACCCACGCATACATGTGGGCCCTCCATGATCCATGTCACCTGCGGCAAAGTGATGTCATGGGCAATGACGGAAGTGAGGAGAGCTGTCTGCCCCACGCACAGATGGCGCATCAGCTCAACAGACCCAGCACTGACGGCAGCAGGGGTCATATGTGCAGGGGCAGCTGTGCCTGGTGTGAAGGCACATGCATATAGACAGCACATCGACCAATGTGTAGTCTGCCCACAACTACTGTCCATTGTCAGGCGGACCTAGCAACAGATCACAAGGCAACACATCTGTGTTGGTGTACCCACTGTGACCAACACTGCGCAACAACCAACGTACTCGGCCTGCGCATGGCCCACCCCGCAACGGTGGTCACATTCAGTGGCACTATCTCACACACACATCCCTTTCACGAGGCATGGTGTGACCAATGTACAGGGCTGAGTTTGCGCTCATCCGGAGAGTGCTGAACAGGTGACACATGTAACCCACTAGTCATTCTGTGTTGTCACCTACTGGCATTGTGCAGTCAATGTGCAGGCCAGGCCTGCTGGGACTGAGAAGGGCAGCATGGCCCCAGCCTGACATTCACACGAGCAACAATGCACTGAGACCTGCATTGCCAATTGTCTGTGTCACTGGATGTCTGACATGAAGTTGCCATGTACCACCACTCGGGAGGGACAGACATGTCAAAGCGCCCGAGAGCTCACATACCACTGCCACCTGCAGTCAGCATGGTGAGCAGTGCATGTCTGATCACCACAGGCTCTGACTCATAGTGCTGCGGATCAACGACATGTGTGTCCCCCACATGCACTCCCACACACACTGCAGTTGTCTCTCACACACAACTTACGCAAGGAATAGCCATGTGCAGTGTGCGTGGAGCTCGGAATCCAGGATCTCCAGCTCCTCGCTGGTGAGTGGACCTGGACATATCCTCAGAGTCATCCACGTGTAGGTGGAGAGGTGGCAGCAGCAGGTGTTGTTGAGGGGTGCCAGGCTGCAGTCCCAGGTAGCTGTGGTAATGGCGGTCTCACTCACACACTCACATAGCCCCCTGGGGCAGTTTCAGTGGGTCCAAGCTGCTGCAATTTGTGTACCATGTCTGCCAGCTTCAATTGCAGACGATGGCCTGCTCCCAGCTGGCCCGGGACGCTTACCTCCATAGTGGAACACGCAGGGTGCAACCGCGAGGGTCATTGGAGTTGGCCGTAAGGGCCTGGCCCATGGCGGGTACAGTCCGCTGATGCCATGTGCACCACACAGTTTAATGTGCGCAATGCATCTGCAGGTGTGGCCATGATTTGTGTGTGGGTGCAGGTCCACAATGGACGGGGCCAGAACATGCTGTGTGCATAGGCAGGGACGGCCAGTGGGCAGCCTCCACATGTCTGTTGGCATATCATCATGTACACATTGGCATGGGAGCATGGGATATGCATATGCACACACATGCCATCTTTCACTATGTACATCTGCCACGTGGCACGTGCAACGTTACGTGTCACTTGTGATGTGTATGTGCAATCACACAGCCGTGTTGGCATGGAGCTGTCAATGTGTACACCTGTCAATGTTTCTGGATGTGTGATCCGTACAGTGCTGTACATAGGGTGCAGTAGGGACATCAATGACTGTCTCATATCCCCTCGTGCCACAGGTCCCACTTGTTTTGGCCGCTCAGCCTGTGTCCATAGCGTTGTTGGTGTGTGCCCTACACACCCAGCCTCGGAAGCAGTGTGATGCACAGCAGCTAGTCATGTTGCCGTGGTGTTGCAGCTTACCGAATATGCAGTCTGTTACCATCAGCATGCCTTACAAGTTGTTAAGGCCTAACTCCCCATGTGCATGCTCATAGCAATGGTGTGTGTCACTACCCATTGCTATTGGTATGGGACCTGTGTAAGTGTATTGTGGCTGTGCTGTCCCTACTTGTCAGCTGTTCTGTGATTCAATTGCTTGGTCAGTCATTTTTGTCATGTGTATGTGAAACTGCCATGTGGCGTGTTGCTTTGACATGTGTCCACTTCCATCTTTCCTAGGCGGAGACCAAACATACATCGCCCCTACCAATTGCTGTCAGACATGGAGGATGTGGAGGTCATCCGTAAATATCATCTGGACCGACCCACCCTGCATCGCCTATGTGCCTTGTTGGAACCCCACCTCCGTCCTCGCAGGGTGTATCCAACAGCATTCACCCCCACGGCTAAGGTGATGGCTGCACTGCATTTCTTCGCCACTGGGTCATTCCAACACACAGTGGGCAGTGGAGGTGGGATGTCCCAGCCCATGTTCAGCATGGTGCTGAGGGATGTACTGTCAGCTATGATGCTGTACAGGAACAGGTACATCAGATTCCCCAGGGCTCGTGAATTGGCGGCAGTGAAGGGTGATTTCTATGCCCTTGGACGGATCCCCCACGTTGTTGGTGCAATAGATTGCACCCATGTTGGCCTTGTTGCACCACAGGCCACTGAGCACCTCTACCGCAACCGGAAGCACACACACTCCCTGAATGTGCAAGTGGTGTGCCTTGCGGACATGGTAATATCACACGTGTGTGCGAAGTTTCCAGGATCGGCACATGACGCGCACATCATGCGCAACAGCATCCTACCACGACTGATGACCAATCTGCAACATGACCGTGGCTGGATTGTTGGTGAGTATGTGGAGTAGTGTAGCGTGCTGGCTGTGCGATGCTGTCTTGTGTCCAGTTGGAATAGCAACGATTCTCTGTGTCCCTCACACCCAGGTGACTCTGCTTACCCGAATGGGCCCTGGCTGCTCAGCCCATTACGACATCCTCTGAGCCCAGCTGATGTCCGTTACAATGAGGCACATGGGAGGACCAGACGTGTGGTTGAGGGGACCTTTGGCCTCCTCAAGTCCAGGTTCAGATGCCTGGACCGCACCAGGGGCGCACTTGCGTACTCCCCACAGAAGGTGTGCCAGATAGTAGTGGCTTGCTGCATGCTGCACAATCTGGCTATTCGCAAGCAGATCCCCCTAATTGTGGATGACGGAGATCAACCAGGGCCCCAGCATGCAGACCAGGACGGGTCAAGTGAAGAGGACAGTGGAGAGGAGGAAGCTGTGAATGTGCGTCAGCAGCTCATCGCCCGCTACTTCACTTGACGGTGAGTGTCCATGTACGACGGCTGATGTAGCTGTAGTTGTGCAGGTGTATGTGTGCTCTGTCACGGGGGCCTTTTGTTCACTGAGTGCTGTGTGTCAATGGTCCATGTCCAGGTTGGTATGCCACTGACAGTGGCTGTAGCATTGTGCCCTGTTGCTCTGTGAAATGTGTGTACATTGCTTGTAGTTGGTGACAAGTACTGTGTGATGAGTGTGTGACACACTCATTGAATGTACTCTTGTTCTCTTTTTCACCCCTAGGTCCCTACAGCCTCTCCTGTCCCATCGACATCCCACACAGCAGATGCATTTCTGCTCATGGTGGCGATTTCACATCGTTGAATAAACCCAGGACACATTAAGCAGATTGTGATCAAGGTGTATTTATTTACAGCGGTGACATGTGATTGTGTGCAAGGTGATGTCAAATGTAGTGCATGCTGTGACAATGAGTAGACGGTCATGGCTGCGTGATGGTCAAGGTGTACCCATGAAGTTCTATGTCCACAGTCCAACAGACACATGCCATTCACATGGCAGTGTGGGGTAGGATCGTATTCCAAGTCAATGCAGTAGGTGGTCAAGGTGGCTGGCTGACTCACTGGCGTTTGTCGCATGCGAAGTCCTCTCTGGACACCTGTTTCCTCTTCGGACGGCCCCTTCCACGTTTGGGAGGGGGGGGTTGTGTTGGTGGGCTGCTGGTGGTGGCTGAGGAGTGCTCACTCGCTGTGGACGCAGGGGAACGCGATGCTGCACGACCCAGCGCCACAGCAGGTGGTGGCGGAGGTGGTGTTGCTGGCCTTGCTTGTGCCCTCACCACCACCACCAGCTGGCCCATGAGGTCCACGAGTTGGACCATACGGGTCACAAATTGGCCCATATGGGCGTCCATGGACCTCAACACCCCAAGGACCTCCCGCGTGTCGGTAGCCGACCTGGCCCATTCTCCTTGGGCCTCTTCATAGGCCCCAAGGACTCTGTCGATTTGCAGCAGGGCTTGGCTCCCAGGCACAGATGGCGTTGGCCTGACCCTGCTCCTCCTACCAGTACTGCTGCCACTGACCTGCCCACTAGCCACATTGCTCACCATGCTCCTCGCTCTGGCTCCCAGGGTGAACCCAGACGGCCGGGCCACCCCTTGCGCTGGTTGAGTGGTCAGGGATGGCGTGGTGGTGGTGGTGGCCGCAACAACCGTGGCCGCAATGACCGTGGCAGTGGCCGCAACGACCGTGGCAGTGGCCGCAACGGCCGTGGCAGTGGCCGCAACGACCGTGGCAGCAGGGGTCTGTGACTGGTCAGCATCCCTGGATGATGGGTTGGTGGGTAGGAGGGGCCCTGAGGAGCGGATGTGCCCTGCCACTCCAGATGGGCCTGCTGGGTGGTCCGTGTCCGGAGAGGTGTCCAGCTCCTCTACATCCGTGAGTCCGGGTCGGGGGCTTGCGGACTGGCTGTGCTGGCTGCTGTCTCCCTCTCCGGCATCCAGCAGTTCACCACCTGTGGGGAGAATGAGATGGGTCATTGTGTTGCACCTAGCAAAGTATGTATTGGTTGTCTGACATTCACAGTTCATGCACTGTCGTGCACAGGTTTCCCAGAGGCGTGTGTGGATGTACGATGTGTGTATGCATGGGCTAGGCAATGGAACTGTGTGGTGTGGACATGTGGCATGGGACGGATTAGCAATGCCGATGGGTGTGTGTTGCTATGCTCCTACATTTTGTGGCTCGGTGTATGCGGGCTCCAGAACCATCGACGATGTTGGGTTGAACTATGGTTTTGGGGTACAGATGGAACGCTTAGAAACGCAGATGGCACAAGGGGGTACAGCCCCCTGGATGCTTTTGGCTTGGAATATGCTTTTGGGGTACGTACTGTGGGTGATGGGTGCAGAACGTGACATGTGTTCTGGCAACATGACAGTGCATAGACTAAGGTGTGTGTCTGTCTAACATGCCCGGCATATCTGCTGCCTGTTATCATTCATGGACATTACATTGGTAGCATTGTTGTGAGTTCGTGCTTGTTGTGTGCCACACGACGTATTGCAGATGGGCCAATTCCTTGGTGTGCGTGCTGCACTCGTACATGTGCATCAATGCAGTGCTCTTGGGGTGTTGACTATATTATGTGTGTTGTTACTCGCAGTGTGACGTGCGCTTCAGTCACTGCAGGCACATGATTTGTCATGGGCAGATATCTTTGCATGACTACTGTATGAGGGACAGCTGTTCAGATGACATACCTCTCATGACACTGGGGCTGACAGATGCGATGGATGATATGTTGAATGTGCATTGTGTACCTGTGTGTTTCATGGGTCCAGTTGTTTTTGTGTGCAATATTGTGGTTCCACGCTGTTACTTCTAGTAAGGTTTGTCTTACATGGGCGTTGTTGTACGATGTGTGAGTGACAGGCAGTAAGGACTACATGGACAAGACTTAGATGGTGTTGCTGATGTGTGTGATGGGTGGCACTTTGCCTGCTGTGTGGGTCTGTACTCCAGTGGGACTTGTGCATGCAGACGTGGCTCCTTAGGTGTTGCTGTATCTGTGATGGGTAATGTGGGGTATGACTCTGTAATACATGTCCGTGTGCACATTGGTCACATGATTGTGACAGGGAGCAGTGCTGCGTGTTCCTCTGCTACGTGACATGTCCCATGTGTCAGTCGTAGTACAGTCCTCATGCCTACAGACACCCCGCCCTATACAGTTTCCCACCTACAGGTTGTTTTTGAGTGCGCAATGCAATGGATGCCACATGGTTATGGGCGGGAGGGGTGCTCCATGTTGCTGGTCTGTGGGAGTGGGGGCGGTGTTGTGAGTTGTGGTGACGGCTTGACACCCACAGACACCCCTGCATGTGGGGTGAGATGTCTACCTGTCGGCTGCAGGTGTGCACTGCAGTGGCTGTCACATGGGTGTGGGCGGGAGGGGTGCTCCATGTTGCTGGTCTGTGGGAGTGGGGGCGGTGTTGTGAGTTGTGGTGATGGCTTGACACCCACAGACACCCCTGCATGTGGGGTGAGATGTCTACCTGTTGGCTGCAGGTGTGCACTGCAGTGGCTGTCACATGGGTGTGGGCGGGAGGGGTGCTCCATGTTGCTGGTCTGTGGGAGTGGGGGCGGTGTTGTGAGTTGTGGTGATGGCTTGACACCCACAGACACCCCTGCATGTGGGGTGAGATGTCTACCTGTCGGCTGCAGATGTGCACTGCAGTGGCTGTCACATGGGTGTGGGGGGTGCTCCACCTTGCTGCGCTGTGGGACTGGGGGCCTGGTAGGTGTTGTACTTCAGCTGTCCCCCCACCGACCCACTGCCTTTGTGTTGCGGCTACTCACCTGTTACTTGTCGGTTAGTGCAGCTATGGCTGACACATGGGTGTGGGGAGTGCTACACCTTGCTGCGCTGTGGGACTGGGGGCCTGGTAGGTGTTGTACTTCAGCTGTCCCCCCACCTACCCACTGCCTTTGTGTTGCGGCTACTTACCTGTTACTTGTCGGTTAGTGCAGCTATGGCTGACACATGGGTGTGGGGAGTGCTCCTTCTGGTGCTTCTGGAGTTCAAGGGGACCTGGTGGGAGTTGCGGTGCTGGCTAACTGTACACATGCCCCCATGGTTTTGTTAGTTGGTAGGTTTGGGCTGAGTGTGTGGTTGTGTCTGTTGCATGTGTGAGTGTTGTCTTGTGTATTGTGTACTGGACATGGGGGTGTTTGTCTCTAGGAGCTATGGCATTGTGGTAGTGCATGTGAGTACATAGCGGTTTGCTGGTATACGTTTGTTTGTACTTACCAGCCTCCACTCCCCTGGTAATCCGGTGAGGATCTCCGGATGTATGATGACTCGCACCTTCTCCTCCCACGCCTTGAAGGTCTTGAATAGCGCGGGATTACCTCCGCCAGTCCTGGCAGCCAGCTCACGATTCTTGGTCTCCTTCTTCTTGACCACGCTTTTCAGGTCGTTCCACCTTTTGTTGATTTCGCCTCTGTTGCGTGGCACGTTCCCGACTGCATTGACCTGGTCTACGATCCTGTTCCACATTCTGTTTCTGGTGGCTGGTGGTGTCTGTTGGACCTGGTTGCCATAGATTTGTGGGTGCACCTTGACTATCTCGTCGACCATGACCGTCAGCTCGGTGGAAGTGAACTTGGGCATTCTGTGTGGTGCCATGGTGTGTGTTTTGGTGTTTGTGGTGCTGGTGCGGTGTGTGGTGTGTGATGTGCAGGGGGTTTGTGTGGCCGGTGTTTGGTGGTGGTGGTGGTGATGGGTGTGATAGGTGCGTGTCTGTGGTGTGCTGCTGTCCTTTCTGTCTCGCTGTGTTGTGTGCTCTCGTCCTCAGTTTGTAATGTTGCAAGGGGTTGTGGTCTGTGAAGGGGCTGGTTTTGTACTTACCTATGTGGGTGTGTCATGGTGGTCTGTTGTTTTCAGGTGTGTTGTGGCTGGTGTTCTGGGATTTGTAGTTGATTTGTTTGTCCGGGGGGGGGGGGGGTTTCCGAGATGTGTACTGTGTTTGGGTATTTGTGCATGGGTTGCTGTGTGGACTTGTTGGCCATGTTGTGTGTGTTTGTTTTTGTCCGCGGATGATTTCTGTGCAGGGCCGTGGCCGCCAGAGCTTCCGCCGTGTACATTTTCGTCACTGTTGTTTACGCTGGCGGGCGGTGTTTTTGTGTATTTTCCGCGCTCATGTCTGTGCGATCCTAATTTCACGGCCGGTGTCTCGGTCGTCAGTGCGGGCGGTTTTGGGTTGTCGTGCGTCTTTCCGTCCGTGGAGGGTGGATGGACTTAGACTCGGACATGGGCGGGCGCTATTTTTTGTTTATTTTCCGCCGCCTGCGGTTTTCGGCTCGCGGCATCGTGATTGCTTGGTTGGTATTCAGACGGTGTAGGCGGGCGGAATTTTACCGCTATGGTAGATGGGGGATTTTTTACCGTCCGACATCGTAATGGACACCAAAGCTATCAAGAATTACGGATGGAACAATCTGTAACTCAAATATGTCCCAAATTAACTAAACAAACTAAAAAAATGTTTCAGCTACTGCAAAGTCAGGTTACCCTATACCCATCTACAAGAGGCCTAGATTACCTATCCCTAATAGCCAAAAGCATTTTATAAACAAAAGTTCCACAGGTATTATACTTTTTTCGTTCATAAAACAAAAACTTTACACACATATATTAATATTATATTTTCACAAATATTACTTATTTGTCATATATATTTTCTTAAATTAAAAAATATATTTACAAATAAATAATAATTATCAAAATATACTATAAAACACAATTAATTTAAAAACATTTCCCACCCAATTAATTAAAATAAAATACACTTACGGTTTATGTAGCTGTAGAAAATGTATTCCAAAAGAAATAATCCTTCCATCTATGTGTTAATCCATGTTAAAGTTTAAAAAAGCCCCCAAAAATGCAAAAATACAACACACCCCATACAAATCCATCCTTCCGAAATCCAAATTACGTAAACCCTCAAAAACCCGAAAAGATACAAAAATATAAAAAACGCTCCAGGAAATACCGAAAAATAAAAGAAACTGTGATAATAATATTAGTTTAACAAACTAATACACAGTTCTTTTATTAAAAACGCGTCTCTGTCTCCAACGTAAACTCGATTAAAATTAATCTGCAAAAAGATTAAAAGCATACCCACCCACACAAATACACCCAAATACATTGATTAAATACAATAAAATGAATTTATAGCAACAAAACAACACATATTTACTCATATTAACATCCGTTTACACTACACCTCAAACAGTAACTCACGACATCTCACTAAAATATAACTAACAACTACAGCACACCAAAAACGTAATAACCTATCTATAAATACAATATATAGGTCCTAACTACACTAAAACATAAGTATTAACTTAGAAAAATAAGTAAAATTTCCAGTAGCGGTCGGTGGTGGGAGTGCCACCGGGCGCTGACGTGGGGCGGGGGAGGGGCAGGGTGGGGGGTAGTAAACTACGGATTACGGGCGATTACAGGTAAGTACACATATAAATAAATAAAACGAATTTCGTTTCTCGCGCTGCATCACATTTGGCGATGCAGCGCAAGAAACGAAATTCGTTTTATTTATTCATATGTGTACTTACCTATAATCGCCCGTAATCCGTAGTTTACTACCCCCCACCCTGCTCCTCCCCCGCCCCACGTCAGCGCCCGGCGGCACTCCCACCACTGACCGCTACTGAAAATTTCCCTTACCTTGCTCGACGCGACACAGCTTCCAACCGCGAGCTTCTCCGATCCTCAATGACCCAAAATAACAGTACGCGGTTACAAAATAGTCCCTGTAAACTTAAAATGGCTGCTTAAATAAAGGTTTAAAAAATGAATAATGTTAAAAAAAGCATTATAGCAAAGTATAAATTTCACATATATTTTTCTTATGTTGTACACAATTGTCTGTATATTTAAAAATTACTATATAATGTATTATACTTTGTAAAGTTATAATAATAATTAATATAAAAATATATTTATTATTATTATAATTGTATATGTTTTTTTGTAATGATAAAAATTATAAAAAATACATATTAATTATGTAAAATTGTTAAATAAAATTTACCTGTTTAAAAAAAATTTCATTCAATACAACAATGTGATAATTAATATTATTAATATTTTATATACTAATAATATTAATTAAAAATATATTTACATGTAATAAAGTGCTAATTATTTGTAAATGATAAACAATATTTACTACAACATTATAATGTTACAATATTAAATAATAAATAAACATACAATGCTTTACTTTCTGTATATATATGCCAAAAATGGTTATATAATTTGTATACATATATTACAATGTTACAAATGTTGTAAAATAATGACATAACATTTTTTTCCCTTAAAAATTCAATTAACGAATAAATGTATGTAAAATAATTTATGTTCCTTCAATAAAAATTGACATATTTTATGTATATTTAATAATGTCTATTCCATTGTATAAATAAAAAAAAATGTGTTTCTCTTTCTATCTACTTATACAAAAATAAAAAAAATTGAAAATAAAAAAGTCTAATTTATTTTTATATGTATATCTTATTATTAAATATTTTACTTAAATATATTAATTTGATAAATGTACCATTTTAATTAACATTGGTTTTTTTACTAGAAAATTATAAACTATACATCACTTACACAAGACAAATTCATTTTCACTACACATAATAAAATACATTTATATTCCTTCACATATAAAAACACATACAGTACGTTTCCTACAACTCTTTATATAAAATAAATAAATACACATCAAATAACATATTTGTTATATAAATATTTTATATAAATTATAAATAATTCTAAAAATATATTTCTACATAAATAAACATCACCAACTATTCCCAATACATTTAAACAATATTCATTGAAGGTGGTAAACTTAAACAATATATAATTTACTCTTCCCACTACACTTAAAATTTAGTAATAAAAAATACAAAACATTAACCATATATAATTTACTATTCCCAATACAGTATACATTAAATAATAAAAACTACTTTACATTGAACAAATTAAAATTACTATTCCCACTCCACTAATTAGAAATTCAGAGAAGGTGCTGGACACTAAACATATAAAATTACTATTCCCACTCCAGTCAATATTAAGTCAGGGAAGATGCTGGACACTAAACATGATAGAGCGAAATGTTCTTGTGAATTGTAGGGGTGCATCATAATCACTGATAGGCCGCACCCACATGTATTCAGACCTATATTCGTTTATATTCCGTTGTATACTCATGCATGTTTAGTAAAGAAGGAATAGTTCGCTGAGACAAAGCGAATCAGCAGCATAATGGTGTTAGGATAATGATGTAATGAAATGCTTATTGAAGTGTGTGAACATAATGCATAGAGGAATTAGTTCGTGTGTGTAATGTAATTGCAGTAGTTTAAACGTGCACCATATTAAAGTTGCACATGTAATTCATTGTTGCATATGAATTGTAATGAAAATGCTTATAGGGAAAAGTAAGATGTGTGTTTAAAAGTCATATGTAAAGGCCTGACTACATATATGCTTAGGGAAGGCCTGGTTTATTCTTATGTTAGCTTATTTTGTAGGCCGAGAAAAGTTTCTCTTGGTAAGGCTCTCTGGGCACAAACGGTAGATTTAATTTGCACAGTAGAAGGTTTCTATTGAAAGTATCTTTCGTTGCAGGTGCAAGGACACATGTCTCGTTAGTAAGACTAACTCTTTGTTTTCGAAAGCTAGAGAGAGGGGAGGCATGGTACGGGGAGTGAAATGGAATTTAGGGATGATACTTTCAGCGGAGAAGGTGCCTGGGACTCAAGGTCATCGCAACCGTCCAGGATGAAGTAACCGTTTCGATGGAAAAGCATAAGAAAGAAGACCTGGCCAAGGAGGCGTGACAAAGGCGTGTACAATTGTATTGTGGTTTTGTATTAGGGATAGTGCCCTGAGGGAGGAAGCCAGAGAAGAGGTAGGGGAGACCTGAGAGAAGGACAGAGCTGAGCTTAGGTATTATGTGATTGCACTTCTTAGGAAGTCCTCACAGCTGACACCTTTATTCACTCTTGCCTGGGAAAATCGTTATGCAGGGATGTCACTTAGCGTTAGTGTAGGGACAGCTATTGATTTCAAGCTTGTTTAGTCCAATGAAGAGCAACTTAGAAATTGGAGCAATCATAGTCTGGTTGATCCTTCTAGAACTTTCTATACTCCTTATCCTGAGTCGGATGAGATTCCTGCGTAGATTATTATTTGTATTAGTGCCCATCTATCTCTTTAACCTCGTGTTGAGGTGCTTGCACGTTCAGTTATTTTTAGCGATAATAAATTCTCAAACTTGAATTCGAAGTCAGTGGTCCTTTCAGACAAAATGAATGCTGATATATAACCTGATGAGATTCTCTCCTTTACACTATTCAACAGGTAAAAAGATCTTGGCGACCAGAAGGTTCTTATAGATAATTAGATAAGAATCGGCGTTATCAGTTGGTAGCAGAGTAGGATGGTTACCTTTGATGGTAAGGGGAGATCTAGCGCAAGATAGGAGATTAAGTTGCCCCATAGAGCCCGAGTGACGCAGATCCAGAGGACCGCGGGAGAAGGATGTCGGAGGTCGTGGAAAACTGACGGAGAGTGCCGGTGCGGCGGAAGTAGCAGTTCGTAGTAGAGTGAGTATGAAAAGAGTGATGTTTGGTAGATTGCAGTGTTTTATTGTTGTGTGATGTCTTGCGGAGTTGGAAAGAGAGTTGTGTGATTGAGAAACGGACCGTGAGCGCGCGCGGGACCGGGAGATTTATTGTGGTGTAGAATACACCCAGAGGGAGAACGTTGACCAGAGGTTGTGGGGGTCACGAGACGTCATTGACAGACCCACTGAAGATAGGGAACATATGTGTGAGTGTGTGAATAACCAACGCAGGTCGTAGGTTATTGTGTGCAGAACATCGAGTTATTGAATCCTATCGAGTGTGTTAAAGGCGATTGTCCGGTCGTTTCGCGGACAGACGATTGCCAGATTGAGGTCAACAAGCTCAAGAGGCTGATCGGTCATTGGTAAGACCGACGGTCAGAGAGGTAATTGTTCGGTAGGACGGACATTATTTCAGAGTATGATTGGGACAGGTGCGAGTGAGAATGAGTGAATTAGAAAGGAGGGGAACTGCTGCGAGCGGAGGAAAAGTGACGTCAGACAAGTGCCGCGCTGCGATAGGCCGGTTGGTGTGAGCTGCGCTGGTATTGGTGGATTGAAATCAGGAAGTAAAAGCGGACATATTGAGTGCAAACAAAAAGTTGATTCATCATGAAATGTTTTAAAGCTTTACGGGAACTTTGTAGAGGTGATAGACATGTGGTTGTTCGGGAGGGAGAGGAAGCTCCTCCCGAGGATACACCAGCACATTATATGGCAAAGAATGTAGGATTGCATACTATAATTTGGCTTGAGAATTGGCATAAAATGACAGAAGCAGAAGGAGAATTGTCGTTCCTCGATATGGTACTTTCAGGATGGAGGTATTGTACCAGCTAAAAAGTGTAATGGCTTCGTTACGACCACTACCTAGACCAACACAGTTTGAGGCATTACATGCGTGGATTAGAGCAGCACACGAGAGGAATAGAGACAAGAGTCAGGAAAGGGTGAAGAAATCGATCAGGGCATTTCAGGATGCAAAGTGGGATGCACTGGAGAAACGGTGGAGGGTGGCAACTGTTGAAGTGGACAAGTTATACCCACTAATAGTACGAGACGGAAAGATTATAAGAATCGATGAAGAGGATAGTGATACAGACGACAGCTTGTTAGATAGGTTGTTGGCAGAGAGGCCACCACCATTTAATCCAGATTCAGAAGAGGGAAAGACGACCCCAGCAGTAGCAATAGTGGATGAGAGCCAGAATCAGACTAGCATGAGGGTGGTGGGAAGGATTTCCACAGGAACGGAGGGGGCAACGGCGTCTATGATAACACAGCCTCCTGCGGGGAACACAAGATTACCGGACTCCTTGACAGTACCGGTTACCATAGGCCCTATAGTACCGGTATATGACCCAGACCGAGTGAGAGAAGTGGGCTCCGTACCGACGGGAAGGGAGGAAGGAAACAGTGAGAGTGGGAATGGGTTTGGAGTAAGAGTGGTTCATTTCCCAAGACCGATGGAGACAAGTACGCCGTTACCGGCTACTGCGGACTCTTCCTTTAGGAGAGAAGAGGAGAGACCAGAAAGACCGAGGTCTTTGCGGGAATCTAAGTCAGCCTTGAGGGAATGGACACCAACAGTAACGAACCAAGAGGATAGGATGCAAGGAGATAGGGCACAGAACGTCTCGGAAGACAGACCAAGTTCCAGGAATATGATGGAAGGGAATAGGTCACAAGGACAGAATAGTAACTGTGATGAGCGGGATGGCTCGGGTTGTCGAGATGTACTGAGGAGTGCAGTACAGGCAAGGTTGCTAGATGTGGTGAGGCTGAAAGCAGAGGTAGACGAAATGATCAGTGGGGGTCTGCCTTTGGAAAGGATAGAAATTTATGGATCAGATGAACTGCTGTTTGTAGCAAAAGATGTGACTCGAAAAGCTAGAATGGCACATGATAGATTGAAGGAATTGGCCAAAAGATATGAGGTGGACCTGAATAAAACTAAAGCGTTGCAGGGACCACATAGATTGCATTACAGTGATCAGGAGCTGGAGGAGAAAAGAATCACAGGATTAAGGACACACACCAGAGACCTGATTATAGGAATGAGAATATGGATTTTGTTGGACAAATGGGAAGAAAGGTGGTCCAAGAAGAAACCAGTAAAGAGAGCAGAAGGGGAAACGCCGCCGCCAGAAGGGGGGGCGACAGGTGTTGGAAATTTTCCTTTACGGGAAGTACAGAATGGAGGGTACGTGCATGTGCCGTGGAATAGAGGTGATTTAGCTGCATTTACAAATGATTTTCCTCGGTTGAGGGAAAAACCGGTAGAGTGGTATAAACAGGTTGAGCGGTTTGTGAAAATTTCAAAAGTACTGTGGATTGATTTGAACACTTTGTATGACATAGTGGTACCGGGAGATTTGTGGACAGCTTGTAAAGTCGCTATTGAGTGGCCGACTTCGGAACCGGATAGAGAGGCGGTTACAAATGGTCCATCACCCCTAGTCATGAAAAAGTATGAGCAGGTGATTACATGGTTGAAACTGAAGATTTCACCTCAGGATATAGATTGGGTTAAGATAGATCGGACTGTACAGGAACCCAAGGAAACGGTGCATGAATATTATGAAAGACTTCTGCAAGCTTTTAAACAGTATAGTGGGTTAGATATCTTGGACCCCAAGGATATGGGACAGTTTGTCTCAAAGTTTGTACTGGGTCTGAGAATGGAAATCAGCCTCATGATACAGCACCATTTGATCTGCTGGCAGAACAAGCCACTAGATGAAATTTTGCGGTATGCGAGATACTGTAGCGATGAGGTGGAATCGAAACATCGAAAGCTAAAAGACAAATTGATGCTTGTCCAGATGCAGACAGCACAGAGTCAGCCTAGTGGAGGGACCTTAGGAAGAAAGCAAGGAAATTTCCAGGGAAACCAGAATGGGCAAGCCATGGGAAAGGGAAAACCAGTAGACCCCAAGACAGGAGTGGACGTGGCTACATTGAAGAAGACCACTGCGTGTCATCTTTGTCGCCAGGTCGGACATTGGAAACGCGAGTGTCCTTTGAACCCAGCTAATCAGTTGCAGGAAGAGGAAGAGGGGGCTCAGGCACCCGCGCAAGAGGTAGTTAACACAATAACGAGACCTAGGACGATGAAAGGGGGGTTTACAATTCTCACGCCCAGGTTCCCCAAGCTCCACGGATTTCACAAGGAACACGAACGTACCAACAGATGCCCCTGTTCGAAGATTTCGACGAGGATAGCTTAGACCCTTTATCCTGACGGTGCCTGAGGGGGAGGAAGACTGCACACTTGGAGCGGTCTTGGAGGTAGACCAGAGAGGACCTTTTGTGGAGGCAGAGATTGAGGGTCATCCTGCCACACTTTTGGTTGATACTGGTGCTACCCGGTCTACTGTAAGATCAGCAGTAGTCCCTAACCTACCCCTCTCGGGACAATCAATCCAGGTTGTTGGAGTAGCGAACAAGAGAATAAGCAGCCCATTGACAGAACCGATCCTAGTAAAGATAGGTTCTTTCCAAACTAGACATCAGTTTGTACTGTGTGATACGAGTCCAGTTTGCCTTTTGGGAAGAGATCTGTTGTGCAAGTTGAACTGCACGATTTATTGTACACCACGGGGAGTGGAGGTCCAGACGACAGATGACGATGCTGACTTTAAAATTACCAATCAGCATCTGTGTATAGATCTGTACCCAATGGTGACTGTGGAAGAACTTCCACCTGATCTGAGAGACGCAGTGTCGTCTGTGGTGTGGGATTTCGCAGGCGACGAGATAGGTCTAATCAGAGGGGTTGAACAAGTGCGGATTGAGGTGAAACAGAATGTTGATTTCCCCAGAACACCTCAATACAACCTGTCGACAGAAACGATTGCAGGAATAAAACCTGTGATCGAGACTTTCATTGAGAAGGGTATTTTGAAAGAGATCAGAGGTAGCCCCTGTAATTCACCCATTATGGGACTACAGAAACCGAGCGGGAAATACAGGATCGTGCAAGACCTGCGAAAGGTCAACACGATAGTTGTCCCTTGTTGTCCAGTGGTACCGAATCCTTCAGTAATACTGTTCCAGATCCCATGTGAAGCCGAGTGGTTTACGGTTATCGATTTGTGTCAAGCCTTCTTTTCGATACAGCTCCACGAGGAAAGCCAATTTCTTTTTGCGTTCAGGCTAGAAAATCGTGTGTTAACATGGTGTCGTATCCCTCAAGGGTATACGGAAAGTCCATCGATCTTTAACCAGATCCTGAAGAAGAACCTTGAGAGTCTTGTGTTGCCGCAGAACTCAGTTCTCGTGCAATACATAGATGACTTGCTCATTGCCTCAGAAACAGAAGATGCTTGAAGAATTGACACTGTAGCACTGTTGAACCATTTAGCAGAGAACGGACATAAGGTGTCCCCGAACAAGCCGCAGTACTGTTTGAAAGAGGTACAGTACTTGGGACACAGATTGGAAAAAGGCAAGAGGAAGGTGTCACCAGATCGAATTGAGGCAATAATGAGCATGGCAGTACCCACGACACAGAGAGAAGTTAGGATGTTTCTAGGAATGGTTGGCTATTGTCGACAGTGGATTCCTAGTTTCTCCTTGAGAGCAAAGCCTCTGCAGAGGCTTACGCACAAGGATGTGAGTGATCCGGTACCATGGGACGAGGAGTGCTTGATATCATTCCTGAAACTGAGAGAGGATTTGTGCAGGGCTCCGGCATTGGGAATGCCTGATTACAACAAGGCCTTTTCATTGTTTTGTTATGAGAGGGAAGGATGTGCATTAGCAGTGTTAGCTCAGAACCATGGAGGTGTCCGTAGACCAGTTGCCTATTTCTCAGCTACTCTAGATCCAGTAGCTTCTGCGTTGCCCGGATGTCTAAGATCCATTGCTGCAACAGGTGTCAGCATTGAAAGATGTGAAAGTATTGTAATGGGACATCCATTGACTGTACATGTGCCACATTCGGTTGAGTTATTGATGACCAGGACCAAGACCCAGCACCTAACGAACAATAGGTTAACGAGGTACGAGCAAGTCATACTTGCCGCAGAGAATGTGACTCTGAAAAGGTGCTCTGTCTTGAATCCTGCGACATTGATGCCTACACCGAACACGGATGATGAAGATTGTGCGGACCATGATTGTCTCGATGTGACCGAACTTTGCACCAAACCGAGACCTGACATTGTCGATGAACCATTGGCTGACCCAGATGAAATTTTCTTTGTCGATGGTTCATGCTTAAGAGACAGTGTGGGGCAATTGAGAGCAGCGTTTGCTGTATGTACCATTTCAGGAGTGGTCGAGGCTGCTTGCCTAGAAGGAGTACGCTCCGCGCAGGTAGCTGAGATCATTGCCTTGACCCGTGCCTGTTTGGCCGCTGATCGAATTTGAATCACGATTTACACAGACAGCCAATATGGGTTTGGCGTGGTGCACGACTTCGGGCAGTTATGGTCTCAGAGGGGATTTTTGACATCATCTGGCTCACCCATTCGTAATGGAGAATATGTAAGACAATTGTTAGATGCATTACAGCATCCAAAGGAAATTGCTGTTGTAAAGTGTTCAGCCCATGGGAAAGGGGAGGACTTTGTATCCTTGGGAAACAATTATGCGGACGAAGTCGCCCGTTTCTGTGCAGAACAAGGATGCATATTCACAGAAAGAGAGATAGGGGAGAGCCAAGAAGGAACCGAGCTCAGCATAATGTTGACCATGGCAGACACTTGGGAAGAGCTTAAGCGATTGCAGGATGAAGTTTCAAACCAAGAGAGAGAGGGATGGATCAAAGCTGGGTGTGAGAAAGGAGATGTGGATGTGTGGGTATCCAACGATGGGAGAGCCGTGTTGCCTGAAGAATTGCTGAGTCCGATGGCAAGACTGATACATGGACAGGCACACCTGGGTAGAGACGCAATGATGAGAGTGTTTAGACAGACGTGGTATAACCCACGGTTCCGAGCAATGGCTGAGACGGTATGTCAGAGGTGTGTTACGTGTCAGCAGATGAATGCTGGAAAGAGAACTGTAGTTACGTTGAGTCACATTGGAAGGTCAGGAGGGCCCTTCAATAGAATACAGTTGGACTTTGTGGAGATGCCTAAGTGCAATGGATTGAGGTACATTTTAGTGCTAGTATGTGTATTCTCACGGTGGGTGGAGGCTTACCCCACACGCAGGTGTGACACTCTCACAGTGGCTAAATTACTGTTGAGGGAGCTCATCCCTAGATTCGGGATCCCGACCTCTTTGGAATCAGATAGAGGAGGGCACTTCCATAGCGAAATCATGAAGTTGCTTTGTGCTGCATTGAACATTGACCAGAGGCTCCACTGTAGTTACAGACCAGAGGCTTCTGGGATGGTGGAACAAGTTAATGGAACTTTGAAGGCCCGGATGGCAAAGATGTGTTCTTCGACATCCCTGAAATGGCCCGACGCCTTGCCACTCGTGCTAATGAGCATGCGAAGTGTCCCAGACAGAAAGACCGGGTTGTCCCCCATGAGATATTAATGGGGAGGGCAATGAGATTGCCAGCAGTACCAGCTACAGCCTTGATAAGCATCACTGATGATTTGATTCTCGATTATTGTAAAGGACTCTCTGATGTGGTCCGTTCTGTATCCCAGCAGGTGCAAGCAGCAGTGGTCCCAGCCTCGAGTGATCTGTGCCACGACTTGTGTCCCGGAGACTGGGTGCTTGTCCGAAAGCACGTGAGGAAGAGTTGCTTGGATGCCCGCTGGCGTGGCCCGTATCAGGTGATACTTATCACGAACACAGCAGTGAAGTGTGGAGGATTGCCGAACTGGGTACATGCTTCCCATACCCGCAGAGTTCCAGCACCCTTGGAAGAAACAGCTCCTCTCGTAAATGAAAATCCAGCTGATGTGGCAGGGCCACGTGGGAGGACAAGTCAAGCTGTAAGGGTCGCTGACACAGCTGGTGGTGCACTAGAGCAAGCTGAAGGGGTTTCCACAGTTCGAACCCTGACTCAGACACCAAAGACAGAAACGGTGCAGTGGGCGGAGAAGAGTCAGATTCAGCCGAAAGAGGAAGTAGTGCACTGGGTATAGAAGGGGAAGGCAGACGAACGAACAGAAGTGCAGAAAGTTGGCCCGAAAGACAGAGGCGACTGAACCTGAGGTTAGCACCTGAAAGAGACCTTGCTCCAGTGTCTGAAGTATCTGAAACAGAGGCAAGTGACGAAGACCAAGCACAAGACAGTCGGCGAAGGTCAAAGAGAACAAGAGTGCCTTGTCACAGATACTCTACCCCTGAGTGGACTTACACTGTGTTTGATGCAGGGGGTGGTGAGCACGGGAAGGCTGAGGTCAGTGCAAGTGGTCCGTCGGAGCCCAAATGTGGTGGTGAAGGTGGTGCTGCAGTTGCCAGGGCTCGAGATAGAAGGAACACTGACCCTCACGGTTCCGAATCCCCCGCTTCTGAGTGAAGTCCGAAACTTGGTTTTGCATCGACTCGAATTCCCGCCTTTTGGAGTTGAGCCGTTTTCACATGAAATGCTGATTTTGCGTCTTGAACTTTTGTATCACGTTCTGGTATTGCTCAATGAGGATCTTATAGTGGATCAACTATAAACTGTAAATAAAAGTCCAAAAGAAGATAACCTAGGTCCGAGTGGAAGAAGAATAAACTTAGGGACTTTCCACAGAAGAGGAACGAAAACTAGGGAAGTCTTTTTCTGGACTGTGTAAATAAGATTGTGATCGGAAAGGGAAAGTCCGGAGATTTCATGGTTGCTCGAGCTGGTTAAGCAAGTCACAATTAAAGGACAGAGACTTTTTCAGGGTTCTTTGCGATAACCAAGACTTTTGAGAACTTTCGAAACCATGGAGCCGGGAGATCCCAATCGTAGATCAAAGTGGATAGTAGGCATTCTTATAAGTAGTGTAATAATTTCTATAATCATAGTAGTTGTAGTCTCATATACTGGTTCACATGAGCAAGAAGTAGAGGCAGTGACAGGGACACCGACACCTATCACACCTAGCCAGAAGGGGGTAGACAGGGCAGCTGATAGAGCTTTGTTATTAGAAGAAAGTCGTAGATTACATGTAGATTTATCTAAAGGGGATTTTAAGTTGAATGCATATGCTAAGTTGTTGTATGAGTATGTTGATGTGATGGATGCGAAAGATTGTTATGTGTGTATGCAGTTGCCTTCTTCGGTGGATGAGGGTATTAGGTATCACCATCTTCCACTGACTTATGGTATTTCATGTAGTCTTTTGCTTAGTTTGTTTTATGAGAGAGATCAGTTCGAGTATTTCTTTTCCAATTTCGACGCAGTGCTTCCTGAAGTCCCAGCTTACAAGCATTTGAATAAGTATGACTATTATAAGACCGAGGACAGACTGAGGAAGTACTTCATACCGAGTTTGGAATTGGATACAGCATTCGCACACAGAAACAATCTGACTTGTTTGATGTCGGATGTAGAAAGAAAGTTTGTGGATCAGGTCGAGGATAGGTATAGAAAGCTGACTCACTCCCGAGACTTGGGGCATCACAGGACTGATTGGACAGAGGAAGAACAGTTGCATAAGACCAAGGGAAGCTATGGTCCTATAGCGTTAGATAAGGAGCAGAGGGGTAAGTTGTGTATAAGGCGTTATCAGACTTACTACGAGAAGGTAGCAGTGGGACAAAGTACCTGTGATCACGTTTTCACCATGGCCGATGTAGCAAAAGATTTTCTCCAAGGTCCTGTACAAGTGATACCAACGGTGTATTACGTATGTGGGAAGAATGCTTATGTGAGATTGCCTGCAAATTGGTATGGAACATGTTATTTGTCAATAATATTTCCAAAGATTTATCATACAGAAGATTTAGATCTTCTGGAAGGTAGAGAGCATTCAAGAACGAGAAGAGCTGCAAGTGCAGGAATCGTTGTGGGGGATATCTTTGGAGCTATGATACCTAGTCTGGGAGTAGTCTTGAATGATGTGAAGATTCGGAGGTTAGCGACTGTGGTGGATGAATTTTCGATGAATACAGCAAAGTCGTTGGTGTTGGTGGAAGGAGAGATGTTGTCGATAAGGGGAATGGTTTTGCAGAATCGCCTTGCTTTGGATGTCCTGTTGGCAAAAGAGGGCGGAGTCTGTAAAATGTTGAAGGTTCAGGAGTGCTGCACTTATATACCAGACCGTAGCAAGGATCTGGAGAAATATATAAGTAACATCACTACGATCCACACAAAGATAGCGGATTTGACCGAAGAAGGGGCCTGGGAAAAGGTCGGCAAGGGTTTTGGTCAAGTGGGAGGTTGGTTTGCGAACCTAGGAAAGGGATTCCTTGGGTACTTTCTGAGACCCCTCCTTATCTTGGTGGGTTGTGTGGTTGGCTTGTGGATTGTGATCAAGGCCTACAAGTGGTATCGAGCAGGCCGAGTCAAGAGAGCTTTGAGGGAAAATGACATGAAGTTGGCAAGACTGCAGGACAGTCAGTATCAAAGGCTCAAGAGCATGGAGAAATTTAGATCAGGGAAGATGGCAACAAGTTCTGTTTAGGTCGGTTCCTTCTCCGAGGGAGTAGAATGAAATGTGATGACAGGAGTCATCAAAGGAGGGAACTGATAGAGCGAAATGTTCTTGTGAATTGTAGGGGTGCATCATAATCACTGATAGGCCGCACCCACATGTATTCAGACCTATATTCGTTTATATTCCGTTGTATACTCATGCATGTTTAGTAAAGAAGGAATAGTTCGCTGAGACAAAGCGAATCAGCAGCATAATGGTGTTAGGATAATGATGTAATGAAATGCTTATTGAAGTGTGTGAACATAATGCATAGAGGAATTAGTTCGTGTGTGTAATGTAATTGCAGTAGTTTAAACGTGCACCATATTAAAGTTGCACATGTAATTCATTGTTGCATATGAATTGTAATGAAAATGCTTATAGGGAAAAGTAAGATGTGTGTTTAAAAGTCATATGTAAAGGCCTGACTACATATATGCTTAGGGAAGGCCTGGTTTATTCTTATGTTAGCTTATTTTGTAGGCCGAGAAAAGTTTCTCTTGGTAAGGCTCTCTGGGCACAAACGGTAGATTTAATTTGCACAGTAGAAGGTTTCTGTTGAAAGTATCTTTCGTTGCAGGTGCAAGGACACATGTCTCGTTAGTAAGACTAACTCTTTGTTTTCGAAAGCTAGAGAGAGGGGAGGCATGGTACGGGGAGTGAAATGGAATTTAGGGATGATACTTTCAGCGGAGAAGGTGCCTGGGACTCAAGGTCATCGCAACCGTCCAGGATGAAGTAACCGTTTCGATGGAAAAGCATAAGAAAGAAGACCTGGCCAAGGAGGCGTGACAAAGGCGTGTACAATTGTATTGTGGTTTTGTATTAGGGATAGTGCCCTGAGGGAGGAAGCCAGAGAAGAGGTAGGGGAGACCTGAGAGAAGGACAGAGCTGAGCTTAGGTATTATGTGATTGCACTTCTTAGGAAGTCCTCACAGCTGACACCTTTATTCACTCTTGCCTGGGAAAATCGTTATGCAGGGATGTCACTTAGCGTTAGTGTAGGGACAGCTATTGATTTCAAGCTTGTTTAGTCCAATGAAGAGCAACTTAGAAATTGGAGCAATCATAGTCTGGTTGATCCTTCTAGAACTTTCTATACTCCTTATCCTGAGTCGGATGAGATTCCTGCGTAGATTATTATTTGTATTAGTGCCCATCTATCTCTTTAACCTCGTGTTGAGGTGCTTGCACGTTCAGTTATTTTTAGCGATAATAAATTCTCAAACTTGAATTCGGAGTCAGTGGTCCTTTCAGACAAAATGAATGCTGATATATAACCTGATGAGATTCTCTCCTTTACACTATTCAACAGGTAAAAAGATCTTGGCGACCAGAAGGTTCTTATAGATAATTAGATAAGAATCGGCGTTATCAAACATATAAAATTACTATTCCCACTGCAATAAAAATTAAATCAGGGAAGGTGCTGGACACTAAACATATAAAATTACTATTCCCACTCCAGTCAAAATTAAGTCAGGGAAGGTGCTGGACATTAAACATATATAAATTACTATTCCCACTCCACTCAGTATTAACTCAGGGAAGGTGCGGGACATTAAACATATATAAATTACTATTCCCACTCCAGTCAGTATTAAGTCAGGGAAGATGCTGGACACTAAACATATAAAATTACTATTCCCACCACAGTCACAATTAAGTCAGGGAAGGTGCTGGACACTAAACATATAAAATTACTATTCCCACTCCAGTCAAAATTAAGTCAGGGAAGGTGCTGGACATTAAACATATATAAATTACTATTCCCACTCCAGTCAGTATTAACTCAAGGAAGGTGCTGGACATTAAACATATATAAATTACTATTCCCACTCCAGTAAATATTAACTCAGGGAAGGTGCTGGACACTAAACATATAAAATTACTATTCCCACTCCAGTCAAAATTAAGTCAGGGAAGGTGCTGGACACTAAACATAAAATTACTATTCCCACTCCAGTCAAAATTAAGTCAGGGAAGGTGCTGGACACTAAACATATAAAATTACTATTCCCACTCCAGTAAAAATAAAGCAAGGGAAGGTGCTGGACATTAAACATATATAAATTACTATTCCCACTCCAGTCAGTATTAACTCAAGGAAGGTGCTGGACATTAAACATATATAAATGACTATTCCCACTCCAGTAAATATTAACTCAGGGAAGGTGCTGGACACTAAACATATAAAATTACTATTCCCACTCCAGTCAAAATTAAGTCAGGGAAGGTGCTGGACACTAAACATATAAAATTACTATTCCCACTCCAGTCAAAATTAAGTCAGGGAAGGTGCTGGACACTAAACATATAAAATTACTATTCCCACTCCAGTCAAAATTAAGTCAGGGAAGGTGCTGGACACTAAACTATAAAATTACTATTCCCACTCCAGTAAAAATAAAGTCAGGGAAGGTGCTGGACATTAAACATATATAAATTACTATTCCCACTCCAGTCAGTATTAACTCAAGGAAGGTGCTGGACATTAAACATATATAAATTACTATTCCCACTCCAGTAAATATTAACTCAGGGAAGGTGCTGGACACTAAACATATAAAATTACTATTCCCACTCCAGTCAAAATTAAGGGGCTCATTACGATGGCGGGCGGAAGCACAACCGCCGTGCTGGCGGATGCAAAAACCACCAGTTACCGCCGGCACGCAGCAGTCCACACGCCCGCCCAATTACGATGCGAAAAGTAGGCCAAACACCGCCGGCAAGCCAGCAACACCGTCCGCCATCAAAGTGCGCCCGTACACGTAGCGGCGCAGCTCAATTGACACACACCGTCCGACGAAACACGTCCCGCCCGGCGTATAAATTACGATGCCGCAAACAAACGGCTCCCACGGCCAAGAGATACCGTACGACAAACCGAAGCGGTAACACGGACGCCGAGCACGGACAACGAAGAAGCGGCTCCCCGAGCATGAATCCAGCACTGCAGGCCCTCCCCATGCTCCTGCTGATGCACCACCAAGGACGCAACGTACCGCGGAGACGCAGGTAGGCACACACACAACAAGTGCACGCAAACAGCGCACACAGTGCAAGGGCGGAAAAAGCAGACAACCCCCACCAGCGCGTGTACACTACACATCCACCATTGCATCCACATATGACACACAGGCCAAATCGTAACATCGCGTAACACATGTGTACACACCACCTGGGACTAGGAACCAACCACCCCGTCATGGCCCCAAAGCGCCGATGACGCCGCCACACATGCGCACAACGCAGAGGCCAACCGCAGCGCCATGCATGCGTCGCACACAGACACAGGGACACAACCAAGCAGCACACACATCAGCCCCACCCCGAACGCACATGACACGTGACAGGCCTGCCACAGACATGTCCCCAACGCCCAATTCACGGACAACACCCAACGCCACACAACCGACGCACACATGTCAGTGAAGTCACGCAACAGCAGGACACACCCCAGTGTAACAAACATGGCGTAGCACACAGCGGCGGCAACACCAACTAGGAGAAGCAGGGCCCCTTCGGGAAGAGGAACGCCAGTACCACACTGAAACACCCATACCACCCTGCACATATGAACAAGACATATAAAACGGAACACCAAAGAGCCCGGGGACCGACAACAGGTGGCCCAAGAATAACATCCACACACAAGGCCCAACGCAGAGCGGAAAGGCAGCCTGCCGCCCACACAAGGGAGAGCAGACAGCACTGAATGACCTTCCATTCCAACTCCGAAACCACAGCCCTACGACAGAAGCCGGTGAATATAGCCATTGTCCAAGAATAGACCAACACAGGCATGCCGAGGAGACCGACCACAGGGCAGATAGCGCATATCACAGAAGCACACAACGGACGGGGAAGAAAAAGAAAACACTCCCCCATGTCGGCCACATGCAAGTTAATTGGAAGGAGTCACACATCACTGACCTTGAACTGTCTGAGAAGCATGTGGGATGAGGGCCCGTGTCCTCCAAACAAGCCAACAGAACACAAGTCCTGTCTCCCTACGACTACACAGAGCTCACAGCAACCTCGGAGCGTGCACATTGCAGACTGCACACACAGCCGGAGCACGCCACCACAACGCACCGCTGCGAAATGGCAACCGCAACACACCTACCCAACTACGCCGGACAGCTCAAGCTGTACAAAACCAACCTGTTACATATATTGGGATGCGATCTCCTGTCCCTGCTGAACGTAAGTTACCGACTGACTTACCGCATCACATTGTTCAGCTGCATCATGCCCGTCTTCTACTGTCGGAGGTGTCCCTACCAGCATCCCGTGGAGATATGCCTCTCCAACCCGGCATGTCTAAAGGCGGACCTGCTACCACTACTCCTCCCTCTGGACGCACACGACAGGGCCTGCTCTGCCTATGGGGGCATGGCGTATGTGGCCAACATCGCACCCGCACTGAAATGGGACCACTGTGCCTCCACACGACGGATCATCGAGAACAGCTACATCGAATGTCACCCAGCATGCCCCATCATGGTCCTCCAAGGGACAACTTACGAACAACACCTTGACAGCCACCATCCGCTACATTGGCTGGCAAACATGTACACCACCAATGACATGGAAGCCCTGCTGGACGGCATCGCATACCTGACAACCTGTAAATTCGTCGGACCACAACGCAGTTTCCCGATTGACCTATGATGTCCAACCCCGCACCCATGCTTAGCTTCCGCACGGACTGGCCAGTCACCACCACAACAGCCATACCAAACGACCGGCAACTGTAACCACACCATCAACAACATCGCCATGACATCGGATATGACCGGGACATGCACACTGTTCCCCATCACATCCAGGAACACCGCATGCATCGTGGGAGGCAGTGGCATGGGGTCTGTGTATCGCACCCACATGGACGGAACTGCACGAACAACCAGGACACGACATGGATCCAGCGCCCATGGACACACACACCGCTCAGTGGACATGAATAGGTCGCCTGGAGTCTGTGGGTGCTGCACCCCTCCCACCCCCGCCCCGGGAATCCCATACCAGGACCTTTGCATGGACGACAAGTGCATACAACAACAACACGACCCCAGTGACTGTGACATGTCCAGTAACCACCACAGTGCAACAACAAGTGGCACGCCGCTGCATGCACGCAAGCACATGCCCTGATGTCATCTCACATGCACGCGTGCATGAGGAACAACCGCAGCAAACCTGTCACATGGAACTGAGATGGACTGTGCCCATGATGCCAAGCGGTCTGGTAGGCTACATGTATACCGTCTGTGTCAAAGTCCGCAGCTCCGCAGCTATACGTAAATGTACATTAGCACAGCCTTGGCCAAGCAGATGTAACTCTGAAGCCCACATCCCACATGCAACAGCCAATCACATGTAACCCCACACCCTATCCCATTTGCAATCATGCTCAGTATATCCTCAACATGTATTCCGCTGCCAGTAGTGTCCACTATACTGCATCACAGAGGACAGAAGACTCAATATAATGTTTGAAACCAAAACTGTCTCCGCTGACTCATTTCACAAGTACGAATGAGAGAGGATGAGAGTATGTGAAGTACACGGCAGTCGTGACATGACCATGTAGTCCACTGGTATTGGATGTCAACGCAAATGAGTAGCACAACTGTGGAAGACACACATGTGTCGTGTGAAGTCGTATGGACACAGTGCTCAGGTGGGTAGGTGAGACGGGTAGATGCGCACATGCCAAGTTGGAGCACGCCGTGTTGGGAGGGGTCATGAACAGTACACCACCGCTTCCCTGGGCATTGTGAGAGGACACCTGTCGGGGGGGGAGTGAACACGTGTGTGCACAGCAGCCGGGCACACGTACAAAGCGGTACCAGGCGCACCTCAGCCCACCCTCTGTGGACAAGCTGGATCCTGTTGTGCGCCCGCCATGCCCCTTGACAAGGCACACACAGCCCCAGTCGACCAGGTGTAACCCCAACATAGTCAATCCGCACAGGCGATACAGGGCACGGGATGGCAGTGGAGCATGGTGTGTGAGAGGTCTCCTCGCGCTCCTCCTGGTCATATCACGCAGGCAATAGAACCTCAACGTCTAGCATGGCACAAGTCAAATGGAAGTGTAGGGGGACGCACCACAGCACGAGCAGCACTGACGTCACGGGAGGTGGCTCGCACCATCCCATCCATTGCCCATTATACCAACCACGCCACATGCCATTGCGACTAAGTGCAAGCGCGTGCGCCACCACCCCCGAGCCCTCCCCAGAGAGGCCAAAGAGTGAATGTGTGGGCCATCAGTCACAGACGGACGCGGCCTGGCCGCAAGGGCAGCCACAGCCACTGGGTGTCGCAGGTGGCGGATCCGGAAGGCGAAGACTGTGATGCATAGTCCATGCAGGCCGGGTCTCCATTTGGGGCACCACGCAGGTGGACGGCGTCCCGCAACACATCATACCCTGAGACAGCCCACTCGTGCAACTGGACCCACACATACACTCCTTGCCCTCTCTGGTGCGAGCTTGGGGCTGCCTGTGCAAGCGCTAGCCTCGCAGGTGCACATGCATATTGGGGGAGCGAGGGGAGGACATGAGGGCTGGGGCGAAGATGACTGTATCACTGTCAGTGAGTACAAGGGATGACCCAGATGTGGAAAGGAAGAGACGTGTCCCGTGTGTACTGCAACTAGTCGCCAATCCAACTACCCCCATGTCCGGAATGTAAGCCCGCACCTAGGCCCGCCCATCCGCCACATCGAACATACCACCAGCACGACAACCTTCCCATTCGAAACACTGACTGGGGGTGGCGAGCAGTGAACAATCATGTGTAGCCTACCCACGCGTACATGTGGGCCCTCCATGATCCATGTCACCTGCGGCAAAGTCATGACATGCGCAATGAGGGAAGTGAGGAGAGCTGTCCGCCCCACGCACAGAAGGTGCATCAGCTCCACAGACCCAGCAGCGAGTCCAGCAGGGGTCACATGTGCAGGGGCAGCTGTGCCTGGTGTGAAGGCACATGCATATAGACAGCACATCGACCAATGTGTAGTCTGCCCACATCTACAGTCCATCATCATGCGGACATAGGAATTGAACACAGGGCAACACATCTTAGTGGGTGCACCCACCGTGACCAACAATGCGCAATCATCGACGTACCCGCCCTGTGCATGGCCCCCCACCCAACGGAGGCACATCCAGTGCCACCATCCCACACACACAAGCCTTCCACGGAACATGCTGTGTCCAATGGTCAGTACAGAGTCAGCGCCCATCTGGTGGATCCTGAACAGGAGACACATGCACACACATGCCAGCTCCCACTATGTACGTCTGCCACCTGGCACGTGCAATGTAACCTCTCACCTGTGACGTGTGACTGCAAGCACACAGCCGTCTTGGCATGGGGCTGTCAATGTGGACACCTGTCAATGTTTCGGGAGGTGTGATCCGTACAGTGCTGTACATAGGGTGCAGTGCTGACACCTACTACTGTCTCATATCCCCTCGTGCCACAGGTCCCACTTGTTTTGGCCGCTCAGCCTGTGCCCACATCGTCATCGTCGTGTGCCATACTCATCCAGCCTCGGAAGCAGTTCCATGCTCAGCAGACATTCATGTTGCTGTGGCGTTGCCGCTTGACGAATATGCAGTCAGTCCCCATCAGCACGCCCCGCAAGTCATTGGGGCCTCGATCCCCATGTGCATGCACATGGCAGTGGTCTGTATCACTAGCCATTGCCATTGTTGGGAGACCTGTGTAAGTGTATTGTGGCCGTGCCGTCCCAGCTTGACAGCTGGGCTGTGGCTCATGTGCTTGCTCAGTCATGTCAGTGATGTGTATGCGAAATTGCTATGTGTTGTGTTGCTTTGACATGTGTCCACTGCCATATTCCCTAGGCGGAGACCGAACATTGACCGCTCATACCAATTGCTGGCGGACATGGACGATACAGAGGTCATTAGGAAGTTTCGGCTGGACAGGCCAACCCTGCATCGACTGTGTGCCATGTTAGAACCCCATCTCCGTCCCCGCAGGGTGTATCCGACAGCTGTCACCCCCACGGCTAAGGTGATGGCCGCCATGCATTTCTTCGCCACTGGGTCATTCCAGCACACAGTGGGCAGTGGAGGAGGGATGTCCCAGCCCATGTTCAGCAAGGTGCTGAGGGATGTACTGGCAGCCATGATGCTGTACCGAAACAGGTACATCCGCTTCCCCAGGGCTCGTGAATTGGCGGCAGTGAAGGGTGCATTCTATGCCCTTGGCAGAATCCCACACGTCGTTGGAGCCATAGACTGCACACATGTTGGCCTTGTTCCACCACAGGCCACTGAGCACCTGTACCGCAACAGGAAGCACACGCACTCCCTGAATGTGCAAGTGGTGTGCCTTGCGGACATGGTGATCACCCACGTGTGTGCAAAGTTCCCAGGCTCGGCCCATGACGCACACATAATGCGCAACAGCATCTTGCCACGACTGATGTCCAATCTGCAACAGGATCGTGGCTGTATTGTCGGTGAGTATGTGGAGTGGTGTAGCGTGCTGGTTGTGCGATGCTGTCCCCTGTCCAGTTGGAATAGCAACGGTTCTCTGTGTCCCTCACACCCAGGTGACTCTGCGTACCCGAATGGGGCATGGCTGCTCAGTCCATTGAGGAATCCTCGCACCCCAGCAGACGATCGCTACAATGAGGCACATGGGAGGACCAGACGTGTGGTCGAGCGTACCTTTGGCCTCCTCAAGTCCAGGTTCAGGTGCCTGGACCGCACCGGGAGTGCGCTGGCGTACTCCCCACAGAAGGTGTGACAGATAGTGGTGGCGTGCTGCATGCTGCACAATCTGGCCATTCGGAAGCAGATCCCCCTCATCGTGGATGACGGAGATCAACCAGGGCCCCAGCCCGCAGACCAGGACAGCTCGAGTGAGGAGGACAGCGGAGAGGAGGAAGCTGGTAATGTGCGGCAGCAGCTCATCGCCCGCTACTTCACTTGACGGTGAGTGTCCATGTACGACGGCTGATGTGGCTGTATCTGTGCAGGTGTGTGTGTGCTGTGTCAGGGTGGCCGTTTGTTCACTGCGTGCTGTGTGTCAACGCTCCATGGCCAGGGTAGTATGCCACTGTTGGTGGCTGTGGCATTGTGCCCTATTGCTCTGTGCGATGTGTGTACATTGCTTGTAGTTGTTGACATGTACTGTGTGATGGGTGTGTGACACACTCATTGAATGTGCTCCTGTTCTGTCTCCCACCCCTAGGTCCCTACAGGCCCTCCGGTTCCATTGCCATGCCACGCATCAGGTGCCTTTCCGCCCAAGGTGGCCGTTGTATTCCGTACAAATAAAACACAGGGCACAAACAGCAGTTTGTGTAAGAGGTGCATTTATTTCAAACTGTGACATGTGATTGTGTGTAAGGTGATGACAAAAGTGGTGCGTGCAGTGACAATGAGCTGTCGGTCATGGCTGCGTGATGCTCAGGGTGTACCCACTGGTTCTATGTCCATAGTCCAACACACACATGCCATCCAGATGGCTGTGTGGAGTGGGATCGTAGTCCAAGTCAATGCAGTGGGTGGTCAAGGAAGGCTGGCTGGCTGCCTCACTTGCGTCTGGAGCGTGCGAAGTCCTCCCGGGAGATCTGTTTCCACTTCGGACGGCCCCTTCCACGTTTGCGAGGGGGTGCCTGCTTGCGACATGCTGGTGGTTGAGGTGTGCTCACTGGCTGTGGACGCAGGGGAACTGGACACTGCTGCTCGACCCTGCGCCCCGGCAGGTGGTGGCGGAGGGGGAGCTGCTGCCCCTGGCTGTGACCTCACCGCCACCACCAGCTGGCCCATGAGGTCCACGATTTGGCCCATACGGGCGTCCATGGACCTCAGCACCCCCAGCACCTCACGCGTGTCTGTAGCTGACCTGGCCCATTGTCCTTGGGCCTCTTCATAGGCCCCAAGGACTCTGGCCATTTGAGGCAGGGCATGGCTCCCAGGGGAGGCTGGCGTTTCCCTGACCCTGCTCCTCCTACCAGTCCTGCTGCCACCGGCCTGCCCACTAGCCACATTGCTCACCACGGTCCTCGCTGTGGCTCCCAGGGTGGATCCAGTCGGCCGGGCCACCACCTGCGCTGGGGCTGGTGCCAGCGAAGACGTGGTGGTGGTGGCGGCGGTGGTGGTCGGTGCGGCGATGGTGGCGGTTGCGGCAGTGTTAGTGGCCGCAATGACCGTGGGTGTGGCCGCAATGACCGTGGCCGCAATGACCGTGGGTGTGGCCGCTACGACAGTGGCAGCAGGGGGCTGGGAATGTTCAGCAGCCCTGGATGATGGGTTGGTGGGTAGGAGGGGTCCTGGGGAGCGGCTGGGCCCTGCCACACCAGATGGGCCTGCTTGGTGGTCCGTGTCCGAAGAGGAGGACAGATCCTCCACATCCGTGTGTCCTCGTTGGGGGCTTGTAGGCTGGCTGTGCTGGCTGCTGTCTCCATCCCCAGCATCCAGCAGTTCGTCACCTGTGGAGAGAATGAGATTTGTTATTGTGTTGCACCTGGCGAAGTATGGATTTGTCGTCTGACATTAACAGTTCGTGCAATCTCGTACATGGGTTTCCCGGAGGCGTGTGTGTGGCTGTACCATTTGTAGTTGTGTGTGCTTGGCAATGGGACTGTGTGCTGTGCACATGTGGCATGGGACGGATTGGCCATGCCGATGGGTGTGTTGCTGTGCCCCTACTTATTGTGACTCTGGTGTATGCGGGCTCCTGGCCCATCCTGGGTCTGGTTTGTACTTTGCTTTTGGTGTTCAAATGGGACGCTTAGGAACGCATATGGCAACATGGGGGCCATGCCCCAGATTCGCATTTGGGAGGGAATATGCTTTTGGGGTTCAAATGGAACGCTTAGGAACGCATATGGCAACATGGGGGCCATGCCCCAGATTCGCATTTGGGAGGGAATATGCTTTTGGGGTTCAAATGGAACGCTTAGGAACGCATATGGCAACATGGGGGCCATGCCCCAGATTCGCTTTTGGGAGGGAATATGCTTTTGGGGTTCAAATGGAACGCTTAGGAACGCATATGGCAACATGGGGGCCATGCCCCAGATTCGCATTTGGGAGGGAATATGCTTTTGGGGTTCAAATGGAACGCTTAGGAACGCATATGGCAACATGGGGGCCATGCCCCAGATTCGCATTTGGGAGGGAATATGCTTTTGGGGTACATGCTGTGAGCCATGGGTGCCGAACGTGACATGTGTTGTGGCAGCATGACAGTGCATGGTCTGAGGTGTGTGCATGCCTGACATGGCCTGCATATTTGCTGTCTGTTGTGATTACTGGACATGGCATTGGACGCATCGTTATGAGTGAGTGATGGTTGTGTGCCAGCCAACGTATTGCAGTTGTCCCATCTCCTTGGTGTGCGTGCTGCCCTGTGCCATGTGCATCACTGCAGTGCTCGTGGGGGGTGTGGCCCATGTTGTGTGTTGTTGCTCACAGTGTGTCGTGCGCTTCATTGACTTCTGGCACATGGTTGGTCATGGGCATGTATCTTAGCGTGACTGCTGTATGTGTGGCAGCTGTGCGGATGACATGCCTTTCATGAGACTGGGGCTGACGGATGGGATGGATGGTATGTTGTATGTGCATGGTGTGTCTGTGTGTTTGATGGGTTCAGTGGTGTTCGTGTGCATTTATGTTGTTCCGCTCTGTTGCGTCTAGTGTTGTTTGTCTTACATAGGCGTAGTTGTGGGGTGTGTGGTTGACAGGCAGTAGGGGCTACATGGACAGGACTTCAATGGTGTTTCGGTTGTGTGTGATGAGTTGCACAGTGGCTGCCGTGTGGTACTATATTCAGTGTGGCTTGTGCATGCAGACGTGGCTCCTTGGGTGTTGCTGTGTCTGTGATGGGTCATGTGAGGTGTGAGTCTGTGGTTCATGTCCGTGTGCACATTGTTCACTTGTTCGTGTCGGTGGGCGGTGCTGCGTGTTCGTCTGCTACGTGACATGTCCCATGTGTTGGTCGTGTTACGGTCCTCATGCCTCCAGTAATCCAGCCCTGTCCAGTTTCCCACCTGCAGGTTGTTCGGGCGTGCACTGTACTGGATGCCACATGGTTCTAAGCGGGGGTGCTCCATGTTGCAGGTCTGTGGGGGTGGGGGGGTGTTGTGGGTCGTGGTGGTGGCTGGACACCCACTGACACCGATTGCTGTGGACCGTGATGTCTACCTTTCGGCTGTCGTTGTGCACTGCGGTGGCTGACACGTGGCTGTGGGGTGTGGGGGATGCTCCTCCTTGCTGTGCTGTGGGACTAGGGGCCTGGTGTGTGTTGTACTTGGGCTGTCCACCCTCCCACCCACTGCACTTTGTGTTCCTGCCACTTACCTGTTACTTGTCGGTTAGTGCAGCTGTGGCGGACACATGGGTGTGGTGGGTGCTCGTTGTGGCGCTTCTGGCATATTTGGGGACCTGTTGGTGGTTACGTGGCTGGCTGAGTGTACACATGTCCCCACGCATCTTACAGTTGTTCTGTTTGGGCTGTGTGTGGTGGTGTCTGTTGCATGTGTGTGTGATGTGTTGTGTATTGTGTGCTGGACATGGGGGTGTTTGTCCCTGGGAGCTGTGGCATGGTGGTAGTGCATGTGAGTACATAGCGGTGTGCTGGTATTCATTAGTTTGTACTTACCAGCCTCCACTCCCCTGCTAATCCGGCGAGGATCTCGGGATGTATGATGACTCGCACCTTCTCCTCCCACGCTTTGAAGGTCTTGAAGAGCGCGGGATTCCCTCCGCCAGTGACGGCTGCCAGCTCTCTGTTCTTGGTCTCCTTCTTCTTGACCAGGCTCTTGACGTCATTCCACCGTTTGTTTATTTCGACTCTGTTCCTGGGCAGGGTCCCGACTGCATTGACCTGGTCTACGATCCGGTTCCACATTCTGTTTCTGGTGGCTAGTGGTGTGTGCTGGACCATGTTCCCATAGATTTGTGGGTGCACCTTGATGATCTCGTCGACCATGACCGTCAGCTCAATGGGCGTGAACTTGGGCATTCTTTGTGGTGCCATGGTGTTTGTGGTGCTGGTGCGGTGTGTGTTGTGTAATGTGCAGGGGGTTTGTGGTGCCGGTGTTTGGTGGTGGTGGTGGTGGTGGTTGTGATGTGTGCGTTTCTGTGGTGTGCTGCTGTCCTTGCTGTGTCACTGTGTCCTCTCCTCTCCTCTCCAGTTTGCAATGTTGCAAGGGGTTGTGGTCTGTGGGAGTGCTGCTTTTGTACTTACCTATGTGGGTGTGTCCTCATGGTCTGTTGTTTTCAGGTGTGTTGTGTCTGGTGTTCTGGCCTTTGTAGTTTTTGTTTGTCCAGGGGGGGTGTTTTCGGGATGTGTACTGTGCTTGTGTATATGTGCGTGCCTTGCTGTGTGGACTTGTTGGCCATGTTGTGTGCGATTGTTTTTGTCAGCGGATGGTTTCTGTGCAGGGACGTGGGCGCCATGGCTTCTGCCGTGTCGATTCTCATCGGCGTTGTTTGCGCTGGCGGGCGGTATATTTGTAGTTTTCCCGCGCTCATGGCGGTGCGATCGTAATCTCACGTGCGGTGTGTCGGCCGTGAGGGCGGGCGGTTTTGTGTTGTCGTGCGTGTTTCCGTCCGTGGCGGGCGGTTTGACTCCGACTCGGACGATGGCGGGCGGTATTTTGTGTGATTTTTCCGCCGATGGCGGTTTTCGGTTTGTGTAATCGTAATGGCGTGGTCGGTGTTCAGACGGTGTGTGCGGGCGGATTTTTGCCGCTTCCATGCCTGGCGGATTTTTTACGCCGGGTATCGTAATGGGCCCCTAAGTCAGGGAAGGTGCTGGACACTAAACACATAAAAATTACTATTCCCACTCCAGTAATTATGAAGTCAAGAAGACGCTGGACACTAAATATATATGTTTTACAATATTAACAACTTTACTATTTTCCCCTAATAACCCAACATCCCAGTACTAAAAACAACCTACTATTTATATTTATAAATTAATTTATTTCTTCTAATTATTTGCAATTTTTTTAATTTCTATTTAATAAATATTTTTAAAATATTATTTAAATAACACTTCCCACCCTTATCCCCTAATAACCAAACATCCCCTCCTAAAACAAAACATATATTTTAACTTTTTAATATAAATTTCGTTTTTTAAATTAATTTCTAATTTCTAAAAAATTTAAATTCATATCTAAATTTACACTGATATCTTTAAAATACTCCCCACCCTTATCCCCTAATAACCCAACATCACACTCCTAAAACAAAACATATATTTTAAATTTTTAATATAAATTTCGTTTTTTATATTAATTTCTAATTTCTAAAAATTTTAAATTAATATCTAAATTTACACTAATATTTTTTAAATACTCCCCACCCTTATCCCCTAATAACCCAACATCCCGCTCCTAAAAGAAAACATATATTTTACATTTTTAATATAAATTTTGTTTTTTTAAATAATTTCTAATTTCTAAAAAATTTAAATTATTTCAAAATTTACACTAATATTTTTTATATACTCCCCACCCTTATCCCCTAATAACCCAACATCCCGCTCCTAAAAGAAAACATATTTTACATATTTAATATAAATTTCGTTTTTTAAATTAATTTCGAATTTCTAAAATTTTTAAATTAATATCTAAATTTACACTAATATTTTTTAAATACTCCCCACCCTTATCCCCTAATAACCCAACATCCCACTCCTAAAAGAAAACATATATTTTACATTTTTAATATAAATTTCGTTTTTTAAATTAATTTCTAATTTCTAAAAAATTTTAATTTAAATATAAATTTACACTAATATTTTTAAATTACTCCCCACCCTTATCCCCTAATAACCCAACATCCCGCTCCTAAAAAAATATATATTTTACACTTTTAATATAAATTTCGTTTTTTAAATTAATTTCTAATTTCTAAAAATTGAAAATTAATATCTAAGGGGCCCATTACGATACCCGGCGTAAAAAAATCCGCCAGGCATGGAAGCGGCAAAAATCCGCCCGCACACACCGTCTGAACACCGACCACGCCATTACGATTACACAAACCAAAACCGCCATCGGCGGAAAAATCACACAAAATACCGCCCGCCATCGTCCGAGTCGGAGTCAAACCGCCCGCCACGGACGGAAACACGCACGACAACACAAAACCGCCCGCCCTCACGGCCGACACACCGCACGTGAGATTACGATCGCACCGCCATGAGCGCGGGAAAACTACAAATATACCGCCCGCCAGCGCAAACAACGCCGATGAGAATCGACACGGCAGAAGCCATGGCGCCCACGTCCCTGCACAGAAACCATCCGCTCACAAAACCAATCGCACACAACATGGCCAACAAGTCCACACAGCAAGGCACGCACAAATACACAAGCACAGTACACATCCCGAAAACACCCCCTGGACAAACAAAAACTACAAAGGCCAGAACCCCAGACACAACACACCTGAAAACAACAGACCATGAGGACACACCCACATAGGTAAGTACAAAAGCAGCACTCCCACAGACCACAACCCCTTGCAACATTGCAAACCAGAGAGGAGAGGAGAGGACACAGTGACACAGCAAGGACAGCAGCACACCACAGAAACGCACACATCACCACCACCACCACCACCACCACCACCACAAACCCCCTGCACATTACACAACACACACCGCACCAGCACCACAAACACCATGGCACCACAAAGAATGCCCAAGTTCACGCCCATTGAGCTGACGGTCATGGTCGACGAGATCATCAAGGTGCACCCACAAATCTATGGGAACATGGTCCAGCACACACCACTAGCCACCAGAAACAGAATGTGGAACCGGATCGTAGACCAGGTCAATGCAGTCGGGACCCTGCCCAGGAACAGAGTCGAAATAAACAAACGGTGGAATGACGTCAAGAGCCTGGTCAAGAAGAAGGAGACCAAGAACAGAGAGCTGGCAGCCGTCACTGGCGGAGGGAATCCCGTGCTCTTCAAGACCTTCAAAGCGTGGGAGGAGAAGGTGCGAGTCATCATACATCCCGAGATCCTTGCCGGATTAGCAGGGGGAGTGGAGGCTGGTAAGTACAAACTAATGTATACCAGCACACCGCTATGTACTCACATGCACTACCACCATGCCACAGCTCCCAGGGACAAACACCCCCATGTCCAGCACACAATACACAACACATCACACACACATGCAACAGACACCACCACACACAGCCCAAACAGAACAACTGTAAGATGCGTGGGGACATGTGTACACTCAGCCAGCCACGTAACCACAAACAGGTCCCCAAATATGCCAGAAGCGCCACAACGAGCACCCACCACACCCATGTGTCCGCCACAGCTGCACTAACCGACAAGTAACAGGTAAGTGGCAGGAACACAAAGTGCAGTGGGTGGGAGGGTGGACAGCCCAAGTACAACACACACCAGGCCCCTAGTCCCACAGCACAGCAAGGAGGAGCATCCCCCACACCCCATAGCCACGTGTCAGCCACCGCAGTGCACAACGACAGCCGAAAGGTAGACATCACGGTCCACAGCAATCGGTGTCAGTGGGTGTCCAGCCACCACCACGACCCACAACACCCCCCCACCCCCACAGACCTGCAACATGGAGCACCCCCGCTTAGAACCATGTGGCATCCAGTACAGTGCACGCACGAACAACCTGCAGGTGGGAAACTGGACAGGGCTGGATAACTGGAGGCATGAGGACCGTAACACGACCAACACATGGGACATGTCACGTAGCAGACGAACACGCAGCACCGCCCACCGTCACGAACAAGTGAACAATGTGCACACGGACATGAACCACAGACTCACACCTCACATGACCCATCACAGACACAGCAACACCCAAGGAGCCACGTCTGCATGCACAAGCCACACTGAATATAGTACCACACGGCAGCCACTGTGCAACTCATCACACACAACCGAAACACCATTGAAGTCCTGTCCATGTAGCCCCTACTGCCTGTCAACCACACACCCCACAACTACGCCTATGTAAGACAAACAACACTAGACGCAACAGAGCGGAACAACATAAATGCACACGAACACCACTGAACCCATCAAACACACAGACACACCATGCACATACAACATACCATCCATCCCATCCGTCAGCCCCAGTCTCATGAAAGGCATGTCATCCGCACAGCTGCCACACATACAGCAGTCACGCTAAGATACATGCCCATGACCAACCATGTGCCAGAAGTCAATGAAGCGCACGCCACACTGTGAGCAACAACACACAACATGGGCCACACCCCCCCCCGAGCACTGCAGTGATGCACATGGCACAGGGCAGCACGCACACCAAGGAGATGGGACAACTGCAATACGTTGGCTGGCACACAACCAACACTCACTCATAACGATGCGTCCAATGCCATGTCCAGTAATCACAACAGACAGCAAATATGCAGGCCATGTCAGGCATGCACACACCTCAGACCATGCACTGTCATGCTGCCACAACACATGTCACGTTCGGCACCCATGGCTCACAGCATGTACCCCAAAAGCATATTCCCTCCCAAATGCGAATCTGGGGCATGGCCCCCATGTTGCCATATGCGTTCCTAAGCGTTCCATTTGAACCCCAAAAGCATATTCCCTCCCAAATGTGAATCTGGGGCATGGCCCCCATGTTGCCATATGCGTTCCTAAGCGTTCCATTTGAACCCCAAAAGCATATTCCCTCCCAAATGTGAATCTGGGGCATGGCCCCCATGTTGCCATATGCGTTCCTAAGCGTTCCATTTGAACCCCAAAAGCATATTCCATCCCAAATGCGAATCTGGGGCATGGCCCCCATGTTGCCATATGCGTTCCTAAGCGTTCCATTTGAACCCCAAAAGCATATTCCATCCCAAATGCGAATCTGGGGCATGGCCCCCATGTTGCCATATGCGTTCCTAAGCGTTCCATTTGAACCCCAAAAGCATATTCCCTCCCAAATGTGAATCTGGGGCATGGCCCCCATGTTGCCATATGCGTTCCTAAGCGTTCCATTTGAACCCCAAAAGCATATTCCCTCCCAAATGTGAATCTGGGGCATGGCCCCCATGTTGCCATATGCGTTCCTAAGCGTTCCATTTGAACCCCAAAAGCATATTCCATCCCAAATGCGAATCTGGGGCATGGCCCCATGTTGCCATATGCGTTCCTAAGCGTTCCATTTGAACCCCAAAAGCATATTCCATCCCAAATGCGAATCTGGGGCATGGCCCCCATGTTGCCATATGCGTTCCTAAGCGTTCCATTTGAACCCCAAAAGCATATTCCATCCCAAATGTGAATCTGGGGCATGGCCCCCATGTTGCCATATGCGTTCCTAAGCGTTCCATTTGAACCCCAAAAGCATATTCCCTCCCAAATGTGAATCTGGGGCATGGCCCCCATGTTGCCATATGCGTTCCTAAGCGTTCCATTTGAACCCCAAAAGCATATTCCCTCCCAAATGTGAATCTGGGGCATGGCCCCCATGTTGCCATATGCGTTCCTAAGCGTTCCATTTGAACCCCAAAAGCATATTCCATCCCAAATGCGAATCTGGGGCATGGCCCCCATGTTGCCATATGCGTTCCTAAGCGTTCCATTTGAACCCCAAAAGCATATTCCATCCCAAATGCGAATCTGGGGCATGGCCCCCATGTTGCCATATGCGTTCCTAAGCGTTCCATTTGAACCCCAAAAGCATATTCCATCCCAAATGCGAATCTGGGGCATGGCCCCCATGTTGCCATATGCGTTCCTAAGCGTTCCATTTGAACCCCAAAAGCAAAGTACAAACCAGACCCAGGATGGGCCAGGAGCCCGCATACACCAGAGTCACAATAAGTAGGGGCACAGCAACACACCCATCGGCATGGCCAATCCGTCCCATGCCACATTTGCACAGCACACAGTCCCATTGCCAAGCACACACAACTACAAATGGTACAGCCACACACACGCCTCCGGGAAACCCATGTACGAGATTGCACGAACTGTTAATGTCAGACGACAAATACATACTTCGCAAGGTGCAACACAATAACAAATCTCATTCTCTCCACAGGTGACGAACTGCTGGATGCTGGGGATGGAGCCAGCAGCCAGCACAGCCAGCCTACAAGCCCCCAACGAGGACACACGGATGTGGAGGATCTGTCCTCCTCTTCGGACACGGACCACCAAGCAGGCCCATCTGGTGTGGCAGGGCCCAGCCGCTCCCCAGGACTCCTCCTACCCACCAACCCATCATCCAGGGCTGCTGAACATTCCCAGCCCCCTGCTGCCACTGTCGTTGCGGCCACACCCACGGTCATTGCGGCCACACCCACGGTCATTGCGGCCACACCCACGGTCATTGCGGCCACTACCACTGCCGCAACCGCCACCATCGCCGCACCGACCACCACCGCCGCCACCACCACCACGTCTTCGCTGGCACCAGCCCCAGCGCAGGTGGTGGCCCGGCCGACTGGATCCACCCTGGGAGCCACAGCGAGGACCGTGGTGAGCAATGTGGCTAGTGGGCAGGGCCGGTGGCAGCAGGACTGGTAGGAGGAGCAGGGTCAGGCAAACGCCAGCCTCCCCTGGGAGCCATGCCCTGCCTCAAATGGCCAGAGTCCTTGGGGCCTATGAAGAGGCCCAAGGACAATGGGCCAGGTCAGCTACAGACACGCGGGAGGTGCTGGGGGTGCTGAGGTCCATGGACGCCCGTATGGGCCAACTCGTGGACCTCATGGGCCAGCTGGTGGTGGCGGTGAGGTCACAGCCAGGGACAGCAGCTCCCCCTCCGCCACCACCTGCCGGGGCGCAGGGTCGAGCAGCAGTGTCCAGTTCCCCTGCGTCCACAGCCAGTGAGCACACCTCAACCACCAGCATGTCGCAAGCAGGCACCCCCTCGCAAACGTGGAAGGGGCCGTCCGAAGTGGAAACAGATCTCCCGGGAGGACTTCGCACGCTCCAGACGCAAGTGAGGCAGCCAGCCAGCCTTCCTTGACCAGCCACTGCATTGACTTGGACTACGATCCCACTCCACACAGCCATCTGGATGGCATGTGTGTGTTGGACTATGGACATAGAACCAGTGGGTACACCCTGAGCATCACGCAGCCATGACCGACAGCTCATTGTCACTGCACGCACCACTTTTGTCATCACCTTACACACAATCACATGTCACAGTTTGAAATAAATGCACCTCTTACACAAACTGCTGTTTGTGCCCTGTGTTTTATTTGTACGGAATACAACGGCCACCTTGGGCGGAAAGGCACCTGATGCGTGGCATGGCAATGGAACCGGAGGGCCTGTAGGGACCTAGGGGTGGGAGACAGAACAGGAGCACATTCAATGAGTGTGTCACACACCCATCACACAGTACATGTCAACAACTACAAGCAATGTACACACATCGCACAGAGCAATAGGGCACAATGCCACAGCCACCAACAATGGCATACTACCCTGGCCATGGAGCGTTGACACACAGCACGCAGTGAACAAACGGCCACCCTGACACAGCACACACACACCTGCACAGATACAGCCACATCAGCCGTCGTACATGGACACTCACCGTCAAGTGAAGTAGCGGGCGATGAGCTGCTGCCGCACATTCCCAGCTTCCTCCTCTCCGCTGTCCTCCTCACTCGAGCTGTCCTGGTCTGCGGGCTGGGGCCCTGGTTGATCTCCGTCATCCACGATGAGGGGGATCTGCTTCCGAATGGCCAGATTGTGCAGCATGCAGCACGCCACCACTATCTGGCATACCTTCTGTGGGGAGTACGCCAGCGCACCCCCGGTGCCGTCCAGGCACCTGAACCTGGACTTGAGGAGGCCAAAGGTACGCTCGACCACACGTCTGGTCCTCCCATGTGCCTCATTGTAGCGATCGTCTGCTGGGGTGCGAGGATTCCTCAATGGACTGAGCAGCCATGCCCCATTCGGGTACGCAGAGTCACCTGGGTGTGAGGGACACAGAGAACCGTTGCTATTCCAACTGGACAGGGGACAGCATCGCACAACCAGCACGCTACACCACTCCACATACTCACCGACAATACAGCCACGATCCTGTTGCAGATTGGACATCAGTCGTGGCAAGATGCTGTTGCGCATTATGTGTGCGTCATGGGCCGAGCCTGGGAACTTTGCACACACGTGGGTGATCACCATGTCCGCAAGGCACACCACTTGCACATTCAGGGAGTGCGTGTGCTTCCTGTTGCGGTACAGGTGCTCAGTGGCCTGTGGTGGAACAAGGCCAACATGTGTGCAGTCAATGGCTCCAACGACGTGTGGGATTCTGCCAAGGGCATAGAATGCACCCTTCACTGCCGCCAATTCACGAGCCCTGGGGAAGCGGATGTACCTGTTTCGGTACAGCATCATGGCTGCCAGTACATCCCTCAGCACCTTGCTGAACATGGGCTGGGACATCCCTCCTCCACTGCCCACTGTGTGCTGGAATGACCCAGTGCCGAAGAAATGCATGGCGGCCATCACCTTAGCCGTGGGGGTGACAGCTGTCGGATACACCCTGCGGGGACGGAGATGGGGTTCTAACATGGCACACAGTCGATGCAGGGTTGGCCTGTCCAGCCGAAACTTCCTAATGACCTCTGTATCGTCCATGTCCGCCAGCAATTGGTATGGGCGGTCAATGTTCGGTCTCCGCCTAGGGAAAATGGCAGTGGACACATGTCAAAGCAACACGACACATAGTAATTTCGCATACACATCACTGACATGACTGAGCAAGCACATGAGCCACAGCCCAGCTGTCAAGCTGGGACGGCACGGCCACAATACACTTACACAGGTCTCCCAACAATGGCAATGGCTAGTGATACAGACCACTGCCATGTGCATGCACATGGGGATCTAGGCCCCAATGACTTGCGGGGCGTGCTGATGGCGACTGACTGCATATTCGTCAAGCGGCAACGCCACGGCAACATGAATGTCTGCTGAGCATGGAACTGCTTCCGAGGCTGGATGAGTATGGCACACGACGACGACGATGTGGGCACAGGCTGAGCGGCCAAAACAAGTGGGACCTGTGGCACGAGGGGATATGAGACAGTAGTAGGTGTCAGCACTGCACCCTATGTACAGCACTGTACGGATCACACCTCCCGAAACATTGACAGGTGTCCACATTGACAGCCCCATGCCAAGACGGCTGTGTGCTTGCAGTCACACGTCACAGGTGAGAGGTTACACTGCACGTGCCAGGTGGCAGACGTACATAGTGGGAGCTGGCATGTGTGTGCATGTGTCTCCTGTTCAGGATCCACCAGATGGGCGCTGACTCTGTACTGAGCATTGGACACAGCATGTTCCGTGGAAGGCCATGCACAGGGCGGGTACGTCGATGATTGCGCATTGTTGGTCACGGTGGGTGCACCCACTAAGATGTGTTGCCCTGTGTTCAATTCCTATGTCCGCATGATGATGGACTGTAGATGTGGGCAGACTACACATTGGTCGATGTGCTGTCTATATGCATGTGCCTTCACACCAGGCACAGCTGCCCCTGCACATGTGACCCCTGCTGGACTCGCTGCTGGGTCTGTGGAGCTGATGCACCTTCTGTGCGTGGGGCGGACAGCTCTCCTCACTTCCTCATTGCGCATGTCAGGACTTTGCCGCAGGTGACATGGATCATGGAGGGCCCACATGTACGCGTGGGTAGGCTACACATGATTGGTCACTGGTCGCCACCCCCAGTCAGTGTTCCGAATGGGAAGGTTGTCGTGCTGGTGGTATATTCGATGTGGCGGATGGGCGGGCCTAGGTGCGGGCTTACATTCCGGACATGGGGGGTAGTTGGATTGGCGACTAGTTGCAGTACACACGGGACACGTCTCTTCCTTTCCACATCTGGGTCATCCCTTGTACTCACTGACAGTGATACAGTCATCTTCGCCCCAGCCCTCATGTCCTCCCCTCGCTCCCCCAATATGCATGTGCACCTGCGAGGCTAGCGCTTGCACAGGCAGCCCCAAGCTCGCACCAGAGAGGGCAAGGAGTGTATGTGTGGGTCCAGTTGCACAAGTGGGCTGTCTCAGGGTATGATGTGTTACGGGACGCCGTCCACCTGCGTGGTGCCCCAAATGGAGACCCGGACTGCATGGACTATGCATCACAGTCTTCGCCTTCCGGATCCGCCACCTGCGACACCCAGTGGCTGTGGCTGCCCTTGCAGCCAGGCCGCGTCCGTCTGTGACTGATGGCCCACACATTCACTCTTTGGCCTCTCTGGGGAGGGCTCGGGGGTGGTGGCGCACGCGCTTGCACTTAGTCGCAATGGCATGTGTCGTGGTTGGTATGATGGGCAATGGATGGGATGGTGCGAGCCACCTCCCGTGACGTCAGTGCTGCTCGTGCTGTGGTGCGTCCCCCTACACTTCCATCTGACTTGTGCCATGCTAGACGTTGAGGTTCTATTGCCTGCGTGATATGACCAGGAGGAGCGCGAGGAGACCTCTCACACACCATGCTCCACTGCCATCCCGTGCCCTGTATCGCCTGTGCGGATTGACTATGTTGGGGTTACACCTGGTCGACTGGGGCTGTGTGTGCCTTGTCAAGGGGCATGGCGGGCGCATAACAGGATCCAGCTTGTCCACAGAGGGTGGGCTGAGGTGCGCCTGGTACCGCTTTGTACGTGTGCCCGGCTGCTGTGCACACACGTGTTCACTCCCCCGACAGGTGTCCTCTCACAATGCCCAGGGAAGCGGTGGTGTACTGTTCATGACCCCTCCCAACACGGCGTGCTCCAACTTGGCATGTGCGCATCTACCCGTCACACCCACCCACCTGAGCACTGCGTCCATACGACTTCACACGACACATGTGTGTCTTCCACAGTTGTGCTACTCATTTGCGTTGACATCCAATACCAGTGGACTACATGGTCATGTCACGACTGCCGTGTACTTCACATACTCCCATCCTCTCTCATTCGTACTTGTGAAATGAGTCAGCGGAGACAGTTTTGGTTTCAAACATTATATTGAGTCTTCTGTCCTCTGTGATGCAGTATAGTGGACACTACTGGCAGCGGAATACATGTTGAGGATATACTGAGCATGATTGCAAATGGGATAGGGTGTGGGGTTACATGTGATTGGCTGTTGCATGTGGGATGTGGGCTTCAGAGTTACATCTGCTTGGCCAAGGCTGTGCTAATGTACATTTACGTATAGCTGCGGAGCTGCGGACTTTGACACAGACGGTATACATGTAGCCTACCAGACCGCTTGGCATCATGGGCACAGTCCATCTCAGTTCCATGTGACAGGTTTGCTGCGGTTGTTCCTCATGCACGCGTGCATGTGAGATGACATCAGGGCATGTGCTTGCGTGCATGCAGCGGCGTGCCACTTGTTGTTGCACTGTGGTGGTTACTGGACATGTCACAGTCACTGGGGTCGTGTTGTTGTTGTATGCACTTGTCGTCCATGCAAAGGTCCTGGTATGGGTTTCCCGGGGCGGGGGTGGGAGGGGTGCAGCACCCACAGACTCCAAGCGACCTATTCATGTCCACTGAGCGGTGTGTGTGTCCATGGGCGCTGGATCCATGTCGTGTCCTGGTTGTTCGTGCAGTTCCGTCCATGTGGGTGCGATACACAGACCCCATGCCACTGCCTCCCACGATGCATGCGGTGTTCCTGGATGTGATGGGGAACAGTGTGCATGTCCCGGTCATATCCGATGTCATGGCGATGTCGTTGATGGTGTGGTTACAGTTGCCGGTCGTTTGGTATGGCTGTTGTGGTGGTGACTGGCCAGATCCGTGCGGAAGCTAAGCATGGGTGCGGGGTTGGACATCATAGGTCAATCGGGGAACCTGCGTTGTGGTCCGACGAATTTACAGGTTGTCAGGTATGCGATGCCGTCCAGCAGGGCTTCCATGTCATTGGTGGTGTACATGTTTGCCAGCCAATGTAGCGGATGGTGGCTGTCAAGGTGTTGTTCGTAAGTTGTCCCTTGGAGGACCATGATGGGGCATGCTGGGTGATATTCGATGTAGCTGTTCTCGATGATCCGTCGTGTGGAGGCACAGTGGTCCCATTTCAGTGCGGGTGCGATGTTGGCCACATACGCCATGCCCCCATAGGCAGAGCAGGCCCTGTCGTGTGCGTCCAGAGGGAGGAGTAGTGGTAGCAGGTCCGCCTTCAGACATGCCGGGTTGGAGAGGCATATCTCCACTGGATGCTGGTAGGGACACCTCCGACAGTAGAAGACGGGCATGACGCAGCTGAACAATGTGATGCGGTAAGTCAGTCGGTAACTTACGTTCAGCAGGGACAGGAGATCGCATCCCAATGTATGTAACAGGTTGGTTTTGTACAGCTTGAGCTGTCCGGCGTAGTTGGGTAGGTGTGTTGCGGTTGCCATTTCGCAGCGGTGCGTTGTGGTGGCGTGCTCCGGCTGTGTGTGCAGTCTGCAATGTGCACGCTCCGAGGTTGCTGTGAGCTCTGTGTAGTCGTAGGGAGACAGGACTTGTGTTCTGTTGGCTTGTTTGGAGGACACGGGCCCTCATCCCACATGCTTCTCAGACAGTTCAAGGTCAGTGATGTGTGACTCCTTCCAATTAACTTGCATGTGGCCGACATGGGGGAGTGTTTTCTTCTTTCTTCCCCGTCCGTTGTGTGCTTCTGTGATATGCGCTATCTGCCCTGTGGTCGGTCTCCTCGGCATGCCTGTGTTGGTCTATTCTTGGACAATGGCTGTATTCACCGGCTTCTGTCGTAGGGCTGTGGTTTCGGAGTTGGAATGGAAGGTCATTCAGTGCTGTCTGCTCTCCCTTGTGTGGGCGGCAGGCTGCCTTTCCGCTCTGCGTTGGGCCTTGTGTGTGAATGTTATTCTTGGGCCACCTGTTGTCGGTCCCCGGGCTCTTTGGTGTTCTGTTTTATATGTCTTGTTCATATGTGCAGGGTGGTATGGGTGTTTCAGTGTGGTACTGGCGTTCCTCTTCCCGAAGGGGCCCTGCTTCTCCTAGTTGGTGTTGCCGCCGCTGTGTGCTACGCCATGTTTGTTACACTGGGGTGTGTCCTGCTGTTGCGTGACTTCACTGACATGTGTGCATCGGTTGTGTGGCGTTGGGTGTTGTCCGTGAATTGGGCGTTGGGGACATGTCTGTGGCAGGCCTGTCACGTGTCATGTGCGTTCGGGGTGGGGCTGATGTGTGTGCTGCTTGGTTGTGTCCCTGTGTCTGTGTGCGACGCATGCATGGCGCTGCGGTTGGCCTCTGCGTTGTGCGCATGTGTGGCGGCGTCATCGGCGCTTTGGGGCCGTGACGCGGTGGTTGGTTCCTAGTCCCAGGTGGTGTGTACACATGTGTTACGCGATGTTATGATTTGGCCTGTGTGTCATATGTGGATGCAATGGTGGATGTGTAGTGTACACGCGCTGGTGGGGGTTGTCCGCTTTTTCCGCCCTTGCACTGTGTGCGCTGTTTGCGTGCACTTGTTGTGTGTGTGCCTACCTGCGTCTCCGCGGTACGTTGCGTCCTTGGTGGTGCATCAGCAGGAGCATGGGGAGGGCCTGCAGTGCTGGATTCATGCTCGGGGAGCCGCTTCTTCGTTGTCCGTGCTCGGCGTCCGTGTTACCGCTCGGTTTGTCGTACGGTATCTCTTGGCCGTGGGAGCCGTTTGTTTGCGGCATCGTAATTTATACGCCGGGCGGGACGTGTTTCGTCGGACGGTGTGTGTCGAATTGAGCTGCGCCGCTACGTGTACGGGCGCACTTTGATGGCGGACGGTGTTGCTGGCTTGCCGGCGGTGTTTGGCCTACTTTTCGCATCGTAATTGGGCGGGTGTGTGGACTGCTGCGTGCCGGCGGTAACTGGTGGTTTTTGCATCCGCCAGCACGGCGGTTGTGCTTCCGCCCGACATCGTAATGAGCCCCTAAATTTACACTAATATTTTTAAAATACTCCCCACACTTTACCCCTAATAACTAAACATCCCGCTCCTAAAACATATGTTACAAAAAAAATTCACACTGATATTAAAACATTTTTAATAATACAAAATTAATAACAATACAAAATATTTAATTATTGACTAAAAAATAATATTTTACAGTTTCTATATTTTGTGTTCGATATTTTTTACAGCACTAACAATTCGATATTATCTACTTACGATATTACTTATTCGATATTTTGTACTTCGATATTTTTTAAAGAAATAAAAAAAACGATATTTTTGATTGCGATATTCATGTATTCGATATTATCTAACATTCGATATTACAACTTCGATATTACTACAATTCGATATTTATAATTCGATATAATGTCTATTCACCGATTCAGTGTATTCTCTGACCACATGTTTAAGTCTTCTCTTACCGCATATTTTTGTTTTCTCTTACTTTATGATTCAGTGTCTTCTTACCACGTTTCAGTTTTCTCTTACTACATGTTTCATAGTTCTCTTACTGCATGATTTGTTGTGTTCTCTTACTGCATGTTTTAGTGTTCTCTTACCGCATGATTTGATGTGTTCTCTTAACACATCTTTTAGTGTTCTCCTACTGCTTTTTAAATTGTTCTCTTACTTTATGATTCAGTGTTCTCTTACCTCATGTTTCAGTGTTCTCTTCTCGACTGTTTGTGTTTTTAGTGTCCTCTTACCGCATGATTCAGTGTATTCTCTGACCACATTTTAGTGTTCTCTTGCCACATTTAAGTGTTCTCTTACCAAACGTTTTAGTGTTCTCTCACTGCATGTTTTAGTGTTCTCTTATTGAATGTTTAAGTTTTCTCTTACCGCATGTTTCAATGTTCTCTTATTGACTGTTTAGGTGTTCTCTTACTGCATGTTTCAATGTTCTCTTATTGAATGTTTAGGTATTCTATTACTGCATGTTTTAGTGTTCTCTTATTACATGTTACAGTGTGCTGCCTTGCCACATGTTTCAGTGTTCTGTTCTCACCTGTTTTAGTTTTTATCTTTCTGCATGATTCAGTGTCTTCTTACCTCGTGTTTCAGTTTTCTCTTAGCACATGTTTTAGTGTTCTATTACCACGTTTCAGTGTTCTCTTATCAAATGATTATGTGTTTGCTTACCGCATGTTTCAGTGTTTTCTTACCACATGCTTCAGTGTTCTCTTACTGCATGATTCAGTGTTCTCTTACTACATGATTTGTTGTGTTCTCTGAGCACATGTTTTAGTGTTCTCATACTGCAGGTTTAAGTGTTCTCTTACAGCATGAGTTGTTGTGTTCTCTTACTTCGGGACCGATTCCGATTCCGGCCGGAAATCTCTCCGACCGAGCCGGACCCGGAGAGAATTCCGACCGAATCGGACCCTAGCAGTCCGACCGGACGAGTACGATGCATTCGCATGCTATCGGACTCGATTCGGTCGGACTCCCATTGAAGTCAATGGGAGCCGGTCGTACAACGCGTACGCGGGCTCCCATTGACTCAATGGGTGCGAGGCGAACAAGGGCGCCCCTACAGTGGGTACGCGTCCATGCGCATCGCGGCATACATGCACAGGTAGGGGGACCCATGGGTCCCCCTGTGTGCGACTCGCGTGCCTACGCATACAGGGGGGTCCGACGCGGACCCCCAAAGTCCGGCTCTGACAGCTTTTTCGAGCCGGACGGCGCGAGTCCGTCGGACTGCTTGCGGCGCACATCGTACTTACCCGGCCGGAAAACGTCTCCATAGCGCGGTGCGAGTCGTGTCCGTGCGAGTCGGTCGGAGCGTGTTGAAGACGCGTACGAGTCGGTCGGCGATTTCGCGGGAGCTTGCATCGTACTCGCTCGGCCGGACCCGCGTACGATTCGGTCGGGAAACATGGCTCCGAGATCGGAATCGGCCCCTTCATGTTTTAGTTTTCTCTTACTGCATGTTTCAGTGTTCTTTTACTGCATGATTTGGTGTGTTCTCTCACCACATGTTTCAGTGTTCTCTTCTCAAATATTTGTGTTTTTAGTGTCCTCTTACCTCATGATTCAGTGTATTCTCTGACCACATTTTAGTGTTCTCTGACCAAATTTCAGTATTCTCTTACCTCATGTTTCAGTGTTCTCTTATCATGTTTCAGTGTTCTCTCACTGCATGATTCAGTGTTCTCTTATTGAATGTTTCAATGTTCTCTTATTGAATGTTTAAGTATTCTCTTACCGCATGTTTCAATGTTATCTTATTGAATGTTTAGTTGTTCTCTTACTGCATGTTTCAATGTTTTCTTATTGAATGTTTAGGTGTTCTATTACTGCAATATTTGGTGTGTTCTTTTACAGCATGTTTCAGTGTTCTCTCACCGCATGTTTCAATGTTCTCTTATTGAATGTTTAGGTATTCTCTTACCGCATATTTCAATGTTCTCTTATTGAATGTTTAGGTGTTCTATTACTGCAATATTTGGTGTGTACTTTTACCGCATGTTTTAGTTTTCTCTTACTGCATGTTTCAATGTTCTCTTATTGAATGTTTAAGTATTCTCTTACCGCATGTTTCAATGTTCTCTTATTGAATGTTTGGGTGTTCTATTACTGCAATATTTAGTGTGTTCTTTTACTGCATGTTTTAGTTTTCTCTTACTGCATGTTTCAATGTTCTCTTATTGAATGTTTAAGTATTCTCTTACCGCATGTTTCAGTGTTCTTTTACTGCATGATTTAGTGTGTTCTCTTACTGCATGTTTTAGTGTTCTCCTACTGCATTTTAAATTTTTCTCTTACTTTATGATTCAGTGGTCTCTTACCACATGTTTCAGTGTTCTCTTACCACATGTTTCAGTGTTCTCTTACTGCTTGATTTAACATGTTTCCTTACCGTATGTTTTATTGTTCTCTTACCGCAAGATTCAGTGTATTCTCTGACCACGTTTAGTGTTCTCTTACCACATTTCAGTGCTCTCTTACCGAATGATTAAGTGTTTTCTTCTTGCATGTTTTAGTGTTTTCCTACCGAATATTTAAGTGTTCTCTTACCGCATGTTTCAGTGTTCTCATACCGCATTTCAGTCTTCTCTTACCGCATGTTTCAGTGTTCTCATACCGCATGTTTAGTGTTCTCTTACCGCATGTTTCAGTGTTCTCATATTGCATGTTTAGCGTTCTCTTACCTCATAAATCAGTGTGTTCTCTTAATGCATGTTTCAGTATTCCATCACCCAGTGGCCGCTCGCAGAGCTAATGCTGTGGGGCGGTGAGGTGGGTGAGGAGCGGGTGGGGGGGTAGTGGGGTATGACATATGACAGCAAAGGTGTAAGTAAAGTGTAAGTAAATAAATAAATAAATAAAACCACTTACGTTGTGCTTGCCGCATCGCCGACTCGGCGATGCAGCGAGCGCAAGGTAGGTGGTTTTATTTATTTATTTACTTTAATCTTTGCCGTCGTATGTCAGACTCCACTACCCCGCCCACCCCCGCCCCGCCCCACCACTCCACAACATTACCTGTGGAGCCGCCACTGCCAACACCACATTTTTCAGTGTTCTCTTACCGCATGTTTCAGTATTCTCTCATCACAGGTTTCAGTGCTTTCGTACTGCATGTTTCAATGTTCTCCTACAGCATGTTTTAGTGTTCTCTTACTGCCTGATTCAGTGTATTCTCTGACCACATGTTTCAGTGTTCTCTTATTGAATTTTTCAGTGTTCTCTTACCGTATGTTTCAATGTTCTTTTACTGCATTCTTCAGTGTTCTCTTAATGCATGTTTCAGAATTCTCTTACCGCATGTTTCAGTGTTCTCTTGCCACATGTTCAGTGTTCTCTTATTGCCTGGTTCAGTGACCTGTCTTGCCATATATTTCAGTGTTCTCTTACTGAATGTTTTAAGGTTCTGTTAACACATGATTCAGTGTGTTCTCTTACCGCATGCTTCAGTGTTTCATCACCGCATGTTTCTGTGTTCTCTTACCATATTTCTGTGTTCTCTTACCGCATTTATCAGTGTTCTCGGACCGCATTTTTCTGTGTTTTCTAACTGCGTGTTTCAGCTTTCTCTTACCACATGCTTCAGTGTTCTCTTAATGCATAACTCCATGTGCTCTTTTGCCACATGTTTCTGTGCTCGCTAACCGAATGCTTCAGTGTTCCTTTATGGCATATTTCAGTGTTTTCCTACCGCATGTTCCTGTGTTCTATTACCGCATGCTCCACGTGATTGGCTCTTCAGTTCACAGCCTTGTCCCCGGAGGCTGAGACACGCGTCACACCGGCCCCGCCTCCCTCCATGGCTCGGGCTCAGCAGGTCTGTGCACACCTGGCGGCGCACGGGGAGGTCGCACAGGTATGCCTTTGGTATGTGAGCTGTGAATGAATGTGATTAATGGTGAGGTGGGGGAGCTGCAAGGATGGGAGTGAGTCAGTGGGGGAAGGAGAGTGCACCGGAGAGCGCCTAGAGGCGTAGACACGCCGCGATCCCACCGGACCTGCGCTCTGAAACCACAGCCCAGCCACAGTTTGGGGTTAAGGGTGTCTGTTTTTGTGAACACGTCATCAGGTGCGTGTGGGTCGTGGGCGCGCCAGGGCTGTGGTCGTGTTCGTTCATATCTCTTTCCTTATAGCGCTCTTTCATTTATCTATCGTTATAGCGCTCTTTCGTGTCTCTATCGTTATAGCGCTCTTTCGTGTCTCTATCGTTATAGCGCTCCTTCATATATCTATCGTTATAGCGCTCTTTCGTGTCTCTATCGCTATAGCGCTCCTTCATATATCTATCTTTATAGCGCTCTTTCGTGTCTCTATCGCTATAGCGCTCCTTCATATATCTATCGTTATAACGCTCTTTCGTGTCTCTATCGTTATAGCGCTCCTTCATATATCTATCGTTATAGCGCTCTTTCGTGTCTCTATCGCTATAGCGCTCCTTCATATATCTATCGTTATAGCGCTCTTTCGTGTCTCTATCGTTATAGCGCTCCTTCATATATCTATCGTTATAGCGCTCTTTCGTGTCTCTATCGTTATAGCGCTCCTTCATATATCTATCGTTATAGCGCTCCTTCATATATCTATCGTTATAGCGCTCCTTCATATATCTATCGTTATAGCGCTCTTTCGTGTCTCTATCGCTATAGCGCTCCTTCATATATCTATCGTTATAACGCTCTTTCGTGTCTCTATCGTTATAGCGCTCCTTCATATATCTATCGTTATAACGCTCTTTCGTGTCTCTATCGTTATAGCGCTCCTTCATATATCTATCGTTATAACGCTCTTTCGTGTCTCTATCGTTATAGCGCTCCTTCATATATCTATCGTTATAACGCTCTTTCGTGTCTCTATCGTTATAGCGCTCCTTCATATATCTATCGTTATAGCGCTCTTTCGTGTCTCTATCGCTATAGCGCTCCTTCATATATCTATCGTTATAACGCTCTTTCGTGTCTCTATCGTTATAGCGCTCCTTCATATATCTATCGTTATAACGCTCTTTCGTGTCTCTATCGTTATAGCGCTCCTTCATATATCTATCGTTATAGCGCTCTTTCGTGTCTCTATCGCTATAGCGCTCCTTCATATATCTATCGTTATAGCGCTCTTTCGTGTCTCTATCGTTATAGCGCTCCTTCATATATCTATTGTTATAGCGCTCTTTCGTGTCTCTATCGTTATAGCGCTCCTTCATATATCTATCGTTATAGCGCTCTTTCGTGTCTCTATCGTTATAGCGCTCCTTCATATATCTATCGTTATAGCGCTCTTTCGTGTCTCTATCGCTATAGCGCTCCTTCATATATCTATCGTTATAGCGCTCTTTCGTGTCTCTATCGTTATAGCGCTCCTTCATATATCTATCGTTATAGCGCTCTTTCGTGTCTCTATCGCTATAGCGCTCCTTCATATATCTATCGTTATAGCGCTCTTTCGTGTCTCTATCGTTATAGCGCTCCTTCATATATCTATCGTTATAGCGCTCTTTCGTGTCTCTATCGTTATAGCGCTCCTTCATATATCTATCGTTATAGCGCTCTTTCGTGTCTCTTTCCTTATAGCGCTCTTTCATTTATCTATCGTTATAGCGCTCTTTCGTGTCTCTATCGCTATAGCGCTCCTTCATATATCTATCGTTATAGCGCTCTTTCGTGTCTCTATCGTTATAGCGCTCCTTCATATATCTATCGTTATAGCGCTCTTTCGTGTCTCTATCGTTATAGCGCTCCTTCATATATCTATCGTTATAGCGCTCTTTCGTGTCTCTATCGTTATAGCGCTCCTTCATATATCTATCGTTATAGCGCTCTTTCGTGTCTCTATCGCTATAGCGCTCCTTCATATATCTATCGTTATAGCGCTCTTTCGTGTCTCTATCGTTATAGCGCTCCTTCATATATCTATCGTTATAGCGCTCTTTCGTGTCTCTATCGTTATAGCGCTCCTTCATATATCTATCGTTATAGCGCTCTTTCGTGTCTCTATCGCTATAGCGCTCCTTCATATATCTATCGTTATAGCGCTCTTTCGTGTCTCTATCGTTATAGCGCTCCTTCATATATCTATCGTTATAACGCTCTTTCGTGTCTCTATCGTTATAGCGCTCCTTCATATATCTATCGTTATAGCGCTCTTTCGTGTCTCTATCGTTATAGCGCTCCTTCATATATCTATCGTTATAGCGCTCCTTCATATATCTATCGTTATAGCGCTCCTTCATATATCTATCGTTATAGCGCTCCTTCATATATCTATCGTTATAGCGCTCTTTCGTGTCTCTATCGTTATAGCGCTCCTTCATATATCTATCGTTATAGCGCTCCTTCATATATCTATCGTTATAGCGCTCTTTCGTGTCTCTATTGTTATAGCGCTCCTTCATATATCTATCGTTATAGCGCTCCTTCATATATCTATCGTTATAGCGCTCCTTCATATATCTATCGTTATAGCGCTCCTTCATATATCTATCGTTATAACGCTCTTTCGTGTCTCTATCGTTATAGCGCTCCTTCATATATCTATCGTTATAACGCTCTTTCGTGTCTCTATCGTTATAGCGCTCCTTCATATATCTATCGTTATAACGCTCTTTCGTGTCTCTATCGTTATAGCGCTCCTTCATATATCTATCGTTATAGCGCTCTTTCGTGTCTCTATCGTTATAGCGCTCCTTCATATATCTATCGTTATAGCGCTCTTTCGTGTCTCTATCGCTATAGCGCTCCTTCATATATCTATCGTTATAACGCTCTTTCGTGTCTCTATCGTTATAGCGCTCCTTCATATATCTATCGTTATAGCTCTCTTTCGTGTCTCTATCGCTATAGCGCTCCTTCATATATCTATCGTTATAGCGCTCTTTCGTGTCTCTATCGTTATAGCGCTCCTTCATATATCTATCGTTATAACGCTCTTTCGTGTCTCTATCGTTATAGCGCTCCTTCATATAACTATCGTTATAACGCTCTTTCGTGTCTCTATCGTTATAGCGCTCCTTCATATATCTATCGTTATAGCGCTCTTTCGTGTCTCTATCGTTATAGCGCTCCTTCATATATCTATCGTTATAACGCTCTTTCGTGTCTCTATCGTTATAGCGCTCCTTCATATATCTATCGTTATAACGCTCTTTCGTGTCTCTATCGCTATAGCGCTCCTTCATATATCTATCGTTATAACGCTCTTTCGTGTCTCTATCGCTATAGCGCTCCTTCATATATCTATCGTTATAACGCTCTTTCGTGTCTCTATCGTTATAGCGCTCCTTCATATATCTATCGTTATAGCGCTCTTTCGTGTCTCTATCGTTATAGCGCTCCTTCATATATCTATCGTTATAACGCTCTTTCGTGTCTCTATCGTTATAGCGCTCCTTCATATATATATCGTTATAACGCTCTTTCGTGTCTCTATCGTTATAGCGCTCCTTCATATATCTATCGTTATAGCGCTCTTTCGTGTCTCTATCGTTATAGCGCTCCTTCATATATCTATCGTTATAACGCTCTTTCGTGTCTCTATCGTTATAGCGCTCCTTCATATATCTATCGTTATAACGCTCTTTCGTGTCTCTATCGTTATAGCGCTCCTTCATATATCTATCGTTATAGCGCTCTTTCGTGTCTCTATCGTTATAGCGCTCCTTCATATATCTATCGTTATAGCGCTCTTTCGTGTCTCTATCGTTATAGCGCTCCTTCATATATCTATCGTTATAGCGCTCTTTCGTGTCTCTATCGTTATAGCGCTCCTTCATATATCTATCGTTATAGCGCTCTTTCGTGTCTCTATCGTTATAGCGCTCCTTCATATATCTATCGTTATAGCGCTCTTTCGTGTCTCTATCGTTATAGCGCTCCTTCATATATCTATCGTTATAGCGCTCTTTCGTGTCTCTATCGTTATAGCGCTCCTTCATATATCTATCGTTATAGCGCTCTTTCGTGTCTCTATCGTTATAGCGCTCCTTCATATATCTATCGTTATAGCGCTCTTTCGTGTCTCTATCGTTATAGCGCTCCTTCATATATCTATCGTTATAACGCTCTTTCGTGTCTCTATCGCTATAGCGCTCCTTCATATATCTATCGTTATAACGCTCTTTCGTGTCTCTATCGCTATAGCGCTCCTTCATATATCTATCGTTATAACGCTCTTTCGTGTCTCTATCGTTATAGCGCTCCTTCATATATCTATCGTTATAGCGCTCTTTCGTGTCTCTATCGTTATAGCGCTCCTTCATATATCTATCGTTATAACGCTCTTTCGTGTCTCTATCGTTATAGCGCTCCTTCATATATATATCGTTATAACGCTCTTTCGTGTCTCTATCGTTATAGCGCTCCTTCATATATCTATCGTTATAGCGCTCTTTCGTGTCTCTATCGTTATAGCGCTCCTTCATATATCTATCGTTATAACGCTCTTTCGTGTCTCTATCGTTATAGCGCTCCTTCATATATCTATCGTTATAACGCTCTTTCGTGTCTCTATCGTTATAGCGCTCCTTCATATATCTATCGTTATAGCGCTCTTTCGTGTCTCTATCGTTATAGCGCTCCTTCATATATCTATCGTTATAGCGCTCTTTCGTGTCTCTATCGTTATAGCGCTCCTTCATATATCTATCGTTATAGCGCTCTTTCGTGTCTCTATCGTTATAGCGCTCCTTCATATATCTATCGTTATAGCGCTCTTTCGTGTCTCTATCGTTATAGCGCTCCTTCATATATCTATCGTTATAGCGCTCTTTCGTGTCTCTATCGTTATAGCGCTCCTTCATATATCTATCGTTATAGCGCTCTTTCGTGTCTCTATCGTTATAGCGCTCCTTCATATATCTATCGTTATAGCGCTCTTTCGTGTCTCTATCGTTATAGCGCTCCTTCATATATCTATCGTTATAGCGCTCTTTCGTGTCTCTATCGTTATAGCGCTCCTTCATATATCTATCGTTATAGCGCTCTTTCGTGTCTCTATCGCTATAGCGCTCCTTCATATATCTATCGTTATAGCGCTCTTTCGTGTCTCTATCGCTATAGCGCTCCTTCATATATCTATCGTTATAGCGCTCTTTCGTGTCTCTATCGTTATAGCGCTCCTTCATATATCTATCGTTATAACGCTCTTTCGTGTCTCTATCGTTATAGCGCTCCTTCATATATCTATCGTTATAGCGCTCTTTCGTGTCTCTATCGCTATAGCGCTCCTTCATATATCTATCGTTATAGCGCTCTTTCCTGTCTCTATCGCTATAGCGCTCCTTCATATATCTATCGTTATAGCGCTCTTTCGTGTCTCTATCGTTATAGCGCTCCTTCATATATCTATCGTTATAGCGCTCTTTCGTGTCTCTATCGCTATAGCGCTCCTTCATATATCTATCGTTATAGCGCTCTTTCGTGTCTCTATCGTTATAGCGCTCCTTCATATATCTATCGTTATAGCGCTCTTTCGTGTCTCTATCGTTATAGCGCTCCTTCATATATCTATCGTTATAACGCTCTTTCGTGTCTCTATCGTTATAGCGCTCCTTCATATATCTATCGTTATAGCGCTCTTTCGTGTCTCTATCGCTATAGCGCTCCTTCATATATCTATCGTTATAGCGCTCTTTCCTGTCTCTATCGCTATAGCACTCCTTCATATATCTATCGTTATAGCGCTCTTTCGTGTCTCTATCGTTATAGCGCTCCTTCATATATCTATCGTTATAACGCTCTTTCGTGTCTCTATCGTTATAGCGCTCCTTCATATATCTATCGTTATAGCGCTCTTTCGTGTCTCTATCGCTATAGCGCTCCTTCATATATCTATCGTTATAGCGCTCTTTCGTGTCTCTATCGTTATAGCGCTCCTTCATATATCTATCGTTATAGCGCTCTTTCGTGTCTCTATCGTTATAGCGCTCTTTCGTGTCTCTATCGTTATAGCGCTCCTTCATATATCTATCGTTATAGCGCTCCTTCATATATCTATCGTTATAGCGCTCTTTCGTGTCTCTATCGTTATAGCGCTCCTTCATATATCTATCGTTATAGCGCTCCTTCATATATCTATCGTTATAGCGCTCCTTCATATATCTATCGTTATAGCGCTCCTTCATATATCTATCGTTATAACGCTCTTTCGTGTCTCTATCGTTATAGCGCTCCTTCATATATCTATCGTTATAACGCTCTTTCGTGTCTCTATCGTTATAGCGCTCCTTCATATATCTATCGTTATAACGCTCTTTCGTGTCTCTATCGTTATAGCGCTCCTTCATATATCTATCGTTATAACGCTCTTTCGTGTCTCTATCGTTATAGCGCTCCTTCATATATCTATCGTTATAGCGCTCTTTCGTGTCTCTATCGCTATAGCGCTCCTTCATATATCTATCGTTATAACGCTCTTTCGTGTCTCTATCGTTATAGCGCTCCTTCATATATCTATCGTTATAACGCTCTTTCGTGTCTCTATCGTTATAGCGCTCCTTCATATATCTATCGTTATAACGCTCTTTCGTGTCTCTATCGTTATAGCGCTCCTTCATATATCTATCGTTATAGCGCTCTTTCGTGTCTCTATCGCTATAGCGCTCCTTCATATATCTATCGTTATAGCGCTCTTTCGTGTCTCTATCGTTATAGCGCTCCTTCATATATCTATCGTTATAACGCTCTTTCGTGTCTCTATCGTTATAGCGCTCCTTCATATATCTATCGTTATAACGCTCTTTCGTGTCTCTATCGTTATAGCGCTCCTTCATATATCTATCGTTATAGCGCTCTTTCGTGTCTCTATCGTTATAGCGCTCCTTCATATATCTATCGTTATAACGCTCTTTCGTGTCTCTATCGTTATAGCGCTCCTTCATATATCTATCGTTATAACGCTCTTTCGTGTCTCTATCGCTATAGCGCTCCTTCATATATCTATCGTTATAACGCTCTTTCGTGTCTCTATCGTTATAGCGCTCCTTCATATATCTATCGTTATAACGCTCTTTCGTGTCTCTATCGTTATAGCGCTCCTTCATATATCTATCGTTATAGCGCTCTTTCGTGTCTCTATCGTTATAGCGCTCCTTCATATATCTATCGTTATAACGCTCTTTCGTGTCTCTATCGTTATAGCGCTCCTTCATATATCTATCGTTATAACGCTCTTTTGTGTCTCTATCGTTATAGCGCTCCTTCATATATCTATCGTTATAGCGCTCTTTCGTGTCTCTATCGTTATAGCGCTCCTTCATATATCTATCGTTATAACGCTCTTTCGTGTCTCTATCGTTATAGCGCTCCTTCATATATCTATCGTTATAACGCTCTTTCGTGTCTCTATCGTTATAGCGCTCCTTCATATATCTATCGTTATAGCGCTCTTTCGTGTCTCTATCGTTATAGCGCTCCTTCATATATCTATCGTTATAGCGCTCTTTCGTGTCTCTATCGTTATAGTGCTCCTTCATATATCTATCGTTATAGCGCTCTTTCGTGTCTCTATCGTTATAGCGCTCCTTCATATATCTATCGTTATAGCGCTCTTTCGTGTCTCTATCGTTATAGCGCTCCTTCATATATCTATCGTTATAGCGCTCTTTCGTGTCTCTATCGTTATAGCGCTCCTTCATATATCTATCGTTATAGCGCTCTTTCGTGTCTCTATCGTTATAGCGCTCCTTCATATATCTATCGTTATAACGCTCTTTCGTGTCTCTATCGTTATAGCGCTCCTTCATATATCTATCGTTATAGCGCTCCTTCATATATCTATCGTTATAACGCTCTTTCGTGTCTCTATCGTTATAGCGCTCCTTCATATATCTATCGTTATAGCGCTCTTTCGTGTCTCTATCGCTATAGCGCTCCTTCATATATCTATCGTTATAACGCTCTTTCGTGTCTCTATCGTTATAGCGCTCCTTCATATATCTATCGTTATAACGCTCTTTCGTGTCTCTATCGTTATAGCGCTCCTTCATATATCTATCGTTATAACGCTCTTTCGTGTCTCTATCGCTATAGCGCTCCTTCATATATCTATCGTTATAACGCTCTTTCGTGTCTCTATCGTTATAGCGCTCCTTCATATATCTATCGTTATAGCGCTCTTTCGTGTCTCTATCGCTATAGCGCTCCTTCATATATCTATCGTTATAGCGCTCTTTCGTGTCTCTATCGTTATAGCGCTCCTTCATATATCTATCGTTATAGCGCTCTTTCGTGTCTCTATCGTTATAGCGCTCCTTCATATATCTATCGTTATAGCGCTCTTTCGTGTCTCTATCGTTATAGCGCTCCTTCATATATCTATCGTTATAGCGCTCTTTCGTGTCTCTATCGCTATAGCGCTCCTTCATATATCTATCGTTATAGCGCTCTTTCGTGTCTCTATCGTTATAGCGCTCCTTCATATATCTATCGTTATAACGCTCTTTCGTGTCTCTATCGTTATAGCGCTCCTTCATATATCTATCGTTATAACGCTCTTTCGTGTCTCTATCGCTATAGCGCTCCTTCATATATCTATCGTTATAACGCTCTTTCGTGTCTCTATCGCTATAGCGCTCCTTCATATATCTATCGTTATAACGCTCTTTCGTGTCTCTATCGTTATAGCGCTCCTTCATATATCTATCGTTATAACGCTCTTTCGTGTCTCTATCGTTATAGCGCTCCTTCATATATCTATCGTTATAGCGCTCTTTCGTGTCTCTATCGTTATAGCGCTCCTTCATATATCTATCGTTATAACGCTCTTTCGTGTCTCTATCGTTATAGCGCTCCTTCATATATCTATCGTTATAGCGCTCTTTCGTGTCTCTATCGTTATAGCGCTCCTTCATATATCTATCGTTATAGCGCTCTTTCGTGTCTCTATCGTTATAGCGCTCCTTCATATATCTATCGTTATAACGCTCTTTCGTGTCTCTATCGTTATAGCACTCCTTCATATATCTATCGTTATAGCGCTCTTTCGTGTCTCTATCGTTATAGCGCTCCTTCATATATCTATCGTTATAGCGCTCTTTCGTGTCTCTATCGCTATAGCGCTCCTTCATATATCTATCGTTATAGCGCTCTTTCGTGTCTCTATCGCTATAGCGCTCCTTCATATATCTATCGTTATAGCGCTCTTTCGTGTCTCTATCGTTATAGCGCTCCTTCATATATCTATCGTTATAACGCTCTTTCGTGTCTCTATCGTTATAGCGCTCCTTCATATATCTATCGTTATAGCGCTCTTTCGTGTCTCTATCGCTATAGCGCTCCTTCATATATCTATCGTTATAGCGCTCTTTCCTGTCTCTATCGCTATAGCGCTCCTTCATATATCTATCGTTATAGCGCTCTTTCGTGTCTCTATCGTTATAGCGCTCCTTCATATATCTATCGTTATAGCGCTCTTTCGTGTCTCTATCGCTATAGCGCTCCTTCATATATCTATCGTTATAGCGCTCTTTCGTGTCTCTATCGTTATAGCGCTCCTTCATATATCTATCGTTATAGCGCTCTTTCGTGTCTCTATCGTTATAGCGCTCCTTCATATATCTATCGTTATAACGCTCTTTCGTGTCTCTATCGTTATAGCGCTCCTTCATATATCTATCGTTATAGCGCTCTTTCGTGTCTCTATCGCTATAGCGCTCCTTCATATATCTATCGTTATAGCGCTCTTTCCTGTCTCTATCGCTATAGCGCTCCTTCATATATCTATCGTTATAGCGCTCTTTCGTGTCTCTATCGTTATAGCGCTCCTTCATATATCTATCGTTATAACGCTCTTTCGTGTCTCTATCGTTATAGCGCTCCTTCATATATCTATCGTTATAGCGCTCTTTCGTGTCTCTATCGCTATAGCGCTCCTTCATATATCTATCGTTATAGCGCTCTTTCGTGTCTCTATCGTTATAGCGCTCCTTCATATATCTATCGTTATAGCGCTCTTTCGTGTCTCTATCGTTATAGCGCTCTTTCGTGTCTCTATCGTTATAGCGCTCCTTCATATATCTATCGTTATAGCGCTCCTTCATATATCTATCGTTATAGCGCTCTTTCGTGTCTCTATCGTTATAGCGCTCCTTCATATATCTATCGTTATAGCGCTCCTTCATATATCTATCGTTATAGCGCTCCTTCATATATCTATCGTTATAGCGCTCCTTCATATATCTATCGTTATAACGCTCTTTCGTGTCTCTATCGTTACAGCGCTCCTTCATATATCTATCGTTATAACGCTCTTTCGTGTCTCTATCGTTATAGCGCTCCTTCATATATCTATCGTTATAACGCTCTTTCGTGTCTCTATCGTTATAGCGCTCCTTCATATATCTATCGTTATAACGCTCTTTCGTGTCTCTATCGTTATAGCGCTCCTTCATATATCTATCGTTATAGCGCTCTTTCGTGTCTCTATCGCTATAGCGCTCCTTCATATATCTATCGTTATAACGCTCTTTCGTGTCTCTATCGTTATAGCGCTCCTTCATATATCTATCGTTATAACGCTCTTTCGTGTCTCTATCGTTATAGCGCTCCTTCATATATCTATCGTTATAACGCTCTTTCGTGTCTCTATCGTTATAGCGCTCCTTCATATATCTATCGTTATAGCGCTCTTTCGTGTCTCTATCGCTATAGCGCTCCTTCATATATCTATCGTTATAGCGCTCTTTCGTGTCTCTATCGTTATAGCGCTCCTTCATATATCTATCGTTATAACGCTCTTTCGTGTCTCTATCGTTATAGCGCTCCTTCATATATCTATCGTTATAACGCTCTTTCGTGTCTCTATCGTTATAGCGCTCCTTCATATATCTATCGTTATAGCGCTCTTTCGTGTCTCTATCGTTATAGCGCTCCTTCATATATCTATCGTTATAACGCTCTTTCGTGTCTCTATCGTTATAGCGCTCCTTCATATATCTATCGTTATAACGCTCTTTCGTGTCTCTATCGCTATAGCGCTCCTTCATATATCTATCGTTATAACGCTCTTTCGTGTCTCTATCGTTATAGCGCTCCTTCATATATCTATCGTTATAACGCTCTTTCGTGTCTCTATCGTTATAGCGCTCCTTCATATATCTATCGTTATAGCGCTCTTTCGTGTCTCTATCGTTATAGCGCTCCTTCATATATCTATCGTTATAACGCTCTTTCGTGTCTCTATCGTTATAGCGCTCCTTCATATATCTATCGTTATAACGCTCTTTCGTGTCTCTATCGTTATAGCGCTCCTTCATATATCTATCGTTATAGCGCTCTTTCGTGTCTCTATCGTTATAGCGCTCCTTCATATATCTATCGTTATAACGCTCTTTCGTGTCTCTATCGTTATAGCGCTCCTTCATATATCTATCGTTATAGCGCTCTTTCGTGTCTCTATCGTTATAGCGCTCCTTCATATATCTATCGTTATAGCGCTCTTTCGTGTCTCTATCGTTATAGCGCTCCTTCATATATCTATCGTTATAGCGCTCTTTCGTGTCTCTATCGTTATAGCGCTCCTTCATATATCTATCGTTATAGCGCTCTTTCGTGTCTCTATCGTTATAGCGCTCCTTCATATATCTATCGTTATAGCGCTCTTTCGTGTCTCTATCGTTATAGCGCTCCTTCATATATCTATCGTTATAGCGCTCTTTCGTGTCTCTATCGTTATAGCGCTCCTTCATATATCTATCGTTATAACGCTCTTTCGTGTCTCTATCGTTATAGCGCTCCTTCATATATCTATCGTTATAGCGCTCCTTCATATATCTATCGTTATAACGCTCTTTCGTGTCTCTATCGTTATAGCGCTCCTTCATATATCTATCGTTATAGCGCTCTTTCGTGTCTCTATCGCTATAGCGCTCCTTCATATATCTATCGTTATAACGCTCTTTCGTGTCTCTATCGTTATAGCGCTCCTTCATATATCTATCGTTATAACGCTCTTTCGTGTCTCTATCGTTATAGCGCTCCTTCATATATCTATCGTTATAACGCTCTTTCGTGTCTCTATCGCTATAGCGCTCCTTCATATATCTATCGTTATAGCGCTCTTTCGTGTCTCTATCGCTATAGCGCTCCTTCATATATCTATCGTTATAGCGCTCTTTCGTGTCTCTATCGCTATAGCGCTCCTTCATATATCTATCGTTATAGCGCTCTTTCGTGTCTCTATCGTTATAGCGCTCCTTCATATATCTATCGTTATAGCGCTCTTTCGTGTCTCTATCGTTATAGCGCTCCTTCATATATCTATCGTTATAGCGCTCTTTCGTGTCTCTATCGTTATAGCGCTCCTTCATATATCTATCGTTATAGCGCTCTTTCGTGTCTCTATCGCTATAGCGCTCCTTCATATATCTATCGTTATAGCGCTCTTTCGTGTCTCTATCGTTATAGCGCTCCTTCATATATCTATCGTTATAACGCTCTTTCGTGTCTCTATCGTTATAGCGCTCCTTCATATATCTATCGTTATAACGCTCTTTCGTGTCTCTATCGCTATAGCGCTCCTTCATATATCTATCGTTATAACGCTCTTTCGTGTCTCTATCGCTATAGCGCTCCTTCATATATCTATCGTTATAACGCTCTTTCGTGTCTCTATCGCTATAGCGCTCCTTCATATATCTATCGTTATAACGCTCTTTCGTGTCTCTATCGTTATAGCGCTCCTTCATATATCTATCGTTATAACGCTCTTTCGTGTCTCTATCGTTATAGCGCTCCTTCATATATCTATCGTTATAGCGCTCTTTCGTGTCTCTATCGTTATAGCGCTCCTTCATATATCTATCGTTATAACGCTCTTTCGTGTCTCTATCGTTATAGCGCTCCTTCATATATCTATCGTTATAGCGCTCTTTCGTGTCTCTATCGTTATAGCGCTCCTTCATATATCTATCGTTATAGCGCTCTTTCGTGTCTCTATCGTTATAGCGCTCCTTCATATATCTATCGTTATAACGCTCTTTCGTGTCTCAATCGCTATAGCGCTCCTTCATATATCTATCGTTATAACGCTCTTTCGTGTCTCTATCGCTATAGCGCTCCTTCATATATCTATCGTTATAGCGCTCTTTCGAGTCTCTATCGTTATAGCGCTCCTTCATATATCTATCGTTATAGCGCTCTTTCGTGTCTCTATCGCTATAGCGCTCCTTCATATATCTATCGTTATAGCGCTCTTTCGTGTCTCTATCGCTATAGCGCTCCTTCATATATCTATCGTTATAGCGCTCTTTCGTGTCTCTATCGTTATAGCGCTCCTTCATATATCTATCGTTATAGCGCTCTTTCGTGTCTCTATCGCTATAGCGCTCCTTCATATATCTATCGTTATAGCGCTCTTTCGTGTCTCTATCGTTATAGCGCTCCTTCATATATCTATCGTTATAGCGCTCTTTCGTGTCTCTATCGTTATAGCGCTCCTTCATATATCTATCGTTATAACGCTCTTTCGTGTCTCTATCGTTATAGCGCTCCTTCATATATCTATCGTTATAACGCTCTTTCGTGTCTCTATCGTTATAGCGCTCCTTCATATATCTATCGTTATAGCGCTCTTTCGTGTCTCTATCATTATAGCGCTCCTTCATATATCTATCGTTATAGCGCTCTTTCGTGTCTCTATCGTTATAGCGCTCCTTCATATATCTATCGTTATAGCGCTCTTTCGTGTCTCTATCGCTATAGCGCTCCTTCATATATCTATCGTTATAGCGCTCTTTCGTGTCTCTATCGTTATAGCGCTCCTTCATATATCTATCGTTATAACGCTCTTTCGTGTCTCTATCGTTATAGCGCTCCTTCATATATCTATCGTTATAACGCTCTTTCGTGTCTCTATCGCTATAGCGCTCCTTCATATATCTATCGTTATAACGCTCTTTCGTGTCTCTATCGTTATAGCGCTCCTTCATATATCTATCGTTATAACGCTCTTTCGTGTCTCTATCGTTATAGCGCTCCTTCATATATCTATCGTTATAGCGCTCCTTCATATATCTATCGTTATAGCGCTCTTTCGTGTCTCTATCGTTATAGCGCTCCTTCATATATCTATCGTTATAGCGCTCTTTCGTGTCTCTATCGCTATAGCGCTCCTTCATATATCTATCTTTATAGCGCTCTTTCGTGTCTCTATCGTTATAGCGCTCCTTCATATATCTATCGTTATAACGCTCTTTCGTGTCTCTATCGTTATAGCGCTCCTTCATATATCTATCGTTATAGCGCTCTTTCGTGTCTCTATCGCTATAGCGCTCCTTCATATATCTATCGTTATAGCGCTCTTTCGTGTCTCTATCGCTATAGCGCTCCTTCATATATCTATCGTTATAGCGCTCTTTCGTGTCTCTATCGTTATAGCGCTCCTTCATATATCTATCGTTATAGCGCTCTTTCGTGTCTCTATCGCTATAGCGCTCCTTCATATATCTATCGTTATAGCGCTCTTTCGTGTCTCTATCGTTATAGCGCTCCTTCATATATCTATCGTTATAGCGCTCTTTCGTGTCTCTATCGCTATAGCGCTCCTTCATATATCTATCGTTATAGCGCTCTTTCGTGTCTCTATCGTTATAGCGCTCCTTCATATATCTATCGTTATAACGCTCTTTCGTGTCTCTATCGTTATAGCGCTCCTTCATATATCTATCGTTATAACGCTCTTTCGTGTCTCTATCGCTATAGCGCTCCTTCATATATCTATCGTTATAACGCTCTTTCGTGTCTCTATCGTTATAGCGCTCCTTCATATATCTATCGTTATAACGCTCTTTCGTGTCTCTATCGTTATAGCGCTCCTTCATATATCTATCGTTATAACGCTCTTTCGTGTCTCTATCGTTATAGCGCTCCTTCATATATCTATCGTTATAGCGCTCTTTCGTGTCTCTATCGTTATAGCGCTCCTTCATATATCTATCGTTATAACGCTCTTTCGTGTCTCTATCGTTATAGCGCTCCTTCATATATCTATCGTTATAGCGCTCTTTCGTGTCTCTATCGTTATAGCGCTCCTTCATATATCTATCGTTATAGCGCTCTTTCGTGTCTCTATCGTTATAGCGCTCCTTCATATATCTATCGTTATAGCGCTCTTTCGTGTCTCTATCGTTATAGCGCTCCTTCATATATCTATCGTTATAACGCTCTTTCGTGTCTCTATCGCTATAGCGCTCCTTCATATATCTATCGTTATAGCGCTCTTTCGTGTCTCTATCGTTATAGCGCTCCTTCATATATCTATCGTTATAGCGCTCTTTCGTGTCTCTATCGTTATAGCGCTCCTTCATATATCTATCGTTATAGCGCTCTTTCGTGTCTCTATCGCTATAGCGCTCCTTCATATATCTATCGTTATAGCGCTCTTTCGTGTCTCTATCGCTATAGCGCTCCTTCATATATCTATCGTTATAGCGCTCTTTCGTGTCTCTATCGTTATAGCGCTCCTTCATATATCTATCGTTATAGCGCTCTTTCGTGTCTCTATCGCTATAGCGCTCCTTCATATATCTATCGTTATAGCGCTCTTTCGTGTCTCTATCGTTATAGCGCTCCTTCATATATCTATCGTTATAGCGCTCTTTCGTGTCTCTATCGTTATAGCGCTCCTTCATATATCTATCGTTATAACGCTCTTTCGTGTCTCTATCGTTATAGCGCTCCTTCATATATCTATCGTTATAGCGCTCTTTCGTGTCTCTATCGTTATAGCGCTCCTTCATATATCTATCGTTATAGCGCTCTTTCGTGTCTCTATCGTTATAGCGCTCCTTCATATATCTATCGTTATAACGCTCTTTCGTGTCTCTATCGTTATAGCGCTCCTTCATATATCTATCGTTATAGCGCTCTTTCGTGTCTCTATCGCTATAGCGCTCCTTCATATATCTATCGTTATAGCGCTCTTTCGTGTCTCTATCGTTATAGCGCTCCTTCATATATCTATCGTTATAGCGCTCTTTCGTGTCTCTATCGTTATAGCGCTCCTTCATATATCTATCGTTATAGCGCTCCTTCATATATCTATCGTTATAGCGCTCCTTCATATATCTATCGTTATAGCGCTCCTTCATATATCTATCGTTATAGCGCTCTTTCGTGTCTCTATCGCTATAGCGCTCCTTCATATATCTATCGTTATAGCGCTCTTTCGTGTCTCTATCGTTATAGCGCTCCTTCATATATCTATCGTTATAACGCTCTTTCGTGTCTCTATCGCTATAGCGCTCCTTCATATATCTATCGTTATAGCGCTCTTTCGTGTCTCTATCGCTATAGCGCTCCTTCATATATCTATCGTTATAACGCTCTTTCGTGTCTCTATCGCTATAGCGCTCCTTCATATATCTATCGTTATAGCGCTCTTTCGTGTCTCTATCGCTATAGCGCTCCTTCATATATCTATCGTTATAACGCTCTTTCGTGTCTCTATCGCTATAGCGCTCCTTCATATATCTATCGTTATAACGCTCGTCCGCTGGATATTTAAAGTTTTAAAACGAGAACTTTTGAAATGCGAGTGTGTGGGGGGGGTGTGGGGGTACATTTTATTGTGGTGCCGCGCGCTGCGTGGGCCCTCTGGGTACGGATAGTTTCTGTTCTGCTGGTTTCTGAGTTCGTGTTTCTTAATCTGTCAAAAAAAATGCACACCTTCCCGAGACGTAGAACAAAAATTAATAAAGATTTATAGTGTGTTCGAAAATTTAATGACAACGAAATATGACACACGATTGAATGGCCTGATATAAACGGATTAAATCTGTATAACAAGGTCTGCAGCAGTTATTGAGTCGAAATGGAGCCGAGAAGGAAGCTTGGCTTCTGAAATGCAGGCGGTAATTTTGTCAAATATTAATTTCCACCAAAGCGCTCCCCTGTTGTTCCACCTGGGGACTTGGGGTACAACAAGGGTAATTAGCCTACGCGGCTACATATTTATTTTTCCACACATTTTATCAATAATCCGTACCTGTTGAGGAAAACAAAGAAGCAATGACGATGCGATTAACCAGTTCTGAAAGTACGAGATTGATGGGAAATAAAGAGGCGAAGTGCCTGCAGTAAATGTGAAGAAAGAAGCCCAATAAAGAATATAAATCAAATCAAATAAGCAAACATAAAAGAAAAAACTGGGCTGCGCAAAGAAAACAAAAGAGAAATCAACATGGCAAAAAAATGGAAGGATTGAAAAGAGTCAAATAGAAACATAAAATTAAATAGAACAGAAAATGTGGCATCAGTTGGAAGAATAACTAGAAAAGGAAAAAACATGAAACAATAAGAAAATGTTAAACAGAGAAGGGAATAAAAAGTGTGCCAATTAAATTAGTGAAAAAGGCAATATATAAAGGAAGAGTGTATATGTCAAGCAGCAAATAGCTAATGATATGGAAAGAAAATAGAAAGAAATGAGACTAGTGAAGTGACTGAGAAGGAAACAGATGAGGAAGTGAAGCAGAGGAATACGGACCAAAATGCAAATATAAGGATAGTAAATTTGCTGTGTGGAAATGAATAAATAAAATACAAAAATGAAAAAAACACAACAGTACAAGGAGAGATTGAGAGGCAAGGAATGAATGAAAGACGGAGAGAGAAAGAGAAAGCGAGTGAGAAAGACACAGATAGACAGAGAAAAGAGTATGAGACAATATGAGTGAGAGCAACTTAAAAAGAAACAAAAAATGATAGATAAAAAGAAAGAAAGAAGAAAAGAAAGAGAACGAGGAAGAGAATGGCAGAAAGAGTGAAAGATAAGCAATAAAGAATGAACGAAAACAAAGAATGAAACAAGAAAGGAAAGAAGCAAAAATAGGAAGAAAGTAAGATGGCATGAAAGAAAGATTATTGCATTGTGGGTGAAAAAGAAAGGACAAAAATGCTAAATTGTGGAATTAATTGTGTATTCTTTGTCTTTAATATCGACCTGTTTGATATTTTAACACACACTAATTTAATAGGCATCCCAAAGCTATCAAAATGTGATTCTTAAAAATAAACAATGCATATTCTACAATTCCTATCCCACATCTTGTTCACTAAAAAGTATTACGTTCTCTTTCTTGAAAGCCCAGGAATGGCATTTTATTGAAGCTGTGTTCACAGCTGCCTGGGTGAAAGAGATTGTATTAAAAATGTACAAAGTTGTGCTTGGAAGAAAAGAAGGTTCCTCATTATTGAGGCATTTACTCCGTGCGACCCAGTTACATACTGAAACTCTTCCAGTTTGTGGGTTCCCCCTGTCCTCATGCTATAGAACCCCTGGAGACATCTTTCTGTTTAGAAGGATGCCTGCAGGAGAATAAGGTACACCACATATACACGTCCCAGTAGTAGGCACTTGAGAATTAAATACAGCTTACCCTGAAAAACATGCTGAGCATTGTTCTAAATTCTGATTGGCCCCTTGAAAGAGCTGCTGCGATTGGAACAAAGTATGTGATGTCACTAATTATTTCTGTGAATAATGCAAAGAATGTCTGGTTTACTTATATAATTTATATTTAGGCTCTAAACGCCTTTTCTTACTGCAAACAAAACCCTTTGCAGGACCCGTCAAGCAGTTATGCTTACACTATCTCTGTAACTTTTGATTCACGTGAAGTAGTGAAATATTTGTATTAACATTTGCAAACTGTCTCATAGATAATTGTTGGGGAGTGTGTTTTGCCTCACTTAACCCTCCTAGAGTTTTTAGTTCGTACCTCTGCTCTGCGCGAGTCTCACTGAGTCTCACTCACCGTGCGCGTCTGGTACCAGGGATGTGAAAGCAGTGATCTCATAAGACTCAGTGCTGCACTGGAAGAGGCTCTGCGCTGGTCACATCTGAACATGCGTTCACATGTTGCAGCGTGAGCTAGGAAATGTACTGTAGGTGACAACTCTGCGCAGTGTTCATGTTGGATTGTCTCAACATACAAAAGTGTTTAAAATAGCCCCAAGTGCAAATACAATATCAATTTCACGGTACTCGAGCTCTTTCACACACTTTGGGTTTTTCAATACTTCCCTGAGCCAGCCCTAATGAAACTCGGGTTTTGAGCTGCTCATCTGGGTCAAGTTAACTACTCTACTGTCCATCTGGCAGGTCAAAGCCACACCTGGTCAATGGGCCCATTTGCATGGGTTTAGCCTTCTCCTGGTACAGGAAGAGGGCTCGGGAAGAATCTGCATAGGATCATATGCTAATTTCAACCAACAACCACGGACATGCCCTTCTCACATGAACAAAAGGGGGACAGGCAAAACACTGACAACTGTCACACAAGAGGTTCCCTTTGACGTCTTGGAGAAAAGGAGCCAGTTTTACATTGTCAGCTGGGGTGAAGCTGATACATCAAAGAGCTCCTGAGAGCGCACCCCAATACTGCAGGACTTCCAAGGGCTGAATGAAGGGACTTCCAAGGGCTGAGTGAAGGGACATCCAAGGGCTTGAGGGAAGGGACTTCCAAGGGCTGAGGGAAGGGACTTCCAAGGGTTGAGGGAAGGGACTTCCAAGGGCTGAGGGAAGGGACTGCCAAGGGCTGAGGGAAGGGACATCCAAGGGCTTCAGGGAAGTGACTTCCAAGGGCTGAGGGAAGGGACTTCCAAGGGCTGAGGGAAGGGACATCCAAGGGCTGAGGGAAGGGACTGCCGAGGGCTGAGGGAAGGGACTGCCGAGGGCTGAGGGAAGGGACTTCCAAGGGCTGAGGGAAGGGACTGCCAAGGGCTGAGGGAAGGGACTGCCAAGGGCTGAGGGAAGGGACATCCAAGGGCTTCAGGGAAGTGACTTCCAAGGGCTGAGGGAAGGGACATCCAAGGACTGAGGGAAGGGACTTCCAAGGGCTTGAGGGAAGGGACTTCCAAGGGCTGAGGGAAGGGACATCCAAGGACTGAGGGGAGGGACTGCCTAGGGCTCAGGGGAGGGACTGCCAAGGGCTGAGGGAAGGGACATCCAAGGACTGAGGGAAGGGATTGCCAAGGGCCGAGGGAAGGGACTTCCAAGGGCTGAGGGAAGGGACATCCAAGGACTGAGGGAAGGGACTTCCAAGGGTCGAGGCAAGGGACTGCCAAGGGCTGAGGGAAGGGACATCCAAGGGCTTGAGGGAAGGGTCTTCCAAGGGTTGAGGGAAGGGACTTCCAAGGGCTGAGGGAAGGGACTTCCAAGGGCTGAGGGAAGGGACACTTCCAAGGGCTTGAGGGAAGGGACTTCAAAGGGCTGAGGGAAGGGACATCCAAGGACTGAGGGGAGGGACTGCCAAGAGCTGAGGGAAGGGACGTCCAAGGGCTGAGGGAAGGGACATCCAAGGACTAAGGGAAGGGACTGCCATGGGCTGAGGGAAGGGACTTCCAAGGGCTGAGGGAAGGGACATCCAAGGACTGAGGGAAGGGACTGCCAAGGGCTGAGGGAAGGGACTTCCAAGGTCTGAGGGAAGGGACATCCAAGGGCTTGAGGGAAGGGACTTCCAAGGGCTGAGGGAAGGGACTGCCAAGGGCTGAGGGAAGGGACTGCCAAGGGCTTGAGGGAAGGGACTTCCAAGGGCTTGAGGGAAGGGACTTCCAAGGGTTGAGGGAAGGGACTTCCAAGGGCTGAGGGAAGGGACTGCCAAGGGCTGAGGGAAGGGACTGCCAAGGGCTGAGGGAAGGGACTTCCAAGGGCTGAGGGAAGGGACATCCAAGGGCTTGAGGGAAGGGACTTCCAAGGGCTGAGCGAAGGGACATCCAAGGGCTTGAGGGAAGGTACTTCCAAGGGCTGAGGGAAGGGACTTCCAAGGGCTGAGGGAAGGGACTTCCAAGGGCTGAGGGAAGGGACATCCAAGGGCTGAGGGAAGGGACTGCCGAGGGCTGAGGGAAGGGACTTCCAAGGGCTGAGGGAAGGGACATCCAAGGGCTTGAGGGAAGGGACTTCCAAGGGCTGAGGGAAGGGACTTCCAAGGGCTGAGGGAAGGGACTTCCAAGGGCTGAGGGAAGGAACATCCAAGGGCTGAGGGAAGGGACATCCAAGGGATTGAGGGAAGGGACTTCCAAGGACTGAGGGAAGGGACTTCCAAGGGCTGAGGGAAGGGACATCCAAGGGCTGAGGGAAGGGACTGCCAAGGGCTGAGGGAAGGGACTGCCAAGGGCTGAGGGAAGGGACTGCCAAGGGCTGAGGGAAGGGACTGCCAAGGGCTGAGGGAAGGGACTTCCAAGGGCTGAGGGAAGGGACATCCAAGGGCTGAGGGAAGGGACTGCCCAGGGCTGAGGGAAGGGACTTCTAAGGGCTGAGGGAAGGGACATCCAAGGGCTTGAGGGAAGGGACTTCCAAGGGCTGAGGGAAGGGACATCCAAGGGCTGAGGGGAGCGACATCCAAGGGCTGAGGGAAGGGACTGCCAAGGGCTGATGGAAGGGACATCCAAGGGCTTGAGGGAAGGGACTTCCAATGGCTGGGGGAAGGGACTGCCAAGGGCTGAGGGAAGGAACATCCAAGGACTTGAGGGAAGGGACTTCCAAGGGCTGAGGGTAGGGACTGCCAGGGGCTGAGGGAAGGGACATCCAAGGGCTTGAGGTAAGGGACTTCCAAGGGCTGAGGGAAGGGACTTCCAAAGGCTCAGGGAAGGGATATCCAAGGGCTAAGGGAAGGGACATCCAAGGGCTTGAGGGAAGGAACTTCCAAGGGCTGAGGGAAGGGATTTCCAAAGGCTGAGGGAAGGGACATCCAAGGGCTGAGGGAAGGGACATCCAAGGGCTTGAGGGAAGGGACTTCCAAAGGCTGAGGGAAGGGACATCCAAGGGCTTGAGGGAAGGGACTTCCAAAGGCTGAGGGAAGGGACATCCAAGGGCTGAGGGGAGGGACATCCAAGGGCTGAGGGAAGGGACTGCCAAGGGCTGAGGGAAGGGACATCCAAGGACTGAGGGAAGGGACTTCCAAGGGCTTGAGGGAAGGGACTTCCAAGGGCTGAGGGAAGGGACATCCAAGGACTGAGGGGAGGGACTGCCTAGGGCTCAGGGGAGGGACTGCCAAGGGCTGAGGGAAGGGACATCCAAGGACTGAGGGAAGGGACTGCCAAGGGCCGAGGGAAGGGACTTCCAAGGGCTGGGGGAAGGGACTCCCAAGGGCTGAGGGAGGGGACATCCAAGGGCTTGAGGGAAGGGACTTCCAAGGGCTGAGGGAAGGGACTGCCAGGGGCTGAGGGAGGGGACATCCAAGGGCTTGAGGGAAGGGACTTCCAAGGGCTGAGGGAAGGGACTTCCAAAGGCTGAGGGAAGGGACATCCAAGGGCTGAGGGAAGGCACATCCAAGGGCTTGAGGGAAGGGACTTCCAAGGGCTGAAGGAAGGGACTTCTAAAGGCTGAGGGAAGGGACATCCAAGGGCTGAGGGAAGGGACATCCAAGGGCTTGAGGGAAGGGACTTCCAAAGGCTGAGGGAAAGGACATCCAAGGGCTTGAGGGAAGGGACTTCCAAAGGCTGAGGGAAGGGACATCCAAGGGCTGAGGGAAGGGACATCCAAGGGCTTGAGGGAAGGGACTTCCAAGGGCTGAGGGAAGGGAACTCCAAAGGCTGAGGGAAGGGACATCCAAGGGCTGAGGGAAGGAACATCCAAGGACTTGAGGGAAGGGACTTCCAAAGGCTGAGGGAACGGACATCCAAGGGCTTGAGGGAAGGGACTTCCAAGGGCTGAGGGAAGGGACTACCAAGGGCTGAGGGAAGGGACATCCAAGGGCTTGAGGGAAGGGACTTCCAAGGGCTGAGGGAAGGGACTGCCAAGGGCTGAGGGAAGGGACATCCAAGGGCTGAGGGAAGGGACTTCCAAAGGCTGAGGGAAGGGACTTCCAACGGCTGAGGGGAGGGACTTCCAAGGGCTGAGGGAAGGGACATCCAAGGGCTTGAGGGAAGGGACATCCAAGGGCTGAGGGAAGGGACATCCAAGGGCTTGAGGGAAAGGGACTTCCAAGGGCTGAGGGAAGGGACTGCCAAGGGCTGAGGGAAGGGACATCCAAGGGCTTGAGGGAAGGGACATCCAAGGGCTTGAGGGAAGGGACTTCCAAGGGCTGAGGGAAGAGACTGCCAAGGGCTGAGGGAAGGGACATCCAAGGGCTTGAGGGAAGGGACTTCCAAGGTCTGAGGGAAGGGACATCCAAGGGCTTGAGGCAAGGGACTTCCAAGGGCTGAGGGAAGGGACTTCCAAAGGCTGAGGGAAGGGACATCCAAGGGCTGAGGGAAGGGACATCCAAGGGCTGAGGGAAGGGACATCCAAGGGCTGAGGGAAGGGACTGCCAAGGGCTTGAGGGAAGGGACTTCCAATGGCTGAGAGAAGGGACATCCAAGGGTTGTGGGAAGGGACTGCCAAGGGCTGAGGGAAGGGACTTCTAAGGGCTGAGGGAAGGGACTTCCAAGGGCTTGAGGGAAGGGACTTCCAAGGACTGAGGGAAGGGACTTCCAAAGGGTGAGGGAAGGGACTGCCAAGGGCTGAGGGAAGGGACTGCCAAGGGCTGAGGGAAGGGACATCCAAGGGCTGAGGGAAGGGACATCCAAGGGCTTGAGGGAAGGGACTTCAAAGGGCTGAGGGAAGGGACTTCCAAAGGCTGAGGGAAGGGACATCCAAGGGCTGAGGGAAGGGTCATCCAAGGGCTTGAGGGAAGGGACTTCCAAGGGCTGAGGGAAGGGACTTCCAAAGGCTGAGGGAAGGGACTGCCAAGGGCTGAGGGAAGGGTCATCCAAGGGCTTGAGGGAAGGGACTTCCAAGGGCTGAGGGAAGGGACTTCCAAAGGCTGAGGGAAGGGACATCCAAGGGCTGAGGGAAGGGACATCCAAGGGCTTGAGGGAAGGGACTTCAAAGGGCTGAGGGAAGGGACTTCCAAAGGCTGAGGGAAGGGACATCCAAGGGCTGAGGGAAGGGACATCCAAGGGCTTGAGGGAAGGGACTTCCAAGGGCTGAGGGAAGGGACATCCAAGGGCTGAGGGAAGGGACTGCCAAGGGCTTGAGGGAAGGGACTTCCAAGGGCTGAGGGAAGGGACTGCCAAGGGCTGAGGGAAGGGACTGCCAAGGGCTGAGGGAAGGGACTTCCAATGGCTGAGGGAAGGGACTTCCAAGCGCTGAGGGAAGGGACATCCAAGGGCTGAGGAAAGGGACATCCAAGGGCTTGAGGGAAGGGACTTCCAAGGGCTGAGGGAAGGGACTTCCAAGGGCTGAGGGAAGGGACTGTCAAGGGCTGAGGGAAGGGACTTCCAAGGGGGTGAATGAAGGGACATCCAAGGACTGAGGGAAGGGACTTCCAAGGGCTGAGGGAAGGGACATCCAAGGGCTGAATGAAGGTACTTCCAAGGGCTGAGGGAAGGGACTTCCAAGGGCTGAGGGAAGGGACTTCCAAGGGCTGAGGGAAGGTACTTCCAAGGGCTGAGGGAAGGGTCATCCAAGGGCTGAGGGAAGGGACTTCCAAGGGCTGAGGGGAGGGACTTCCAAGGGCTGAATGAAGGGATATCAAAAGGGCTGAGGGAAGGGACTGCCAAGGGCTGAGGCAAGGGACTTCCTAGGGCTGAATGGAGGGACTTCCAAGGGCTGAATGAAGGGACTTCCAAAGGCTGAGGGAAGGGACTTCTAAGGGCTGAGGGAAGGGACTTCCAAGGGCTGAATGAAGGGACTTCCAAAGGCTGAGGGAAGGGACTTCCAAGGGCTGAATGAAGGGACTTCCGAGGGCTGAGGGAAGGGACTTCCGAGGGCTGAATGAAGGGACTTCCGATGGTTGAGGGAAGGGATGTCTGAGGGCTGAATGAAGGGGCTTCTAAGGGCTGAGGGAAGGGACTTCAAATGGCTGAATGAAGGGACTTCCAAGGGCTGAATGAAGGGACTGCCACGGGCTGAGGGAAGGGACTTCCAAAGGCTGAGGGTAGGGACGTCCAAGGGCTGAGGGAAGGTACATCCAAGGGCTGAGGGAAGGGACTTCCAAGGGCTGTGGGAACGGACTTCCAAGGGCTGAGGGAAGGGACTTCCAAGGGCTGAGGGAAGGGACTTCCAAAGGCTGAATGAAGGGACTTCCAAGGGCTGAATGAAGGGACTTCCAAGGGCTGAGGGAAGGGACTTCCAAGGGCTGAATGAATGGACATCCAAGGGCTGAATGAAGGGACTTCCAAGGGCTGAGGGAAGGGACTTCCAAGGGCTGAATGAAGGGACTTCCAAGGGCTGAGGGAAGGGACTTCCAAGGGCTGAATGAAGGGACTTCCAAGGGCTGAGGGGAGGGACTTTCAAGGGTGGATTAAAGGGACTTCCAAGGGCTGAATGAAGGGACTTCCAACAGCTGAATGAAGGGAGTTCCAAGGACTGAGGGAAGGGACTTCCAAACGCTGAGGGAAGGGACTTCCAAACGCTGAGGGAAGGGACTTCCAAGGGCTGAGGAAAGGGATTTCCAAGGGCTGCGGGAACGGACTCCCAAGGGCTGAGGGAAGGGAGATCCAAGGGCTGAGGGAAGGGACTGCCAAGGGCTGAGAGAAGGGACTTCCCAGGGCTGAATGAAGGGACTTCCAAAGGCTGAATGAAGGGACTTCCAAAGGCTGATGGAAGGGACTTCCAAGGGCTGAATGAAGGGACTTCCAAGTGCTGAATGAAGGGACTTCCAAGGTCTAAGGGAAGGGACTTCCCAGGGCTGACGGGAGGGACTTCCAAGGGCTGAGGTAAGGGACCTCCAAAGTCTGAGGGAAGGGACTTCCAAGGGCTGAGGGAAGGGACTTCCAAGGGCTGAGGGAAGGGACATCCAAGGGCTGCATGAAGGGACTTCCAAAGGCTGAGGGAAGGGACTTCCAAGGGCTGAATGAAGGGACATCCAAAGGCTGAGGGAAGGGACTTCCAAGGGCCGAGGGAATGGACTACCAAGGGCTGAATGAAGGGACTTCCAAGGGCTGAATGAAGGGACTTCCAAGTGCTGAATGAAGGGACTTCCAAGGTCTGAGGGAAGGGACTTCCCAGGGCTGACGGGAGGGACTTCCAAGGGCTGTGGGAAGGGACCTCCAAAGTCTGAGGGAAGGGACTTCCAAGTGCTGAGGGAAGGGACTTCCAAGGGCTGAGGGAAGGGACATCCAAGGGCTGAGGGAAGGGACTTCCAAGGGCTGAGGGAAGGGACTTCCAAGGGCTGAGGGAAGGGACTTCCAAGGGCTGAGGGAAGGGACCTCCAAGGGCTGAGGGAAGGGTCATTCAAAGGCTGAGGGAAGGGACTTCCAAGGGCTGAGGGGAGGGACTTCCTAGGGCTGAGGGGAGGGACTTACAAAGGCTGAGGGAAGGGACTTCCAAGGGCTGAGGGGAGGGACTTCCAAGGGCTGAGGGAAGGGACTTCCAGGGCTGAATGAAGGGACTTCCAAGGGATGAGGGAAGGGACTTCCAAGGGTTGAGGGAAAGGACTTCCAAGGGCTGAGGGAAGGGACTTCCAAGGGCTGAGGGAAGGGTCATTCAAGGGCTGAGGGGAGGGACTTCCAAAGGCTGAGGGAAGGGACTTCCAAGGGCTGAAAGAAGGGACTTCCAAAGGCTGATGGAAGGGACTTCCAAGGACTGAATGAAGGGACTTCCAAGGGCTGAGGGAAAGGGACTTCCAAGGGTTGAGGAAAGGGACTTCCAAGGGCTGAATGAAGGGACTTCCAACGGCTGAGGTAAGGGACTTCCAAGGGCTGAATGAAGGGTCTTCCAAGGGCTGAACAAAGGGACTTCCAAGGACTGAGGAAATTGACTTCCAAGGGCTGAGGGAATTGACTTCCAAAGGCTGAGGGGAGGAACTTCCAAGGTCTGAGGGGAGTGACTTCCAAAGGCTGAGGGAAGGGGCTTCCAAGGGCTGAGGGGAGGGACTTCCAAGGGCTGAGGGAAGGGACTTCCAAGGGCTGAATGAAGGGACTTCCAAGGGCTGAGGGAAGGGACTTCCAAGGGCTGAGGGAAGGGACTTCCAAGTGCTGAATGAAGGGACTTCCAAGGGCTGAGGGAAGGGACCTCCAAGGGCTGAATGAAGGGACTTCCAAGGGCTGAATGAAGGGACTTCCAAGGGCTGAAGAAGGGACTTCCAAGGGCTGAGGAAATTGACTTCCAAGGGCTGAGGGTAGGGACTTCCAAAGGCTGAGGGGAGTGACTTTCAAGGACTGAGGGGAGGGACTTTCAAGGACTGAGGGGAGGGACTTCCAAAGGCTGATGGAAGGGACTTCCAAGGGCTGAACGAAGGGACTTCCAAGGGCTGAACGAAGGGACTTCCAAGGGCTGAACGAAGGGACTTCCAAGGGCTGAGGAAATTGACTTCCAAGGGCTGAGGGGAGGGACTTCCAAAGGCTGAGGGGAGGGACTTCCAAGGACTGAGGGGAGGGACTTCCAAAGGCTGAGGGAAGGGACTTCCAAGGGCTGAGGGGAGGGACTTCCAAGGGCTGAGGGAAGGGACTTCCAAGGGCTGAATGAAGGGACTTCCAAGGGCTGATGGAAGGGACTTCCAAGGGCTGAGGGAAGGGACTTCCAAGTGCTGAATGAAGGGACTTCCAAGGTCTAAGGGAAGGGACTTCCCAGGGCTGACGGGAGGGACTTCCAAGGGCTGAGGGAAGGGACCTCCAAAGTCTGAGGGAAGGGACTTCCAAGGGCTGAGGGAAGGGACTTCCAAGGGCTGAGGAAGGGACATCCAAGGGCTGCATGAAGGGACTTCCAAAGACTGAGGGAAGGGACTTCCAAGGGCTGAATGAAGGGACATCCAAAGGCTGAGGGAAGGGACTTCCAAGGGCCGAGGGAATGGACTTCCAAGGGCTGAATGAAGGGACTTCCAAGGGCTGAATGAAGGGACTTCCAAGTGCTGAATGAAGGGACTTCCAAGGTCTGAGGGAAGGGACTTCCCAGGGCTGACGGGAGGGACTTCCAAGGGCTGTGGGAAGGGACCTCCAAAGTCTGAGGGAAGGGACTTCCAAGGGCTGAGGGAAGGGACTTCCAAGGGCTGAGGGAAGGGACATCCAAGGGCTGAGGGAAGGGACTTCCAAGGGCTGAGGGAAGGGACTTCCAAGGGCTGAGGGAAGGGACCTCCAAGGGCTGAGGGAAGGGTCATTCAAAGGCTGAGGGAAGGGACTTCCAAGGGCTGAGGGGAGGGACTTCCTAGGGCTGAGGGGAGGGACTTACAAAGGCTGAGGGAAGGGACTTCCAAGGGCTGAGGGGAGGGACTTCCAAGGGCTGAGGGAAGGGACTTCCAGGGCTGAATGAAGGGACTTCCAAGGGATGAGGGAAGGGACTTCCAAGAGTTGAGGGAAGGGACTTCCAAGGGCTGAGGGAAGGGACTTCCAAGGGCTGAGGGAAGGGTCATTCAAGGGCTGAGGGGAGGGACTTCCAAGGGCTGAGGAGAGGGACTTCCAACGGCTGAGGGAAGGGACTTCCAAGGGCTGAAAGAAGGGACTTCCAAGGACTGAATGAAGGGACTTCCAAGGGCTGAGGGAAAGGGACTTCCAAGGGTTGAGGAAAGGGACTTCCAAGGGCTGAATGAAGGGACTTCCAACGGCTGAGGTAAGGGACTTCCAAGGGCTGAATGAAGGGTCTTCCAAGGGCTGAACAAAGGGACTTCCAAGGGCTGAGGAATTTGACTTCCAAGGGCTGAGGGAATTGACTTCCAAAGGCTGAGGGGAGGGACTTCCAAGGACTGAGGGGAGTGACTTCCAAAGGCTGAGGGAAGGGACTTCCAAGGGCTGAGGGGAGGGACTTCAAGGGCTGAGGAAGGGACTTCCAAGGGCTGAATGAAGTGACTTCCAAGGGCTGAGGAAGGGACTTCAAGGGCTGAGGGAAGGGACTTCCAAGTGCTGAATGAAGGGACTTCCAAGGGCTGAGGGAAGGGACCTCCAAGGGCTGAATGAAGGGACTTCCAAGGGCTGAATGAAGGGACTTCCATAGGCTGAAGAAGGGACTTCCAAGGGCTGAGGAAATTGACTTCCAAGGGCTGAGGGTAGGGACTTCCAAAGGCTGAGGGGAGTGACTTTCAAGGACTGAGGGGAGGGACTTTCAAGGACTGAGGGGAGGGACTTCAAAGGCTGATGGAAGGGACTTCCAAGGGCTGAATGAAGGGACTTCCAAGGGCTGAGCGAAGGGACTTCCAAGGGCTGAACGAAGGGACTTCCAAGGGCTGAGGAAATTGACTTCCAAGGGCTGAGGGGAGGGACTTCCAAAGGCTGAGGGGAGGGACTTCCAAGGACTGAGGGAGGGACTTCCAAAGGCTGAGGGAATGGACTTCCAAGGGCTGAGGGGAGGGACTTCCAAGGGCTGAGGAAGGGACTTCCAAGGGCTGAATGAAGGGACTTCAAGGGCTGATGGAAGGGACTTCCAAGGGCTGAGGGAAGGGACTTCCAAGTGCTGAATGAAGAGACTTCTAAGGGCTGAGGGAAGGGACCTCCAAGGGCTGAATGAAGGGACTTTCAAGGGCTGAATGAAGGGACTCTAAGGGCTGAATGAAGGGACTTCCGAGGGCTGAATAAAGGGACTTCAAAGGGCTGAATGAAGGGACTTCCAAGGACTGAGGGAAGGGACTAAGGGTCTTCCAAGGGCTGAGTGAAGGGACCTCCAAGGGCTAAATGAAGGGACTTCCAAAGGCTGAGGGAAGGGACTTCCAAGGGTGAGGGAAGGGACTTCCATGGGCTGAGGGAAGGGACTTCCAAGGGCTGAATGAAGGGACTTCCAAGGGCTGTGCCACCTACCGGGTAAGGCAACAAGGCTTCGCTCAAGAATTTGTACATTGGCCCAGAAGGGCCGAGGTACTGCCGCCAATGGTATCAAGTATTGTGGGGGCTGCCAGGAGAAGGGCAGGGCCTATACAAGAGCGCTCAGTTAATTTTCAGAAAAGTTGCCAACCTAAGCCTCCTGACGTTAGAAGAGAAGACCACTGGAAAGTCTCCCATTCAAGACAAACATCTGTGGAGCTGCGGCTTCTGACCGGAGCCTCTACGGTGAATGGACCTTGGTTCCTAGGTCTTCTGAGGTGTCCAAGCAGGAGTATCAATGTAGTGCTAAGACTCTTACACCTTCCTTTCATGCTTGGGATGCTTTATTGATTGAGATGTGCAAAATGGTTCTCAAAAGCAATGCCTATTCCTGATACCAATAAAAGTTACACTCATTACGTATTTCCGGTAACATCTGGACTGTAGGATGATGTTGAAATGCATTATTGTTGAAGCTTATGCTCTGCATTTGATTATTATGGTGACACCCTGACAAGGCTAGTAAGCCTGAGTCTTTATAAATGCACCTCCCATGTAGTGTCAGTGTCATAGAGAGGATGTTCTGCTTTAAGTGTTAGGACTTGTTGCTGTGCAGACCGTCAAAGGTGCCTCTGGCGTAGGGGTCCATGGCGCATGCAGGTTGTTACTTGACCTTTCTGACCTTTGTGTGTTGTGCGCCACCTATAGGTTGTGTGGCTCGAAGGCATTTCCACCTGCCAGTCTGTATGTATTTTTTTATTTGTGACCAGCATATAGTTTGTGTGCTATAAAGCGCTTTTTCCTTTTATGAGAGTGTGCGTGCACTGCATAGAGATTTAGCAAGTGTTGTTTATTGCGTTGCTGGATTCTCGGTCTCCAGCCCACAGCACTTCCCCAGTGTGGGAGCTGGAAGACAATCGAGGTGGAAGACTCCGGGGCCCAGCACCTTCTGACTGCCTGACACCCTCCCATATAGAGGTTTCACAGTGGCGGACTACACAGCAAAAAAAATATTGTTTTTATAAAGCTACAATCTTGTATTCACGTTTTTTCAGCTGCCCTGCTCGCTAATTGTCCCATAAACTAACACATCCCTTCACTGCAGACCTGAGCTCAAGCTGACCTCCTCCTCTGACCCTCTCTGTATCTCCAGTAGATTCCGTGTACTGATCCCACACACTAACACATCCCTTCACTCCAGACACAAGCTCAAGCTGACCTCTTCCTCTGACCCTCTCTGTATCTCCAGTGGATTCCGTGTACTGATCCCATACACTAACACATCCCTTCACTCCAGACACAAGCTCAAGCTGACCTCCTCCTCTGACCCTCTCTGTATCTCCAGTGGATTCCGTGTACTGATCCCACACACTAACACATCCCTTCACTCCAGACACAAGCTCAAGCTGACCTCTTCCTCTGACCCTCTCTGTATCTCCAGTAGATTCCGTGTACTGATCCCACACACTAACACATCCCTTCACTCCAGACACAAGCTCAAGCTGACCTCCTCCTCTGACCCTCTCTGTATCTCCAGTAGATTCCGTGTACTGATCCCACACACTAACACATCCCTTCACTCCAGACACAAGCTCAAGCTGACCTCCTCCTCTGACCCTCTCTGTATCTCCAGTGGATTCCGTGTACTGATCCCACACACTAACACATCCCTTCACTCCAGACACAAGCTCAAGCTGACCTCTTCCTCTGACCCTCTCTGTATCTCCAGTGGATTCCGTGTACTGATCCCAAACACTAACACATCCCTTCACTCCAGACACAAGCTCAAGCTGACCTCTTCCTCTGACCCTCTCTGTATCTCCAGTGGATTCCGTGTACTGATCCCACACACTAACACATCCCTTCACTCCAGACACAAGCTCAAGCTGACCTCCTCCTCTGACCCTCTCTGTATCTCCAGTGGATTCCATGTACTGATCCCACACACTAACACATCCCTTCACTCCAGACACAAGCTCAAGCTGACCTCCTCCTCTGACCCTCTCTGTATCTCCAGTGGATTCTGTTTACTGATCCCACACACTAACACATCCCTTCACTCCAGACTCAAGCTCAAGCTGACCTCCTCCTCTGACCCTCTCTGTATCTCCAGTGGATTCCGTGTACTGATCCCACACACTAACACATCCCTTCACTGCAGACCTGAGCTCAAGCTGACCTCTTCCTCTGACCCTCTCTGTATCTCCAGTGGATTCCGTGTACTGATCCCACACACTAACACATCCCTTCACTCCAGACACAAGCTCAAGCTGACCTCTTCCTCTGACCCTCTCTGTATCTCCAGTGGATTCCGTGTACTGATCCCACACACTAACACATCCCTTCACTCCAGACACAAGCTCAAGCTGACCTCCTCCTCTGACCCTCTCTGTATCTCCAGTGGATTCCGTGTACTGATCCCACACACTAACACATCCCTTCACTGCAGACCTGAGCTCAAGCTGACCTCTTCCTCTGACCCTCTCTGTATCTCCAGTGGATTCCGTGTACTGATCCCACACACTAACACATCCCTTCACTCCAGACACAAGCTCAAGCTGACCTCTTCCTCTGACCCTCTCTGTATCTCCAGTGGATTCCGTGTACTGATCCCAAACACTAACACATCCCTTCACTCCAGACACAAGCTCAAGCTGACCTCCTCCTCTGAGCCTCTCTGTATCTCCGGTAGATTCCGTGTATTGATCCCACACACTAACACATCCCTTCACTCCAGACACAAGCTCAAGCTGACCTCCTCCTCTGACCCTCTCTGTATCTCCAGTGGATTCCGTGTACTGATCCCACACACTAACACATCCCTTCACTCCAGACACAAGCTCAAGCTGACCTCCTCCTCTGACCCTCTCTGTATCTCCAGTGGATTCCGTGTACTGATCCCATACACTAACACAACCCTTCACTCCAACCACTAGCTCAAGCTGACCTCTTCCTCTGACCCTCTCTGTATCTCCAGTGGATTCCGTGTACTGATCCCACACACTAACACATCCCTTCACTCCAGACACAAGCTCAAGCTGACCTCCTCCTCTGACCCTCTCTGTATCTCCAGTGGATTCCGTGTACTGATCCCACACACTAACACATCCCTTCACTCCAGACACAAGCTCAAGCTGATCTCTTCCTCTGACCCTCTCTGTATCTCCAGTGGATTCCGTGTACTGATCCCATACACTAACACATCCCTTCACTCCAGACACAAGCTCAAGCTGACCTCCTCCTCTGACCCTCTCTGTATCTCCAGTGGATTCCGTGTACTGATCCCACACACTAACACATCCCTTCACTCCAGACACAAGCTCAAGCTGACCTCTTCCTCTGACCCTCTCTGTATCTCCAGTAGATTCCGTGTACTGATCCCATACACTAACACATCCCTTCACTCCAACCACTAGCTCAAGCTGACCTCTTCCTCTGACCCTCTCTGTATCTCCAGTGGATTCCGTGTACTGATCCCACACACTAACACATCCCTTCACTGCAGACCTGAGCTCAAGCTGATCTCCTCCTCTGACCCTCTCTGTATCTCCAGTAGATTCCGTGTACTGATCCCACACACTAACACATCCCTTCACTCCAGACACAAGCTCAAGCTGACCTCTTCCTCTGACCCTCTCTGTATCTCCAGTGGATTCCGTGTACTGATTCCACACACTAACACATCCCTTCACTCCAGACACAAGCTCAAGCTGACCTCTTCCTCTGACCCTCTCTGTATCTCCAGTGGATTCCGTGTACTGATCCCAAACACTAACACATCCCTTCACTCCAGACAGAAGCTCAAGCTGACCTCCTCCTCTGACCCTCTCTGTATCTCCGGTAGATTCCGTGTATTGATCCCACACACTAACACATCCCTTCACTCCAGACACAAGCTCAAGCTGACCTCCTCCTCTGACCCTCTCTGTATCTCCAGTGGATTCCGTGTACTGATCCCACACACTAACACATCCCTTCACTCCAGACACAAGCTCAAGCTGACCTCCTCCTCTGACCCTCTCTGTATCTCCAGTGGATTCCGTGTACTGATCCCATACACTAACACATCCCTTCACTCCAACCACTAGCTCAAGCTGACCTCTTCCTCTGACCCTCTCTGTATCTCCAGTGGATTCCGTGTACTGATCCCACACACTAACACATCCCTTCACTCCAGACACAAGCTCAAGCTGACCTCCTCCTCTGACCCTCTCTGTATCTCCAGTGGATTCCGTGTACTGATCCCACACACTAACACATCCCTTCACTCCAGACACAAGCTCAAGCTGACCTCTTCCTCTGACCCTCTCTGTATCTCCAGTGGATTCCGTGTACTGATCCCATACACTAACACATCCCTTCACTCCAGACACAAGCTCAAGCTGACCTCCTCCTCTGACCCTCTCTGTATCTCCAGTGGATTCCGTGTACTGATCCCACACACTAACACATCCCTTCACTCCAGACACAAGCTCAAGCTGACCTCTTCCTCTGACCCTCTCTGTATCTCCAGTAGATTCCGTGTACTGATCCCATACACTAACACATCCCTTCACTCCAACCACTAGCTCAAGCTGACCTCTTCCTCTGACCCTCTCTGTATCTCCAGTGGATTCCGTGTACTGATCCCACACACTAACACATCCCTTCACTGCAGACCTGAGCTCAAGCTGACCTCCTCCTCTGACCCTCTCTGTATCTCCAGTAGATTCCGTGTACTGATCCCACACACTAACACATCCCTTCACTCCAGACACAAGCTCAAGCTGACCTCTTCCTCTGACCCTCTCTGTATCTCCAGTGGATTCTGTGTACTGATTCCACACACTAACACATCCCTTCACTCCAGACACAAGCTCAAGCTGACCTCCTCCTCTGACCCTCTCTGTATCTCCAGTGTATTCCGTGTACTGATCCCACACACTAACACATCCCTTCACTCCAGACACAAGCTCAAGCTGACCTCTTCCTCTGACCCTCTCTGTATCTCCAGTAGATTCCGTGTACTGATCCCATACACTAACACATACCTTCACTCCAGCCACTAGCTCAAGCTGACCTCTTCCTCTGACCCTCTCTGTATCTCCAGTGGATTCCGTGTACTGATCCCACACACTAACACATCCCTTCACTCCAGACACAAGCTCAAGCTGACCTCTTCCTCTGACCCTCTCTGTATCTCCAGTAGATTCCGTGTACTGATCCCATACACTAACACATCCCTTCACTCCAGCTACTAGCTCAAGCTGACCTCTTCCTCTGACCCTCTCTGTATCTGCAGTGGATTCCGTGTACTGATCCCTGCGTGGTGCTCTTTTTTCAGGAGTGCGTTGCTATTGTGGTGTAGATTAGAACTGGGCGAAATGTTAATTACGCAGGAGTAATAGGAGTAATTTCAGTAATTACACATTACTCTTGTGATGTAAAATTACCGTAATTCTACGATTTTCCAGATTAAGAAATTTGGGGCAAAAATCCTACCGCAGATGCACAGGTAAAACAAATGAAGAGAGAGTGAGCAGCTGTTGACTGCTGCTGTTCATGTCCTGTAGCATTTAGTGACATTTTATTAGCGCGAAATGCATCGTCAGGGCTATTTTGAACGTGATGGTGCATTTTGCACTAAGAACATAGCGCTAAACGCTGGATTACGCTTCTCACATAATTATGCATGCTTCCGAGTAATTATGCGGTAATTACAAGTAATTGCACTAGAGAGAGCTATGCCAGTTACACCCACCCCTAGTTTAGATATAGAGATACTGATGTAAGGGTACGTTGGTGTTTTGGTACGCCAATATAGTGAAGTCAGTTTAGGAGGAACACATGTTTCAGCATGTATTCTGCAACCCACATTCAACACGCATGTTCCATGTTCCTGAGCACAAAGTCTGGTTTCCGCCCCTTTCCTTTGCCCATGCATTCGGCCTATTCCATTGAAACTGATTTTCTTCTAATAAATGAGCAGCTTCTGACACTTTTTCTTCTCCTTACTCCTATAATGTATATACTGTTCACAAGCATTGACTTTTTGCCCCACTCATACATTTCTTTTCAGCCCTTATGTAAAAATGCTTCTGTAAACTTGAATTATATCAAATTAAGTAAAATAATAACAGTAATTCTGTGCCCAATTTGCTGGCCCCTCTAAATCACTAAGGGCCTAATTACGACTCCGGCGGTCCATAGGAACGTTGTAGTCGTGGTGACGGTCCGACAACTGACACACTAGGGGCCCACCTGCAGTAGTGTAACTGCGGCAGTTGGACCTGCCACAAGACCACCGCAACGGCCGGGAATCCACGATCCCCGGCAGTGGCGCAGCAGTCTTGAGGCCGCAACATGCTTAGTGGTGCCGCTGCGCCACCACCAAGCATATTACGAGTTTCCTCAATGCCAGCAGTTGCATGGCAGTGAGCCCGCCATGAAAATGCTGGCGGTGAGGAAACCAGGGGTGCCCTACAGGGCCCCCTGTTGCCTCTGTGCACATAGGTGCATGGAGGGGGAACATGGTTCACCCCCAGTTCCAGGACGGCATGGATTTTACAGTCCATGCCATGCTGGAATGCGCTGTGGCTGACCCACAGCACTGCCTTTCTAAGGCTCTCCTATGAGTCTTTGAAAAGCAGCGCCGTGGACCAGCTGCCACAGGAGCGTCTGCCAGATTTTACCCCGTAATCTGTCGGGGGTGTGCGGATGGCTTTGGAGGTCCTGGAGTGGGCGGTGGCGTGTCGGCACGCTCCAGGACTGCCAAAGTCATAATCAGGCCCTAAGTGGCGTGAGACAACTTAAAATGTCTACATTCCTATTACTACTTCAAACACCGTAATTTAAATTCAAGATGATATTGGCATGTTCAACACAAAAAGATTTATATGCAATTTGAAATGGATAGATTATAAGGTTCACTTAGACCCTGGCTAGAAGTCTGTACTGTCCCTGGGCAAAGGCAACACGGATCTTGGTGAGAGGTTCATACAGACCCATGGTCACAGGCTCACTCAGCCCCTGGTTACAGGTACACACAGGCTCTGGTCAGAGCTTAGCAAAGGTGACCAGCGTCAGCGCGACCATATCCTACATCCACTCTCTGTGAAAGTATTCCCAACACATTTGCACATGGTGTTCGCTTACACGCCCAAACGATAGCAGGCGGGTAACCCTCGCTGCACGTGGCCATCGGTGTGCGCAATAAGGGGCTTCCCTACAGTGCCAGTCTAAAGGCTAGGCACAGCGCCAATGCCTTGGCAGGCAGTCAACCGCTACTGCACATGGCCTTTGGCTGTGCACAGCATGGGTTGTTTGCAGGCCCGAATACCAACCCGCCGAAGTTGGCCAACCCCTGCTGCACGTGGTCGAGAGACATGCAAAGCAGGGAATGGGAAACAGGCTCAAACCCCCATGGGTGGCGCACTGTTGCTGCACTTGCCATTCAGCCGTGCACAGTAGTCATTAGCCGAAAGGCCTGATCAGGACACATTTTGGCCACAGGGCCTGGCTGCATTGCCTGGCACAGTACCACATATCTGCATTTTTGATGCATAATTCAGATAACCTTCTCACGTAACTTGGTCCTCCAGGCCACAAAATCCTAGTAGCCCTGACAATTATAAAGCTCATTCGAGTGGCCTGGGGGTTCAATATGACGATGAAATCCATATTTCACAGGAAGCCATAAAATATTTTTCATACTTCACAGTCCCATGTGAAAATGTATTTGCCACTGTTTCTGTGCAGTAAAAGCACTCAAATATGTAATAGATATGTGTTTCTCTATTCCACTAGGTCTCTTCCTTGCCCTTTCTGTCTTTCTCTCTTTCAGTGTTTCTCTCTTTCGTTGTCTCCTCTCTCTTAACGAGTCTCTCCCTATCTCTCTCCCCCAATCAATTTCTCTGTTATTCTCTCTTTCTCTCTCTCTCTCCCTCCCATTCTCTCTCATATTTGTTTTCTCTCTCTCCAGGTCTCTGTCTCTTGCGTTCTCTCTCTAGCTCACTCTTTCAACCTGTTGGAAACGGCCCTCTCTGCAGGGTCATCCTCAAACCTTCTGCCTTCACTTCTCCTATTTTTGTTGAATTCATTTTTGTTGGCCATAGGACTCTGTGCACTTTACCACTGCTAACCAATGCCAAAGTGCTTGTGCCATCTCCTTAAAACATGGCTTATCCGCAATTGGCATATGTAATTTATTTATAACTCCCTAGTAAAGTGCAGTGCATGTGCCCAGAGCATGTAAATGAAATGCTACTAATGTGCCAGCAGCACTGATTGTGCCACCCACTTAAGTAGCCCTTTTAACATGTCTCGGGTCTGCCAATGCAGAGCCTGTGTGCAGTTTAAACTACTATGTCGACCCGACAAAATAACCCTTTAGCCAGGTGTGAGAAGCTAGCTTGGTATATGGTCCACACTTATGTAAGTGGGCACCCTGCACCAATCCAGACACCCCTTATGGTGATTTTAGTGGACATAGACAACCTTAGAAAGCTCTGTAAGTGGTAGCTGTGGAGAGCAGCCTTCAAGCTTAGTCCAGGAGTGTAAAGCAGCTTGTTTTACCAGAACGTAATCTTAAGTGAAAAAGAACCACACAGTGCAGTTATAAAAATATGTATTTATTATAAGACACTCACTAACACATACAAATATCTCCTAACTGGAGATATACAGAATGCACATAATACTTTGCAGAGAAAACAGGTAAGTAGCACGAAATTCACAGTGGTCGCCAGGGGGAGACCAAACCATATACTAAAATAGTGGTATGCGAACCACGACTCAAGTCTGGACTATACCCAGAAGACGTGGAAGTGCCAGGGACCCAAAGAACCACCCAAGGTAAGTATCCAGGAACCCCACGGAGGCCTGTGCAGAGTGGGAACACGACCGCAGGCTCAATTCAAGTCAACGGGTAAGTTGTGGTTGCAATTTTAAAGAAGAAGGACCCTTCCCAGTGGACCCTGAAGAAACCCCATGAAAGAAAGAAGGTTGGAGACCCATGGATACCCTAGGAACCAGAATACCTGCCCCAGGGAAGCCGTGTGCATAGGTGTGAGGTGGCACCGGAAACCGCCGTCAAACTCAATGGAGGACTTCAGGAAGATGCCGCTGCTGGAGAAGGAGAAAGTGTCCGGTGGAACGCAGAGGTGGATTCAGAAGGAGAAGTACCTGCAAGTAGAGGGGACAGAATCTGTGCCACTCAGGAGTGACCAGGAGGCACGGAAGACGAAAGCCCACCGATGACGGGTGTTGCAGGAGAGCTGACGGTGACCTTGGAGCTGCAGCTGTGCGAACCAGGCGATGCTGTGGAAGACCAGGAGCCATTTACGAGCTGTCCCATGTCGGATGTTGAGAGTTGAGGGGTCGGTGTCCGTCGAGAGCACCAACAAGCCTTGGCAACTGCAACCGACGTCGAGCGCGAAAAAGGTGCAGTGTCTGGACCAGCAAGGTCCAGGTGGCTCGCCACAAGCAGAGGAGTCAGAGCAGGCCCCAAGAAATCGGGAGAGCCTGATGAAATCAAAAGAAAACCCTCAAGAGGACCCACAGGCCGGAGGCACCGGAGTCGCAAGAGGACCTCGAGCAGCTCACAAAAGATGCAGGCCCACGGTGCAAGTGATGAGGTGAGCATGAAGGTCTTGGTCACTGAAGATGCTTGAGGTTGGGGATACTTGGAGCCTGAAGATCTTGGATGAAGGAAGCCAACAAGCCTTTGCAAAAGCAAGTCGATGCGGTGAACAGGGGTTCGGTTCCTCCGGCTCCGACGAGGGATACTGGCCTCAAACTTGGTAAGAGGACAGTGCAGGCTTTGAGGGATGTGAAGAACCACCACCTGTGTTGCTGAGCCTTTCGGAGTCCGTGGGAGCCCAGGATCAGCAGACTGGTCAGCTTCGTTGCAGTGCCTGCAGATGCAGGGAAGTGACTCCTGCACTTCAAAGGAGATTCCTTCAGGTGTCTTGGATGTCCACAGGCCTTGGAAAGTTCCTGTATGGAGCACAGGCACAGACGTTGCAGCAGACTTGCAGGACGACGAGACCAGGAGCAGCAGGAGTCTTCTCAGTTGCAGTCTTGGAGCCCAGAGCAAGGTCCAGCGAAGTCCAGAGTGCCCAGATGGTCGAAGAAGAAGTGGTGTCTTGACATGAATCTTGTCCCATGACGAATCTAGGGACCCACCTACAGGTAAGCCCTTAAGTACCCTAAGGAAGGGGTTGGGATGATTCAGGGTTCCCTCCCAAGAGAGGGGTTGGACAGTGGGGAGGACACTCCCATATCCTTTGTCCAGTTTTGTGCCAGAGCGGGAGCCAACAGCTCCCTGAGCTGATTTGAAATGGACTATGCAAGGAGGGCACCAAATGTGCCCCTCAAGCAGACTGAGTGACACTGGCAAGCCCTCCCACCCGGTCCCAATACACTAAACCCTGTCTGGGAAGTGGTCACACCTCCCTGTGACAGGATACCTTTTGTTCTGCCTTCCCCTGCTCGAGCTTGGCTCAGCAGCAGGAGGGCAGAATCGTGTCTCTGGACGGCAGCAGCCATGTTGTGCTGTCCGTGTCTGGAAGGCTGGTACCGGGAGCACTGAGGGCCTCCCGGAGGAGCTTTACAGTGCATGGAATCATACCTCCCACACTGTTTACGGTGTGGGGGGTATGATTCCAACATGTTTGATACCAAACACGACAGGATTCGTTACAGCCTGTTTAGAGATGGTCATCGAGTAATGACGCATGGCCACTCTATGTATCGTAATGGCTGATGCACTTACAACCCGGGAGAATGGACTCCGAATGTTGTATGTGTGTCCTGCTCATGCAGGGGCACCCTCACACTTAGAACCGAGCACCCTGCCTTCAGGATTGAAAGGCCCGCTTTAGGGATGACTTGTAGGTTTTAAGTGCAGTGACCTCAGATATAAGTAAACCTATATCTGTCGTAAGTGGTGCTAGCACCAGCTTACACAGGCTGCAATGGCAGGCCTATAGCCATAGTTTGAGTGGTCTCTCATGTGTGGCATAATGCATGCTGCAGCCCATGGGGGACCCCTGGTGTACCTATGCCCTGGGTACCTCAGTACCATATACTAGGGACTTATAAGGGTACACCAGTATCCAATCTGGGGTGTACCCAAGTACTTACCATGACCAATTTAGGGGAGAAAGCACAGAGACTGGGGTCCTGATTAGCAGGATCCCAGTCAGACTAGTCAGAAACAGCATAACACCAGGCAAAAAGTGGGGGTAACCATAAAAGCAGATCCTACTTTCCTACACCAGGTCCAAACCATACTGTTTTACACATCTAAGTCACCCCTAAGGTAGGCCCTGGACAGCTCAGAGGGCAGGGTGCAGTGTATTTAAAATGTAGGACATGTACTTTTAAGTTTTACATGTACTGGTAGTGAAAAACTCTTAAATTTGTTTCTCACTACTGCAAGGCCTAGCTCTCCCTTAGGATAACATTGGAGTTGGCTTATTACATTTATAACTGGTTCATGTTTGGTGTCTCTAGAATCACAATTTAATATCCTAACATGGTGAAGTCAGACTTTAAATTGCAATTCGGAAAATGCCACTTTTAGAAAGTTGACATTTTCTTGCCTAAGCCTGTCTTGAGTCATATGACTGGGTGTAACGACTTTGTAAATACCTCCCAGACAGTCACATAATAGTGGGATTAATTATGCCTGAATAAGCCATCTGCTGGCAGGATGGAGGGGCATAGCCTAGCACAGCCCCACTTGCAACTGAGTAGCCTTAGCTCTGCCTTCACACAAAGGGCCTAACAACCCCACATTATTACTGCAGCCAGTTTGGAGCACAGGCAGGGGAGGTAGGAAATTCCATGCACTTCAAAGACACTGTCTAGAAGGTTCTCCCTTCTTCCAGAACCAAGACACCAGTGTATAAAAGAAGGACCTCAGACACCACCACTTCAGCACACTTCTGAACCCGGGGATTCTCTGCCAGGAAAAAGGACTGCTGTGCTGCTGAAGGACTGCATTCTGCTGGACTCTTGCTTTGCTGTGCTGTCCCGCTGCCTGCTGCCCTCTTGCCTGGGTGAGAAGGACTGAATCTACATCTCTTGAACCCAGAACCCGAAGTGATTCTAAGGGCTTGTTGGCTGGCCTCCTGGTCTGAAGCCTCCGGGACATAACAGCCTTCCAACAATCTTGCTTCTGCACCTGGACTCTGCCATCTGTGAGTCTGCCCTGCCAAGTAGTACCACCCTAGTCTTAGACCCTTGGAAGTGTGCATCAGGTGCTCTGCCGGTAAGCAGACATAATATCGATGTTTAAATATCGATATACCAGAATATCGATGTTTAAATATCGATGTGGCACAATATCGACCTGCAAGAATATCGTCGACCAGAATATCGACATGCAGGTAAGAAATATCGTTTTACTTAATATCGAAGTTAGTAATATCGTTAGCAAAAATATCGTTGTTAATAATATCGAAATTTATTTTAGTGTTCTGCATTTTAGTATATGTGTTAAAAGTATGTGATTTAAATATTTTGTATAAGTAAGCTTATTTTTGTAATGTATGTTTGAAATTTTTAGAAATAATTAATATTATGATAATTAATTTTTGCGTATTTTAGTTCCGTAGCGGGTTGGGGGTTTATAGGGGAATAGGGTGGGAAGTAATTTAATTATAATTAATTAATTAATTAATAATTTTAATTAATTAATATTTTTGTATTTAATAATTTATATTGTTAATTGTGTTAATTTGTTATTAATTGGATATTGATTATTAATTATTAACTGGTAAATATGTTAATTGTGTCATTTTTTAGGAGTGGGTTGTGGGTTTATAGGGGAGTAGGGTGGGACGTAATTTAATTATAATTAATTAATTAATAATTTTATTAATTAATATTTATGTATTTACTATTTTATTTTAATTGTGTTAAATAATTTGTTATTAATTAGTTATTAATTGGATATTAATTATTAATTATTAATTGGTAAATATGTAAATTGTGTATTTTTTAGGAGCGAGTTGTGGATTTATAGGGAAGGATTGTGGGAAGTAATTACAATTTCATATATTTTTATATAATATTTAGTTATTGCTATTTTATAGTCTTAACAGTGTGAATTAATTTATTATTATTGTTTTTATTTGATTGTTCATTGTTATTAGTTAATTAATTAATTGTTAAGCAATTATGTTAATTGTGTCATGTTGTACAATATTGGTGGTGTCATTTATAGGAGGATTTGGTGGGAGGTAAATTATTTTTTATCAGTTAATTAATGTTTATTATTTTGCTGGAGTGGGAATAGTAAATTATTACCCTCCGCTATCCAACACTTTCCCTCCTGTTGCACTCTCTGGAGTGGGAATAGTAAATTATTCACCTCCGCTATCCAACACTTTCCCTACTGTTGCACTCTCTGGAGTGGGAATAGTAAATTATTCACCTCCGCTATCCAACACTTTCCCTACTGTTGCACTCTCTGGAGTGGGAATAGTAAATTATTCCACTCTGCTATCCAACACTTTCCCTAGTGTTGCACCTCTGGAGTGGGAATAGTAATTTTATCCCCTCCGCTATCCAACACTTTCCCTACTGTTGCACTTGCTGGAGTGGGAATAGTAAATTATTCACCTCCGCTATCCAACACTTTCCCTCCTGTTGCACTCTCTGGAGTGGGAATAGTAAATTATTCACCTCCGCTATCCAACACTTTCCCTACTGTTGCACTCTCTGGAGTGGGAATAGTAAATTATTCCACTCTGCTATCCAACACTTTCCCTAGTGTTGCACTCTCTGGAGTGGGAATAGTAATTTTATCCCCTCCGCTATCCAACACTTTCCCTACTGTTGCACTTGCTGGAGTGGGAATAGTAAATTATTCACCTCCGCTATCCAACACTTTCCCTCCTGTTGCACTCTCTGGAGTGGGAATAGTAAATTATTCACCTCCGCTATCCAACACTTTACCTACTGTTGCACTTGCTGGAGTGGGAATAGTAAATTATTCCACTCTGCTATCCAACACTTTCCCTAGTGTTGCACTCTCTGGAGTGGGAATAGTAATTTTATCCCCTCCGCTATCCAACACTTTCCCTACTGTTGCACTTGCTGGAGTGGGAATAGTAAATTATTCACCTCCGCTATCCAACACTTTCCCTCCTGTTGCACTCTCTGGAGTGGGAATAGTAAATTATTCACCTCCGCTATCCAACACTTTCCCTACTGTTGCACTTGCTGGAGTGGGAATAGTAAATTATTCACCTCCGCTATCCAACACTTTCCCTACTGTTGCACTTGCTGGAGTGGGAATAGTAATTTTATCCCCTCCGCTATCCAACACTTTCCCTACTGTTGCACTTGCTGGAGTGGGAATAGTAAATTATTCACCTCCGCTATCCAACACTTTCCCTACTGTTGCACTTGCTGGAGTGGGAATAGTAAATTATTCACCTCCGCTATCCAACACTTTCCCTACTGTTGCACTTGCTGGAGTGGGAATAGTAATTTTATCCCCTCCGCTATCCAACACTTTCCCTACTGTTGCACTTGCTGGAGTGGGAATAGTAAATTATTCCCCTCTACTATCCAACACTTTCCCTACTGTTGCACTCACTGGAGTGGGAATAGTAATTTATTCCCCTCCGCTATCCAACACTTTCCTACTGTTGCACTTGCTGGAGTGGGAATAGTAAATTATTCCCCTCTGCTATCCAACACTTTCCCTACTGTTGCACTCCCTGGAGTGGGAATAGTAATTTCTACCCCTACGCTATCCAACACTTTCCCTACTGTTGCACTCACTGGAGTGGGAAAAGTAATTTGTACCCCTCCGCTATCCAACACTTTCCCTACTGTTGCACTCCATGGAGTGGGAATAGTAATTTTATCCCCTCCGCTATCCAACACTTTCCCTACTGTTGCACTTGCTTGAGTGGGAATAGTAAATTATTCCCCTCCGCTATCCAACACTTTCCCTACTGTTGCACTCCCTGGAGTGGGAATAGTAATTTTATCCCCTCCGCTATCCAACACTTTCCCTACTGTTGCACTCCCTGGAGTGGGAATAGTAAATTATTCCCCTCCGCTATCCAACACTTTCCCTACTTTTGCATTCCCTGGAGTGGCAATAGTAATTTTATCCTCTACACTATCATTTTACGTACTGTTTTAGTTAATGTAATGTAAAATGTTGTTTTAAAAAAAAATTTATTTTAATATTTTAATTTATTATATATATATTTTATTTTTATATTTGTTACAGGTGTATATATATATATATATATGTATTTATAATTTTTATTATGTTTCTAACATTTTATAATTTAATAAAATAATGATTTATTATTATTAATTAAATATATATATAATAATTTTTATATATGTATGTTGAATTGTTTTTATATTACATTTATTATTTATAATTTGTAAAAAAAAAAAATTCTTACTATGTTTTTATTAATTATATTTATTATTTAATTTATTTTATATTATTTTTAAGACATTTAAAAAAACGATATTTTGAACAACGATATTTTAAACAACGATATTTTGGTTTCGATATTTTTGTACTTACCTTTGTATAGATAGGATGTCGATATTCTTGACATCGATATTCTGTACACGATATTTGTGTACCTCGATATTCCTGTCGTCGATATTCTGTCAGTGATCCACTCTGCCAGCCTGTGGATGCAGCGTAACAGACACATCGCTGTTGCGTGGTGCAAACCCGAGCAGAACTGAAGCATCGACACTGCTGCATGGATGGGACATGTTGCAAAGACTCCCATCGCACCGCAACCCGCTTTCTTTCGGAACTGCCGCTGCACGACGCTTCCTCGTCACAGACCCTCGCATCTCTCAATGGCAGCCTCAACGACGACACCAGACTCCACATCACAGCCTCGTAGCTCTTCGAAAGCGACGCATTGCCTCAACTGCACAATTCATCCCCAACACCGGACTTCCCAAAGCAAGCCCCGTCGATGGGATCTTCAACGTCGATGCAACAGGACCTCGCACTGCAGCTTCTCTGCATCTCGGAGCTGATACATCGCCTCGGCTGTGTGACTCATCTGCGACGCAGATGAACGCAATGCACCGCAAACCAGGATTGAAGTCACTTTTGTTTACTGGGCTTAACTGCGTCCCTGTAGCCAACCTATGATCCATTGTGGTCGACCTGAACTTGTGACTTTGTTGCGGTCCGGCTCAACCAGATATCCACAGTTGGTGCTTTGTGCATTTTCGCACTAGTTTCTTTAAAAACTTTAAAATTCAATATCTCCAGTTCTATTTTTGGATTTTTGTCATTTTCATCTTGTTTTATTTATTAGAAACTGCTCTATTTTTCTCATTCTGTTGTGGGCTCCTTTTGTGGTGTGTTTTCACAGTTTTACTGTTTTGATGTACACAAATACTTTGTACTGTTTAAATGTACACAGATACTTTACACAATGCCTCCAGGTTAAGCCTGTCTGCTGTGTGCCAAGCTACCAGGGGGCTGAGCACAGGTTATTTGGGGTTTGCTTTTACCTTACCCTGACAAGGATTGTGGTTGCTGCTTACCAGGGCTAACAACCCCTCAACCAGCAACCTTATTTCGTACACAACCTTTATATCTCTCTCACTTTCGTTTGCTCTGCAACTTCATCTATCTATTTATCTATCTATCTATCTATCTATCTATCTATCTATCTATCTATCTATCTATATATCTATCTATCTATCTATCTATCTATCTATCTATCTATCTATCTATTTATCCATCTATCCATCCATCTCACTCTGCCTCTGTCTTTCTTGCCAGTGTAATTTCAAAGGCTTTCATCAGATTACAAGCCTTCTGTGATAAACAACTTTAGTTAATTAATTCAAGGGATTACTATAGAGCTATATAATTAAGAGATGCACTTTCCAATCCATTTTTTTTTTTGATGAAGTCATACTTCAATCTGAAAATATGTTTCTATGGAGAATAATATTATTGTGAAACAATGCTCAGCATGTTCATTGCTCACAAAGCAGCCAATAACTACCCACAATGCCCCTGTGCTGACACCCTCTGGCGACAGAGGCAGGGCCAGCACATTCAGTTCTAACAGTCAGTAAAGCCAGTTATTATACTTTTTCTGCTTTTCAGCACCTCAGTGAGATGACGGCTAATATTGAGCAATATATTGCCCTATTGTCTGGTCAATCATGCTACATTATTTCTCGAAGTCATAAAGTAGAGCAATAGAGATTTTAAAGATGCCTCACTATTGATTGAATGCTTACAAAACATACTTATGTTCAGAGGGAGTTTGAAATGTAATTAACTGAACTGACCCTGCATTGATTGAATTGCTGCTAGTTGTGTTTTTAATTGTCCTGGCATGGGAAGCTACACTGAACTACCTAAAAGGCAGGAGCCTGAGAGGGCAAGCGCAGGAACAAACATTGTTACAAAGGGGGGTGGGTGATTTTAACTGTGTTTAAGAATGGCCTTAATCCTATTCTTGATGTAATTGATTTTTTAACAAGTATAAATTCAGGTCAGTTGATCTCTGTGTCAAGTGTGTTTCCAGACAGTTTTTGGATCAGTAATTGGAGGCTCTGAAAAGTGCCTTACTTTTGTAACTGAGATCAATAATTGTGACATGAATGTACTCATGATTATTCCAAAAATACTGAAAAGATAAAACAGAAACTATAGATAAAAATATCTTTATCCGTTTGTAGTAAAGGTCAGTGGAGAACTTCATTATATGGTTGTATGTCATAATGTTGACTACAGAAATATTGTGCTAAAAGATCCTATGCTTAAAAACTCTGCTAGAAAAGCAAACAGCTGGGGTGAGCAGTTCTAGAGTCTTGGTGGTGTTATAAGATGTTCCAAATAAAGGGTCTGTTTCCCACCTAAAACTTGGGAACTAGCCAGAACACCCGATTTCCTTTTTCCATAAGTTATGTGGCACTCTAAATCTGAAAGGGTATTGCTTTGATATATATTTATATTTACTCAAAAAAGCAAATCTCTCATGACATGTCGACAATACCATGCATGGAAGGGCCGCCGGTTAAAGTTCCTCTAGGGCACATTATAGTTACTTCAGATAACTATAACTGGTGAATTTTGAGGGCTTTTGGTAGTTTAAAACTGCATGTTTTTACTGACATTTTACCTAACTATAATGTCCCTTTAACCTTTTTTTTTTTCTGTAGCATATCTGTAGCCCAATATTTAAAACTTTATATTCCAGTGCCGTACCTAAAGGGATTGGATTCTATGGAAGTCCATAAAAGTTTCAAGGAAGCCTGGAAAAGGTTGGATAGACCAAGGAAAAACTGAATGTAGCTCTTTCCAAAGAAATCTTTGTGGACTGAGAGATCATTTCTGGAAAAGAAAATCAAGTTTTGGTGCTGTTCAGGGCCAAAGCAATATCTGTATAGTGTAAATTGTGTTATCCTTTATTAAACCAAAATAAGTATAAGGCTGTGCCGTACTGTCTTTGGGGTCACTTAGATAACTACCTCTGCAATCTCAAAGTATAGTTTTATGTGACTGATAAACCTCTGTTGAGAAAGTTGACCTCCTGGCATAGTAATGTAATAGATGCAAACTTCTTGAGCTGTGTGAGAGACCTCTGACCCTCACACCCAGAAGTATTTTCGAACAGCTGGATACCCATACTTGTTAACATTCAGTGATCAAAAAGAGGTAGGGTTTTACCAAGTGTTGAACCCAAATATTAGTGTAATGACGGTGTCACTGCAAATGGCATCACATGACATTAGACCCGAGGATGACACTACCATGGACCCATATCAGAAGAAACTATGATGTGGCCGGTGACCCATGTGACGTTATGGGAAATAAATGCCATGACATAAATTAGTGATCTTTTGAGGACTGTGGCCAGTCTTAAAAAAACTGCAACATCGAATTATCCAACAGCAAACAGTAGTTCTGTCCAGTGCTGTCAGTCAGGTACTCCAGGACTAACTGCAATACATGAACTTCAAAGCAGTATGAGACTTTCAGAGACTTTTCGTCCTACTCACAGAGCTGTGTTTCTCCTCTTAATAGGCTTAATCTGTAGAGTTATCAAAAGCAGTCGGATAATTGTAATAATTCTATTGGTTGTGATGCTGCCTTTAGAAGTAGTACCCTACCTCCTGACTGAGTAGGGGTGGGGTATATGGGTCACCTGATCAAGACAGGAGCATGATTCTATCACGCCTACTGTCCTGTTATTGACCAGTGCTCAGTTGACAGCGACCACTCACAATAGTTCCACAATCTTCAGATTGGAGTCTTATCGCGTCAAGTCTTTGGTCATCAGACAGAGGCTCATCCTGCACAGTCTATAGTCTTAAGATAGTGACTCATCTTGCACAGTCTCTCATCTTCAGACATGAGGCTCATCTTGACCAGTCTGAGGTCTTCAGATAGAGGCTCATCTTGACCAGTCTGTGGTCTTCAGAGTCCCTTCTTGCCCTGGCTGCGGTCTTCAGATAGAAGCTCATCTTGACCAGTCTGTGGTCTTCAGATAGAGGCTCATCTTGACCAGTCTGTAGTCTTTAGAGTCCCTTCTTGCCCTGGCTGTGGTCTTCAGATAGAGGCTCATCTTGACCAGTCTGTGGTCTTCAGAGTCCCTTCTTGCCCTGGCTGTGGTCTTCAGATAGAGGCTCATCTTGACCAGTCTGTGGTCTTTAGAGTCCCTTCTTGCCCTGGCTGCGGTCTTCAGATAGAAGCTCATCTTGACCAGTCTGTGGTCTTCAGAGTCCCTTCTTGCCCTGTTTGTGGGCAGCAGACAGAGGCTCATCTTGCCCCGTCTGTGGTCTTCAAAGTCCTTTCTTGCCCTGTCTACGGTCTTCAGACCTAAGGCACATCTTTCCCAAGACAACATTTACCCATGGAGATGCCGCTTTCTAATATGTTTACACTGAAGTACCAGGAAGGAGTTTCGTTTCTGTTACATGAGATTGACTGATGTATTTTAATTCCACAGTATAATTTACCTAAGGGCTGAGTCGGCTCGGCTAATAACTGCTTTGTAGCTCGTAAAGCAGACAGGTGTGCCAGGGACTTTACTGTGGTGAAGAGTGAGCCATGGACGGTGAACCAGAGGGAGGTGGTGTGAGAAGCTGAAGGGTGTGAGAGGAGCCAGCAGAGTGCCAAGCAAGGTGAACAGGGATAGGGAAAAATATGTGGGGAGAAGAGGAATAACAAAGGGAAGGGGCAGAGGGAGAAGAAGGGAACGGAGGCAGGATTTGGGGGGGCGGGGTTTAAAAGAGGATTTGAAGGTAGATTAAAGAGTAAGGATGAAGAGGGCAGCAGAGACAGCACTATTGGAAGAGAGGGAGTCACAGGAGGAACTAACTAAGCTGGAGGAATGAGGGGTAAAGAATTGGAGAAGTAGAGAGTAGAGGGAGCTAGATGGCGAGAGAGCTGCCAGGTGAAGGGAGAAGATTTGGATACATTATTAAGAAGGGAGAGAGGAACCGACAACCTATGTAAGAAGATCTTGGACCAGAGGGATCAGGGCCCAGAACTCTAGAGGACCTGTCACTCTGCGGGGAGGGCCTTAGGGCAGACTGGTCACTTGTTACCTGACATAGGTGGCAGGGCACTGAGGCAGGTGTCTTTATGAAGCATTACGCGTGCCAGGGCTTGACAAACTCTTCCTGGTTTTTTCTTACTCTCTCTTCAAGAAGCTCAGGCGTGTCAGCTTCTTAGGATATAAGAAGACAGGAGACCGGTGAGCATGGCTTTGCACAACATGTTCTTATCACAATAAACTGAGTAGTGCCAGAGTTGAGGAAAGTTCCTGCCCTGCACATGTTCAAAATCTGCATTAAAACTATGCATTACTCTGAAATTTGAATACATCGACTTTTTTAACGTACTTTTGAGGGGCTTTTTGTAATAGCATTGGACAGACATTCGCAAAACAGTGTTCGGATTTTGTTTCTATCTCTCAAAATCCATGTTTGTCACGAAACAGCATTGAACGTCACTAAGTGTAATCAAACCGGCCACCACATAGGATATGAATGTGACTCCAACATCTGGATGAGGCCTGAGATTTGTGATATAGAAAGCTCGCCTGAGCTCCACATCGACTTAGAGGAGTGTAGTCCAACCTGGTGCTTTACAACCCAAGAATAGGCAGGAAGGGTTCTGTGATCTTCTCAGCAGGGATCTGCTCGCCCAGCTACTGGTTACAGAAATCCTCCAACTCTGATCCTGCTTGGATCCCATCCACACATGGACGACTGAAGTGAGTTTGTCTACTTAAAGGGAAGAACCTCCAAGTTCTTCATCCAGGATTGGGTCAGCAACATGGAATAAAATGTCCTTCAAAGAAGATAGGAAGACAGAGGCACTAAGATCATCGTTCCAGCTTGTGTTACTGCGTACCTGCAAGTACTTACTCCATTTACGAACTTCTAGTCTGGAATCTGGGCCCTTGTCTTCTCACACATCCCAGACCCAAGGCACTACTCATGGTCTCTCTGAGTTCTCATTGCCGCCAATCAAAGCAATTCTTCATACAGAGCTCAACTATTCAACTAGTGCAGAAGAGATGCCAGTTCAAGCTAGTGAGACACACCTACAGAGCCCTCCACGACCATGGACCATCATATATTAACCACTGCGTGAACTTCCACCAACCTGCCAGACACCTGCGCTCTGCCTCTCCGGCCCTTGCGCGGCACCCCCGCATTTGTCACAGCCACAGCGGTGGTCGGTCCTTCTCCTATCTGGCCACCAAGGCCTGGAACAGTCTACCCCCCCCACCTACTAGCCGTACCCTCCCTGGTGGATTCAGAAGCTGACTCAGGACCTGGCTTTTCGACTGTGACCAGCCAAACCTCAGCGCCAGGATACCCTCAGGGGTGAAGAGCAGCGCTTTATAAGTGTCTGATTGAGTGAGTGCAGGTTTTTCAAGATGAGGAGATGTGCAGTTCAAGCACATCTCCCCATCTTGTGAAACCTGCAATGACTCCCTGGCCCTGCCAGAGTCCAATTCAAGAGATTGCTCTGTGGTCTCCTAGGACATTCCCTTGTCCAGGTTGGAATGTACAACACAATGTCAACAGGCTCCCTCGCCTTCTGAAACCAGGCTTTCGAATGAGCAACATTTTCAGCCCAGTCGTGCTTCTTCAAGGGTGCAACTGAAGAAGGGTCTCAATGACCTCTCCGCCATCTACCTATCATCCCAAACTCTTTTCCTCCCATCGCCCTCTGTATAGGAGAGTTTCGCACTCTCTTCTTTATTTTACTGTATTCATTGTCTCAAGTTCTCACTGTGAACGGAGCTCTGTGCCTTTCTGCACTCACAGGTTGGTCATGCATTCTGTTGCTACATGCAAATCGCCTCTGTCCTCGCTGCATTGTTTGTACTTCGATGAATATCTCTGATAATAATCTCATTAATAATAACAGGCCAGAGTTTGACAAAGTGTGCACACTCACTTCGTTGTGGAGATTCCGCCTCGAGTGCGGAGACTGCCCCGCGACTGCGGGGCGTCTTCAACAAGTGCAGAGGCCCTTTGTGATTCAGGCCCTCAGTGATGAAGATAACACTCTCAAAAAGCGTTTTGTGTCTTTTACTCATTAAAGTATAATGCAAATTCTCCACAAGAGTTGATGAAACCCCATCCCTGTCGGCACTACTCGTGGACTTAACGTTCAGAGCAGGATAGTTAATGTGATGAGTGGAGTAATCGTGGGAAGACCTGGGGCGTCTTTGCAAAGCCCTAGAATAGTTCACCCCAGATGCCCAAGAGCAGCTCTTCTTCTGATTGTCAAGCTTCTTAACATCAGGGGCTCAGGTCTTTGCAGCTTCGGCTGCAGCGGATCTCCGACTGGACCTGGGACCTCCTGTATGGACCAGCGCCGCACTGTGGTCTCATTGAGGTTGGCCAAGGCGCGCCACGCCCTGTTGTCACCAAGGATGCCTTTCAATCCTCTGTGCCCACAGCTAGCACTGAAGGCATTTGCTCCACATCTCCTGGCATGTATTCCCATTGTATGGAAACAATGCCGGTCCGTCTCAAGGATACGTCATCCATGTTGTCACCCATGTCTGCATAATGAAGCAGGCGCGGCTAATACTGCCACACTGGTCCAGTAGGGCAGCGTCATGCCTCCCCGCCGCGTCATGCCCTTCCAAGATGGTAGTCATCCTCTTTAATTGACTGTGTCTAAAAATGGCCCGCCGGGTCGATAATGGAGGTGGCCGATATGAAGATTACGAAGATACCGATACAGGCCCAGGGAGGTGCAAGGGATAAAAGGCATGTGCATTATGCATCTAATTGGGATAATGACCCTGAGCTCTGGATGATTACACAGTGACCTTTGAGGAGCACGGCAGTGCTGAGGACACCAACATCTCCAGAGCATCGCTGGCTCCACCGGCCTCTCCAGACTCAGGATGGCTCCAGGGCACGTGGCTTCCAGCATCCACCGTGGGCTCGCCCTGCTTCTGCTGGTCTCTGCCATCTTCACAGCAGGTAAAGGGGGGCTCCATGCCGAGCTTTTTAAAAAGAAAGTAAAGTCATCCAGCATTGGGGACTTTTAGTTCCTGCTTCTCTATGCAATCGGTTTAAGTATCAGCGAATTGATTCTGGGACTTCTTTCAATTTAGTTCAACAGAATCAGGTCTCCGGGTTTCATTGTGCTGTATTTACTCTCTGCTTTCAAGGACTGCCTTTCTCTCTCTGACAACTCGCTTTAAGCTTTCATAAATACAAACAGATGAAAGCAAAAAAAATTATAATTAATGAGTCAGGAGGATTTCAAAATTATCAGGCCAATTTAGTTAAAATATCAGTTCAGGTTGGTCCATGGCTCAGTTTTCTTCCCTTCTGTCCAATTATTCTTCAGTCTCTTTATTTTATTATTATTATTATTTTTATTTATTTTTTACTGTTTTTGCATTTTTCGTTTCTCTGCCATTCTGGATTTAGTGTTTCTCGTTAGAGCATCTCTGTTCTCTGTTCACTTGCAAGAAGAGAGGTCTTTCTGGCTTCACTTCGGGAGTGACGCCGAGGCTGGTGAAGACAAGTGTAGAGAATATTATATTCTTGGAAACAAAACTGTGATTTTTCTCATTAAATTAAAAGAAGTAGGAAAATGTAGTAATAAACAAAACTGCAGGTAAAAGGAAATCAACTACAGGAAGCTAATATTCCGAAGAATTTTACCAGAAACCGAGAGATATTTGGAGCGATTGCTTATTAAATAAAAACAAAGATGTTCTATGTTGTTTTTCTTGGAAGCATCGGTGATTCTGCCTTTTCTCGTTTGTGGGATCTCACCGCGGGGTACTTATTACTCATTACTGGCGGAGCTACGAAAACTTTAATGTTCCTGTCCCAGGTGCCAGATTTTGAAACGAAATGTGTTTTTATTTTCTTTTTTTTTAAATATGATCGAACTGGCTTTAAACTTCAGAGATGTGTTCTCAAGTAAAATTAAACAGATCCACCCTGGAAGCCTTACGCCGAACTGAACTGCAAATATGTTACATTTTGTGGTGAAGCTTCCGACATCCGCTATTGACACCGAGATTTCCAAACGGGATCGAACGCCACAAGAACTGGTTTTCCTACATTTGTGAACATTCGGCATAAGTTGGCTTTCGTTACTGCCACCGGAAAGGGGGGTTTGTGGGAGAACGAAAACTAACCACCTGTCTTCAAAAAATGCAACTCAGACACCGAGCGGCCTCTCAGATGTGAGAATCGCGTCGGTGTCACGCGCTGCTCGTACGACTTGTCCTTAAAATGAGAACTAATATCTGCTCTGATCTTAGGTGAGTCATTTTATGCTTAGAAGAAATCTGCTTAATTCATTTTTTAAATTTATTAAAATACCCTGCTGCGGCGATGACATGTTTACAGTGGTACATTCCGGAGCTGGCCGCGGGCACAGGTCTGAGCGGAAATGTGACTCAAGGGAAGTCGAGCGGCGTGCACCAGTCTGGTGGGTAGCTCGGTGGGTCCGGCGTGCGCCAGTCTGGCAGGTAGCTCGGTGGGTCCGGCGTGCACCAGTCTGGCAGGACCTGTCTGGCAGGTAGCTCGGTGGGTCCGGCGTGCGCCAGTCTGGTGGTAGCTCGGTGGGTCCGGCGTGCGCCTGTCTGGCAGGTAGCTCGGTGGGTCCGGCGTGCGCCAGTCTGGCAGGTAGCTCGGTGGGTCCGGCGTGCGCCAGTCTGGCAGGTAGCTCGGTGGGTCCGGCGTGCACCAGTCTGGTGGGTAGCTCGGTGGGTCCGGCGTGCGCCAGTCTGGCAGGTAGCTCGGTGGGTCCGGCGTGCACCAGTCTGGCAGGACCTGTCTGGCAGGTAGCTCGGTGGGTCCGGCGTGCGCCAGTCTGGTGGTAGCTCGGTGGGTCCGGCGTGCACCTGTCTGGCAGGTAGCTCGGTGGGTCCGGCGTGCACCTGTCTGGCAGGTAGCTCGGTGGGTCCGGCGTGCGCCAGTCTGGCAGGTAGCTCGGTGGGTCCGGCGTGCGCCAGTCTGGCAGGTAGCTCGGTGGGTCCGGCGTGCGCCAGTCTGGCAGGTAGCTCGGTGGGTCCGGCGTGCACCAGTCTGGCAGGACCTGTCTGGCAGGTAGCTCGGTGGGTCCGGCGTGCGCCAGTCTGGTGGTAGCTCGGTGGGTCCGGCGTGCACCTGTCTGGCAGGTAGCTCGGTGGGTCCGGCGTGAGCCAGTCTGGCAGGTAGCTCGGTGGGTCCGGCGTGCGCCAGTCTGGCAGGTAGCTCCGTGGGTCCGGCGTGCACCTGTCTGGCAGGTAGCTCGGTGGTTCCGGCGTGCACCAGTCTGGCAGGTAGCTCCGTGGGTCCGGCGTGCACCAGTCTAGCAGGTAGCTCGTGGGCCCGGCGTGCACCAGTCTGGCAGGTAGCTCGGTGGGTCCGGCGAGCAACAGTCTGGCAGGTAGCTCGGTGGGTCCGGCGTGCGCCAGTCTGGCAGGTAGCTCGATGGGTCCGGCGTGCACCAGTCTGGCAGGTAGCTCGGTGGGTCCGGCGTGCACCAGTCTGGCAGGTAGCGCGGTGGGTCCGGCGTGCACCAGTCTGGCAGGTAGCTCGGTGGGTCCGTGCGGCTGCTGCGGAGAGTCTGCGTGAAACCTGTGACGTCCGAGCTGCAGGAGGCTGACTTGACTCTTCATTGCACTGCAAACCTTTAGCGCTTGGCGCACACCAGAGGGTTTTTGGTGAGCTATAGAAGTGTTAGTAGTAGACCTTACAATGTAAGACAGTGGGATCACAGGTGCCTCTGCTGGGAGCGGATTCCATTTATTTTATTTAATATTCCACATACTTCGGCAAGAGGCACTCAGGGGCCCTCAGACGCAGCGGAGGGACACATTGAGACGCCTCTCACAAGCGGAAGCATCTCCTGTCGCGACATGCTGTTGCCAGTGTGAACAATAAATGTTATTCGTTCACCGATGAACCTGAGCACAGAGCTCACGGTGGACAGGGAGGCTGGTGGGGTGGACGATGGGCTGGAAAGGAAAGTCCGTCCTAGGCGCGGCACGGTCGTATCTTTGATGGTGGATTCAGGGTCATTGTACACCATAATACCCAAAAACTTGTATGACACCGTGTGGCCCGAGGGAGTGTTGGAAGGGATCTAATTCTGGAATACGCAGAAGTTATTCTGAAAGGGTAACAAGGAGTGGACATAGGAGTGATTGGCTACATTTCAATATTAATCAAATTTGGGGGAGGAGACCAAAGGAAAATTGTATGTGGGCGCTGAGGGGCCACCTCTTTTAGGATGGTCACACCAATACAATGTGCACATAGTGGTGAAGCCTAAGGGCGACAACCGGTGGTGGAGATAAAAATCTGAAAGAAATTCGGAAGCAAATTGATTGATTTTTCGACAATAGGTCGGGAGAAGATAAGGAATATGTACATGAGATCAAACTCAAGAGGAATGCTGTGCCAGCGAAGCGCGTGGCAAGAAAAATGCCGTTTTTTTGGAGAGAAGGAATTCCGTCTGTGTTGGTGACAGATAATGGCATACAACTCACCTTGGAGGAAAAGAGATGGTTTCTGGACCACATAGTTGTGAAGCATATGTGTAAGTCATTGTACAATCCACAAGAAAATTGCTTGGTGGAGAGGATTAACATGCTGGTGAAGGGTACCTTGGAATTGGCTGATAGTGTGGGGTTGTCTATTCAGGATTCTATTAAACAGATGTTGTGGGCATATTGTACTACTGAGATAAACCAGCAATGAGAGGACGCCATTTGAAGTGATGTGTAGTAGACAGCCTGGGACAAAATTGGTTCCCTTTTGGATGCCTGATGTGAGTGACAGGAAATCAGGGTTGGGGATGCAGGAGAACCAGCAGATGCTCTTTATCGACAAAGGTGATTGGGTTAAAGTCAGGCCTGGTGGTGGTGGTAGTGGCTTGTCCAAATTCCGTGGGCCCTATAGAGTAAAGGCAGGTGGAGGTAATTGGGTCAAATTGGAGAATTTATGACATCGCAGGGGTTCTAGGAGTTCTATATATGCAAGAGTCTGTTGCTGGCTGTGCCTGGCCTTGTTGGTCATGAGGTTGTCAGCTGATGGACTTACCTTAAACTCAACTTAAAATCCTGTGGTGGAAAGTGAGATTTATTTACAATAGTTAAACATTGTGATAGCATAGTGTCAGATATTGTTGTGATAACCTGATGTCGAATGTCTTCATATGCCAGCACATAAGTCTCTTTACAGATGTTAACAGTCTCTCTTTACCTACGTTATCGGCTTCTCCTCGGCTTTCCGCAGGGACAACTAGAACGGCTTTGAGCTGAAGGTGGAAGGAAGCCATAAGACATGGTTTGGCTTTGTGCGATTCAAGAGCTGAATCATTTCACCTGGATGAGGACTCATCTTGGCAATCAATATTCTTACATGACTACTAGGATCCCTGTTGAAGTCCATTTTATTGCCCGAAACACGTTGGCCTGAGTATTTTCTATATGAAGAATAAAAACGTTTGTGAAAAACAGACATTAGCTCAAGTATGCTGAATAAAGAATGGATTTGGACTACTATATATATCGGACCTCCACAGTTTTTTGATGACCTTTTGGACTTTTAAGATGCATATATAGACATTTTCATTTTTGGAATGCTCTCCTTTGCAGTGTGTTTGTTCTGGAGTTGTATAGAGGGTCTCCTGACAGTTGACCTTAAGGGTTGTAGCACATTGGATCTTCAACTCTTTTTGGACTCTCACTGGTGCGGTTCTTTTGTGTTATTACTGTAATTTACGGTGTTTTACCCTTGTTGTAGAGTTCACCATTGTTGGTGGTCACATGACCTGGATCATTGGGGGATCTCAGCAACATACATTACCTGTAAAATAATCCTTCAGATAGGAAGATTGCTAATGTTGGCAGGAAAAAGACCAGGACACACTGGACTGTGGGCAAAACGGGGGTGTACTTTATGAGTGCACGGCATTATTGTGTCTTTTTGGGCTTATGTGAACCTCACTTAATGCCTTACAGCCCAAAGCAGGGGCCCTGGTGTATAACGTTAGGACAGTTTATCGGAAACGGCTGCGCTGGCGACAGGAACCACTGCTTCTGGGGCTAGGAACAAGCCTTGCACCGGTGTAATGCATGATGCAAAAGCTTCTTTTGTGACAATGAGCACTTGGCTATACACACTTTATTGTAAATGTATTCACTCAGTTTCTGGCCTGGCAGGAGCCAAATCAGACTGGAGTTGGGATTATAAATTTGGCCCTGAGCGAGTCAATGGGATTATTTCAAATATATTCAGTTTGTAGCTGGCCAAGCAGGAATCATTGAAATGAGATGCACGGCATGCGTGTGCAGAGGCGTGTAGCGACATGAGGCATGTCTATCATTAGTCTGTTCATGGCTCGATAGCATCTTTTGACACACTGAAATGGTATATTACGTTATATACATAAGATACCTAACAATAGTTTGTTGCAGGCTTGATACTATCTTCAAATAACGATGAAATGATAGGTTATGTTACATAAAACAACAACATACCACTATATATCTAGCAGTAGCTTTTAAGGTTGTAATTTAGTATATTTAGACACAGTGAAAGGATGGGACAAGACAGGTGTTTCTACTCAGACTTGAAGAATGTGGTGAGAAGGCAAATTAAAAGAGTGCTCCTTTCGAGACGGTGATTAACCATTGGAAGGTACCGGAGCCGCTGAGCTTGTGAGACTCTCTTGGACCGGGCGTGGAGACCAACTACACTCAGCATTCCCATGAACAGGATCCAGAAGCGATGGTTTATACCAGTGTCAATTATCCAAACTCTGATCAGGACACTTCAAGCAAGATCATCATCGAGTGAAACTTCCTGTGCGGGATCTGCTTGTGCTGCGGAAAAAGCGAGATGTGTTAGATCTGCTGGGTTCAGTTGGCAGGGCAGAACATCGAGCCAATACTAAGGGAGGCCATGGAACAGATCTTGTAAAAGATCTTGGAACAGATCCTGGAACAAATTTAGAAAGAGTTCCTGGAACACATGCTGGAACAGATGCAAGAACAGATCCTTGAACACATCCTGGAACAGATCCTTGAACACATCCTGGAACAGATCCTGGAACAGATCCTGGAACACATGCTGGAACAGATGCAAGAACAGATCCTTGAACACATTCTGGAACAGATCCTGGAACACATCCTTAAACAGGTCCTGGAACACATCCTGTAACAGAGCCAGTAGCAGATCCAGGAACAGATCCTGCAACTGATCCTATAAGAGATCCTGGATCACATCCTGGAACAGATCTGGGAACAGATCTGGGAACAGATCCTGGAACAGATGCAAGAACAGATCCTTAAACCCATCCTGGAACACCACCTGAAACAGATCCTGGAACAGATCCAGGTACATATCCTGGAACATATCATGGAACAGATCCTTGAACAGATCCTTGAACAGATCCTTGAACAGATCCTGGAACACATTCTGTAACAGATCCTCAAACAGGTCCTGGAACACATCCTGTAACAGATTCAGGAATAGATCCTGGAACAGATCCTATAAGAGATCCTGGACCACATCCGGATAACAGATGCAAGAACAGATCCTTACACTCATCCTGAAACACCACCTGAAACAGATCCTGGAACAGATCCACATACATATCCTGGAACAGATCCTTAAACAGATCCTTGAACAGGTCCTGGAACACATTCTGTAACAGATTCAGGAACAGATCCTTGAACACATCTTGGAACAGATCCTGAAACAGACCCATTAACAGATCCTGGATCAAATCCTGGAACACACCCTGGAAGAAATCCTGGAACGGACCGTGGAATAAATCCTGTAACAAAACCTGCACCAGATCATGGAACGGGTCCAGGAATTCCTGTTTTGCAAAATACTTATTTTGACAGCAATGATGTCAAATTAAAGATAAGTTTATATGTGGCAAGCGTTTATCACCCAGAGAACTGTTGCCAGTGTGACTAGTAGGCTTTTACTGCCATATGGCGCAGTACACAACTTTGATAAAGTTTATTACCGAGCCGGCGACAGTGATTGTGTGGTTAAGGTCACTACTCAGTTTTCATTTAAAAGGCTTGTGAAAACACCTCTATAGGGACAAATCCAAAAAGCTTCAAAAGTCTCCAGTGACAGTGATTGTATGCTATGCAAACCATAACGCCCACTTCCACCATGGGTTGCTTGTGACTTCACACACCGTCACTAACACCATCTTTATGACATTATTAACAGTATTACTATTGGCCTCATCAAACAGGACCCCATCATTGACATATATGGTGCCTTCACTGATTGGCCCATTTTTCATCACATGTTTTCTTTAGATATTGTTCTTTGAAATACTAGTTCTTTAAAAAAAAATAACTGATCAACTTATTTACAATTGATGTGTAAATTGTTTTGGGGAATAGTGATAGCTATAGAGGTGTATGGTGGTGTGTGTGAGTTAGCATATGACAGACATTTTCTGTTTTTGTATGATGGTTGTTTGGCTCTAACATGGTACCTGTGTGGCAATATGGTGGTGGGTGTCTGGCCATTTCATATTGTGTGTGATGGCATTTGTTGTTCTATGTTGTGTATGGGAGCACAGATTATGGTGTGTGTGAGCAGTGTGATGTTGGTAGTGTGGCCCTATGATGGTGTGTGTGTGTGTGTGTTTAGGTGTATGACGGCAGATGTGTGAATATATGATGTTGGTTGTCTGGGAGTTTATTTGTGCATGAATTGATATATGTTGTTTGTTTGGTCATATATTATAGTTGCAGTGTGTCCATGTGATATTGTGTGCATGCATACATGAGATGGGTGTATAGCCATGTGTTTAGAAGTCTGCTGGCATATGGTAGCCAGTATATAATTTTTTTTAAAGTCGTTTTATGGACAGTGGGTATGTGGCCCTATAGTGGTAGGTGTGCAGGTGTACACCTTGCTGTGTGGGCCTATGGTTTTGGGTATGTGATGGCCTACAACAGTGCAATAGTGGGTGTGTGGGCATTTGATGGTAGATGTGTGGCTGTACAGTGGTGCGTGTGTGGTATGGTTGTCAGATGCTGGATGTGTTGATGTATGCCTCTGCTTGTGTGTAGCATGTGATGGTGAATGTGTGCCTGTGCAATGGGGGTGTGTGGTGTGGTTGTCAGATGCTGGATGTGTTGATGTATGCCTCTGCTTGTGTGATAGCATGTGATGGTGAATGTGTGCCTGTACAATGGGGGTGTGTGGTGTGGTTGTCAGATGCTGGATGTGTTGATGTATGCCTCTGCTTGTGTGATAGCATGTGATGGTAAATGTGTGCCTGTACAATGGGGGTGTGTGGTGTGGTTATCAGATGCTGGATGTGTTGATGTATGCCTCTGCTTGTGTGATAGCATGTGATGGTGAATGTGTGCCTGTACAATGGGGGTCTGTGGTGTGGTTGTCAGATGCTGGATGTGATGGTTTATGTTGCTGCTTGTGTGGTAGCGTGTGATGGTGAATGTGTGCCTGTACAATGGGGGTGTGTGGTGTGGTTATCAGATGCTGGATGTGTTGGTTTATGCAGCTACTTATGTGATAGCATGTGATGGTGAATGTGTGCCTGTACAATGGGGGTGTGTGGTGTGGTTGTCTGATGCTGGATGTGATGGTTTATGTTGCTGCTTGTGTGGTAGCATGTGATGGTGAATGTGTGCCTGTACAATGGGGGTGTGTGGTGTGGTTGTCAGATGCTGGATGTGTTGGTTTATGGAGCTACTTGTGTGATAGCATGTGATGGTGAATGTGTGCCTGTACAATGGGGGTGTGTGGTGTGGTTATCAGATGCTGGATGTGTTGGTTTATGCAGCTACTTATGTGATAGCATGTGATGGTGAATGTGTGCCTGTACAATGGGGGTGTGTGGTGTGGTTATCAGATGCTGGATGTGTTGGTTTATGCAGCTACTTGTGTGATAGCATGTGATGGTGAATGTGTGCCTGTACAATGGGGGTGTGTGGTGTGGTTATCAGATGCTGGATGTGTTGGTTTATGCAGCTACTTATGTGATAGCATGTGATGGTGAATGTGTGCCTGTACAATGGGGGTGTGTGGTGTGGTTATCAGATGCTGGATGTGTTGGTTTATGTTGCTGCTTGTGTGGTAGCGTGTGATGGTGAATGTATGGCTGTACAATGGGGGTGTGTGGTGTGGTTGTCAGATGCTGGATGTGATGGTTTATGTTGCTGCTTGTGTGGTAGCGTGTGATGGTGAATGTGTGCCTGTACAATGGGGGTGTGTGATGTGGTTATCAGATGCTGGATGTGTTGGTTTATGCAGCTACTTATGTGATAGCATGTGATGGTGAATGTGTGCCTGTACAATGGGGGTGTGTGGTGTGGTTGTCAGATGCTGGATGTGCTGATGTATGCCTCTGCTTGTGTGATAGCATGTGATGGTGAATGTGTGCCTGTACAATGGGGGTGTGTGGTGTGGTTGTCAGATGCTGGATGTGTTGATGTATGCCTCTGCTTGTGTGATAGCATGTGATGGTGAATGTGTGCCTGTACAATGGGGGGGGGTGGTTGTCTGATGCTGGATGTGATGGTTTATGTTGCTGCTTGTGTGGTAGCGTGTGATGGTGAATGTGTGGCTGTACAATGTTGGGTGTGTGATGTGGTTGTCAGATGCTGGATGCATTGGTGTATGCAGCTGCTTGTGTGGTAGAATTTGATGGTGAATGTGGGCCTGTAAATTGGTGTGTGTCATTGCCTATGATGTTGGTTGTTTGGATGCGTTGACATATGATAGAGGTCATTTGATGGTGGCTTTGGGCGTGTGTTTTGGTGGGTATGTGATCATTAAATGGTAGGGGGGGGTACCTTTATGAAAAAGAGCATACCAGTGATAAAATCTGTGATTTTCCAGATAATGTCATATGTGATATCAACGCTGTCAATTTAGCTGTCATCAGTGATGTCATCAATTATGCCATTTGAGGTCATTAGTGATTTCATGTTTGGGGCCATGAGCAGTGCATGTGGACTTCATGAGTTATGGATCATGATGCAGACTATAACTGATGAGTTGCAGGAGAGTTATGGTTTTGCAACGGAGCACAGCACCACTTAAACTGAGGGTTATGTAGTCAATATCTTTAGTTTTTCACATCAGAAGATAAAAGTGTTTACGCTAAATAAATCATAACTTATATATAGCGGAGTTTTTGGGTGAATTTCAGACTTTGAAAGGAACACTTTTATAGATTATCGTCCACATGTTATTGCTGTTTGTGTGGATATAAGTGGTGGGTGAGTAGTAAGTGGTAATGAGTGATAATGACCCTGCATAGTGTTGCGCCCAGTTACCCACCTTTCATCCACCGCCCCATACCCCTGGTTCACGGTGTTCAGCTGTGTATAGTGAGGTTTGACTGGGCTTGGGATTGATTTTAATTACGTTGGAGAAATCGGAGTACTTTTGATAATTCCATGTCACCTTTTGATGCGGAATTTCCTATATTGGTGATTACGGCCCCTCACTTAACTAAGAGAAATTTTGGAGAAAAGGTAGCACAGAAACAAAAAGATTTGCGAGCGCTAGAGGATGCTGGTGCTGCTGATTGTGTTGTTTTGTATTTTGCTCTGTTTTCTTAGCGCAAAATGCATAATTTTGTCCATTTTTGACACAAAGGTGCACTTTGCTCTGTGAAACTAGTGCTAAATGCCTGGAGTAAGTTGGGCGAAAATCCTACCCCAAGAACACATTTAGCGAGTGAGAGCGACTGCTCACGCTGCTATTGGTGTTCTGTTGCATTTAGTGCAAAATGTAGTCTTGCAAATATTTTGGATGTGAAGGGGCATTTTTGCACTACTAAAATAGTGCTAAATGCACAATTTACTCTTCTTGCATAATTCTGCATAATCTTATGGAATTTTTAGGTAATTCAGTATGATTACACTACACAGAATTACGCGACTTATGCCCACCCCTAGGATTGACTGCAGAGTCTGGTCACAGTCACCTTGCAGCTATCCCCGGCTGCATGCGTCCTTCACTTGTGTTCAGAGGGTGTTTCCCAAAGGCTAACATCTACCCATGCGGCCAGTTGCTAGCTATGCCTGCAGTTTGCAAGTTAGACCCAAATCTGGTACCCTATATTAACTGCAAATCCATCAAATGGCATCAAAGTTGTTAGGAGACAAAGCTTTTTTACCCCCCACCCCCCCTTTAGCTTTGTCCCCATCAGAGAAGCATGGGATATTTTGACAATGATGTACCAACAGTAGAGGATCACTTTTTTGCTCCCCCTATACCTGTACCCCACTTGTTGGATCTGCATAAAACACAGCATACTGGGAGTAAGTTAAGCGTGAAAAGTGTCTGCCGCACTTCATGTAGATCTGGAAAACTGCACCAAAGTTATTACCAAATCAAAGATTTTTGTGCTGCCCTTTAACATTGCATCCTTTTCAGATTTTGTTGAAAGTGGAACCTGTGATCCTTGCACTGAGCTTAAGCTTCAGATCTTCATTTGGATTCATTTAATGGTTAAGAGTAAATGAACCATGTCCTGATCCCCCTTAGCTCCACCTCTCTTGACATATTTGCATGAAGATCAAAATATTAAGAGGAAGCTAAACATACTAGGTATCTGCCAACAGAAAAGAAAACTAAACATGCCTAATGCAGAGCACATTCCATGTGGATTCTTGAAAGGGTGTCACATGTATTAATAAAAGAAAACCTTTCTTGACCCTCCCTTTAAATGTGCCCCCCCTTGGTGGGTTGAAAATACCATGAAAATGCCAAACAAGCTGAGCATTGCCCAAAGACGGCTGGGGTTTTAGGCACATCAAAAGCGCCTTCTCAACTCTCCTGCTATCTCAAAATTGTGACCCATTGAAGGCTGTTTGCCAATGTTTTCAAATGCAAAAATTTCAATAACTACTCAGCAGACTTTCCCCAAATCATGCTTCTTTGGTGTAAATCTGTTTAGTGGTTTTTGCTGCAGATTTCAGCAAAATTTCCAATGGTGCCTACAGTGGACATGCACATTTTTTAAGTCATCCTATACACTTTTTTATGCTGCAAGGATCTGTACAAATCTTTGCAAGACAAAACCTATTTATTTATTTATTAATGTATTTATTTATTTTGTTTTCTAATAACTTTGTCCATTTGACAACTATGTACAAAGATCAGAACATAGTTAGCACGTTCAATTTTGCCCATCCTCCCTATTGGATCTGTACAAAACCTGAAATAAGAACACTTTGTGTACCGTGCAGTGCACCGCGTTTCATGCAGATTCATTGAACAGTGCCAAAGTTGTACGTGCTCCACCTTGATGGGTTGGCACAAATCCTGACACACCAATAGAAAACAAATACTTCCAAGCTTCTGCCAAATGTTCTGCAGATTCGCCTCATAGTCGCAAAGTTATTAGCAAATAAACTTTTTGCCCCCTCCTTTCTAACTGCCGCTGTGATGCATCTGTACAAGTAATCGCAACGTGCTAAGGGGCTGATTCACAAAGGTAAACTCACACTTACGCTGCAGCCGTGCCTAGTGTGGTCCTCCCTGGTGTCATTTCAGATGTCATCAGTGGCGTAATCAATGGTGTCATTGAACACGTCATGAGTGATGTAACAAGTGAGTGTATAAGCAGTGCATGACGAGGCCGCAGGGTATAGTTACTTCAATGAACTATAACTGGTGAATTTCAGTGTTTTATTTAGCTTAAATTGTTATGTTGCAACTGACATTGTCACCTAACCATAATGTCACTTTAACCGTTGCTTTTCTCAGTGAATTTAAGGTGCTTTTGAATACCTAACTATTACTGTCACTTTAACCGTTGCTTTTCTCAGTGAATTTAAGGTGCCTTTGAATACCTAACTATTACTGCCACTTTAACCGTTCCTTTTCTCAGTGAATGTAAGGTGCCTTTGAGTACCTAACTATTACTGTCACTTTATCCTTTGTTATTTTCAGTGAAGTTCTAATGTTTGTTTTTCAATGTAAGTCACTGTCAATATAAAAAAGGCAGGACTATTGGTGTTGAAAAGGGGCCATTTCAATGTCTATTAAGACACTTTTAAATAAGCATGTGTAGTAAAAACAGCATTGATCAGTTGTTAAAGTCTGCCTTTAATACTCTTCAAGCCACATAATGCAGCCATAACACCAACCACAAGGGGTCCATGTATTCCTAAACAGAATAGCAAAAGCTCCAGCGCTGGGAATGCTTAAAAATAGCATCAAATGTTCCTATTGTCAAATTCTATAAACCCCAGGAAAGATAGGGTTACTTTTTTTAAAGTATTTAAGGGGGCTGCTAAACCCCCATACTGCCCCACACAATTCTTGAAACATGTTGGTGGTGTAATTTGAGATGTCATCAGTGATGTGTCTAAGCATTTCATGAGTGATGTAATATGTGAGGTCATCAGCAGTGCATTGAGGGGCGCGAGTTATAGTTAGTTCAGGTAACTATAACTGCTGAATTTCTCTGGTTTTGTACGAGTGAAATGTCAGCCTAACTATAATGTCCCTGTAACCTTTGTTTTTTTCATTGAATTTCAAAGGTTTTTTTAATTAATTTTCCTAACTATAATGTCCCTGTAACCTTTGTTTCTTTCAGTGAATTTTTACGTTTTAATTTTTTTTTGTCCTAACTGTAACCTGTTACCTTTGAAAATGGGTGTGTAAGTGATTGTATAGGTAAGTGAGTGGGTGTATGAGTGGCTGTATGGGTCTGTGAGTGAGTGAGTGAAATTTTCCAGAAAAAGTGCCCTACTCTATCTAGTTGTGCATGGAAAGTTTTGGGATGATCTGTCAAGCGGTGCCGAGATAAAGGGGTGAGGGGTCAAAAAAAGTGTGTTTCTCATGTTAATTCCCGAAGAGATTTTAGATAGGGGTGGGCAGTGAACTCCACTCCGCCATCGTAGTTCACAGAGTTTTTGGCACTCTTCACTCCGCTTAGAGCATGGAGTTCTTTAAAAAAATCTCCACCGACCGCTGGCGGAGCGGAGTTTACCAGTGGCACGCGCTCACCCCTATTATTGAGGAAGGTTTGGTGCCAGTCCTCTTCGGAAACAAAAATAAATAAATGAGATTATTTACAAATTTATACGCGTTAGTAGCGATGAACTGTAATACTGCGGAGGACCGGACCTGCTGTGAGGCAACAAAGTGGAACCGCATTGGTAGGCACCCCTTTTGAGCTGAATTATGACCACTCATATAATCTGAGAGGGGAGTGGCGGTGCAGCGTAAAGGGGTGCAAATGCACACACCTCTGAGAAATGCTCTGATTCTTAAAGGGACTGTGCTCTCCATTCACACACCCTTGGGAAAGACTTTTGAAAAAAGGCGCTGGTGAAGGCAGCTCCTCTCCTGGAGTGCTCCTGGGTGTGAAATCCTGGGCCGGGTGCTGGGTCCCCTGCTGGAAGCTGCAGGTAAACTCCTCGGCTGGGGGTAGGTCCACGCTCACGAAGTCCAATGGCCTATTGTAGGCAGAGTGAAATGATATTCCAGAGCAGAACATTATAGCCTTTCCACCCTCCCCTCACAACTCCCTCCCTTTTGATCCTGGGCTGGGCAACAAATCACAAGCAGTGAAGTCCTGGAGTGGGCTGAGATTTCCTGCTGCAGTCAAGCAGTCTGTGACCCTGCCCAGCACTGATCAGGAGCCTGGCATGGGAAGGTAGACACTGGGGAAGTGGAACCTACTGCCAGGCAGCGAGGTAGGCAAGGGGTAAGGAGGGGGTTAAAGCTAGACAATGTTTGCAGCATAAGGTATACCCAGGGTAAAGCGGCGGATCAGGACAGTGTGTGTCCCTGCACATTGAGGCAGTCACAGGGTAAGTGACCTGACTGACCAGGACAGGACCGGTGTCCCGGCTCCTGTGCTTTCTGTTTTGTAAATGGGGCCCTCCTGGGCCGGAACCTACTCTTCTTTTAGACACTAGCACCCTCCTGGAAGAAAGCTCGTCAGGGTGGACCGGCAGGGAGGGTGGACCTGCGGTGTTTGCAATACAGTCACAGGAGGCATGCTTAGGGTTTAGAAAGAGAGCTCAATGTTCCTCATCATTCACAAAATGACAGGGATGATCCTAGATGTTGGTTTTATAGGGAACTCCACCCGCCAGCGGAACTCCGCGGAATTCCATGGAGTTTTTCGATCACTCCGCAGAATTCCATGGAGTGAAACTACCCGCGCTCCGCCCACCCCTAATTTTAGACACGCCACAACGCAACCGCTGAATGGATTTACAGCAAACTTGGCAGAAAGCTAGGTCTTGGTCCTGAATGAGTGCTTTTTGTGATTTGGTGTAAATCAGTCCAGTAGTTTTAGAACAATTAATGCTCAAAAAATGTGTATATTTCACGCTGCAGAGGCTCCGCAGACCCGAGAGATCTCAAGTCATGCAGAACACCGCTGCAAGGCGTATCTGTAATCTTCCTTCCAGATCTGCATCAAAGCCACTTTTAAGAGCATTACACTGACTACTAGTCAGAAAGAGAATTATATTCAAGATCTGCTGCCTTGCCCATTGAGCTCTAGTGGGGAAAGGACAAGATACACACACTAAAAGCTTAAACGCTAGCTCCCTGTCAGGAATCTGCGATCTAAGGATAAAGAGCTACTCACTATTCCCAGCGTTCAATGTTTAAGGTGTGGAGGCCGATCTTTCTCTTACTTGGCTCCTACCTACTGGAATCGTTTACCTTTTTATATTCGCACATGCTCTGATTACACCAAATTTAAGAAACTACTAAAAACCTTCTTATTTTAACTTTGCCGGTTTTTCCATCTGTTGTGTCCTCCTGCAGCGCCAAGATACCCCATTAGGGTGATTCTTGCACGATATCAAATTAAAATAACATAACAACAAGCTGAGATCCGATTGGCTACCACCACATCAACAACGATGTGCCAGCAGCAATCCTAGGACTTATTTAGTGCGGGGAATGTGGTTCCCGGGGCCTATGGCGGCTCAGGGAGGGGCGCCATATGGTCCCCATTCTTTTTAAAATAACACATGGCCCCAGAGGATGGGGTCACTGGGGCCTATGAAGTCTTGGTGGGGGGCTGTATAGTCCACTCCCCTTTTTAGTTCCATTTAGCTCTGGTGTATGGGGTCCCCAGGGCATAATAAGGCTCAGGGAGGGGGGGGGGGGCGTGGGCCCTCCTCTTTTAATTTAATTTGGGTGAGAGGATAAGGTCCAGTGGGCCCTTTGGGTCAGTACACCCAAAGGGCACATGTGCACCCACCTATAATTTAGAAAGGCCCCAAGGATGGGGAGCAAGGTCCAAAATAGGGTCGAGGAGGTTGGCCACGCAGCCCTCCTCCCCTTTATATTGGAATTTGCCCCGGGGGATGGGGTCCCTGAGACCACGTAAGGTTTGGAGATGGGGGTTGCACGTCCCGCTCCCCTTAATATATATGTTTTGGACCCGGGGGATGGGATCTCCAGGTCCAGAAGGCCAACCCTGCACCACGCATGCCCAAGGCTGTGCACGGCATGGGGTTGGCTGCCTGCGGGGGGTTGACAGCCTTCGGATGGGTTGGCCACGGCCAGGCCCTGTGGACAACCCCCCGCTGTGCATGGCGGAAGATTGTGCGCAGCATGGGGTTTGTTGTCTGTCAGGGTTTGGCTGCATGCGGGGGGAGGTTGGCACAGGGCCTGGCCTAGCTGAATGTGGCCAATCTCCCACCACATACAGCCAAAGGCCATGTGCAGAGAGGCGTTGGCTGTCTGCGGGTTGTAGGAAGCATGGCCTGGCCACAAGCCAGGCCCTGCGGCCAACCTCCCACCGCGCACGGCCGAAGGCACATTTGCGAATCTGGCTGTGAATCTGCGCATCCATCAAGCTCTGATTGACTGCCCATCACAAAACAATTCTGTTGGGACCACCATTAGGCAGCCCTGAGCCCTGAGCACTGTGAAAACAAATGGGGCAGGTTAAGCCGCACATGGATTTCCCAGGATTAAAATTTGTAATAAAAAAATTATTATTAACAGGGGATTTGTGAATCCTGTGACAGAGCTGTGAACCCTAAATTCTCTTGCAGACCTTCCTAGGATCTCAAGTTTTGTGAAGCAGACACAAGACTCACAAATCCTGAAAAAAAGATTTTAAATGAATTTGGTGAACTACAGATGGCTGTGGCCAACTCCTGCTGCTCATGGCCTTCAGTTGTGTACAGCCAGGGTTAGCCAGCTGATCTGGGTTGGGTGCAGGGCTTGACCATAAGCACAGCGGTGATTGGCCACTGTAAGAAATATTATTAAGTGAGCGGGGTGCATATCCACATCAAGTAATAATCACAGTCCCTGTCCAGGTGAAGCACCAAAGTCACTACATACACTTATGCTCAATCCCCTGGTCACTTTGGCCCAGAGCAGACAGGCTTAACTTTGAGGCGATTTGTAAAGTATTTATGCAGTGCCTAAAAAACTAAAAACAAAAGAAGTAATTAGGCAGTATGCAAAAACAGTACAATTTCCAATAATGAATTAGAAAAATAGAGTAAAATTTTATAAACAAAATTAAACTAAAAGGACGAAAATCCAATCAGGGGAACCAGAGATATGAGCTTACATTTTCTTAAATAAAAAAAGCGCCAAGAGGCACAAAGTGCCAATGATAGTCAATTTGGCGCTGACCATGATGGAGCACGGGGCAGATACACTAATCAGGTTTGTCATGGGAAAAAGCTTTCACCTCCTGACTTTAGTCCTTTAAATCCCAATCCACCACAGGTGTATATTTCTAAAACTCCCCCTGGACCTCAAGGGAGGATCTTAGAGACTCACAGGATGGCAGGCAGAGGCCAACAGGGGGGTCCAGTCCAGATTCTGTTGCCGCTGACAACTGGGCAGTTGCGGGAAAAGGCCTCTTGTAGCTTGTTGTGTCCAAGTAGCTTTAACAGTAGTTCAGCCTTATGACCCTTGGAGTCCACATCTTTGTCCTGGGTACAAGAGGGAGCAGGTCCATTCTTCCAGGGCTCTTCTCAGGTCACAGATAGCAGGTTCAGTCCTCTTCTGATCTTCCTCGGGTCCAGGAGCGTTCTGAAGTGGGTGCCTGGTACGAGCTACTGGGTAGAAAAGACCCCTGGAAATGTCTGAATCAATGGGATAAAAGTTTTTGGGGCTAACTCTGCCCTCTTTCGCCACTTTGCAAGATAAGCAAAGTCTTCGTTCACACTAAAATTGATCTTGGAAGGCCAGGTGTGTGTGTGCGAAGTATACAGTGCTAAGCCTAGTGTCTTTCCACATCTAACACTAAAATGCAGTTTTAGGCAGTCCTTCTACCCCCCAACAAACTCAGAGACAGAAGTCTAGAGGAATAAAAGCTGTGTTTTCAGCAACCAGACTGAATACACACAAAGGGGCCTATTACAATCTCGGTCGGAAAGCCTCCAACCTGAGGTCAGAGGCTCTCCGAACGAGATTGTCGGTTTTAAATCCGACCGCCTAATTACAATCGAAGCAGTCGGAATTGAAACCAGCCGGTCATTCCGGCTGGATTCCGACGGGCTCAAGGAGCCCATCGGCCATTTCCGCCGTTGGGATTAAGATGCTCAGTTTCCGAGAGGCTTTCCATGCCAGGCTTTCCGACATGGAAAGCCTATCGGAAAGCGAGTTTGGGGGCCCCTAGCAGGGCCCCCTTCTCCTTGTGGTCTCGGGTTGGGGGCCGAGGGGGCACCTATGGTGCCCCCCTGTTGATCTCTGCACTGTTTGGCAGGCACTATGAGGTGCCTGCCACGTGGTGCAGGGAATCAACACAACCTCCCATTTCTCTACGGGAGTTTGTGCTACGGCCAGTTTAAGGCCGTAGCACAAGCGCCCATAGGGAAATGTGAGTATGCGACTGCAGTCGCATCATAATTAGGCGGTCGGGACCGCCGATGGCGGTCGGTCCCAATTCTGCAATGATGTCAGTCGGAGGCAACTCCGACCGACATCATATTCGGCCCCAAAGTGTTTTGACATTCTCTTTCCCTCTTCTGAAGGGTGCCCCCCTTTAAAAATAATTCACTGAAGACAGCAAAGGTTAAATTGAAGCTTTATTTGAAAGACCTCAACATTAGGTTCCCCGGGGAAATTTAAATGACACCAGCATAATTGGTGTAATTTTAGGAATTTCATGCCACGTTTGCTACGTGCAGTTCCTGAACTGCCACCATTACACCACACTGTGTAATTAAGCTGTAGTTCATGCAAAATTATAGAACAGGAGCGTGGGAAGGAGTAAACAGCCAGAATGGGAGCGGCTGTTGTTCACAATACTTATGTTTTCTGTGCTTTTTTTTTAAACAAAATGTATCTTCGTGTCAAAAATTGACATGAGGACACATTTCACACTCACGTATAGTGCTAATTAACAGATTTGAATTTCAAGTAATTACAGATAATTGTGTGTCATTTTTCTTCAATTTTGCGTAATTACACAAAAAAAACTATGCAAATTTCGCACACTCCTGCTCAACATGTGTAAAAAAACTCTGCTATTTCCTCTAGAAACAACAGCTAGAGTGCATTTATGGTTACAAAAAAAACCTGAAAAACTACTGAAATTTGAAACCTATTGTTGGGACCTCAATCCATAATTCACTCACTCACACAACATGCCATTAAAAAAATAAATCACACACCATGCTTATCACCTCACAATATTTATCCTAATAAATAACAACATCTAAAAGCAAAATGCAATTTAATAACAGCAATTACTCAACCCGACAAATAATTCTACATCCAGAGTCCTTTCTTTTGAAGCAGTAATGAGATACGTCATCTCATGTGTATATTTATTTACTACAGTTGTAATTGCATCTGTTTCTTCAAGGGTGAGAAAATAAATGTGATTGTTGTGTGCAAATGAATGTGGCCCATTACGTTGTTTTGACGAAGTGTAGTGATAAACACACATTTGTTACTACAGTGTAGCTCTGTTGTTACCATAGTAAAGTATAACTACCCTCAGAAAACGCTGCAATGATGTGACAGTGGGCTACGGAATGTGATTTTTAACTCAATGCATAGTTTTAACCCCTTGTATCCTGCTACTGGTTAAATGCCTGTGTTTATGACTACCACTCATGATAAAACTGCATTTGCATAGACCAAATGTGCAGATGCAGAGAATGCAATATGCTGTTTATTACTATTGTTGAGAAAGGTGAGGGGCCTCGTGACCCACTCAAGGGCTTGCCTCTCGTGAGTTATGGCCCCTGGACAATAAAGAGATTACACAGAGCACTGGACGCGAATTAGGACGCTCAGCGTTACGGCTCATGCACGGCACAGGAGCCGATTCATCTTGAACTGACCCTGGATCCAGGAGGGCACAGTTCCAAAGCAGGACTTATATAGTTCCTAATAATCTTCTTTCTTTGCATAAAGACCTACTACTCCAGAAGTCTACACTTACTCTTTAAGCCCTGATGAAGTCCACGCAATATGGACGAAACGCGTCGGCTGTTTGACTGTTTTGTGTTGAACTAGAAGAATAAAGAAAAACTTTTTTGTGATACCAACAGTGGATGGACAACATTATTTTTGGAATTGGTGGTGCATTCCACATTTGTGCAAAAATTAACTTTAGTCTTGGTGACTGCTCCTTGGAAACAGCGGGAGCGGTGGAGATGCACACCGTTTGAGTTTAATTACTCATATGTTTGGACTCTTTGTGGGGGATTGTTTCTGTGGGGACGTGCGTCACAGGTACACTGAGGTGCACTTGTTCGGCTTGCTGTTTCACTTTGGGAGTGCAATAAATAGATTATTACACATGCGCGTCAGCAGGTTCTGCGGTCTGGTTACCGGACATAGAGGATGTCCGAAGGTCACTGAGAGGACCGGCCGCATGTCATTTCCGGTGATTGGCAGAACTGGAGTGGGAGGCAGATGGCGGACCCTAAGTCAAGCTACCCAACAGGGTTTCCCGGCGCTGAAAGCGGAACAGACGAGAGTGAAGCTCTGTTGGCCATTAGGCCTGACTAAACAGAAAGGTCTTTAGCTTTTTTCGGAAAGCGAGAAGAGATTGACAATTCCTAAAACCTAGTGGAAGGCAATTCCATAATTTAGGTCCCTGGAAGGAAAACGAGCGGCCTCCCATGCGAGTCAGACGTACTCTAGGGACAGAGAAAAGAGAGAGATTGGCCGATCTTAGGTTGTGAGAGGGTCGATAAAGCTTGACAAGATTGAGTATGTGCATGGGGGCCAGGCCGTGCTGAGCTCGAAACATATAACAGAGGGCCTTAAACTCGATACGCTTGCTGACCCTGAGCCAATGAAGTTGATGAAGCAGAGGGGAAGCAGAGGCGTGCCGAGGCAACTTAAAAGTAGGCGGGCTGCTGCATTCTGAATAAGCTGAAGACGTTGAACAGAGGTCTTGTCCGCACCCAGATACAGCACATTACCGTAATCAAGCCTAGAGATCACCAGGGCCTGCAGGACAGTCCTCTGAGCAGCCGGTGGAATTAGCCAAAGAATTTTCTTTAACCACTTGAGGACCGCAAAGCAGGCCGAGGTGACTCCTGAGATCTGGGCAGCGAGAGAAAGCTTGCTATCAATGTAAAAACCCAGGTTCTTAACCGTAGGAACCGGGGTAGGCAAAGGTCCCAAAGAGACAGGCCAGTGGCTGGCTCCCCAAAGCTCAGGATTGTTCCAGAGGATGAGAACCTCAGTCTTAGAACCATTCAGCCTCAAGGCATTTCTGGACATCCATAAAGAGATGTTGTGCAGACCAATTTTAAGTAAGGAAGGATCCTGGTGTTGAGCCGGCGATAACGAGAAAATATTCTGCGTATCGTCGTCATATGAAAAGATGGTCAACCCAGATTTTTCTGCAATGTCTGCCAAAGGGCGAACATAAAGGTTAAAAAGCAGAGGGCCCAGGATTGAACCTTGCGGAACTCCAGATGTTAATGCCACAGGACTAGATTTTGCAGAGTGAGAAAAAACTTGAAAGGAGCGATCCTTTAAAAACGAGATCAGCCACTGCAAGGCTTCACCCACAATGCCAGAGCTTTCAAGGCGATCCACCAGAATAGAATGGGAGACCGTGTCAAAAGCCGCGCTCAAATCCAATAGGATGAGCGCTGCTGTACCCCCACAGGCAAGCTGCTGCCGAAGATTCTCCATGACCCCCAACAAAGCAGATTCGGTACTGTGACCAGAACGAAAGCCAGACTGTGATGGATGAAATAGCTTATATTTTGTCACATGTACTGAAAGTCGAGAGTTAATGTGTTTTTCCAATATTTTGGAAAAAATGGAGAGGAGAGATATAGGCCTGTAATTTGACCAGCAAGGGGGATCTAAACCAGTCCTTTTCAACAATGGAAGGTTTTGTGCCAGAACACTGCACACAGGTTTAGGGCACAGACCATGCCTTGAGTGTGCCTGTCGGCTGCGCCCAAAGGTGCTGGCTTTTGGCCACACCGACTGCCCAGCTGCAGTTGTGCCCCAAGGGAGGGGGCTGTTGTTCTGGGTACATTGGGCAGTCCTGGCCAGCAAGGTCTTATGCAATCTTCAGGCTGGACCTTCTCAGTCAGCACTTCTTAAGTTGGAGGGCTCTGAACTCTTTCCAGAAGCCTGTGGGGAAAGATGTCCATCTCAGGGAATTAAATTAAGGACCAATCATGCATCTTAAGTGAAATAAAGTGTCAAGGAAATGTAAGTGATAAAATACAAGTAAAGGTCCTTTGATTACTGCACCTAAGGTGCATATTTAGGAACACATAAGCAGCGTCAGGTCGAAGACAGAATGTCCCAGTCTGCTCTGCCTGCAGGTCCAGTTTCAGAGAAACCTGCCTATGAATATTCATGGAGGGTGATGTACGGCAGCAGCCTTCATCCGCTGATGACATCATGACACAATAAGTGCTAAATTGGAAGTAATTTCATGGAGTGGAATGGGCGTGCCAGTTTTCGTTATTTCTGCCAACTTTCATAGTCAGTCAAGCGTAATGAGCGCACTGATCCGCTGCCATGCGATGAATGATGGGTGCTCTGCTGGCACCCTTTAACTGTGCCCCGGTCCTGCCTTTAGAAGTGTTCAGATGCCACCTGCATGTTGTGCGGTGTAATGCCATGTGATAGCATGCTAGTGGTGCATGTGGTGTATCTGTGTGTGCTTGTACACTTTTGTGAGAGTTTGTTATCTGTCTTTGAGGGGGACCCCTGTGCGACTCTGAGGGTCTGCACCCGTGTCCTGGGGTACCAAAGGAACGAGCTTCTGGTGTTGTTGGCTCTGCGAACACAACAATCATGTGTGAGTTTTGAGGGCCCAGTGTAACCCAGGACAGGGCTCTGAGGGCCCAATGTAACCCAGGACAGGGCTCTGAGGGCCCAATGTAACCCAGGACAGGGCTCTGAGGGCCCAGTGTAACCCAGGACAGGGCTCTGAGGGCCCAATGTAACCCAGGACAGGGCTCTGAGGGCCCAATGTAACCCAGGACAGGGCTCTTAGGGCCCAATGTAACCCAGATCATGGCTCAGGGGTCAAATATAACCCACAACATGACCTCCGAGGGCCCAACATAACCCAGATCATGGCTCTGAGGGCCCAATGTAACCCAGATCATGGCTCTGAGGGCCCAATGTAACCCAGATCATGGCTCTGAGGGCCCAATGTAACCCACATCATGGGTCTAGAGGTCAAATATAACCCACATCATGGCTCTGAGGTCCCACTGTAACCCAAATCATGACTCGGTTGTCAAATATAACCCACATCATGGCTCTGAGGGCCTAATGTAATCCAAATCATGGCTCTGAGGGCCCAATGTAACCCAAATCAAGACTCTGTGGTCAAATATAACCCACATCATGGCTCTAGAGGTCATATGTAACCCAAATCATGGCTCCGAGGGCTTAAATGTAACCCAGATCATGGCTCAGGGGTCAAATATAACCCACATCATGACCTCTGAGGGCCCAATGTAACACAAATCATTGCCTTGAGGGCCCAATGTAACCCAGATCATGGCTCAGAGGTCAAATGTAACCCACATCATGGTTCTAAGGGTCAAATGTAACCCTAATTATGGCCCTGAGGGCCCAATGTAACCCAAATCATGACTCTGAGGGCCCAATGTAACCCAGATCATGGCTCTGAGGGCCCAATGTAACCCAGAGCATGCCTCTGAGGGACCAATGTAACTCAAATCTTGTCTCTAGGGGTGAAATGTGACCCAGATCATGGCTCGGAGGGCCCAGGGTAACCCAGATCAGGCACTGAGGGCCCCTTGTAGCCCAGATCATTGCTCGGAGGGCCCAATGTAACCCAGATCAGGCACTGAGGGCCCCGTGTAGCCGAGATCATGGCTCTGAGGGTCCAATGTAAACCTGATCAGACTCTGAGGACCATTAAAACCCAGAACAGGTTCAGAGGGCTCAATGTAACCCAGATCAGGGTCCCAGGGCAATATGTAACTCAGATCATGTTATGAGGGCCAAAAGCATCCCATCCTAGGCGCCCGATGTACCCAGGGGTCTGAGAGCCAAATGTAACCCAGATCAGGCTCTGAGGGCCCAGAGTAACCCAGCTCAGGCTCGGGGGGTGTACTTTGTAACCCAGATCAGGCTCTGAGGGCCTCTTGTAGCCCAGATCATGCTCTGAGGGCCCAAAGTAACCCAACTCAGACTCTGGGGGGTGTACTTTGTAACCCAGATTAGGCTCCGGGGGGTGCTGTGTAACCCCAATCAGGCTCTGGGGCACTATTCAACACAGATCTGGCTCTAAGGGCCCAATGTAACCCAAAACAGGGCTGAGGGCAATTGTAACCCAGATCAGGCTCCGTGGGCCCAATGTAACCTAAATAAGGCTGAGGGCCCAGTGTAACCCAGATCAGGCTCTGGGTGCCCAAAGTAACCCAAAACAACGCTGAGGGCCCAATGAAACCCAGATCAGACTCTGTGGCCTGATTGTAGCCCAGAATAGACCAGGCCATGGCTCTGTGAGTCCAATATAACTCAGAATAGGGCTCTGTGGTCCAGAGGAGCATACATTGCACATCTTTCTTAATCGAGCTGAACTACAGGCAGCTCACCAGCCTGCAGAGGACTGACAGTGGTGCCAGTGACTGGCTCTACTAGCAGTATAGTATGTTCATTTGTTACCTGTGGAAGGAGAGTTGGGTCCTGGCCTCCCCCCATATGTTGGGCTGTCTGCCTCCTGCAACCTGGTCCTTCACTGCATCCAGTGTGTGTTGTATGTGTGTAGCTAAAGAGTTAGGGCTGCGGCTCAATGTGAACAGAGCTAAATCTATTTTGAATTTCCTCTTTGGGGATGGTGTACAAAATGGAGGGTAAAGGAGAACTTTCAATGAGCAATGTACATTGTTGGTGTTGGACTTGGACCTCTATGCAGGGTCACCCCAAATCATTTTAGCTTTTATTCCCTTCCTTTGCTGAACCTGTTTTGGTTAGTCTTTGCCTTCCAAATCGACCTGACTAAATAAACCATTTGCCAGGCCTAGACTTTCCCTTTTAAAACATATAAGTCACCCCTAAGGTGGGCCATAGACAGCCCATAGGGCGGAGTGCATTGTATTTAAAATGTAGGACGTGCTTTTCAGTTTAACATCTCATGATACTGAAAAACTCCTTCATTCATTTTTTCACTACTGTGAGCCCTACCTCTTCCATAGGATAACATTGGGTTGCCTTATTACATTTAATAAGTGCTAACTTTTGATTGGGAGCAGGTAGAAATGTCATGTTTGGATTCAAATCAATTGTAATTTAAAATCGTCTTTAATGGTAAAGCCTGAATTTAGATTATCATTTTGAGCTTTCTTGCCCACAAGCTTCTAGGACCTTTTAGGAATTTCTAGGTGTCTAATTCTGTTAATGGCTCCACCCATTAAGAAAATGTATTGGGGTAGACAGTGAACAATAGAGGGCTATGTGTGGGCACAATGGGCCATCCTGCCAATATGGTTGGGGCAGAGCTCTTCCCTGCCCCAGTTACATTTCAAAGGGCTTGCAAGAGATTAGTTTAGTGTATTCAACCAATATATGATCATAAACACAACCGAATAAACAAGTACATTACAATACAAGATAAAAATATGGTATATCATCTATTTAAAACACATTTTTGTTCAGATCTTTATTTCAGAGTACTATTAATAAAACCGATCTCAAGACTCATGTTGTACAACCTGTTGCCAAAGTGCTCATGCTCACATAGATCTCCGTAGTTCCATGCATCAATAAGTTAATCTAAAACATTCAGCAGTCTCCTATTGGGGTCACAGTGATAATATCTAAAAAAAATTGTTTAAGCTATCAATTTCGCCGAATACGTGCCAGAGATTACCTTTCCTTGTGCCATCATTTACCATCTTCTAGTTTCTTTACAGAATCGTTTACCTCAGCAATTTGTTTTGGGCTGGAAAACTTAGATCCTCTGAACAATCCCAAGCAGTTTAATACTCACATAACCCCCCACAGACACTCTCAACCATCTCCTCTTTTATTCCGCACACTCAGCCCGAGCATTATCCACATATCTAGACTCTGCGCTCACTCGACTCTTAGTAACTTTTTGGAACTTCTGTTCAGGAACAGAAAAGTTCCTCATCCAAGGTCTTAACAGTTTTGGAGGAAAAGCACAACAGATGAAACACCCATATCAGTATTGGGATACAGTACTGATATCAGTATTGGGATACAATACTTACAGCCCAGTATAATCTCTTCACCTCTTGCTCGCCATCCAACCCATTACCTCTACTTACTTGTAAATTGTCCTTAATGGCTTTTCAAACTCAACAGAGAAAAAACTGCATTCCGTTGTCTGATTCAATTTTGTCTGAAATTTCCTCTCTGACAAACACCAACCCCAATAGCCTACCCACTATTGACTGCTTTCACAAATGCATTCTCTAGCCAATGGGTGTAATAATCGGTCATGTCAATTCCGTATTTCAAAATCTCTTGTACTACTGGTAATGGGCCAATGGAATCCAAACCAAATTTTCCCCAAGCCTTCTCTGGAACAGGCACCGCTTCTACAGGGCTGGCAACAGTGACTTGGGACTTATCACTGATGGCGCGGGGCAGACAGTGGCACACAAAATGCGCCATAATCCTATCTAAGCAAGGCCACCAGATTCGATCTCTCCCCTTCTATTCATGGCCTGGATTCATTTGTGTGCCAAAGATAGCACCTTTTCTCTCATCTCAACAGATTTGAGTAATAAACAATCAACGTATCAACAGATAACTGTTAGAACTGACACTTTTGGCGTGGTATTGCCCTAAACTTTATCCCTTCACTACCCTCTTTATGCTGAACCCGTTTTTGTTGGCATTCGGACTTTGTACACTTTACTCCTGCTAAGGAGTGGTAAAGTGCTTGTGCTCTCCCTTGAAAACAGTAAAATCGGCCTACCTGATTGGCACATTTAATTTACTTATCAGTCCTTAGTAAATGGTACTGCAGGGCCTGTAAATTAAATGCTATAAGTGGGCTGTAGCACTCATTGTGCCACCCACTAAACTGGCACCATAAAGCATGTAGACTGCTATTTCAACCTGCCAAAATAAATCTTTTGCCAGGCCTAAACCTTCCTTTTTAATAATTCTAAGCCAGCCCGAACGTAAGTCCTAAAGGCTCGTAGGTCAGGGTGCATGGTATTTAAAAAGCAGGATATGGCTACTTAAGTGTTCCATGTCATAACAGTGAAAAACCCCTAAACTTATTTTTCACAGTAGCAAGCTTATCTCTCCCATCGACTAACATTGGGTTACCTTATTAGAGATAACCTTAGTTTGGGAACAGATAGAGAAATATGTCTTCCACTCATTTGAATTGTAATTTGAAATCCTCTTTAATGGTAAAGTCAAATTTTAAGTTAATATTCTGAAAATGCCAACAAATTTGATTTTTCCTGCATAAATCAAATGTGCTTTTCTGCCATTGTCCCATGACTGTAATAGCTCTCTTGTGGTGTGATGTTTATTCCTGCCAGGCTGTTGGGTTTTGCTCTCCTGAACAGGATGGCCTGCCATGTTGTACTCAGCTCTTCCAGAGCTTCAAAATGTTGCCTGAGGGCTGTACCCATCCCCTTTCTGACTTCTGAGTTGCCTGCCCTGTCACGGGAAAATGCAGCTGGTATCTGGGATGGCCTGCCCTTTCCAACAATAGAAAATTTGGAGCCAAACCAAGGGAAAGGGGAAGAACTGACCAGGACCAGTTAAGGGCAAAGACAAAAAGAGCAACCTCCCCCTCACAGTCTGGCACTGGTTATAAAAGTGGTTCAACACTCCGTCCATCATCCCCTTTGGTTTTGCTTTGTTCGCCCTAAGTTGGCAGGATATGCCCAGACGTGGGTCCCTTGCTCACTTTGCCACTGGATTCAAGATAGCCTGGCTGATGAGGGCTGTGAGCCTGAAACCGGTCCCAGGATGCTTGTTTCCGGTCCAGGGAAGACATGGCTTGGCAGTTCGGGCTGGACTGTTCCCATGAGGCACAGGGTCAGACTGATTTGCATATATCCAGGTCTGAACTGGGGTGGCGGAGTGAGCTAAAGAATGATGATGGATTAAACCCAGATCAGTTGACTGGGGGTGAGTGCTTGCAATGTTCAACACTCCGTCCATCAAAGACCGCCCAGACAACAATGCGCACAACAGCAAAGAGCTCTTCAACATCGTGAAGGAACTACTCTCTAACCCCAGCTCCAACACCAACGACATCCCACCTTCGCAAGACCTATGCAACTCGTTGGCCGCCTTCTTCCATCGCAAGATCGCTGACATCCACGACAGCTTCAACACCACGATCGCCCCGACAACCACTGAGATCCCCGCCCCCACGACCAACATCCGCACCAACCGCCTGCTCTCCTGGACCAACATAGACGACGACAACACCATCAAGATCATGAACACCATCCACTCCGGATCTCCGTCAGACCCATGCCCACACCACATCTTCAACAAAGCCAGCACCACCATCGCACCCCATCTCCGGAAAGCCATCAACATCTCCTTCGAGACAGCAACCTTCCCGGATAGCTGGAAGCACGCTGAGATCAACACCTTACTCAAGAAACCCAAGGCGGACCCCAAGGACCTCAAGAACTTCCGGCCCATCTCCCTACTCCCGTTCCCGGCGAAGGTCATCGAGAAGACCGTCAACAAACAACTGACCCGCTACCTCGAGGAGAACAGCATCCTGGACTCGTCCCAGTCCGGGTTTCGCAGCAACCACAGCACCGAAACTGCCCTCATTGCCGCCACTGATGACATCAGGACCCTGCTAGACAACGGAGAGACCGCGACCCTCATCCTCCTGGACCTGTCAGCCGCCTTCGACACGGTATGCCACCACACACTACGCACCCGCCTCCACGACGCCGGAATCCAAGAGAAGGCCCTGGACTGGACCACCTCCTTCCTCTCCGGCAGAACACAGAGCGTCCGCCTCCCCCCCTTCCGCTCCGAGGCCACCGAGATCATCTGCGGCGTACCCCAGGGCTCATCCCTCAGCCCAACGATGTTCAACATCTACATGGCACCACTCGCCCACGTCGCCCGACTGCACGACCTCAACATCATCTCTTACGCCGATGACACCCAGCTGATTCTCTCCCTCACCAAAGACCCCCACACCGCCAAAACAAACCTCCACGAAGGAATGAAGGCCGTCGCCGAATGGATGAGGAACAGCCGACTGAAGCTGAACTCTGACAAGACGGAGGTCCTCATCCTCGGATCCACCCCTCGGCCTGGGACGACTCCTGGTGGCCGACCGCACTGGGAGCAGCCCCAATACCCACCGACCACGCACGCAACCTAGGAGTCATCCTCGACTCCACCCTCTCCATGACTAAGCAGGTCAACGACGTCTCTTCCGCCTGCTTCAACACCCTCCGCATGCTCCGCAAGATCTACAAGTGGATCCCCACCGAAACGAGAAGAACGATCACCCAGGCCCTCGTCAGCAGCAGGCTGGACTACGGAAACGCCCTCTACGCTGGAGCCTCTGCCAAACTCCTGAAACGGCTGCAACGCATCCAGATAGCCTCTGCATGCCTGATCCTCGACATCCCTCGCCGCAGCCACATCACCCCTCACCTGAGAAACCTGCACTGGCTCCCCGTCAACAAGAGGATAACCTTCAAGCTCCTCACCCACGCACACAAGGCACTACACAACACCGGATCTGCGTACCTCAACAGACGACTCAGCCTCTACACCCCCGCCCGCCAGCTTCGCTCCGCCGACCTCGCCCTCGCCACAATACCCCGCATCCGAAGAACGACCTCCGGTGGCAGATCCTTCTCCCACCTCGCCGCCAAAACCTGGAACACCCTCCCCATCCGTCTATGGCAGACCCAAGACCTGCTGACCTTCAGAAGACTCCTGAAGACCTGGCTCTTCGAGCAGTAGCAGCACCCCTCCCCCCCTCTCTCAGCGCCTTGAGACCCTCACGGGTATGTAGTGCGCTCTACAAATGCTATGATTGATTGATTGATTGATTGATCCCCTTTGGTTTTGCTTTGTTCGCCCTAAGTTGGCAGGGTATGCCCAGACGTGGGTCCCTTGCTCACTTTGCCACTGGATTCAAGATAGCCTGGCTGATGAGGGCTGTGAGCCCGAAACCCGTCCCAGGATGCTTGTTTCCGGTCCAGGTAAGACATGGCTTGGCAGTTCGGGCTGGACTGTTCCCATGAGGCACAGGGTCAGACTGATTTGCATATAGCCATGTCTGAACTGGGGTGGCGGAGTGAGCTAAAGAATGATGATGGATTAAACCCAGATCAGTTGACTGGGGGTGAGTGCTTGCAATGTTCAACACTCCGTCCATCATCCCCTTTGGTTTTGCTTTGTTCGCCCTAAGTTGGTAGGGTATGCCCAGACTTGGGTCCCTTGCTCATTTTGCCACTGGATTCAAGATAGCCTGGCTGATGAGGGCTGTGAGCCCGAAACTGGTCCCAGGATGCTTGTTTCCGGTCCAGGGAAGACATGGCTTGGCAGTTCGGGCTGGACTGTTCCCATGAGGCACAGGGTCAGACTGATTTGCATATAGCCATGTCTGAACTGGGGTGGCGGAGTGAGCTACAGAATGATGATGGATTAAACCCAGATCAGTTGGCTGGGGGTGAGTGCTTTCAATGTTCAACACTCCGTCCATCATCCCCTTTGGTTTTGCTTTATAAAAGTGGTATCCTCAGAACCTTTCATCAGAATGTTCTTAAGTCTGTGGAAAATTCATAAGAAGGACTGCTCTGCTATATGCAGAAGGAAGAATGGAGCTGCTTGCCTTCAACCCAGGATGTCCAGAAAGGATTCCAAGGGTCAATTTGCTGACCTCCTGTTCCCCTGTTGAGCTACAGGGACACAACACGTTTCCAGAGGCATACCCTGCAACTGACCAGCACAAACTGGACGTGCCTGAGCCCTGCTGCTGGCCTCTGCTGGAGTGAGTCCTGACCCACATTAGGTTTCCCACCAGGTTCTGGGCCCTTGGTTGTCATCTGAGTGTATTCATCCAACTTCAAACCTGCAAAGACAGAGCTAAAGGTGAAAATCCAGACGTTTTGGGCTCTTCGCAACCACGAGCGGACTCTTCACGTCAGCAATGGTCACTCACATTCCCCTCCAAAAAAAAGCTCCAAAGGCAACCTGCTCTTGGAACAGTGAGCGCCCACGTCTCCCACCAACATGAAGCTCCAGTGGTGACTTGATCTTCTCACAAGCAATGTTCTCCTCGTAGCTCCTGCCAACGTGAAGGCTGAGGCTCCTCATGTGGACTTGAACTCTAAATTGTGAGGCGGTCCAGCCAAGCTTAGCCAAGTTGAGTAGCTTTTGACTAAGGGATTGTTTAACCATCTGCATTGTTGACTCCTCTTCATTTGGAAATACAGCGGTGGCCGCACATAGGTGTAGGTGAATGTCCTTTGCTTGGCCCTACCATCAACATTGTTGAATAACCTTTAGTTGGACATTTGCCAGAATGCTCCTCCGTCCCACACATGCGATGGAGTATCTTACATTAGTAATAGTGATGTAGATTCCATCGGGCATTCGGTCGTGGCCCCGTGTTTTCCCACCATTGTCTTATTTTTCTTGGTTCAAAGAACTCGCACTGAATGATGACTAGGGGTCTTGCCCAGGTGAAAGCACTAGGTGCGACTCCAAGTTGGAGAGAGTTAATATTCCATCCTCATTGCATGCCAGGCCCTGCTGTAATTATGTACAGAGGTTCCTCAGCAATACCCTAAGGCTAGGATGCTAAACTGAAGCTTTACACAATCTGTTTCACTTGGAGAAGTGACAAGAGAAACATCAAAGTAACCGCACTCCAAAAGAAAAAAAGTAAATCATTATTATTGGGAAACAGGCCTTGGTATAGGTTCAAATCATACAAATACTTCTCTTAAATCACAATGTGTCAAGCACTAGTTGTAGAAATGAAAGTGTACACTCAACATGAGAACACATCCAGAACTCATAAAATTTGCATTTAATTTATTTCTTTCAATCACTTCCTACCCAAGGTTCTCAAGGATATCTAAGGCCATGTTAGATTTTTAGGCATTTATGAACATGACTTATAAAAGACTTGAGGCCAGATGTACGACCCGTTTTTGCATGCGCAAACGGGTTTGCGAACCCATTTGCGCATGCAAAAACATATTGGGCCATCTACATAGCTCATTTAGCGAGTCGCAAATTTTTTGCGACTCGCTATTTGGAAGGGGCGTTCCCCTCCAAACTGCGAGTCTCAAAGCAATGTACTAAAGTTTTGCGACCGAAATTGTGGTCGCAAAACACTCGCAATTACCACCTACTTCAAGTAGGTGGTAATGCATTTGCAAAGGGGAAGGGGTCCACAGGGGACCCCTTCCCCTTTGCAAATGCATGCGAAATAATTTTTAAGGGCAGTGGTCCCCTGCCCTTAAAAAATGAAACGAAAACGTTTCATTTTTTTTTTTTTAATGCATCCCGTTTTCCTTTAAGGAAAATGGGCTGCATTTATAAAAAAAAGCTGCTTTATTAAAAAGCAGTCCCAGACATGGTGGTCTGCTGAGCCCAGCAGGCCACCATCCCTGGGAGGGCCTGCTATTCACAATGGGCTCGCCAATTGCGAGCGGCTCATTAATATTAATGAGCCTTGCAATTTGCGACCCCATTGGGAATCGCAAAACAGTGTAATAATAATAATAATACAGTCATTTGTAGAGCGCGAACAGCTGCCTCCCGAAGGGGGTGTCCCTGCGCTATAGCAACAAGTGACACACGTGGAGCAGGGCTGGAGCAAAATTATTCACAACTGAAAAGCCACGTTTTAACTGCTTTTCTAAATTGTTGTTCAGAGGTTATCAAGCGTAGCGTATTGGGGAGAGAATTCCATAACCTGGACGCCCCGAACATAAAAGATCTGCCACCCATCCGGGCTTTCCTGACATGTGGGGTACAAAGTCGGTTCTGAAAATTTGACCTCATTAGGCGAGTCTGCTTGTACGCACCTAACCGTTGTCTCAAGTAGCTGGGGCAGGCGCCATGAATTGACCGATGTGCTAGAGTTAAGGCCTTGAATTTAATTCTTTTGGCAACTGGTAACCAGTGTAGTTCTTTAATATGCGGAGAGATATGATGCCGGAGAGGGACATTTCTGATCAATCTCGCAGCCGCATTTTGAACCATTTGCAACTTTCTGACAAGGTAAGCCGGAAGGCCAAGATACAGGCCGTTTGCTTAGTCCAGCCGGGATGTCACTGTGGCGTGGACTACGACCTGACGACAATTCACAGGCAGCAGATGTATAAACTTCCAGAGGTTTTTCAACCTGCCAAAACATGCCCCTGTTACCTGCTGAATTTGGGCCGAGAAAGAAAGGTCAATGTCCCATTTAACTCCCAAATTTTTGGCAGATCTAACAGGAATAGGTGGAGTGTGTAAACACACTGTTGTACATTTCATTTAGCGACTCGCAATGTGTCGCAAATTGTGAGGCGCTAAATGAAAGGGTCGTACATCTGGCCCCTCATGGCTCATTTTAATGCCTTTCTGTCACCAGGATACACAGTTATTTGGAAAGACCTCTTTGGTGAAATAAAGGATGGAGCAGTCACCATGTTGATAAGAACCAACCTCAATGATCCCCAACACAATAGGCTCTTGCCTTTTGGTATAATAACTCACTGTACACTATCATCTCTAGGAAGCAAATGGATAGACTGCAATCTATTCGGAATCAAGTGGCTAATGATATTGTTCAAACCTTAAGTTATACTTTGACCATGCCGATGTTACACAAACTACACTGGCTTTCTATCCATTAGAGGCTCTTTATAATAGGGGTGGGCAGAACTCGCAAAGTTTTACTCAGTGGAGGTCCACGGAGCTACATAAAAACTCAGCGAGATTCCACAGAGTTCCACCCTCCCAAGCTCCCAACCTCAGTACTCGTTTTAAGTTGTATACACTATCGCGTGAGCTCTACACATCACAATCCAATTTCTATATGTTCCTTATATTTATAAATTCTTATTAGATGGCCCATCTTATATTTATTTTGTCTCTTGCAAATGGAACTTACTTCCTTTCATCTGAAATCCATTTGCTCTCACCACTGTCACAGGAAAAAACTGAAGACTTATCTCTTTAAAAATGGATTCCCCTTTGTCAGTTGATACTTTTTGCACTAAGAGATCCTTGTTGGATGTAGCACTCTATAAACATAACACGAAGGCCGTGTTCAGGGTCAATCAATCAATCAATCATTTATATAGCGTGGCGGATCTCCTGTGAGGGTCTCAAGGCGCTGGAGAAGCTGGCTGCTGTGCAATCGTTTGTTCATTCGAGCATCCAGGTCTTGTGTTCTTTTCTGAATTGTTGAATCGAAGGTGCGGTCCAGAGGTGCAGGGGAGTTTGTTCCAAGCCTTGGCCACCAGGTGCAAGAAGGAACGTCCATCGCTGTGGGTTCGACAGATCCGGGGTGGTCTCTGCGAGGAAGAGGGAACCTGATGGTAGGCCACTTGTAGATTGGTGGAAAGTCAGGTGTTTGTTGATGTATTCAGGTCCTTCGTTGTGTAGGGCTTTGTAGTGGTGTGTGCTACAATGGGCACATGTACCCTTGCAATGCCAGCATGTGGGTGCAGAAGACATTCAGGATACTATCCCTGATGAAGCAACCACACTTCCTGTTGCAAAGAATTTATATGCGATTGCCTGACAGTGGCAGTCTGTAACAACTCACAGAATGGAAACTGTCAATGTGGTGCAGCTTCCACTGTGCGGGCGGCATCTCTGGGCACCCGATGGACCGATGGGATTCTACGTGCTCATTCAAATGTCTCTTTCATTACCACCCGGTTTTGGTGGTGTGGCAACACATTTCGATTTCAGGGCCTGGGTGGCAACAACAGTATTATGTGAATGGGCATGCAAAGATGGAGGTCGGATTTTCCTGTCAGGCTCCGTCTCTGCATTTGCAACCTTTCTGTTAGATCTATCAGCCTTTTGGTGGTCTATCTCTAAATGTTTTACCTTTCTCCTCCATTTTTTGCTGATCTTGGATTTGCTGGCCTTAGGACTCTGCACACTTTACCGCTGCTAACCAGTCCTAAAGTGCTTGTGCTCCCTCCTCAAAACATGATAACATTGGCTCATCCCCATTTGGCACATTTTATTTACTTATAAGTCCCTAGTGAAGTGGTACTACATGGGCCCAGGGCCTGTAACTTAAATGCTGCTGCACTGATTGTGTCACCCACTTAAGTAGCCCTTTAGACATGTCTCAGGCCTGCCATTGCAGCCATAGAAAGAGGAAAAAACGAAGAGAAATAAACATATTTTGACTGTTATGCCTCACCTGGGGAGGCGTCGGTTTTTGGTGCATTCCCAGGTCTACCACTTATCTTAAATCTGGGAATGGATCGAAATCCATGGATATTGCTTGGGAACCCACATGCAACGCCCATGGAAATGCCTCCCTAGCTCAGAGTAATGCAATGCAACGATTTGCGCTGCATTGTATTACTCAAGATTTATGAAGCCACTCAGGGCCACACAAGGTGGCCTTGGTGGTTTCATCAATCTCATTTTTATTTTTAATTTGTGTTGCTCTTGCACCATGTTACGTGGTGCAAGAGTGACGCAAAGGGGCTCATAAATATGCCTCTGACTGCCAGTAGCCTTCCTCGGGTCACATGACTGGGTGTAGCTGGCAGTTGGGCTTTGTGTATTCCTCCTAGACAGTCACACACAATAGGGAGTTTAGGTGTGCCCGGATAGGCCATCACTGGCAGGATGTGAGGGAGGAGCTGAGCACAGCACCACTTACACCTAAATAGGATGTGTCCTGCCGCCACACAAAGATCAGCATGTCCCCTGTAGTTAGTCTGGAGCCAGGACAAGGACGGCAGGATGCCTAGGGACATCAAAGGGAAACCTCTAGAAGCTTCTCCCCACTTCAAAGGCACAACTGGAAATAAATACTGGAACTCAGACACCAACTCTTCAGGACACTTTTGGACCTGTGGATACTCTGCCAGGAAGAAGGGCTGCTGTGCAGCAATAAGGACTGTCACACTGAAGGACTGCTGCTCTAAAGGAACTACTGCCCTGCTGTGCTTACCTGCTACCTGTGGTCCTCTTGCCTGGGAGGAAGAACTGGACCTACAACTTCATCTTTAACCCAGGGCTCCTAGAGGGACTCCACGGAAGAGTCTTCTGGTCTCCTGATCTGAGCCTCAGGGGCATAAAAGGCTCCCCAATAGCTGCAGCGAGTTCCTGATCCCCAAGTAGTGCCCCTCAGGTCCTTGACACTTGGTGTGGCTCAGTGATCTGAAATCAAGCTTTAAGGGTTCTTCGTGACCGCAAACGGGCCAGTTCATACCCACACCTCACCGCTCACACTGCAATTCAGCGTGAAGCTCTGTCAGCCCAACTCTTCATACCCCCAGCATCAACCGCTTGCAGGGACCACCAACGCAAGGCTCCAGCAATGCCTACCCGGGATGCCAGCCTGTTCTTCGCGCTATGCTGATAGCCTACTGCAACACTGTCCCTGCTCCTTGTGGACCTCTTCAGTGCAAATGGGACTCTAGACACCAACTTGAGGAGGTGAACTTCAACGGGTCTAAACTGGTGACTGTACTAAAGCCGAGACCTTCACTCCATCACGTCAGCCTGAAATTGTGACTTTGACCCGGTCCAGCGCAACCATATATCCCAAGTTGGCGCTTTGTACTTTTTGGCGCTATTTTCACAAAATTCTTAAAAAACTCAAATCTCCGGTATTACTGATTGAATTTTTGTCATATTGGCCTTGTTTTATTTATGAAATGTTGCTCTATTTTTCTAAACAGGTGGGATTCTTTTTCAGTGTGTTTTCACTGTGTTACTGTCTGAAGTGTTACACAGATACATTACACATTGCCTCTCAGTTAAGCCTGACTGCACTGTGCCAAGCTACGAGAGGGGTTGAGCACAGGATAATTTGGGGTTGTTTGTAACTTCTCCTTGACAAGGATTGTGGTTGATGCTTGACCAGGGCTCACACCCCAGTCAACCAGTAAACAATTTCTCACACTTTCACGGTACGAGTATGGGAATCCTGACTAGTGACATTAATGTGGCGTTATTTTTGTGAATCCTTGCGAGCTAACTCCTTGTGCTTTCCCAGATTAGTGCATCTGGCAAAGTGCAAAGACGTTTCTTGTCACCATTACCCTTGTCATGCAAACATAGTGTTGCGACTCGACACAGCCAATCCTGCGTTTTGGTAGTAAGGAGTCAGCAAATTTGTAGTACATTTACAGGGACAGTAACTACGGTTGTGAGGAAGGTTGCTATACTTTTTTTTGTAATTTCAAAATAATCTTTTACATTTTTCAAAAAATAAGATAATAGTAACAAAAGAGAAAAAGTAATAGAAGGGAACAAATGATTACAAAATCATTAATGAGCCATAACGTGACATGGAGAGAAGATATTTTGATACAATGCTTTTATCTGCAATACGTACACAACAGTATAAAGAATAGTGAATAATGACTTTGATCACATGTCTAAGTGAGGGTATAGCTGCAGGGTCTTGGAAGAAGGGTAAGTTGAGGAGGACAGCTGAGAAATTCTGGGTCACTTTCTCGCTCCTAGGGTGTATATATAAAGCGGTACAATTTGCAGTGGTTTATTGGAGGCAAAGTAGTTATCCAAGGATTCCCATATGGGTCTCTATAGTGTTTATCAGGGGGAGTGTTGTAAGGCAATGTTGTCAGCGCCTCTGATATGCGATACCCAGTTAATCCAGGATTGAAGAGAAGCCCTATGTGTGTTCTTCCAGTTAGAGGTATTGGTTTTAATTGCTGATGATAGTAAGAGATCAAGTATGAAGCGATCTGCGGGTCTCCAGATGCTTGGGTCAAGGAATCCTTTGATAAGAAAGGATAATTCCTTCTTAGGGTGAATGTTAAATAGATTTCAGAGAAAGGAGAAAACCCTGTTCCAGAAGGGGATCAATTCTTTGCAGTGAAAGATTAGGTGGGCAAGGTCACCGACTTCCTCTTTGCAGTTCCAGCAAATGGGACTCTCCTTCAAGGTATGCCGGCGAGATGGGGTCCAATAAGCTTTGTGTATCAGCCAAAATGTGGTTTGGTAGAGTACTGGTAAGATTTTGTGTGTGGTGACAGATTTCCATATGGCGTTCCAATCGGACTCTGATATGGGGTTGGAAGAGTGAGTCTCCCAGTATTTCATTATGTTCTTGTTTATTTTTGATGTCTTGGGTCGTAGTAAGTGGTATAATTTAGATACGTGGTGACCCAGCTTATTAAGGTTATAGACGAGTGTTGGGAGAGATGGATCTCTGTAGTGTTGCTTAGATTTGGATATGGACGCTTTAACCTTGAGGAAATTATAAAACTCCAAGTGCTCCAGGGGGTATTGTGTTTGTAAATTTGAAAAGGGTGGGGGAGAGGTTCTGGATCCTAATTGCTGAGAGAAGAAGATACAGTTGTTGATCCATGAGTCCCAATATAGTGTTTGACCATTGTATGTAATGCCCGGATTGTGCCATAGAGAGGCTCGGGCAGAGAGTTTTATCTGTGAGGGCAGTTTCCTATCTATGGTTAATCAGGCGTTCCTGGTGTTTTGTATAGGATGTATTTGGAGTTGGTGAGTTGCTTGCAGTTGGTTGTGAGTAGAGTTAGAGTCTTCAGATTATTCAAGATCGCTCTTTCAACCTCCAACCAAACAGGGGTATAATTGTCTGGGGTTTGAAATCAGTATATACCTTGTTCGGTTAGAAAGGCTGTTTGGTAATCCCTAAAGTTAGCCAAGTTAATGCCTCCTAGTGTATTGTGCAGGTGAAGTTTTTCCAGCGCTATTCTAGCTTTTCTGTCTTGCCAGATGAACCTTGAGATCAGTTTGTCTAGTTTGTGGTGAAAGTCATCCGAGAGAAGTAGGGGGAGCATGCTGATCAGATAGTTAATTATTGGTGTGATCATCATTTTTATAGTTTCTATTCTGTTCCACTAAGTGATGAATTTCGGTGACCAGTTGTCTAATAAGTCTTTTGTCTTTTGAAGGGTGAATTTTTCATTATGTTTTATGGTGTCTATTAGTTCTGAACCAAATTCCAGTCCCAGGTATTTGATGTAGTGGGGTTGCCAGGTTAGGCCTGAATTTCCTAGTAGGTCTTTCGTGCCGTATGAGTGAAGGGGTTTAACTTCGGATTTGTCTCTATTCAATTTGTATCCCGAAACGTCCGAGTAGCGTTCTATGGTTTCCATGAGAGCCTGGATAGAGGAGCTTGGGTTATCTGTGACCAGTAGCGGTCAGTGGTAGGAGTGCCGGACGGGCGGTGACGTGGGGCGGGGGAGGGGCAGGGTGGGGGGTAGTAAACCACGGATCACGGCCGAATACAGGTAAGTAAACATTTAAATAAATAAAACAAATTTTGTTGCGCGCACTGCATCGCATTTGGCATATGTGACGTGTTGTTCTGTAAGTGTTAGAAAGAAATTAGGAGGGAGAAACTTAGGAGAAAAAACTACAAAAAGAGTGTACAAAAGCAAAACTCACATCTCTACCCGCCTGTCCCTCCCCACAACCATCGAACACAGGAGGAGCGACGACGAAGAGCGTCCATCCTCCAGCACGGAACAATACATAACAAAACATAAGTAGGAACCTTTTTAACAATAATTATGAAACATACAGGCAATATTGTGTAATTTCAGATAATTTGTTCTGCATACTCCAGGATACATGAAACCCTGCAAACACCAGCAGTTAAGTTGTTAGTTCTTTGCGATAAATATTGTGTCATATGTGTCTACCTGGGATGTAGGAGTAATCGCAACTGGATGTATTCGTTTATTTAAATAGTCTAGGTAAAATTTGGAGGGGCCTGTTTACCCACCCCCATGAGACGATGTCTGAGCTTCTGTCCTAGCGATATAGAGAAAAGGGCAATGTAGGGAGAGATAATCTGCAGCACATCTTTTATTTTAAAGACTCTAATTCTAATTCAAGAAGGAGTCATAATACCTGTTTAATTAGTTTCAGCTAATGCAAGATATACTTATCTGTGTTTTTAACATCGAGAATATCCTAAAAATCGTGAACAGCCTCTGTAGCTAAAGCAGGCTTGGTAGATCCGCTAGAGACATAAGGAATTTAATTTTAATTTTCATATGTTCATGTTATATGAAGGATTCCATGTTTCCTAAAAAGGAGTTTTTTATGACTTCTTTTTATTGGAGGAAGATCTCAAGAGTTCCATTTCTTGTTTAGAGATTTCGTCCAGAAAGTTCAATAAGGCTGAAGGTTCGTCAAAGATGTGGAATTTGCCCTTTGCCATTGTCTTGTATCTCACTGGTCCTGCAAAGGAAAACTGAAGTTGCATTTCTCTTCGTCTGTCATGTATAGCTTGGAAACCCTTTCTGGTTTCAACAGTTGTTTTGGTAGATTGCCTTGGGAAATATGTATTTTGTATACATTCCAGATAGTGTGATTGTGTTTGCGTACATAGGCCAGAATTTCAGTCCGGTGACTAGAGGAAGCCAGTTCTCAAGGAAGGATATACATGTGTTAGAGGATTCTTCAGAACCTTCCGGAACTCCAAATATTCTCAAGTTTCCTCTTCTGTTGCGGTCTTCGAGTTCAGAGACATCTTTTTTCGTAAGCTTTGCAGCTGTTTGGAGAGCTTTTAGATCTTTGATAGTTTGAGTCCTCTACTTCACTGATTCTCTGTTCTGCATCTGTTCTTTTAGTTTTTTATAGTGTTGAAGTCAGGTCTTATCACAGTCATTTCTAGTTGCATAGAGTCTGTGTTTCGTGGACTTCATTAAGTCATGCACCTCAGCTACCTTTTTTAGTATCACATCCATTGTGTCATTTATATCTGTCTTGTTCTTTATCGGTGAGTTTGGACAGGATGGTTCAGCCTTTGGTCGTTTATAATGCAGTTTGGTCTATTTCTCTACCTTCTTAATTAACTTATAGGCACTTGCCTCAAGGTGCCTCAAGGTGCACTTCGAAGAGATCTTCTGTACTTGATCAGAGATTGTGCAGAGTTGTCAGAGTTTGAGCTGATCTTTCTGCTTGAGGAAGAGTGTGATGCGAGATCACTGCCTAAGAAGGTGTGCTGCAATTGAAACTGCAATTATCAAAGCAGTCCTTTCATTGGAGAAGCGTTCCTCTGGTGGAGAATTCTTGTCCAGTATACTCCTTTATGCAGGCTTACCGGTTCAGATCTTCAACCTTCTCTTTTCGGTTGGTATGTTGAAGGATGATAATGCAGGATGTTGAAGATGCAGAACGCAGAAAACGCTGAAGGTTTTGTGGGGTAAGTGTGTTGTGTAATACAAACTCACTTGGTGTAGAAGCCTAAAAGCATGATATAGTGCTTTACCTTATTCTCCTTTTCTTTTATGCTGATGGTTTTATTTATGTTGGGCAAGTGGCAAGCCTCTCATAGGGCACACCACTAAAGTTTCAGAGCCAAATTGGTAGCTCTGGTCACTTCAGGTGAAGTGCTCTCCTAGCTGGCTGTGAGGTTTTAGGAGTGATGGGTGTCTGCTGCCATTCTGAGATTGGGTATTATCCACAATCTATGTTGAGCCAGTGGCAAGCCTATCAAAGCCTCTCACAAGGCTACTCAAATCCTCTTACAGGGCTACTCAAAGCCTCTCTTAGGGCTACTCAAAGCCTCTTACAGGGCTCTCAAAGCCTCTCATAGGGCTACTCATAGCCTCTCACAGGGCACACCAGTAAGTTGTCAGAGCTGAATGAGTAGCTGTGGTCGCTTCAGGTGAACTCCTCTCATTGCAGGCTGTAAAGTTTTAGGTGTGATGGGTGTGGGCCACCATTTTGAGATCGGGAAATATCTATACTGAGTGATTAACAGCTGATGCCCAGCATAGATCAAGACGGGCACTCAAGGTTGGCACCCTTTTATTCTCAACGGAGGTGGTGACCGAGTGCACAGGAGCAATTACTGCACTCGCATCTAATTTAGAAAGCTGTTTCCAAATGGTAGCTGCCATTTTGTATTGAACGGGGGAGGCAGCAATTCGTACATTGGCTGCAGTAGGAAATATTATGCAGTTTAGGTGCCCAGATTAAGCAATAACGCCCAACATACCTTTAGTTTGGTTAATTATCAATTTGGTAGTATGAATTAGTTTGCGCTATATTCAGACGCCATCTTGATGTCAGGCAGTGTCTCTGTGGTACGGTGGAACACGGCCGGTTTATTCCTTAAAAGATTAAAGTATATTAAAAAGGTGATCAGTCCCATATATCCAGTTCAGGAGGGGCAGCGGTCAATCTCCCGAGAGGGGGCTTACTCGTTTATTTAGGTTTTCGGAGTTGCACTTGGTGCGACGATCACCATCTTGTTGCTGCGAAGGGGGTCAGCAAACTTCAAAGTATTCGTCGTCAATGCATAGATTAGTATACCACTCCAATCCTCATATCTGAGTCAGGGCGATTTCCGATGCTGGAGACTGTCTTTATTTTAAAAAGGACTTGTCTCTATTGGCTTTACATCATATTTTGCTCCGTGCTGAAGGGAGAGACAGAGCTATGCAGCCATATGCTCTGTCGTCCGAGGCATGCACCCGCCCAGGTTGCTATACTTTTAATAGTAAATGACCAACACCTTTTTTTGACGGATATTTTATTTTTAATGGAACAGCAGAGACATCTATCAGCAAGGCTGTAAAACATGCAGTCAAAGAAGATGGGCACTTTTCAGAAGGGCTTCCATCCAATTTATTAAAGAGTGCAGCTACTAAATTTATTTATTGTATTTAATGTTTGCACCAACCTGTCAGTCTACTTTACTTAAACATGAGGATATAACTTGGAAAATCACAGTGACCAACAAGGCAAATACAATGTCAAAGAGAATTTGTCATAGTCGGTACATTGCACGTAGGTCAGAATGATGCTTTAGTAGTTTTCTCAATGAGATATATCAGGCTCGTTTTCTGGGTCAGTAGGACTATTGGGGAACGAGGCAAAATACATGTCGTGTATTGCCATAGTGTTTGGAATAACAACATCCAGGTGCTACTTCGCTGAAATGCCACAGTGATCCATTTCACAGTAGCAAGGTGAAACAGTCAATGCTTAGGGGTCAATTACGATGTCATTCGGAAAGCATTCCTACCGAATCAGTCTTGGAATGATTTCCGACTGAATCTGATTCAGGGAGTCTGACTGACCGATTACGATTGTTCCGAATACGATTCGGTCGGACTCCCATTGACTGCAATGGGACCCTGTGTTCTGACCAAATACACAGGCTCCCAGTGAAGAAAGGGGTGGGTGGGGTAAATCGTGCACCCTGTGCCACACTGTGGATGGTTGCAAATAAGGGTCCCTTGGGTACCCCCACGGGCCCCATTCGGAAAGCTCTGGGTGAAGGGGGGCCTGCTACGGCCCCCCAAAGTCAGGTTCCGACAGCTGATCCATGTCAGAACAACCAATTCGGAAAGGCTGTCCAAATTTGACATCGTAATCGCTCGGTCGGAAACGTGGACCATTGACCTGTATGAGTCAGCTCCGAACGACTCGCTTCCTCCGAATGCCATTCGGAACCGACTCGGAAAGTCCGAATGCTTAGCGAACATCATAATAGGTCATTCTGAAAGCTTTCTGAATCGGTTGGAAAGACGGGTTTCGAATCGGATTCAGCAGACCCAAATCCATTCGGAGCCTTTCCGACCAACATCATAATCGACCCCTCAGTCTTAGAAAGTGCGGTACAGGGTGTAATTCCAGTCGGTATATGTATCACTCACTGTAAGTACATTGTCCAGGCTGCATTTTTTTCATATTAAGAAGAGATGCTACTTCATTAGTCTTAAGTTAAAATACTTATGTATAAATGATGGACCTCAAATACTCTGAGAAGGGTGGTGAGGATACTCTGGGTCTGATTTAGATCTCGGCGCATGGGTTACTCCACCACAACAGTGACGAATAGCCCATCTGTCGAAATCTAAATCCCATTATATCCTATGGGATTTATATTTCGGCGGATGGGATATCCATCACCGTTGTGGTGGAGTAACCCATGCGCCGAGATCTAAATCAGGCCCTCTGTGTCTTCAGGTATGTTATGAACTCCAGATACATGTAAAAATAGGGACACTTACCTGGATGCAGCCCTTATATGCAAGATCTTTCACACAGGCATTCTACCTCACCTCCTCATATACTTCGACAGAAACAGTAAGTACTTTTCTCATTCCTGGAGTGCATTACATACTCTTTAGCGACAGCCAGATAAACTTGCCTCTGGGCTCAGCCTTTCTCTGCACAGGTGGACAGACCACTTCCAAGCCAGAGGTAAACGAGCCCCTTATTGTTTTTTTTTATAACACATTTTATTGGTTTTCTCATTAATACAACTTTTTCCATTATTGATATACATTGTTTGAATCGCCATCACCATGCCATGTATTGAAGCTTGGTATAGACTAAACATTTACAATTTGGTCAATGAGGTATCCTTGGTATTATTTAACAGTTTTTGCATATGTGTCTCCATTAATTGTAATGTCCATCCAGTTTCCGTTTCTTCCGTGTACATAACACAGTATTGGTGTGTTATCGAGGTCTAACTCTTCCCATGTCCCTCCCAATCTTAACTTAAACTAACTATTCTTCCCGCCCCCTCCCTCCCCACACACTCAATTGTGCATGTATATATTCATATTGTCAGTCAGCATATCAATATTTAACAGCTAAAATTTGTGGCATTCATCTAGCAAACGACGCCTAACATACAATAAACAAGCCCCTTATGATATGAAACAGATGCAGTTCCTCCCAGGACAAATGATCTCTCAGACTTAAAACTGTCCCCACAGATTTGGAGGGTACATTAGGGACTCATTGACCAACACACTCTCCTGTACTGTTCCATTGTTATACGGTTCCCACTAGAAAATGTAGGACTGTGTATTAGGACAACAGGACATCAAAATGCAGAGACTGAGACCATCTACACCATAAAAGCAGTAGCGTAGAAATGGGGGGAGGATGGGGCCATACACGTTTTGGGGTGGCATCCTCCCCCTTTTACCTGCGTCCATCGTGGGAATCGCCAGCACCACCCGACGGCCCCCGCTCTTACCTGCGGTCATCGCAGGAATCACCAGCACCCGGCAAACGCAGGGACCGCCACGGGCGGCACATGGGCTAGCTACGCTACTGCATCAGAGACTTTCGGCCCAATTCCTAGTAGCTAGCTCACAGTTTTTCACCCGAACCCCTAACTTATCTGGGGTGGAAGCGATTTTAGCAACCTCGAACATGACATTCTGATCCCCAACGGAATCATGGAAACAGATCTTACCCCTTTTGTTGTTTACTCATGCATGCCCTTGGTAAACATTACAAAGATACAAAGGAACTTTTCAATACATTTATTGAAACAATCGTAATCTTGAAAGAGTAAGCTGCGAATATTAGGCAGATAAAAAAAGGCAAAGTAACAAGCAGTATAAATATGGTGAAAAGAATGCAGAGTCCAACCTTGGCTGTCTGATTTCTATATATCTATATATCCCGACCTGTCACTACCCCTACTCTGAGAACATAGTGGGGGCACTCTCTGCCCGATCTCTTAGGTTACCCTGAGACCCCACACCTGGATGACTTGGTCCGGAGTAGGATTGGCAATCTCTCTCTGCAGGATTAGGATGGAAGAGCGGGCTCTGGTGGCTTAGTGGACTAATGTGTCCACTGTAAGGGCCTCTGTTTGACCTCATGGTCACAGGTTCAAATCCAGGCGAGTACCATTGAGTTGGGTAAACATAAACATCTATTATTCAGCACCAAGATGCCCTTGGGTGAACGTGCGCTTTACAAATGCATGTTATAGTATGTAAGATCAGCATTTGCTGATCTGCATGTCAGACACAGTATTTGTTCCAGGAGTGTTGTGGCAGGAGGGTCCTTCTGACCCGTAAAGGGACTGTGCACTGTTTATATGATAAAACTACTGCGTTAGGGGTACAGCGCTGATGCAATGATGTGTCTATATGTTCGAAGCTTTCTCTAAGCAGGCAACGCAGACACTAGGATATCTTGTCCTGCTCCTTAGCCCTGAACGAAGAGTACAGATTATGTCACAGGAAAGGCCGTCTAAAAACAAGCAGCAGGTATAACGTCTTCTTAGAATAATATTGTGTAAAAATAACAGGGCTAAAATGAAGTCTCCCAAAACGTGTAAAATATGAAACTAAAATGGAGAACAAAAGTGGGTACAAGAGGGCCTCACTACACCATGGGAATCAGAGTCCACAGGTCACTTTCACTTTGGTTTCTTTGGTGGTGGTAGCGATTCAATAATGTAGGTATGTATTATGTAGCATGGAGACAAGACTCTCTGTGCTCTCCTGCACCTCAAGCTCAGGACACAGGATGCAGGGGGCAGAATGGCAGCCCATGTCCTGTGCCTCTGGCCATGCCTCTGGCCACAGGGCTTTGCTCAGGTGTCTCAGCTCTCAGGCTACAAGCAGTCATGCCGGAGCTCGATTGGTGCGGACAAGGTGAGTCCCAAGAAACCTCCCTGTTCCAGTGTTTGGGATTTCAAAGCAGACACATGGACTGAGCTTTAAGATGCTTTCAGTGGTGGAAAGAGGTGCACAGAGACAGGGTAGAAAGAGGAAATAGTACTACTGATTACCAAGAAACCCTACAGAACATCTTCCAACTGTAGGGGCTAGATTCTACGTACAAACAGTGGGACACCCCTCATCTTCTGTACCAAGTACCTATGACCCACCTCTTTGGGGAATCGGGGAGGGAGGGGGTTACGGTCATCAAGTCAAATTATAGGCATTAGCTCGTGGAAAGCCACCAGGATGATGGTGAAAAGACAGAACCAAGGAAATGATAACAAAATCCCAGTAATGGTTGGTCATGCCACGAGCAGTTCAGTGGGGTCGCCTTCCCAGGTGCACCATAGGTGCCCAGCTGTGCACATGAGGACTACAAACCTGCGTAAAGGAGAGGTGGTCCCAGTACCTGACCACGGTCTCCTTAAGGTTTGGGAGGATGCTCTGGTTTCTGTCTGCCTCTTCAAGTGTTTGACTGTCCTTGTCTCCTCTTTCTTTTCAGAGACAGCAGCTGACGAGGACCCCCCTCCTTCATGTAGCTGCACCTGCACGCTGGACCTCCTTCTGATCTGTTTGAGCTGGGACTGCTCCGCCTGCACTGTAGGTAAGTCCAATCTGGAGGGTCATGGGTCGGCTCTCTGGCACTATTTTAGGTCTTCCTCAGGCTGCTTCAGAGAATGTCAGGTGCCTCCTTCACATTCCAACAGCTTCTCTTCCACACTGGGCACCACGGTGCCCACAGCACCATCCTCGCTTCCATCGGTAAAGGACTTTCAGGACCTCATGGAACCGACAGGTGGAAAAACATAGGGTGATTTAGGGATTTGTATTCCGGATGATATGGTCCTAAACGGATGCTAACCAAAAATATACCAGTGGGTGGACAGAATTACGTATGGTTGGATTACAAATAATTTATGAAACCAAAGGAAAAGAAAGTATTGGTTTAAAACATATGAAACACTGAAAGTTTAACTAAATTGTGCTCGAAATACTAAGATATTTTGTTGAGCATTTTCTGAGATTAATTGAGGGTAAATATCAGATCTCACATTCTCTTCACCACCACTTTTAGCATAAGAAGCTGACAAGACAAAGAATGCAAATCATTTGTTTCCTTAATTGCAAAGAATGAATATCAGTAAAGATAAAACTGCATACAAATATATTGCCTCTCAAAAAGAACAGCCACAAGTTATTACCTGGGCTCTCGCAGCTCCATAGATACACACTGCTGCATGAAGAAGAACAGTGTGTGCTTGGCTGAATGTGCATGAGGCTGATTTCAGAGACTGAAATATGAAATGGAAAAGGTGCAAGTTGGATTTGCTAAGAAAAGTTTTCCCAGGTCCACTCATGTAGCTATTGATGTTTCGGTATACCAATAGAAGAGGATGCCTTCATCAGGACATCGGAGACCTTCGATAACAAAGAGTTTTGATACAACTGAACTATATAGTTACATAAATCACATACATTGATGACAAAAGAATCAACAAAAAGAGACATGCTTTGAACATCCTAATTATACGTCTTGCCTAATTTATTTCAGCGGTTATGGGCACTAAACCAAACTTTAAGCAAGACTCACTCCCTTGAAACACATTTCAACATGCTTTGAGTACCCCTCAAAGACTGAGGTGAAATGAGGTGCTGAAGGAGAGTTTACATGCATCTTTAACAAATGTCACTGTGATTACCATAGTCTCCACAATGAGTACAACATGACAAGGCAGCCACAGAGCCTTTGAGCCAGAGTTGTTTTAAATTGTCTATCTCGTAACCTACAGGAACAATGATGCCACATCCTGACAGAGGTGTAATCAAGCTGTGGGGCAGACAATCTGTCCACAGCTCCAATGAGATCAGACATGAGGACACAGAGGATACACATAACACAAAGGACCCTCTGTAAATCACACATTCCCCTCAATGCAGTGTCTTGGTGCCGATGATAGAGTTTACAGATTGCGCCTCAATGGTGAGTTTGTCCAACCAACTTCAAACGGTTAAAGACAGGCCCCTGGAGGGGATGCATTGGTCCATTGAGACATCAGACAAGCAGAAGAGGCAGAATAAGTGGCAGCTTATTAAGGAACAGCAAGAAGTCACACATAGTAAGAGATTGATGCCCCGCAGAAGTAGGCCCCTTGTGATTTCAAGATGGGTAGTAAACAAAAGGCAACAGTGAGTGAAAGTGCCTTCATTGTGGCCTGTCATTGTCTGGCGTCGGCTCCGCAATGGGTCAGTGATGGGTCAGCCATGGATCACTGTTGGGTCATTCATAGGTCAGTGATGGGTCAGCAATGGATCAGTGTTGGGTCATTCATAGGTCAGTGATGGGTCAGCCATGGATCACTGTTGGGTCAGCAGTGGTCCAGCCATGGGTCATTGATGGGTCAGCCATGGGCGAGTGATGGGTCATCTGTGGGTCAGTAATTCTTTGGTGGACGAGGGGATTACATTGTGATATTAAGTTCATCGGAAGTCAGCAGGGGACGTGGGGCATCTCCACCTCTTTTACATGAGGTAACTTTAACATAGTTTTAAGGTTTCTAATTGTACTGGGTGCGAGCCTATGGATTGCTTGAGTTTCATTTATCTTAACACAGGGAGTTTACATTTATGAATTCTGGTGAAGGAGATTATCCAGAAAGAGACGTGTTTTTGAATGGCCGAGACCAGTGTTGAATAATACGCAACATGTGCTGTCACGGGGAAGGCAGGGAGCACACCACATAGTCGTGACCATTAACCGTAGTGGCCAGTTACATTGAAACACATCTGAATACAGCAGGTTATCTTTGTTATTTGCAGATCTAACTGCAGGACACCTTAGCATTGTTTCCATGCTGGTTCTTATATTCGTCTAGCCATCTAGTAAGTGGTTATCTGATTTGGCATTTGAGGTGACGGGTTCACTCTTTTGTGGTGATACTATCGTGTTCATGCTTTCATTTGGCACTTGGCATGTCGTTTCACATGTTTCATGGCGTAAGGCATATATTTGCACCAGTACCTTTTTTCATTCACCATTCCATTCCACATGCTGGACCCCATTTTTTCTAATATACCAAACCTACAGCTGGGCAATACAGTCCCTTTACCCTGGTCCGACCATTTTTTAATTCCTTTCAGTTGGATGTTAACTGATTTTATGTCGCCTTCTGTGCGAATGAGGAAATTTGCGCGTAAATGGTCGAAACTCCCTTTAGAGGCTTGGATAGATAACTTAACCAATTCCATCCCATTACCTCATTTAAATCCTAATGTGGCAAATGAGAATTTTAATAACTGGCTTGAGACATCACTTAATCGCATTCTCCCCAAAAGTAGCGATTTCAGAAAAGGACGGAGGGAAAAATAATCCCTGGTACTCACAAAAACTAAGGGAGCAGAAACAGCTATGTAAGAAACTGGAAAGAAGTTGGAGAAAGGATTTCTCTATTTCTAGGAAAGGTATATATAGAGAAGCTATTAGAACTTATAAAACTGAAGTAAAAAACGCCCAAGCCCTCTACTTTCAGGAAAAAATTATAGGAGCGGCAAACTCACCGCGAGAAATTTTCAAAATCACTAAAGCTCTCCTTACACCTCCTGCCCCTCCTATGGCTATGGACAAAGCCCAATTGCGTTGTGACCAAATAGCGGACTTTTTTGGGAGAAAATTCAAGCTATATATAAATCGTTCCCTTTAATTGTAGACCAACACTCCTCTCCATCAGAAAATGTAGCCATTCCGGAAGGCCAAACCTTGCTGGAGGACTTCCCGCCGTTAGATCTTCCTACCTTGCTAGAGCTGTTAAGTGATCTAAAATCGGGCTCGCCCTTAGATCCCGCTCCGCCCGCTGTTCTCCATCAGATTTGTGAGGTCGTCGCACCAGTGATCCTTGAGGTGATCAATATCTCTCTCAAATCGGGCATAGTACCGGCTTCATGGAAACATGCTAGGGTCAAAGCACTTCTGAAGAAGCCCAATTTGGATCCTGAAGACTGGGCTAACTATCGTCCTATCTCTCTATTACCCGGACTAAGTAAACTTGCAGAGAAATATATTAATTCTATCTTATCTACTTTTTTAGAAAACAATAATTGCTTACACCACACCCAAACTGGCTTCAGACCTCGACAGGGCACGGAAACTGCCCTGATTGCCGTGGTGGAAGAAACTAGGAAGATTCTTGATGCCGGAGGCTGTGCTGCTCTGATCTTATTAGATCTTAGCGCAGCCTTCGACACGGTAAACCATCAGTTGATGATTCAAAGACTTAGGGAAGTGGGAGTGGCCGGATTAGCTTTAAAATGGCTACAATCCTTCCTCCAAAATAGAGTTTTCACAGTCTTTGAAGAAGAATCCTCCTCTAAACGAATACCTCTTGCATGCGGGGTTCCCCAGGGCTCTTCCCTTAGCCCTACCTTGTTTAACATATATTTGCGGTCATTAGCAGAAACTGTACACCTCTTTGGTATACAGATTGTCACATATGCTGACGATACTCAGTTAATTGTATCTTTGACTCAACAGTCCCAACAAGGCCACAATCTAGCTGCCTGTCTTGAGAAGGTTTTTTATTGGATGAACAATTCTTTTTTAAAGCTCAATGGAGCAAAGACGGAACTTATGCTGCTGGGGAAGTCTGCCCCCCTAAACATTGATTCCTTTTGGCCCAAATGTCTTGGCCCTCCCCCTGTTCCTAAGCAGCAAATTAAAAGCCTAGGAGTTTGGCTTGATTCAAATTTAAATTTCAATGAACAATCACGTAAAGTAGCGGCGTGTTGCTACGGCCTTTTAAGAATGGTTCGGAAGATCCTTCCTTTACTACCTTTTATGGCCAGACGTCTGCTAGTCCAAGCTCTTATTCTTTCACGGCTGGACTATGCGAATGCTATCTATCTGGGAGCCCCGCTATCTACTACTAAAAGACTTCAAACAGTGCAGAACTGTGCGGCGCGCATGCTGTTGAATATTCCGAGACGTATCTCGGCTAAACCTGCTCTCTCCTCTCTGCACTAGCTTCCGGTCTGTCAAAGAATTCAATTTAAGGCAATGTGTATTGTACATAAAGCACTTTATGACAACGGCCCCTGTTTGATTCGTTCATGGATTCAATCTTATTGCCCTAACAGACTCCTTAGATCGGCGAATAAAGGCCTTATTGTAGTTCCCAAGATCAAACGTGCCCGGAGTGGAGGTCGTCTGTTTACATACAATGCAGCCAGACTTTGGAATAATCTTCCTCTCCACCTACGTTCTGAGCCTAATCACTTTAAGTTCAGGAGACTTCTGAAAACCTCTCTTTTCCTCTGAGTGTCTTATAGCATCACCGCTGTCACAGCGCTGGGATGCCTGCGGGTAACCACGCGCTTTATAAATGCTACTTCATTCATTCATTCATTCATTCATTCATTCCATCTGTTGGGCTTTCTTTGCGAGCACTGTTGCCATGTTTATGTGCATCTTGGGTGTTGTAGTTGTCACCCCGTAGATTGAATGTTCATACCATTTTGTTCGTTGTAATTGGGGTTCATTATTTTTTCCAGAGGCCCCTGAAGAAGGGATCCGATAATCCCGAAATGCATTGGGCAAAGACAAAATTTCTGTTTGGATGGCTGTAATTGATCATTGTTTATAGGGATAGTGTGATGTTCACACTATATTTATTTGTTGTAATACCGTGTCAAAAAAAAATTATTTTCTTAAGAGTCGTATTACATACAAAACATTCGCCTAATAAAGGCACAATCACTTGTGAAAAAGAGAAATGAATTAGTGTTTAATTGTGGCAACCCTTTGTATACATTGATTGTTTAATTTTTGACAATGTGAACAAATTTAACCCACGCTGTGCAACCAGATATCGAGTGAAGATTCACTCGTAGACAGTACATATTTGAAGGGCAGGCTACCCCATTCTGGTGTGCACGCATACGAGTTTAGTTAGTCTTAGTTATTGGAGTATAACCATCACTAATAAGGTGTGCACTAACACACAAATTCATCATCTGTGGGTCAGCCATGGGTCAGTGATGGGTAAGCCGTGGTCCAGTAATGGGTCAGCTCTGGGTCAGTGATGGGTTAGCGATGGGTCAGTGATGGGTCAGTGATGGGTCAGCCATGGGTGAGTGATGGGTTAGTGGTAAGTCAGCCATGGGTGAGTGATGGTTCAGTGATGGGTCAGCCATGGGTCAGTGATGGGTCAGTGTTTGGTCATCTGTGGGTCAGTCATGGGTCACTAATGGGTGAGCCATGATCCAGTGATGGGTCAGCCATGGGTCATTGATGGGTCAGCCATGGGTGAGGGATGGGTCATCTGTGGGTCAGCCATGGGTCAGTGATGGGTCAGCCATGGGCGAGTGATGGGTCAGCCATGGGTGAGTGTGGGTCAGAGATGGGTCACTAATGGGTAAGCCGTGGTCCAGTGATGGGTCAGCTATGGGTGAGTGATGGGTCAGTGATAGGTCAGCCATGGGTGAGTGATGGGTCAGTGATGGGTCAGCCATGGGTGAGTGATGGGTCAGTGATGAGTCAGCCATAGGTCAGTGATTGGTCAGCCTGGATCAGTGTTGGGTCAGTCAAAGGTCAGTGATGGGTCAGGGATGTGCCAGTTATGGGTCAGTGATGGGTTAGCCATGAGTTAGTGATGGGTCAGCCATGGGTGGTGAGTGATGGGTCATCTGTGGGACAGTCAAGGATCACTAATGGGTAAGTTGTGGTCCAGTGATGGGTCAACTCTGGGTCAGTGATGGGTTACCCATGGGTCAGTGATGGGTCAGCGATCTGCCAGTCATGGGTCAGTGATGGGTCATCCATGGGTCAGTGATGGGTCATCTGTAGGTCAGTCATGGATTACTAATGGATTAGCCATGGTCCATTTATGGGTCAGCCATGGGTTACTGATGGGTCAGCCCTGGGGGGATCAGTGGTGGGTCAGTTACGGGTCAGCCATGTGTCCGTCATGGGTCAGGGATTAGTCAGAACAGAGACTATCTAGGTCGAGAATGTATGACCATACACCTCAATTTTCTCAATATATATAGGCTGCATTGAAAGGGTGTTAAAAGCATTTAAAAGTGAAAAGCAAAATTAATCAGTGAAATATCATATGTGCTTCTGAATGACCACGTGGAACTAAAACCACACGTGATGCCTTTTAACATCAGCCTTTTTGAGTGAAGTGCTAAAGGTTCAGTGAGAAAACCTGAATCATTCCATTCAGCTCTAAAATGTGGCCTCACATCCCTCAAAGAAGCGCCTGCCCCATGCTTCCTCCGCCATGTGACCACACAAGAAAGAACTCAGGAATGTGCTATCTCAGGGCATCAACTAGTCAACACGAGGCCACAGACATTGGTTCTGATCCATTGTAACCGCTCCCAAGACACGGGTAAGATATGCATCTGTGTGGCCAGGCCTAAAACAGCGTTTGTAAGGGAGAAACATTCAAGGCCCTTCACAATTACATGATCAGATCCCTGAATGTCATCTGGATCTTTTCACTGCTTGGTGTGTGCAAGAAATACAATGAGCAGGAGCCTGACCCCAGCAGTACTTCAACACCACAGTCTGGGAATGATATCCCAGGACTTGTACAGACTGCTCAAGAGCAAGACGTTGTCCTGCAAGAAGAGTGCACCATCGTGGGAAAAGAAGGACTCGTGCCAAACCAAGAGAGGTATGATTTCGACATGATGGGCATTAAATTGTTTGGCCACAATTTTTTGTGGGAAAAGAAACTTCCAGATCCAGAAAAGGCTGGTCGTGGAGTTAGACACATGTGAATACTATCAGACATGAGGGACCTGTGTTCATTCCTGTGTAATGTAAGCTGTTGCTCACACCACATCTAGGGCTTCACCTAAGTCTGGGCGGTGAACTCCGCTTCGCTCGCGGAGTTTGCAGAGTTTTCTGCACTCTGTGTTACACGGAGCTCGCAGAGTTTTTTACTCGCTCGCGTTCGTCAACGTCAAGTTGGCAAGCGCGGGTGAGGTAAATCCACCTCTTGGTGAGATTTTTCCTCGTTCGCGATCGTCAACATCAAGTTGGCGATCGCGAGCGTGAAAAATCAACCTACCGGCGAGATTTCTCAACGCGGGTGGTCAGATTTCTCATTGCGAATGGTCATGTATGCTCGCGACCGCTCACGTTGAGAAACTGTCCGTTCGCGTTGAGAAAGCTGCCGCTCGAGTAAAAATCTACTCGAGCGGCAGAAAGGAAGCAGCGCCCGCTTGCGCTGTGCATGGTGCTGTTCTCGATGATTGCATAGTGCGGACAAGCATCTGGCACTGAAAATCATCATGAACAGCATTTATCTAACGCACTCTGCCGCTTGCGGAGCTCCGCCTAGCGCTGCAGAGTTTTTTTTACGCTGAACTCCGCCCAGGCTTAGCTTCACTACTGCAAGTGTAGTGTATTTCACGTTTGTACAAAGCCCTCTCCACTGATCCCAGTCCTGTAGGGCTGAAGTAAGTCCTGACTTTGTACACGTCTGGTAAGAATCAGCGATGAGTGCAGATTCCTACATACAGGCGTGATTGTGCAGACTCCCAGCTGTGGAATAAAGACCAAGTGTGGATGGGCGTATGAATATTATTGTGTTTCTTCTCATCATACATCTTCATAACAACCACCATGTCCTCATGATCATAAATGCCAATACAAAGACTAAACTACAACCTGCATTCAGAAATCAGGCATGGATTTACAGTCAATTACAAGCCAGGCAAGAAGTAAAACCTGAATGAGCGCTTCTAAAGATATGTTCAGGATGTCAAGATGTCTTTGTGGCAATGAACCTCGAAGGACCACTCACTTCTAGACATTGCCTTCTGGTATACATGTGTGAGTACTGAAGCATCCCACAGCATCCCTGCATCTCAGGTGACACATGCAGTACAACCCAACTCGACTAGATGCTCACAGTGCAGCAAATACCAGACATGCAGAGATAGAAATTGTCCCACTATAAAGCGAAATGTTAGCAAAGTTGCTCTGATACTCTGAGGTGACTAGCTTTCACTCCATTTCCTTTTTTTCTCAGACTGTCACATTTTACCCCGGTGTCTAGTGAGCTTTTCAGCTTCCCTTGGGTGGGAATTCTGGAAGTCAAAATCTTCCATCAAGGGGATGAAATGTTGTGGAGAGGAGTTAGATAAGGTGCAAGGTACAAGGTGCAAGATGGGGCCAGCCAGTACTCCATTTTATTTTTTTAAGACTTTTATTTTTTTTATTTAACCATAGTGTCTAGTGAGCCTTTCAGCCATTCAGCCACTTGGGGAGGATAGATGGCGGTAACCTCTCAAATCCGCTTCCTGTGTCTGCTCCAGGGGTTCTTGAAGGCGTCTGTAGAGAGAAGAGGGGGCGTTGTGACCCAGTGCTAGAAGGGAATATCCCCTCCACTCCTTTAACTCCTCAGCTGCTGAGGCTTTTCTGTCCCAGTGCTGAACCCTTTTTTATTGTTTGGGGCACTTCACACTTAAGACTTCATAACGGTTTCCCCCACAAAAGGTATTCAGGTCAGATTTGCGTCCTTTTTTCCCACAGCATGGGGACTCTAAAAGATGTCTGTATTCCCCTGGCGGGAACTAAGAAATAGACAAAATGTAGCAACATTTTAGTTTTTGTTGCAAGAACTGGAAAAAGTGTAGTGCAAAAATTTATATGTGTGTTTTTCTCAACAAAAGCTTTTCTGTGCTACTATCACCAACTTCCCAGCTTTCAGGAACAAGTAGAGTGGTACAAGAAAGCCAATTTGTTACACACTCAAACATTTTTATATTTTTCTTAGTGGCACTCCATTTGTTTGCTTTTTCTTCAGATTTCAACCTACTTGCAGTTTGTTGTGGAATCAGGCATGAAAACCATAGGCAAACCCAAAAACAGCTGCACATTTCTGAAAAGTAGACAAAAGAGAAATGTAAAAAAATAACACATATATGAAGGAAATAGACACTAATGACAATGTTTTCATCTGTAACGTTTTACCTCGATCACTGATTTGCAAAAGTAACATCCCGTTACATTATAGCTGTATATAGTATTTGATGGTTGTCCAAGACACGCGATAACCAGAGAAAACAACTGAGCTGCAATTTATAAAGATTTGCCATTGTTTAATGTTCTCCTGATAAAAGCAGTACCACAGTTGTGTGACTGGGTGTAGACGCCGTGGCAGGAATGGATCATGCCCTTTCCATGTCAGACAGAAATATACTTCCAGTTTATCTGGATAAAAATGTACAAAATGGCTTAATAGTTCTATCAAAATCTCCAGAAGGAGTTGCATTACTCTTCATGCCTAAAAAAAATATTCCACTGAGTTAAAGCCATGTATTGATTATCGATTACTAACTAACATATAACTAATAAAGAGTGTGACCCTTTGCCTTGAAGTAGTCAGGGATTCTAAGATATTCACTAAGGTGATCAAAGAGGTGTTGGAAGTGGGGGTCCTTATCCCTCACCGCCGCCACCAAATGCTGGAGGCGGGAGTCCCCATCCCACACTGCTGTTGCCAGGTGCGAGAACCGGACCCCTCGTTTCAACGTTAGGCTAAGTAAGGACACCGTCTGAGATAACCCTGCTCACCCCCTTAGTAGCTTGGCACGAGCAGCCAGGCTTATCTCCAAGGCACGAGTGTACAGTATGTGCAACCACACTCACAGCAACCCAATGATGTCACCACAAATAGACTCCACACGAGTTTTTATAAAATGATTATAATCTTTATACACGAAGATATACAATATGACCACACGATACAAAACCAACATATAATAATGGGTAGTATTTCTTCCGGTGGATTGGTAGGTTCTAATCCCAACCACCGCTTCTAACCAACAGTTAAGCTGACTTCTAACCGTTTCCAAAAGGTTAGGTAGGTCATATTGCTAGAATCACACACGTTGCAAAAGAAACTAAATACTGCAATGGGTAACGATATACTCCTGAACTGTGCAATAGAGAAACAATGCCACACGTAGCGCCACAGTCATGTACTTTGCAATAGAAGGACTAATGCAATGCGTATCACCACCAGCATGCCCTGTGCAAGGAAGAAACAAAGCAATGCGTCACGCTACAATCATGTACTGTGCACTGAAGAAATAATGCAATGCGCCACGTTATAATCAGGTACTGTGCGATGAAGAAATAATGTAATGCGCCACGCTTACAATCATGTACTCTGCAAGGGAAAATAACGCAATGCATAGCGCACCCAGCATGTAGTTCGTCAGGCACAAATAGAGTCAGGCGTCATACGACAGTTCGATAGTTCGTTAGCAGCAATAATGCAAAGTGTAATACGACAGTCTAGGTGCTCCGTTAACAGTTGCCCCCGATATGGATCAATGATGACACAAAAGTACCGCTTCTCACTCCGGCCCCAGTACTGCCCCTCCTTGGGCCAGCACGGGCCTCGATCCGAGCCGAAGCAACAGGCTCACGCAGCTGCCAGGAGCGAGAGGCCGAGAGAGTGTCCCTCCGAGCCCGCACCCCACCCCAGGTGGTGATCCACGTTACCTGGGGGGGTGTGACCCCACTCTCCTCCCCTCCTTCAGCGACTTGGGCCTTGATCCAGAACTCCGTCAATGGGCACGGCGAACTCGGGCCGGCGACTCTGCTCCTCCGGGACTGCTGGTCCGGGCCGCTACTGTTGCACTCCGAGGGCACAATGACCTGGCCTTCCTTCGGGCGGTCTCAGTGGACACCGAGACCCGCCCTCAGCACTTGTGGAGACTTACTTCGATTTCGGTGCACACGCTACCCAGGCACTCCTCACCAGTGCCTCTGGTTGCACCGCGACACGCACTCTGCGTGTCCGAGACTTGCCTCTTCTCTGGTGCACACGATGACCATGCGATTGTCACCACTCCTCGGCTTGCACCTCGACACACACCCTGCACGTCCGAGTCTCACCTCTTCTCCCGGTGCACACAACGACCAGGCGCTCTTCACCAACACCTTGGCTTGCACCACGACACGCACCCTGCGCGTCCGAGACTCACTTCTTTTCCCGGTGCACACAACGACCAGGCGCTCCTCACCAACGCCTCGGCTTGCACCACGACACGCACAACTGCGCGTCCGAGACTCACTTCTTCTCCCGGTGCACACCACGACCAGTCGCTCCTCACCAATGCCTCGGCTTGCACCATGACACGCACCCTGCGCGTCCGAGTCTCACCTCGTCTCCCGGTGCACACAACGACCAGGCGCTCCTCACCAACGCCTCGGCTTGCACCACGACACGCACCCAGCACGTCCGAGACTCAGTTTACTCCTGCGTGCCCATGATCACAAGGCACAACTTCTGAGGGTCTCAAGCTGCAAAAGCACGTGCACACCGCGTTGCTTGGGACTTCTCCGGAAACTTTTATGTTCCTGTGTTTCCAAACAGGGAGCCAGCTCACCTCGGGCCCTTGGGGTTCAGGACACAGCACAAAGCACAGTCCTGTTCAAGAAGGGGGGACACCACCCACTGCAATGTCCCTTCAGTCTCTTCCTTAGTAAAAGCTACAAACTGCAGGCCAGCCCCAGATCACGAAGCAAGGGTCAGTCCTATCCAGCAGTCTCCCCAGCAACTTCTTCCTTGGCAGAGGTTCTTCTTGACCACGAAAGAGGTCAAAGCCTTTGCAGACTCGACCTGTCCATTTCGCCATTCAAAATTACACCAAATTCTAGGGGTTTCAGTTCTCTTAGTTATACCCCTTGATGTCTTTTTAGTTCGTTGTGCTCAGGGGTCTCTGACCCCTGCCTAAATCAGTTCTGGGTGTCTCCCTCCCAGTGTCACCTTTCTCCCTTTGATACTGGGGGTCTGGACCCTTAATCACTCAGCAGGAGATGGGTCAATTGTTTTATAGCTGCAACCCAGGCCTCTTCACCTCCCGGGGTTTCTCCTCCCACACTCTCCAGATGCAGGTCAGCCAGGGGCCATCTCACCCCCTCCCATCTCAGATCCAGACAGTCAATCCACATTCAGGAGAGACACACAGAAATGCTTAAAGCACAAAACTCAGCCACTTTCTAAAAGAGTGGTTTCTGAACACACAGTGACAAAACCACTTTCATAGAAAGATGTGTTATGACACTGTGAGTTCATACATACTAAACTTCACCTCTCCATTGTAAACATATGGGAAACTAGGCTAACAAAACACCATACCCAGCCTCCCCCATTCTGTCCTATGGGCAGAATGGCCTTTCACCAGTGAAAACGAAATGGAGTGTTTTTTCACTGTCAGGACATAGCACACACCTCAGTATATGTCCTGCCTTTTACCTACACTGCACCCTGCCCAGGGGTTACCCGGGACCTACCACAGGGGTGCCCACAGTGTACGTAAAAGGGAAAGTAAGGCCTGACTAGTGGTTGCACTTGTCAGGACAACATGCTAACTTAGCAAACTGCACGCAGGCCCTACACTGAAGGCCTGAGTTCCCTTCTCTGCGCGCCTTTGCATTACTGGCCCTTGCACACACAGTGCACATCACTAGGGACTTTTACTAGTAAGGCAACATACCAATCATGGCCAACCAATTACCATTGAACTTTACATAGGGAACCCTTGTACTTTGACACTGATCAGCAGTGGCAAAGTACCCAAAGCATCTAAATTGGCAACTCTATGTCAGGAAAACGGTCTAGGGGGATAGCAAAAAGTTTAGGGAACTTTAGCCAAAAAGGCCAAGTCCTACACAACCCCCTCCCAGCCAAAAGCCAGGGTAGACCAATCATTACCTTAATGGACTTCCCTGCTTCGGGCGATAGAACCAGGACGCAGGCCCTCTACCACAGGGACACCCTCCTGTTCCTCGCCTTCCTGACCCCAGTTGTTCTTCTTGATCACTACCCCCTGAGCCAACAATGCTGTTCCATGGATCCCTCCCGGCCAGGGGAACCCCTCCAGGGGTGCTGGACCCATGCCAACCCCACCCTGGAGCGGTACCCTGGGAAGGCCCATTGGTCAGGATACTACCTCCAGTCGTCCTGCCCTCCAGGTTAAAAGTGGGTTTACTCTGGTCACTTCTAGGGGACCCAGCCCCACTGGCTGGACACTGTCCCACCGGTGTTCCCACTGGGGAACACAACCCTCTTTTAACCTTCCATTTATTTTTCTGGGCCTGCCACTTAGGAATGGCACCCACAAACTTCAGGACGACAGGAGCTCTGGCTAAAGACTCCCCACGCCCTCCGGACGCTAGGTGTCCTTCCTCACACCTCTGGCAAGTAGGCACTAGGCCTCCACCCGGGGGCTCTCCTACGCCCCCCCCAGTTTCCTGGGTGGTGCTGCTGATCCCTGGGGGTGCTGCTTACTCTTCCTCCCCCTCTTTTGAGACAAGAGGCTAGCCAGCAACCCCTCCTCCCTACTCTGGGATCTCCTTGCGCCACTTGGCCCTCCTTCCCTCTCTGGGTCCTTTTCAGGCCCCTGGAACCATGACCATGACCTCGTGCAGACTCCCGGGAATCAAGGAGCCCACACCTTAACCCGGGGTGGCGCAATCCTGGAAAATAATTTCTGAGCCTAGGCTCCCCTGGGGCCAAACTGGATAACCCCTCCAAATCATTTACCATGCTAACCACTACCCAATCCTCCAATGCACTCTTGTAATCATCCACACTTGGCACTGGCTGTGCGCTGCCACCAATCACACTGGACTCTGTTTGTTTACCCTTAATGTCCAGTTCCCTCATGTTTAACTCATGAGCAAAGAGAATCCGTTTCTCTTCCAACGCGTTAGCGTTCCTGCTCTCCTCTGCTTGAGTTTTAAGTTTTAACACCTCCAACTCATGAAGTCTGACCCTTTGGTTTTCCTCCAACTCATCTGGTGAAAAACTCCTCCCTGAATGGCTACTACCAGCCCCTGCGGCTGGTCTCTCCACTGGCAAATCCTGTGGACCAAATCCATTCCCTGGGTCATCCTCAATCACCTCAACATCCCCCGTCTCCTGAGCCTCTTTGGCTTCCCACCAGGCCCTCAAGGCCATTTGCAGCTCCTCCTTCTTGGCGCTACCCTTCATGGGACATCCCAAAGCTCTGCAGAATTTCCTCAACTGATCAACCTTGTAGGAAAACAGTGCCTCAATGTTAAACTCTAATTCTGCAGCCTCAGCCTCACCGGCTATCTGGCTCTCCCCCTGAGACATGATGTGTGGATTAAAGGTTACTCAACAATAGAACCAACAATTCCAAAAACACAATCTGTGGTTGCGTCGTGGTCTGCGATCAATTTATGATGAACACCAATTACTGTGAGTGATTTTGCACATACACGTTTAATTTACATTAGGATCGAATCCCACCGCTCTGCCGCCAAATGTTGGAAGTGGGGGTCCTTATCCCTCACCGCCGCCACCAAATGCTGGAGGCGTGAGTCCCCGTCCCACACCGCTGTTGCCAGGTGCGAGATCCGGACCCCTCGCTTCAACGTTAGGCTAAGTAAGGACACCGTCTGAGATAGCCCTGCTCACTCCCTTAGTAGCTTGGCACGAGCAGCCAGGCTTATCTCCAAGGCACGAGTGTACAGTATGTGCAACCACACTCACAGCAAGCCAATGATGTCACCACAAATAGACTCCACACGAGTTTTTATAAAACGAGTATAATCTTTATACAAGAAGATATACGATATAACCATACGATACAAAACCAACATATAATAATGGGTAGTATTTCTTCCGGTGGATTGGTAGGCTCTAATCCCAACCACCCAACAGTTAAGCTGACTTCTAACCGTTTCCAAAAGGTTAGGTAGGTCGTATTGCTAGAATCACACACGTTGCAAAAGAAACGAAATACCGCAATGCGTAACGATATACTCCTGAACTGTGCAATAGAGAAACAATGCCACACGTAGCGCCACAGTTATGTACTTTGCAATAGAAGTAATAATGCAATGCTTATCACCACCAGCATGCCCTGTGCAAGGAAGAAACAAAGCAATCCGTCACGCTACAATCATGTACTGTGCACTGAAGAAATAATGCAATACGCCACGTTATAATCAGGTACTGTGCGATGAAGAAATAATGCAATGCGCCACGCTTACAATCATGTACTCTGCAAGGGAAAATAACGCAGTGCGTAGCGCACCCAGCGTGTAGTTCGTCAGGCACAAATAGAGTCAGGCGTCATACGACAGTTCGATAGTTCGTTAGCAGCAATAATGCAAAGTGTAATAAGACAGTCTAGGTGCTCCGTTAACAGTTGCCCCCGACATGGATCAATGATGACACAAAAGTACTGCTTCTCACTCCGGCCCCAGTACTGCCCCTCCTTGGGCCAGCACGGGCCTCGATCCGAGCCGAAGCAACAGGCTCACGCAGCTGCCAGGAGTGAGAGGCCTCCGAGCCCGCACCCCACCCCAGGTGGTGATCCACGTTACCTGGGGGGCGTGACCCCACTCTCCTCCCCTCCTTCAGCGACTTGGGCCTTGATCCAGAACTCCGTCAATGGGCACGGCGAGCTCGGGCTGGCGACTCCGCTCCTCCGGGACTGCCGGTCCGGGCCGCTACTGTTGCACTCCGGGGGCCCAATGACCTGGCCCTCCTTCCGGCGGACTCAGTGAACACCGAGTCCCGCCCTCAGCACTTGTGGAGACTTACTTCGATTTAGGTGCACACGCTACCCAGGCACTCCTCACCAGCGCCTCTGGTTGCACCGCGACATGCACTCTGCGTGTCCGAGACTCGCCTCTTCTCTGGTGCACACGATGACCAGGCGATCGTCACCACTCCTCGGCTTGCACCTCGACACGCACCCTGCGCGTCCGAGTCTCACCTCTTCTCCCAGTGCACACAACGACCAGGCGCTCTTCACCAATGCCTCGGCTTGCACCACGACACGCACCCTGCGTGTCCGAGTCTCACTTCTTCTCTCGGTGCACACAACGACCAGGCGCTCTTCACCAACGCCTTGGCTTGCACCACAACACGCACCCTGCGCGTCCGAGACTCACTTCTTTTCCCGGTGCACACAACGACCAGGCGCTCCTCACCAACGCCTCGGCTTGCACCACGACACACACCCTGCGCGTCCGAGACTCACTTCTTCTCCCGGTGCACACAACGACCAGGCGCTCCTCACCAACGCCTCGGCTTGCACCACGACACGCACCTTGCGCGTCTGAGTCTCACCTCGTCTCCCGGTGCACACAACGACCAGGCGCTCCTCACCAACGCCTCGGCTTGCACCACGACACGCACCTTGCGCGTCCGAGACTCAGTTTACTCCTGCGTGCCCACGATCACAAGGCACAACTTCTGAGGGTCTCAAGCTGCAAAAGCAAGCGCACACCGCATTGCTTGGGACTTCTCCGGAAACTTTTATGTTCTTGTGTTTCCAAACAGGGAGCCAGCTCACCTCGGGCCCTTGGGGTTCAGGACACAGCACAAAGCACAGTCCTGTTCAAGAAGGGGGGACACCACCCACTGCAATGTCCCTTCAGTCTCTTCCTTAGTAAAAGCTACAAACTGCAGGCCAGCCCCAGATCATGAAGCAAGGGTCAGTACTATCCAGCAGTCTCTTCAGCGACTTCTTCCTTGGCAGAGGTTCTTCTTGACCACGAAAGAGGTCAAAGCCTTTGCAGACTCGACCTGTCCATTTCGCCATTCAAAATTACACCAAATTCTAGGGGTTTCAGTTCTCTTAGTTATACCCCTTCATGTCTTTGAAGTTCATTGTGCTCAGGGGTCCCTGACCCCTGCCTAAATCAGTTCTGGGTGTCTCCCTCCCAGTGTCACCTTTCTCCCTTTGATACTGGGGGTCTGGCCCCTTATTCACTCAGCAGGAGATGGGTCAATTGTTTTATAGCTGCAACCCAGGCCTCTTCACCTCCCGGGGTTTCTCCTCGCATACTCTCCAGATGCAGATCAGCCAGAGGCCATCTCACCCCCTCCCATCTCAGATCCAGACAGTCAATCCACATTCAGCAGAGACACACAGAAATGCTTAAAGCACAAACCTCAGCCACTTTCTAAAAGAGTGGTTTCTGAACACACAGTGACAAAACCACTCTCATAAAAAGATGTGTTATGACACTGTGAGTTCATACATACTAAACTTCACCTCTCCATTATAACCTTATAGGAAACTAGGCTAACAAAACACCATACCCAGCCTCCCCCATTCTGTCCTATGAGCAGAATGGCCTTTCACCAGTGAAAACGAAATGGAGTGTTTTTTCACTGTCAGGACATAGCACACACCTCAGTATATGTCCTGCCTTTTACCTACACTGCACCCTGCCCAGGGGTTACCTGGGACCTACCACAGGGGTGCCTACAGTGTACGCAAAAGGGAAAGTAAGGCCTGACAAGTGGTTGCACTTGTCAGGACAACATGCTAACTTAGCAAACTGCACGCAGGCCCTACACTGAAGGCCTGAGTTCCCTTCTCTGCGCGCCTTTGCATTACTAGCCCTTGCACACACAGTGCACATCACTAGGGACTTTACTAGTAAGGCAAACCTACCAATCATGGCCAACCAATTACCATTACACTTTACATAGGGAACCCTTGTACTTTGACACTGATCAGCAGTGGCAAAGTACCCAAAGCATCTAAATTGGCAACTCTATGTCAGGAAAATGGTCTAGGGGGAAAGCAAAAAGTTTAGGTAACTTTAGCCAAAAAGGCCAAGTCCTACAAGAGGTGTATGTAATTTCCAAAGGATTAGAGCCGGAGATAAATGGAAAAGAACTTTCTGAGCACCATTTGTACATTTCAAGTACAGGGTTATGTCTTCTGAGATATTTGATGTCCAATCCATTTTTCGATGGTTTATGGACTCAACATTTTCAGGCCTGTTGCTTCATTTGATAGCTGTATACGTGATGACATTCTAATTATTTCCAAAGTACATCCGAGATATGAAAAAGATGTTAAGGACGTTCTAAGATGTCTAAAGAGAGAATAACTTACAAGTTAAACCTCAGAAATCTATTTTACATTAGGATTCAGTGATTATCTTGAATTTGTTATTTGTGCAAGAGGCTTGGTAATTGAAGAAAAGAGAGTTATTTCCAGTATAAATTGGAAAAACCTTTCTTCAGACAAGGAAACCCAAAGTTTAATTACATTGGTTAGGTATTGTCAAAAATTCATACAGAATGTTTCTGAAATATTGAACTCAATCACCGATTTATTAAAAAAGGGAAGAATTCCATAATAGTACAGCTTAGTTATCACATAAAGTCCTGGTTCTAACTATACTGTGGCTGACTGTCTCTCGAGGTTGCATCCAGAAAAGGGTTGAGTGACTCTAAAAGAAAATAAGTCATATTTTCAATATCAGGCAGAGTCTTTTTTCCTCATATTTTTGCTAAAACACAAGATATACAAAGATACTCATGGGTTAAGAAGAAATATTTTTAAATTATTGATAGATTATTATTTGTCAATAATACATTTTTGGTTCCAACAAAAGAATTACAATAGGCACTTTTCCATATCAATTATCATCCTAAAGAAGCTGGTCATCAAGGGCGAAAGACTACTGAAGATCCAGTAACTCCAAGGTTTTGGTGGCCATCGGGCCACAGATTTGTTTGAAAGTATGTTAGATCCTGCAAAGTCTGTGCTCCAGCCAAGGAGATTTAATCAGGCAAAATCTGGTCAACTTCAACCTTTGGAAAGTCTACCATGAGAATGTATTTTAAGTGATTTCATTGTTCATTGTTGAGCTGTCTAGTTATAAGGATGTACAACTGCAATGGAAACACTGGATTCTTTAACGAAGAATCCATCTACACTGAAAGGAATCTGACATAAGCAAGTGATTCCATTCCATTGCTTAAGAATTACAAGATAATCCGGGACATAAATTAACTACTTAGGGATATCTTTCTGTTCCCAATCAATGATTTATCAAACATTTCCATGTCAGAGGTTAACCGTGCACTATATAAACAAGCATTTGCAATGCAATAGGTCTCGCATTTACGTGAGTTTAAGCTATTGGCATTGTAAATGACAATGCGTTTTATTTATGTTTTAAAAACCAAAACATTAATAAATGGCATTGTCATTTACAATGCCAATAGCTCAAACTCGTGTAAATGCGAGACCTACTGCATTGTAAATGGTAGGCATCACGGACAATGGGAGCGAGGGAGGGCGGGAGGAGGATGGGGGGGAGAAGGCACAGAAAACGGGAGGGAGGGCGGGGGTAAAGAAGGCACAACAACGGGAGGGAGGGCGGGGGGGTAAAGAAAGCACGGACAATTTGTAAAGAAGGCACCAAAGCACATCGTGCCTGCAGTAAGAGAAACTGGATAAACAGAATCGGGGCGTTTCCAAGTTCAAAAATGCTTCGGACATGTAGCCCTACATTCCACTGTCAACCATCTGGAATTCGAAGAACTAAAAACAGCTGACTTTTCCCACTCTGGCCATCATGGATACCCTGACAGAATGGTCCATAGAACAAGAAAAAAGCTGGCTCTATCCAACAACAGATGTTCTGGCCAACTTGTCAAAACCTTATGCAAGAACTCAGTCAATCTTACCTGCTGCCAGATCTTCCTTGATACCAAGTCCAACTATAATATTAAATGAAGAACAACCAATACTCCCTCTTTTTTACCATCACAAGACTGCATGAAATCCAACAAGCTTTCTAATACTCTATTGGTAATACTTTCAGAAAACACAAAAAAACCTTTGATTCCACTACAAACTGGGGTAAAGCACGTAAGGTTTTCTTCTGAGAACACAAGACCAAAATCACTAACCGGAAACCACTAGCACGTGTCGGAGCACCATGTGACTCGCCATAAAGCAATTCAACATATGATCAGAGGAAAGCACTATATATCTCCATTTACAATACAATATCAGCTATTGATTGACACTGTTTTCAAACTTGAAAACAGGATGGGCAGACATTGTTGAGAAAGACATTACAGATGAAGAAATGGACAGAATGCCACCATATACACCAAGTGTGTTCAGGAACAATAGGTTGAAACGGATTCATTTTAATTATTTCCATCAAAACGTAACTTACTCCAGTCAAACCGTGGAAAAAGTTTGACTTAGACCCCGGCTACTGTCACATATGTCCTCCGAAGGATGCAATACCTTCACGTGCAATGTGACTACCCTAAGCTGTCGCCATTCTGAAAGGTGGAAGTCAAGAGAGGCACCACTGATTATGTTATTAGGAGGGCATCTGCCGAACTAGCATCCTTGCACAAATGGTCTGACAAAACCACTAGACCTTCTGCATGGAATGCTTGGGAGGCTATGTTGCAGGACTTTGACTCCAAAGTGGGATGCTGTTCGGGAGTCTGAGGCAGGTCCTGTGTGCGTCACTGCTTCAGTCACTACCAATCAATACTGATAAGGATATGGGGACGGGGGGGGGGGTGTTGCTGTCAATCTGATGCACTAGAGTGGGCTGTTGTTGGCATGCTTGTCTGTTCCACTCTTTGATCCCACTTGCTGTTGTGTTTTTATGTGGATGTTCCACGATGCCACTGTTGCAGGCACCTCGATAATTTGTTTGTGGTATGCTATTTATTTACAACTTTCTGTGAATAATATGTCAAAACTTGTTAATAATGCGTTTTAAAAGAGAAAATGTCCAATTCTAAAAGGACAACATGAACCATAAAATTGACAGGTTCTTTTAAAAATTTTAAGCTATTGGCATTGTAAATGACAATGCCTTTTATTTATCTGTTTTCAAAACCAACACATACATAAAAGGTTTGTCATTTACAATGCCAGTAGCTCAAAGTCTCGCAAATGCGAGACCTATTGCATTGCAAATGCTTGTTTAAAGCCCTCCCAAGAATGTGTGCAGACCACAAACATACTAGGATCCCAAAACGCAAAACAGACACAGAAAACGAACAAATAAATGTACTTTTAAAACAAAGCATTTAACATTTTCATTTCTTTCATGTTTACACAAGATCACACAGTGTTATCGTGTTTTAATACATCACAGAGTTACCACCTCAAGGTGAGAAGACGGAAACAAAACGCTGTTGCAAGAATGTAGCAGCCAGGCTGCTTGGCGCTGTAATCTCAAAGATGTTATCTTGTGCAATACAGAATTCTGAAAACAAAGTTAATAGACCCTAAGCACTGTAAACTGCCCCAGATCACCATATGTGAAAGTGACACCAAGACTCAAAGGATTGTTTTGTACTTTGAAATCGCCACGGTCTGTGAAAAAATAAAAGAACATTTCTTATCGAACTGAATTTGTACAAAGCTGTTCTAATGTGCTCCAAGTTAAACAAAGTCGTGCTTGCACAGCTACACACAATTTCTCAACAAGGTGCAAAGTGAGGAGCTATACACACATGGAGAGACACAGAGAGGAGCACATTGAGGAGCTATACACACATGGACGGACACAGTGAGGAGAACATTTAGGCACAAGGTGAGAAGTGAGGAGCTATACTCACATGGGTAGACTATCCTTAGTTTGGGGCACGCTCACAAGAGAGTGCAACAAGTTTGATGTGCAAGGACAGGGTGAGGTGTCTCACAAGTCTATTTAGATCTTCAGCCTCTTGCACCTTCAAACCAGCACCTTTCATGAGGGTTTAAGGCAAAGCGCCTGGAGGAGATTTCGCTATCCGTTTTCGCTAGATGAAAGAGTGCAAATGCTGTATTTGTCACCTGCAGCATTTGTAATTCTCTTGCCATTCAATATTTTAACACTTCTAAATGCGAAAACTCCTGTATAGAATCAGACAAAATACAATGCACGAGTGTTGTGCCGCCTGAACCCACCAGCACTTCCTTTTTGCACTAAATCAGTACATATGCTAAATATTGATAATTTTTTTAAAAAGCGCCTTGAAATAGTAGCATGCGGAACATTGGCACTTTACGGTTTTGTAAAAAAAGCCAATGTTCTCAAAAAGAAATAGAAGCAGGGCAGCAGAAAGGTCAAACCTGAGTACCCCTCTCCCTCACGTGATGCAGTAAAAAATGTAGTTATTAAATTTGTAGGTAATGAGTCGGCTGCCGGAAACAGAATAAAATATCAGCGTTTGAGATCGTAGTCTCTGGGTAGTTTTTGGCGGGAGCCCCCAGGAAGCAGCATGGGGGAGAAATGAATATAGCTTTAGATGGGGGTGGATGAGGAACTGTGCAGGGGTGTATTTCTAGCTGCAGTTCAGAAACCGAACGATCAGCAGGGGGTGGGTGGATACTCAAATTTAAATCACATGCGGGCATAGAAAAAAATCGTAATTATATTAAGCAAGAATCCTGCAAAACATGGAGGGCAGCGGCAAAGACTCTTCTGGATAAGACCGGAATCCCTCAACAAGACAAGCCCGGAAGTGGTGCACGCGCGAGCGCGCTTGGCGGCGAAAGTGAAAGTGATCGCGAGAGTGCCCGCGAGCGATGCGCTTGAGCGATGCCCTTAATGAGGAAAAGATAGGAAAGCTAGATGGCGGCTCTGCGCGTACCTGTGCGCGTAACCGCACGCTCTAGGCCAGACGAAAAACATGTGGTCGGATTTTTAAATCCCACTCACTAAATGTCTCGCCAGAGCAGCGCATGCGCTGGCTCAGCCAAGACCTAAAAAGGCCAGAGCATACGTTCTTTGCACTGTGACACTGTATCAGTTTTCGCTTGTTTTGAACCTGTTTTTTTTTTCTTCTTTGGCTGCTTAATTCCTGTTTACCAGCTTGTTACTTGTCCTCAAAGGTTTTTTTGTATCTATTTGACAGACTTGTTTCCTCTGAGGACTGGATTTTTCTAGTTCAGCACTTTGGGGGATGCTTTTTAAATCCAGTTTGTTTAAAACTGAATTTACAATAGTCTTGTGAGAGCCACTGGACTAGCCTGGGAGTTTAAAGATGATCTACAGAATCTCAAGTCAGAAGCCGAGCACTAAACATTTAGCTTGGTTTGGTGTAAATCCACTATGTAGTTTTTGAAAAAAAGAGGCAGCCGATTGATCAGGAATTTGTGCCATTGCAAAGTCATGCAAAATGGTGCAGAATCTTGATAAAGTATTTACTCTGGAAAATAAGTTTGCATCAAAGGAGCGTCCCACGGGTGGTACTTAGGTACTCCCACTCTGCCACTATGGTTTTTATACTAAGCCCTATCTACTGCATTTTTCCAAACAAAGTATTGCACCAAAAAATAACACCTCAGTGAAGCAGGCATTAAGTTGGACGAATATTTAATTTCTTCTATTTTTTCACACATTGCATGTGAAAAGTCTTAAAGTTTGTCTCAATATTATATTCTGTACCGGAAGGAGACCTTTGAGGACAAAACCCATGCTAGAGTTCATGCATACACCTCACCTTTGCAGTATGGTGCAGAGGAGTGCAAATGGCACTAGGCAGTCTGTTTGTGTGCCAACGCTGGGAAAGAGGACAGCACCACCATGTCTTTGTAGATATAGCTCTATGATGTTGAAAACTTTAGTTGCTGCACAGCATGGCACTATTTTTAGTAAATGTGCCCCTTATAGTCTAAATTAACGTTGGGGTGGGCTTGAAAGGGTTGAAAAATATAGATATCTGGATTGTTTATGGGGGCAGGGGGTCCTTCTTGAATTCATGAATCCACAGAGGATTGATGAATTCAATTTAAAAAATATAGGGACACCATTGGTTGAGGGAGCTTTTTCTCCTGTTGCCCATGGACGATTCACAAATGCGGCTGCAGGCTTTCAAATCTGCAGGGCTCTGATTGTCTGGCAATCAACGATAAACTTCTGTTGCTGGTGATGTTATCCAACTCTGTGTACAGAGTATCACATTGAATAACATTTAAAAAGCCCCTAAAGAGGCAGAGTGAGCTTACCTTGGCCCCTTCTCCCACATGGGGAAAGGGGGCAATACAAATTAATTCAAATTGAAAGTAAAATAAATTGTAACAAAAATGATGTGTTGTGGGATTCACAACTTTGGTGTTGGATTTGCAAACCTTAAACCCTCCCTAGGACCCGGAAACCATCCTGGGGTCTTAGGATTCTGGAATCTCAACATTTGTTTTAAAAAAAAACTAAAATTCATTATTTATTTATTAGAGAGTTTATAAAGTGCAAACATGACCCAAGGTTATCAGAGACCTGTACAGACCTGCAAATCCCATTACATAACATATATTATCCTTCCGGAATAAACCGTATGTAATCCACATTCCTGGTGGTGAGCCAGTGTGCCTAAATATATCTGCCTCTCAGCAAAATATTGTCCTTGGTGTAAAGACCACAGAGTTTTGCTAGATCAGAACAATATATTAAGAATCTATTTAGTATAATCCTCTTTCTTGAAAATGATTACTGATGGATTATCGAATCTCAGACGGGAGCAAGTTTCAGATTCTTGAAGTGGATCCCAAGAAGATGTGAGCACAGGTCTTCTTTTTTCTGAATCTAGGCAGCAAGAAAGAATTGGCGCTTCGTAGGGATCGGCAGCCCCTGATATCTTGAGCTTATTTTTGAGGTACCTCGGTGCCTCATGTTGCAGGGCTTTGTGCATCATGAACGGTATCTTCCGCTAGATTCTAGCTTGGACTGGGACTCAGTTGAGAGACATTAGATTTGGGTGTGATGTGATTGAATGTCTTGTTCCTGTTATTAGTCTTGCCTAACCCTGGGCATAGTGGGCATAGCGGGGCTACGCGGAGGTCCACGGAGTTGCGAACAAACTCCGTGGAACTCCGCTCCGCCACCCGCCTCCACCCCCCTATTAACAATTACTTCTACATTAATAAAAATTAAATTAAAAACCACTTACCTGTACCGCGGCGTCCCTGGGCTGCCCTCCGCCTCTTCCTCGCCATCTGGGTAATCCTTGAGAAAACTGAGCATGCGCGCGCGCTCTTGCGAGAGTGTGCAGAGATTTGCCTTCTCCGCGTTCTCCACGGAACGCGGAGTAGGCAAATCTCCGCACACTCAGCGGGCGGAGTGGAGTTCTCCGCGCAGGCTTAGTCTTGCCACAGCATTCCGGGGAGCCTTGAGTGGTGTCGTGCTTGAATTAGGTAAACCGGTTAACGTTACGCTCCCTTATTTCAGTCTCGATATGACAGGGGATTAGACTGTAATCTTGAAGTTTGGAGGTGGGATGAAAGGTTTCACTTTCTCAAGGAGGTTAAGGTTAGGCCTGTGTGTAAAATTCCACTCTGCTGGCGGAGTTTGCAGAGTTTTCCCCAGTACGCACTCCATGTAGAGCACAGATTTCCGAAAACCTCTGCGTAGAGGCACAGAGCTAATTTATTTCTCTCTCGTGGCTCGCCAATGTTAAGTTGGCGAGCTTGAGTGAGGAAACTCATACGGTAGACCAAATCCTGGTGAGATTTCTCAACACAGGCAGTCGCTGCAGGTCACTACCACTCGCATTGAGAAACCTGCCGCTCAAGTTGAGGAAGCTGCGTCCTCTTTGCGCTGTGCGTGGTGCCGTTCATGCGGTAAAACTCATGGTGTTAAAAATCAACATGATCAGCGCGACTTACCTCACTCTGCCGCTTGCAGAACTCCGCAGAGTGCAGCGGAGTTTGTTTGGCACTTCGCCACATAGCGGAACTCAACCTAATACACCCAGACCCAGTTAAGTTGGAGAAAAGCATGGTGTGTGGATATGCCGATGTATGCTTGCATGTTAAGATTTTTCTATCCAGGGCTATCCCAATGGATTTCAATGATTCTATGGTGACTGTTTTGCATTTTAGGTCGCCCAGTTGTTTAATCCAGTCTTAACCCTGAGGGACCCACGGGGTGGGGAAAAGAAAAGGCATTCAGTTTTTGTGGCACTTAAATTGAGGTGGTTTCACGCCAGACAGGTTTTGGTTTTCATTAGTGTCATTGAGTAGGGTGATATCTACCTTGGAGTGGATCGTACACCTGAGTGTCAGATTTTCTCAATTTAGCCCACTGCAGCTGACATTGATCAGCGGGCACATGCAGGGGTTGGCATGAGCTGGTTCAGTCACTTCCCAGTGCAGACAAATATATATCTTTCATTGCAGAATATATTGGTTTCTCTGTTGCCTATTTATCAATCCTATTTAAATGATTTTAATTAATTTCTTTTTTTTATAATGATTTAATCAAATATCTTTTAAATAATTGTCTATCTATCTATCCAAATATACATATAAAAAAGTAACATTATAGTTAAATAAAGTAATACAAATTTAGCTTAGAAATTCACTTAAGAACACCAAAGGCTAATGTGAAGTTATAGTAATATGTTGTAACGACATTTAAAAATCACAATAACACTGAAATTCATCAGTTATAGTTTACTGAGTTTAGGTGAAAATGTCAGTTATAACATTTTAAACAAAAATCAAAAACACTGAAATTCACCAGTTATATTTAACTCAAGTAACTTGCAGTCCATCTTACACTGCTTATGACCACACATCGTAAACTAGTAGTGACATGTTAAATAAAATAATTGATGACATCACTGATGACATCTCTAATAACATCATTGTTCACATCACTTATGACATCATCAAAGCTACTGCTCCTCAAATAGAAATGGTGTAGTACTGGAGACGAGATGGTAAAAGCTACATGATACACACAATATGATACACACATCAGCTACCAGTGAAGTTCTACTTGTTTAAACAAGGTAAATGCTAAGCACAAGTAGTGAGAGTGGCAGACGTATGTTTCAATAGATTGCGCCTTAATTTAAACAGCTGTTACCATAAATATATGAGAAAAATGAAAGCGTACATGCGTCATAATTTACTTCTTGTGCTTGTTGCAATAGGATGCACCCATCAGTATTACAGATGTCGGTCCCCGTGTCTTGAAGTTAAAAACAAAAACAATATCATTGGGTAGGGTAGCGACACTCTGATCCCCCTGCTGCTAGTAGCAGGGGCTCAGAGGGAGCTCCCAAATGCTTAAAAAAGGAAATCTTCACCTCCATGGTACAGCAGAACCTTGCAAATGTCCTCTTACATTAAGTTAAACAAAAGATAGAAATTCACTGAAAAAAGCAAAGGTTAGAGGGAAGTTATAGTTAGGTGAAAATGTCAGTTACAACATACTGTATTACACCAACAAAACCACTGAAATTCACCAGTTATCTTTATCTCAACCAAATGTAACTCATGTCCTCAAGTAACTGTAACTCACGCCCTCTCATTACCACTACTAATTACCTCCCATATTACATCACTCGTGACATGGGCTATGACATCATTGATAACATCGCTGCAACATCTGAAACAACATCATTGATAACAACACAGTTCGTGGTGGTGGTGAGAGTTATTGTTATTTTAAAGTACAAGTTATAGGTACTTGAGATAACTATAACTTGTGAATTTCATTGGTTTTACTAGCTTAAAATTGCCTGTTTTTCCACCTAACCATAAAGTCCCTTTAACCTTAGTTTTTTTCTGTTATATTTACATATATGGTACCTCAGAGGCTCCTCATACTTTAATATGACTCGACAATAAAAACAAGGAGTGAAATAGCATGTCTGTGCATTTCGGCTGAGTACTTTTAACTGACTCATGGTGTCTCTCGCACTCATCAATACAAATAATCTAGTGACACTTCTTCATGTTCACCTGTCACAACCACCTAGAACGTGTGCCTTCTTCTAGTGATGCGGCTAAATCACCCATCATCTTAGCATTCATGTGTTTTCAATGGATACAATTTGTGATGTTAAATTTGTTAAAAATCTTTCCATATTTGAGCCATTTTAAATGTAACTACAAACACAAACCATTTCTGCACCATCACTATTTGCAGTTCAATATTCATACTCTATTTTTTATTCATAAAAATGTTTCCAACGTGGCTGTTCAGACTAAGCCAATCTTGTATGAGGTGGCAAGTACCTTGAAATATAAAGTGACTATGTCCATACATTTTTCACCAACTCAAGATTTTCAGTATATTTCTCCCATCAATTCAGTAATTCATTCATGTTTATATACATCCATATAAGCATTCACATTTAACTTAATTGTTGAATATTGCTCCTAGACCAATATTTACACAAGGTGCCATATTTTTCAAATGGATAAAACTTAGAAACATAATGCAATTCTCACCAGTAAAGATTTTTAGAAACCTGCTAACTCTGAATTGTTAATACATACACGTGTATTCCGTGTGGACACCATCATCACTGCTGCTAACTGGCCCCTCCTATACTCTGTTAGATGTAAACCTAGTATACTGTTCCCCAATGTCTCTATAGTTTCAAATACTTTCATCGCCCTAGGATGATATATGTTTCAATACCCATGCTGTATGGTTCATTCTTAAGTGGCAGTGCACGTGCCATAGCTGCATTTTTAAAATGCCATAGGCTTCCGTTGATTGGCTAAAGAAAATCAAGGACAATACGTAACCTTGCATCATAAAGTGGCTGTAATTCTAGGTTGCTTACGCATTTGAACAAAGTCAGTGTGCAACCTTGCATTATAAAGTATCAGTGTGTATGAAATAGTCAAATTTTTTAAATTGTCATAGACTCCTATTAATTGGCTGTGGTAAAACAAGGCCAGTATAAAACCTCTCATCAAATACAGTGGCATGTGCTTGAATCGGTTGATTGTAATTTCAAGGTGCTAATGCATATGCAACAACCACATTCCAAAGTGACATATGCTTGAATTAATTGGCGATGGTAGAACAAAGTCAATGTGTAACCTCACATCATAAAGTGTCGTAGGCTTCTATGAGTCACCTGTGATTCTAAGATTCCAGAGTATGTGCAACAGCTTTATCCTAAAGTGGCATATGATCCAATCAGCTAGCTATGGTCAAATAGTGCTAGTGCCGATGTACAACCTCGCATCCTATAGTAACATGTTCTTCAGTTGGCATCTATGATCACCAAGCACTGATGTATCCAAAAATGTATCATGCAAGAGGTTCCTGTAACACAGAATATATATCAGCATGGTTGGGTCAATTCATAATTTCAACTCCTCCTAGTATTTTGTATTTTCATCTTGCACTCCCTATGCTGCCATGGCTACATAGACAGAAAAGTAGACATATACATAAGTGTCAATGTATGTGCAACATCAGATTTCTTAAGAGATAGGTGCTTCAATTGTGTGGCTGTATTTGCAAATAGTCAACACGTAAACATCACATCATAAAGCGTCCTCGGCTGCAACTGGGTAACTATAATCACAAAAGATCAGTGTATACATCAATGCATCATCAAATATGTCCATATGATCCTGAGTACATATCATCATCATCTAATTAATCCACAACTTTGATCTGTGCAAACAAATCATACATTTCATCTTGCATTTCCTATGGTGGCATAGACATATGGATTGCTCAATTACAAGTCCATAGGCACATATTTCCTAACATTGGATAAGGCAAAAGAGTTGATTCAAATTCTGTGGCATAAGGGAGATATATTTCATGGAATGGGATTACCATGGTTCTCACTGTGAGCTTGCAATTAAAAATGTTACTTTGGGTGGGAATTTTGTAATACTTCTTTAAGAAATGCTATTTATAAATTAAATAACTATATTTAAATTAATTAAGGATTTAATAAAGATTTAATTAAACTCCTTCATATTAGTTATATATTAATAATATATATTTCGTTATTTTACATATTTTTTGTGTAATAAAATGATTTAATATTTTTTTAAAGAGTTTTAAACTTTAAAAAATGTCCCTATGCTTTCCACCATGCCGATGAAGATACCCACCTCCGTGTGAAAAGTATATTTTATTGACATGGACTCCACCCTCCAGGCGCAGGAATGCAGGCAGTACACTGCCACTGTACTATCCGCAGCCTCCAGCTTGTGCCATACTAAACTGAGGGCATTCAACATATACCCCCCCTGGCTTAAGTATTCACATACACACACACACACATGCACACCCACACACACACACACACATACGCACACCCACACACAATGTCAATGTCAGGTTGTGGGTTTCAGATAACAGCAGAACTTTACACAAATGTTGTCTGTAAACCACACTCTCTCTGACACGTTATTCAGTTATTTAGTGCCAATGCTGTAGCCGACGGTTCATCAGTTTCTAATGTCTTTCAAAAGTACTTACAATGGAACTGTCTTCATATGCCAATCCTTTATTCTATGTCTACAGTTTTGCATCCGCACATTGCTTGATATCTCAGAAGACCTCTGCGGTAGTCTTAAAACCCTGTATGAAAAACTGTCCTTGACATCACATATCTGACTGTTGCCTCTCTTTGTTTCCTTTTAACTGACCCTCTCCTTACTCTGCAACCTCTGCACACCTCATCTCTTGGATTACCGTCTGCTCTACGTTGCATGCATGTTTGCCTTCACATCTGGTTCTGTGTTTCTCTAAACACCAGACACCTGCAGTCTAAAAACACTTAGGGTCTGGTTTAGATCTTGGCAGATGGGTTATCCTGTCCACCGAAATGTAAATCCCATTATATCCTCTAGGATTTATATTTCAGCGGACGGAATATCTGTCCCCGCTGTGATCGAGTATCACATCCGCCAACATTGTAATCAGGCCCTCAATCTCGTCCACCTGCCATAATAATGCCACCCTCAACTGCATGGACTCACATGGCCCCCGCTGGCGTCATTTAATCCACCACAATCTAACTGGAGCACAATGGCATGGTCACAGTGATGCTAGAAACGAGACAGAAATTGGTGTCAATCAAAAACTGTGAGACCAAAATGCTCCTGGGCGGGGCAGATGCAAGAATAGGGAGGAAAGCAATTGTAACAAGAGCAGACAACTGAGATAGACAAACAAGCTGCTCAGTCATGAACCAGGGGCAGACCCAAAGGCCACCTATGTGTGTCGGATGCAACAGATCTGGCTGAGACCAAAAAATGCAATGTGTGTCTTACGTCAGCGTCTGTACGGTGATATTAAAATATGTTTGATAATGGTCTTGTTATTAGAAAAACTTTATATAGGATCTGCATGTCATAAAGTAATATAATAGGCTGTCAGCATTTGCGGGAAAGTAGGATCTGCTTTCATGGTTTCCCCTACTTTTTGCTGGTGTCATACTGTTTTTCTGACTAGTCTGACTGGGATCCTGCTAATCAGGACCCCAGTCACTCTGCTTCCTCCCTAAATTAACTGTGGTGAGTATCTTGGTACATTCCTAACTAGCTGCTGGTGTACCCTAGTAAGTCCCTAGTATATGGTACTAAGGTACCTAGGGCCTAGGTACACCAGGGGTCCCCCATCGGCTGCAGCATATGTTATGCCACCCATAAGGGACCCTCCAAACTCTGACAACAGGCTTGCCATTGCAGACTCTGTGAGTGGTGCATGCACCTCTCACGAAAGATATAAGTGTCCTTATATCTACCATCACTGCACTTGAAACTTCTAAGTCACACCTCTAGCAGGCTTTCTAGTCCCACAGGCAGGGTGCTCAGGCCCGAGTGTGAGGGTGGCCCTGCATGAGCAGACCACCCCTACAAACCACGGAGCCCATTCTCCAGGCTTTGTGAGTGAATCAGCGGTTACGATATAGAGGGGCCATGCGTCATTACGCGATGACCATCTCTAAAAAGGCTGGAATGAACCTGGGCATGTTTGGTAGCAAACATGCTGGAATCATACCCCAACACTGTATCCGGTTTTGGAGGTATGATTCCATCCATGGTAGGGCTCCTCCGGGGAGCCCTCCATGCTCCTGGGGCCGATCTTACAGAGCCTGTCAGTAACCTGGGCTGCTGCCAACCACAGACAAAATTCTGCCCTCCTGCTGCTGGGCCAAGCCCTAGCAGGGGAAGGTAGGACAATAGGTCTCCTGTCACAGGGAGGTGTGACCACCTCCCAGACAGGACTTAGTGTATTGGGCCGGGGTGGGGGCGCTTGCCAGCGCCACATAGTCTGCTGGAAGGGCACATTTGGTGCATGCTTCAGTTCAAACCAGATCAGGGAGCCATTGGCTCACCGCTCTGGTGCAAAACTGGACAAAGGACATGAGAGTATCCCCCCCACTGTCCAACCCTTCCTCTGGGAGGGACCCCTGAATCGTCCCAACCCTCACCTTAGGGTACTTAAGGGCTTATCTGTGGGTGAGTCCTTAGATTCGTCATAGGATTCGATTCAGCTCCAACTCCACTTCAACTTTGACCGTGTGGACATCCTGGCTGAGTCATGCTGACCCTACCGGACTGATCGCATCGTCCTTTGCTTTAGGACAGAGACTGCAACTGAGAAGACTCTGCTCCTGACCTCGTCGTCCTGCAAACCCGCTGCACCATCAGTGTCTGTGCTCCATACACGTTCCGTCCTGGGCCTGTAGACATCTAAAGACATCCAAAGGAATCTCCTTTGTTGTGAAGGAGTTACTCCCCTGCATCTGCATGCACAGCAACACAGCTGACCGGTTTGCCGGTCCTGTGCTCCCACGGACTCCACAAGGCTCAGCACCACAGGTGGTGGTTCTGTTCTCCCTCGAGGCCTGAGCTGTCCTCTCATCCAGTTGAGGCCTGTATCCCTCGTCGGGGTCTCTACAACCGAACCCCTCTGCACCGCTACGTTGTATCGCTTCACCGCACGGCAACCGCATCGGTTGTCCCGACCGACTCGTGCTAACAGAGTAGAACACATCGAAAGATTCTGTCAACGTGTCTGTTCCCGCGTTAAATGATCGGTGCCAACGTGGTTGGTTAGAACAGACAGACTCTGTCATCTTCAGCGTCACGGTAGCTCGGGCAGAGCTACCGACTCGGTGCCACAGTGCATTGGTGCCACTTGCTGTTCTATGTCCAAAGTATTGTGCGCATTGTGGTTGTATCTCCGGGTAGGAGATATTGTAACGTGTTAGTGAGTGATTGTAATAAATATTTATTTTTATAAGTACACTGTGTGCTTCTTTTTCATTTAGCCTGTACTAAAGGATTAGGTACTTGCAAACAGCGCTGCTTTGCACTCCTCCTAGATTAATCGTGTGCACATTAAACACACATACATCATGCTGAACTAGGGCATAGCTTATGCTCTCCCCTGGTTTTGTAACTGTAAACTATCTCTAACGGGGTGGCATTAACTTCGATTGCGTCGCCTTAGGTACTAGCATGCTGCGCGTGTTTACCAGTCTTCAGTCTTTCACGGAGGCTAGCTACTAGAACAGGAGGCAGTGCACTGTAATTCGTGAGAGAGGTGGAAAGTGTGGTGTTTTCTGCATTGTTCAGTCGGAAGCAGGGCCGGATTGGCTGTAGCGGGCATCAGGCGTTTCTCCAGGAGGCTGGCAGGGTGGGGGCCAGTTTTGCAGCAGTGGGAGCCAGCTTTGTTACCAAGGGCTGGTTTTGCAGCGGTGGGGTCCGGTTTGGTTACTAGGGGCTGGTTTTGCAGCGGCGCTGCAATATCTGCCCCCAGTAACAAAAGCAGCAGTGCTTTACACTTGCAAATCGACCCCCGGGGGCTGGTCTGACAAAATTGCCAGGGCTGCTTTGGGTTCCCAGTCTGGCCCTGGTGGGGAGTGCTGTGTGAGAGTTTGACCATGCTGTAGTGATTTTGGGCTGTCGCTAGGTGTACTGACGTCAGAGCGGTGCGAGTGTTCTCAGCAGCAATCACATACTTTGATGTGAATTTCATTTTTCTTTTCCAACAGCTCCTCCCACAGCTCCTTCCACGGCCCCTACCACAGCTCCTGCTACAGTTCCTACAACAGCTCCTGCTACAGCTCCTACCACAGCTCCTGCTACAGCTCCTACCACAGCTCCTGCCACAGTTCCCATCATAGCTACTGGTATCACAGTGAAGTGCAACTGCACCTGTAAGAAGACCGAATACGCGCAATGCATTGACTGGGACTGCTCCCAGTGTACAGGTGAGACTTGAGACCCATCACTTAGACACATCCCGCAGCCTGTCCCTCCAGGAAGTGGTACATATATCGCTTCCGGGGCATGCTGCGAATCGGGCTGTTTCCCACCACACAAATGATTGGTACATATGCCCCAAAGTCCACAACCTTGTGTATTCTGAAAATGTGCTGCATTTAACGGCTGTAAGAACTGCATCCTAGGAAATGTTACTACACATGAGGAAACATACTCATTGAACATTTACAAGCTAAACATTAGAACTCATATGGGCATTCAGGGAAATGACAGATTCCTCACTCATGTCCTTTTACCACAAAGTCCGCAGCCTATTTATTATTTAGTTGTACATATTTATAATGTTCTTTTCAGGCGCACTCTTTTCTCCCAGATGCCTGCTGATTACATGCTCGGCAGAAATAGTGCTGTTAGTAACCCTGGGCGTAGTACTACGCTACGCTCGCGGAGCGTGCGTTGTTTGCGCTACTACGCATTACGAGAATGGCACGTAGCACAGTGCAAAAACGCGTAGCGTAGCGGGCATTTTTTGCTTGCTCGCGGTCCTCAACGTCAAGTTGGCGACAGAGAGCGAGCAAAATCAACATCCCGGCGAGACTTTTTCCTCGTTCGCGATCAGCAACATCAAGTTGCCGATCGCGAGCTTGGAAAATAAACCTCCCGGCGAGATTCTCAACGCGGGGAGGTCAGGTTTCTCATTGTGAGTGTGGTCGCGACCGCTCGCGATGAGAAACTACCAGTCCGCGTTGAGAAAGCTGCAGCTCAAGTACAAATCTACTCGAGCGGCAGAAAACGACCGCTTGCACTGTGCAAGATGCCGTTTGCAATGATTGCACAGTGCGGACAAGCATCCGGCACTGTGCAATCAGTGCGAACAGCATTTCCCGACCGCACTATGCAGTTCGTAGCTACGCATAGCGTGCGTACTGCGAAGTGCACTTCGCATAGCTACGCGTAGCGCTACTATGTGAACTACGCCCAGGGTTAGCTGTTAGGCACTGCAGCAATCTCTTATTTACTGTAATATTTCAATGGATCCCTTCCAGACCAGCCAGAAACTCTAACAAATTGGTGACATACTGTTCAGCTCTCATTTTTCAAAATTCTCTTGCAATTGGCTGTGGTCTCCCACTTGGTGCAGATGGGGCTGACTTTATCATTTTCCCAGGTCTGCTTTAAGTTCTGAGCGGCATATTTACAAGCCCCTCTCGCCATCACAACGTCACTTTTAGTGACGTTCCTGTGGCGATAGGGGCTTCGCCTTATTTACAATTCAGCGTTAAGCCACTTAACATGGCTTAACGCTGCCTTGTAAATAAGGCACCCTTTCACGCTGTACTTAGCTTGAAAGGGGAGGGCAATGGGTGTTGCGGTAATAATTCCACCCCAACACCCATTGATTTTGACACTGCCCGCTATTTACAAGAGTGGCGCAAATATTGGGCAGAGCCAAAATAAAGATCAGCAAAAACCTGGTCTTAAACAGGCGAAATGAGGAGAAATGCTTTATTTGTCCTCGTTTTTGCTGTTTCAATGTGTGAAGCGTTGTGCAGCACACATAGAAACAGCAAACTGCCATTGATTGTTTATATGCAAGAAGGTGACCCTTCCTGCACATTAACAATCCCCCAAAAAAATGACGTTTTGCAACTTCTATGTGTGCTGCTTTAAGCAGCATACATAAAAGTTACAAAACACCATTTAAAGATTGTTTATATGCAGGACACTTAAACAACCTTCCCCTCAACGCATTGGCGCTAGGCTGCTAAGTGTAGCGCCAGCGCAGGGGGGAAGCACAGGTCTGCACCATATTGTTGTAAATATGGTGCAGCCCTGCGTTTCTGAAGTGGGGGAGTGTGGCGTTAAGCCAACAAGGCTAACGCAGTGCTCCATCACTTTTTTGTAACTATGCCCCCGAGTCCGGCGCTGCCTATCGTTCTTTTATAAACTTTGTGATATGATCTGCATAAGAGAAGGAAGTAAATGAAGGATTCCAGGTGATAGTTACAACACAAACAAGCTAAGGACGTAGCTTGGTGTCCGCTGGCCAGATGTACCTTCAGCCGCAGGGTGTAGCTGCCAACCATCTAAAACGTAGTCTTTTTTGGGAGGTCACTATTAATGATTTTCTCCAGTTTGTGGAAACCAAGCTAGAGAAAACCATTTTTGAAGAAATATTTTCTTCTTCATCTTTGTTTTTTTGTACAATGGTGTTTCACCTCCACTCCCCGTTAGTCCCTCATTTTTAGGGGATTCCCCATTAATTCCTCAAAGCCCTCTCACCTCCTCTTCCCTTTCTTTAATACCCATACTTCCTGTACTGATTTATGTTTCTCAGCATCCTATACACTCTTCCTCTGTTAACTTCCCCCCATTACTCCCTTCTATTCTTTTAATTTCCCTTCCTTTTCTTTAATACTGATACGTCTCCTACCCTCCCGCTTTACTCCTTTTTTAATTTTACTTTTATTACCTGCCCATACTCCTTTTATGTGCTATATCTTCACTCCCACTACTTTATCCCCTTCCTTTTCTTTAATACCAAAACATAGTGTACCCTCCCACTTTACTTCTTTTTAGGTCGCAGCAAACCAGACAGTGCAGCTGTCTGGTTCGCTAAAGACATCTTGGGACATTCAGAAAGTTGACCTAGGAATGCATTCCGGCCGTTGCTTACCATTGGCTTTGTTGTTTGTGATTCACATTTTCTGGCTTTCAATTTGCTGGCTTTATTTGCTTTAGGCTGTCCAGCTCGAGTTGTTTCCTCCCATTGCCTAAATCTTGTTTAAATATTCTTCCATGAACTCCCTTTCCGTAAAAAGGCCTTTAAATCTTTTTCAGCCAACTGACCATAAAATGACAAGTTAACGCAGTTGCCTCCTTCTGCTACCACACACTCCGCATGCGACGCAGAATCTTCAGATGGATCCCAACCAACACCAGAAAGACCGTCACTCAGGCCCTCGTCACCAGCCGCCTCGACTACGGCAACGCCCTCATCTCCACCCAGCTCCTCAGAATACTCAAGACCATACAGGATGCTGCAGCCAGACTCATCCTGGACCTCCCCTAACAAACCCACATGGCCCCCCACCTGAGAGACCTCCACAGGCTCCCCATCTAGAAAAGATGCCAGTTCAATTTCCTCAAGCATGCCTACAAAGCCCTCCACGACCTAGGACCGGCCTACCTCAAACATAAACTGGACTTCCAACATCCCTCAAAACCTGTGCTCCTCTTCACTCACCCTCGCTCACACCCCCCGCATCCATCCCAGCCGCATCAGTGGTCGATCCTTCTCCTACATCGCTGCCAAGACCTGGAACAACCTTCCCCTCCAGCTCCGTACAGCCCCCCTGCTGGCAGACTTCAGTAGGAAACTCAAGACCTAGCTCTTCGATGGAGACACAGTGCCCAGATACCCCTAGGGGTGACAGTTCGGCTGGTCTCTACAAATGCTGTTTGATTGATTGGTTTGATTGATTGATTTTCTTATCTTGTCACATTTGTTGTGCGTTCAAAAACAGAGGTCAAATGTCAGGCTGTGTCTTCCAGGGAGCTTGGTGTTTATTTTTCTTTCTCTGACTTGAAAGTGAGAAGAGTTATGTGACAATCATGCTGGCTCTGTAGAAGTGCCTGAGGAAGGATGTACAATACTTTTTCTAGGTGTCAGCACAGTGAAGTCTTCAGTAAACATTCTCCAAATTGGGAGAGCTTGAATCACAAGTTGCTGTCAGTCTCATTATTCAAATAAAGCATTAGCAAGAATCAATGTCTAAGCATGTCCGCGAGTGCTGTGTACTCATCATAACTGTCAACAATAAAATCACATTTATATTTACAATACTGTACAAGTATAGACTTCAGCATGTATTTTGAATAACATTCGATATACAATACTGCACATTCACTTAGTCCGAAAGGACATCACTTGGATAAAAACACTGAATGTGCAATAGCAACCTTACACCCCTAGAGGCTGTCTCTCAACATGACAAACTCATATTGTGCCCTTTCAGGCCACAACTGGTTGCAGCCATAAACCTCATGCATCATTCTGATGATGAAGGATAAAAGTTCCATCAGAGGAAAGCTTTGAAACATGGCAAAACCCTTGAGGGGTTATCATTCTTGAGACACCCTAAACTTAGGGTGAGGATTTGGCAATTCTCTTCTTTAGCTGCTACTGCAGCTCCCCCTCTGCACTTTGTTGTCTTTTTAGGGTCAGCCCTGTTCTCCTGGGTTCACCACCAGCAAGAAAAAAACAAAACAAGCAGCCAAGCCCCTCAGGCCAATATGAGATGCTCTTCGCACTTGGTTGTGAATATTGGAGCAGCGTCTCTCCCGCTGCGCTGGGGAGAGCCGCATCCTGCTCCTTCTGGGCTTTCATTTTCCTTCTGCAGCTTCACACTGCGGTCTTCCTTTTCTTGGGGTGGCTGATCCCACCCGGGCACTTGCGGCCTTTCACCATGTTGGAGAGAAGCTCGAGGAGCCCATCCGTGGCTGCTCTCGCTGACTTCCTGCTTGGCCAGCACCCTCATGTGCTGCCGCAGAAGCCGGCACGTCTGATCTGCGGGCAGATGTGTGCCATATGGCCGGTTATCAGGCTGCATGGGGGAGTGCGGCGGTGCTACGCCTTCTCCATCTGCCTTGCCGGGGTCCAGAGATGGGGTCCAAGGCCCCCGTGATCTTCGCAGGTGGTGCGATGGCGCTCCACGTGTTCCATGTCATCATTTCTGTTCTCAGGGCCCAAGGATGGGGCCCTGGACCCCATGCTTGCATCGCGAGGTGGGGTGATGGTGTCTCTTCTTCACCTTTCTTCTCTGGGGCAACCTCCAGGGCCTGGCCCCCTTCGGAGGACAACGATCATACGACGACAGAGCTCCCCTCGCTCAAAATTTTAAACTGCCATATTTTGGACTCGTTTTGCTCCTGGTTGTGAGCTCTGGCCACCTGAGCACTTTTCTCCGGTCTCCTGGCCTGAAAGGATGATGAACTTTGAAGGAAGCTGGTTTCGCAGGCTCACTGCATCAGACTTTCACTTTGCTGTTCTTAAGGGCTTCTCTCCTCCCTTCGCAGAAGCCCAGTCTTTCCCCCACTGGTCCTGGGGTCAATCAGAGACAGAGTCCTTAGTCCTGGGGACATTCAGGTGACTCCTCCTTCCAACTGTCCATGGCGTCAGCCGCCAGTCCCAGTATTCAGGAGAAGCACATCCAAGAGAGAGTTCTCCCTCCTGCGCTAGAGGGCGGGTGGGAGGTGCCAGCAGTAATGCACCTTTGGCCTATCCTGAGGGGCCACATCATCTCTCCACCCCTGTTTCAACCTTCCTGCACAGGCTTCTGAGATAGTGTAAGATGGTGTCACCCAGGAGTCACCTGCCACATGGGCTCTGAGGCTCTCAGCTCCCCCCCTCGCTGACATCATGGCCAGGGCCTCCCCCCAGCAAATCTTCAAAGGAGCCCCCTGTCCTGATTGGGGGCCCTGGGTTAGGCCCCGTGACTGGCACAAGAGGACGCAAAAGACAGGGGAGGAGCTGGTTTGCATATGGCTGGGTCTAAACTGGGGTGGCATGGTGAGCAAAAGAACGATGGATTTAACCCAGATCTCTTGAATGGGGGTGAATGTTTGATTTGTTCTGCATTCTGTCCATCATTTGTGTGTCTTTTGCTTTCTCACCCTAAGTGTGCCCGGTATGCCCAGATGTGGGTCCCGGGCTCACTGTGCCACTGGATTCAAGCTAGCCTGCGCGATTAGGGGTGATACCCCGAAACCAGGCCCAGGATGCTTGTTTCTGGTCCAGTGAGGACCTGGCTTTGCAGTTCGGGCTGGACTGTTCCCAGGAGGATCAGGGTAAAGACTGATTTGCATATGGTTGAGTCTAAGCTGGGGTGGCATGGTGAGCAAAAGAATGAAGGATTTAACCCAGATGTCGTGACGGGGGTAAATGTTTGATTTGTTCTGCATTTCGTCCATCATTTGTGCATCCTAGGCACAGGAGGATAGCTGGCTGATAGATGCAGAGCAATTTTTCCTAGTCTCTCTCTCCTGGAGACTTGACCTAAGCCTTGTCGAATGCTGTCTTTGAAGGGTGAAGCCTTTGTTCCTTCAGGTGGGGAGAAAACTAATTAATCCAGTCTGGCGGGGTCTCACAAGCCCTGGGCCCTGCTTTTGAGCTGAGTCAGAGGAATATGACATTTCTGGATGACCATAAGCTGTACAGATATGCTTTTGTAGTGTACATTGGTGCAACTCTGGAGTTTGTGAACCCAAGGGAACTGAAGCTGCGCCTTAAGGCAGCATTTCCCATAGGAGTATAATGGAGTGTTGTTACCTTTAAGACAGTAAACCACACCGACTTCCCAACATGAGTACACCCCATTATAAGGCCTATTCCAGTTCACCACCCAACTCTACATAATTTCTTCTGTGCCAGGCCACCTGTGCACAGTTCCTGGGCTGCGCATGACAGGAGTCTCCCATGAGCAGCCCTCACACGTGCACAGAGCCTCTTCTCACCCAAGCTCTCCTGGCTGAAGGCCATGCACTGCTTGCTTGGGTGGGATGAGACTGTGTAGTCCTGGCCAGGTCCTGTGCTCAAGTTCTCCTGGCGGAAGGGCATGAACGATAGCCATGCACCGCTTGGTTGAGTGGGATGAGACTGGTGCAGGGTCCGGGCGTTGGTCATGCTTTGAGGGGGTCTGAGCATAGCACAGAGCCTGTTTCACATGTCCAAACTTTAATTGGTCCTGGGTTTTTTGAAAGGGGGCAAGCACAGTTCTTGGACATAGGTCAGGCTTTGCAAGCAGGAGTCACCTACACAGAGGGACAGATCCTGGGCAGCCCACTGAGATGGTAAACTGCAGAGGCAGCTGCACACGGCCTTTGAGTAATGTGGGATGCAGCAGGTGTCCTACTGTCCTTTTAATTAGCGCTCAGTTCATTTCACCGCTGAAACTGTAAATGTGAATTTTAATTTGTATTTTGCACTGTTGCTGCTCGTACCTACCTGCACATTGCACTTTATTCGGGGATCAGGCTGCTACTTCACTTCCTGTTGTCTTCCGGGGTGGAAAACTAGAGACGCCATCTTAGCTCGTGTGTGCTCTGGTTGTCTAAGGGGCTTGCCTACAAGTATGCGAGCTGCGCGGAAGCCAGTGCCTTGTGGGGTTGTGTAACCACGGATTTCCTGTACTGTGTTCACGGCATTTTATATTGTTTTTACTTTTATTGCTGAACTCCTACTCCTACTGTCCTTTTAATTAGCGCTCAGTTCATTTCACCGCTGAAACTGTAAAAGTGAATTTGAATTTGTATTTTGCACTGTTGCTGCCCATTGCACTTTATTCGGGGATCGGGCTGCTACTTCGCTTCCTGTTGTCTTCCGGGGTGGACAACTAGAGACGCCATCTTAGCTCGTGCATGCTCAAGTTGTCCTAGGGGCTTGCCTACAAGTATGCGTGCTGCACGGACGCGCCGCTGGCGCGCCGAAGGCACGCCTAAGGCAAGCCCGTCTGCGCCCGTCAGCATCCCAGAAGCGGCCAGCGCCAGCCATGCTGCCTGTTTTTCCTCCCATCTTAGAGCCTCTCCTCAACCCTACAGCCGTGCCGAGCTGCTCCTGCTCCACCCCCAACACTGTACGTGTTCTAGCCTTTGGGAGGTTTTAGATAGCTTATCCACGGCCTGCAAGAGTTGCAAATTTCGCCTGTGCCCTGGACCAGCAGTTTCCCCTCCTCCTACCATTCCTCCTCTCAAAAGGCAGAAGGGGCAACTTATCTTAGCAGCTATGATTAACGCCCGCTCATTAGGTAAGCACTCCCATGACATCTTCGACCTTCTCTCTGATGAGTCTCTCGACCTTCTGTTTATAACAGAGACCTGGCTTATCATGTTCTCCAATCCAGTGATTGAGCTGGCCATTCCTGGGTGATACAAAGTTTCCTGTGCTGATCGCAAAACCGGGAGGGGTGGAGGTATAGCGGTGGTGTTTAGGGACAAGTGGATCTTCCATCGCGGAGAGACCCTGGGTATAGGAGAGGGTGAGGCGCTGGACTTTCGCATCACCATCTCACCCCACTTCACGTTTGGTGGCACACTAATCTACAGACCCCCGGGTCCGGCAGGAGCCTTCCTCAAACCCCTGGATGATGTCATCATCCCCCGCGCCCTACGCTTTACCCACTTTTTACTCCTTGGGGATTTTAATATCCATTTGGACTGTGGGGAAGCCGGGGAGACTCAGGAGTTCCTAGACTCTTTGAGCCTTGCACAGCTCTCTCAATGGATCGGCTCCCCCACGCATTGTGGAGGACATATTCTGGACCCGATATGTTCAAATTTCCCCATTACTGTCAAAGAGCCTCTCTCTGTAGCTTGGACCGATCACTTTGTGATCCATTTTTCTTGGACCATAGATAGTAATCATTCACCTAACCCACCCTGACAAGGCAGACCCTCCCACAAAATTGATCCCACAGCCTTTAGCCTGGTCTTGGCTGAGACTCGGCCAGCCTTTGCTAAGTATCTGGGAGGAGCCCTTGATAGTTTCACTAACTGGATTTCGCAGACTGTTGAGCACCTATCTCCTTCCTCACCGCATAGGCGAACCAGAGACTCCCCTTCAAAACCGTTGTTCTCCCGCGAGCTCAAAGCTCAGAAACAACATTGAAAAAAACTGGAGCGCTGTTGGAGACAGGCGTTTTGCTCATTAGCCAAGTTGGTATTAAGGAAAGCTCAGAAAACATATTATGCGTCCATATTGCATGCTAAGAGCCTCTACTATGCCGAGCGTATTGCTGTCTCTAGAAACAATGCCAAGGAAATCTTTTCCATTGTGCAGAGCTTCCTAACCCCTAGCGCAGAGACCATCACGCTTCCCACCTCGGTTGCCTGGTGTGAGAAACTTTCTAGTTTCTTTATTGATAAAATCCAGACTCTCCAGGCGAATTTTAGTATCGGAACCAATTATATGGCAGGGAACCCGTTTCTTAAAGGGCCAACATCTACCTCTTTTCCATCACCATCTCTGGCGGCCTTTTCACCTATTGCTCCGCTTGACTCCCTGATGATTCTCAAGTTCTTGAAATCGGGCTCCCCGTCCGACCCCTGTCTGGCCAGGCTGTTGGCTTCAGTTGCAGAAGTAGTGAACCCGGAGGTTAACAGTCTTATCAATATGTCTCTACAGGCTGCTACAGTTCCTCTAGTTTGGAAACAGGCCAAACTTTTGCCTCTCCTGAAAAAACCCTCTTTAGATCCATCTATCCTGGCTAGATATCGCCCTATTTCTCTCCTTCCTGCCGTGGCAAAGGTTTGCGAGAAAGCTGTTAATAAACAGCTCACCAACTATGTTGAAGGTTCTGGCCTGCTCCATTCTGCCCAATCAGGCTTTAGAGCCTCATTCAGTACTGAGACGGCCCTTGTCGAAATCTCCGAAGCGATTCGGGAATGTCTGGATGCTGGTGGCAGAGCGGCTCTGATTGTGTTGGACCTCTCTGCAGCATTCGATACTGTGCCTCACTCTTTGTTGCTGGCCCGCCTCTCGGACATTGGTATCTCTGGGTCTGCGTGGAACTGGCTGAAATCATTCCTAAAGGGCAGAACGCAGCAAGTTTGGCTCCCCTGTCCTCGTCTGCCCCTCAAAGTGTGACCACAGGAGTGCCTCAGGGGTCCACCTTGAGCCCCCTCCTTTTTAATATAGATGTCACCCCGCTGATCCAGCTGGCGGAGGAGTTGGGTGCCAAGATCATCGCATATGCTGATGATACCCAGCTCCTCTTCACATGGAAGAAAAATGATTTAACCTCCTCTAGAGCCAGAACATGCCTAACGGCCGTTTTTCAGTGGCTCCTCTCCGCGCAGCTCAAATGTAATGAGGATAAATCAGAGATCCTCTTGTTTGGGACTTTTCCTCCCCAGTTTAGGGAATTGCTTTGGCCAGTAGACTATCCATTGCCTAATTCCGTGGGCCAGGCCACCAAAAACCTTGGAATTCGGTTTGATGAAAATCTCCGGTTTTCCACACAGATTTAGAAGTTAGCTGGGCAGTGCTTTGGCACCCTTAAATCTCTTAGAAAATTCCTCCCCCTCCTCCCTAGGGCAGTCAAGGAAATGGTTACTCGTGCCTTAATCCTTTCACGTATTGATTACGCGAATGCCCTGTACATTGGAAGGCTAGGTTGAAGAGGCTGCAGGTAGTTCAGAACACTGCAGCAAGGTCTCTTCTTAATATTCCTGTGAGGTCCAGCGTAAAGCAACACCTGCGCGATCTTCACTGGCTTCCTGTGAATAAAGAGTAAAATTTAAAGCCCTTGCCCTGGCTCACTCAGCCCTGTAAGAACTTGGCCCTGCATACCTCAGGAAACGCTTTAAGTTCTATGTCCCTGCGAGACAGCTGCGCTCAGCGGCACAGCTGCGCTCAGCGGCGCAGCTTCTGGCGGTCATTCCTCGCTTTCGCCTTACGAGAATTGGTGGTAGTTCTCTGGCATACAAGGCAGCGGTGGCCTGGAATTTGCTTCCTCTGGACCTTCGCGGTATCCAGGACCCTAAGCTCTTTAGGAAACGGCTGAAAACTCTGCTTTTTATCTAATGATCCGCTCACCTCCGCCCCTGTTTGGTTCGCGCCGGGACACTCTTTGAGTAGCTGTGCTCGTTATAAGTGTTAATAACATAACATAACATAACAGGTGTGCAGATGAAGAAAGTAAACGAAATGGTTCAGGAGTTTCAAGGAACTTATTCTGGCCTGAAGCGAAGCTAACTCAATACTCAGGGTAAAGTCCAGACTCATCAGCTCATAAACCTTACAGCACGAGGCCTTTGGGCATGCGCAGTCTTGTATATCTGCAAACAGCGGTGCCTACAACTGTGCACAAGTGGAGTTTTTGGGGCAGCATCTGACAGCCTTTGCCAGTGTACAGATATTCAATTTTTGTTTAATTAACCCTCTAAATTGTGAGTCCGCATAGGAGACTGCGCTCGTTCTGTGGCAGGTTTCTAACAGTGGAGCTGAGACCGGCTCCAGTTTTAGAAGCCACTCACTAGTCCACCTGCTGGCATGCCAGTGTCTGTGCAACGGTAGAGCCTGCAATGTTTGTGGTGGGCGCTTTAACACAGATATCACCTGTCCAAGCCCTCTAAGAAGAGTGGGTGTTCCTATGCAAGAAAATTCAGCAATGGCTGCCATGCACTGGGTGAAAACTTCATGGGTTGCAAAAATAAACTTCCATTTTGGCGTTAGATCAATGGTTTCTCAACCATGGGAAACTAATCAGTGCAGGCCTACTGGCCACAAGGCCACCAACATTTGTGGTGGAAGCCCTGCCATTTTAGGGCAGGTCTTGCAAAGCTGATCTTTCCTTACAGGCTTTCAGTGTGAGGCTTCGAGGTCCAGGGAAAGACAATTCAGCCACCCCCCCTCCCTATGCACTGGGATCTTTTGCCCCAACTCTGTTGCCAGCATGGCGCTGCAATCTCTAAACCAGCCTCTATCACGTGCTAAAGGTGATGCGCATTAGAGTTAGGGCATCACTCTTCTGTTACACTTCTGGTATGTATGGTTTATGACTTAGCCTCACCTAGGTCCCTATTACTGGCCTTCCTTTTAGTACCAGTGGGTGGCACTTTTCTCATTCTGATGCTGATCACACATTTTCTCTGACAAGTCTGACTAGCAGCAGAATAATTTTGAAGAGATCTGAAACTGCATATGTGGCGTATCCTTTTCTTTGGACACAGTACTATGTGGGGTTCTTGCTACTGTTTCACGTGTACGTACAGAAGTTGCGCACATTTGTTCTCTCTCTCAGTGGAGCAGGTCTCATGTACCAGACATAATATCCAAAGTTTTTCACAGAATTAGGGGCAGTATATTACCAAACGGCGACGTTGTGAGAAGTTGGCCTGGCATATGCTGTCCACTAATTATAGTGGGCACCTTGCACCAGTCCAAATCGACTCTTATGGTAGGTAGGTTAAAGACAACCTTATTGAAAGCTATCCTAGTGGTAGCTATGGAGAGCAGCCTTCAGGCTAAGTCTTGAAGGAATGTAAAGCAGCTTGTTTTACCAGTCTATAATCTCTTGAGTGACCAAATGAAAGAGCACCACACCAGGTATATATTCAAAATATATGTATTTATTACTAAACACACCCCTCTAGTCTCTTTATGAGGATAGAGTTCGAAGTACATAGGTTATAAGATCTTAAATCACAGTAATAGCACAAATACACGTTTGGGCCCTAGGGCGTACCAAACCATATACCAATAAAGTGGTATGCGAACCACGACTGAACTAGACACTAGGCCTAGAGCCTCTAGAAGTGCTTGGACCACAAGGAACCACCCAAGGTAGTGACACAGGGGACCCACGGGAGACGCGTGCAGTGTAAATACACAACCGCGATACGCCGTTTACTTCTATGGAGAAAGTCGGGATCGGGAAAATAGAGGAAAGGGACACTTTAAAAAGGACTAGGACAAAACCCTTTGAGATCTAGGACTTTGAAGAGTCTCTACCCACGGGAGCACCGGAGTACTCGTGTTACCTCACCCAGGGAAGCCGGGTGCATAGGTGCCTTTCGGGGTCGGGTTTCGTCGTCGTTTCTTATGGCGATCTGCTGCAAAGTGCTGCTGGCGACCAGGAGAAAAGTGTCCGGGTGGATCCAAGAGTGGATCGGAGTTCTGAAGAACCTGAAAGCAGAGGGGACAGAGTCTGGGTCACTAGCCAGTGACCAGGAAGGCGATGGACAGATGCCCACCGATGTCGAGTGCTTCAGGTGCGTTGACGGTCGTCTCGTTTCTGCAGCCACGAGGTCCAGGAGGCGTTGTTGGCGACCAGGAGCAGGATTCGGGCTGGTACACGATGTCTGTCGAGTGCTGCGGTGTCGGCGACCGGATTGGACCCAACAAGCCTTGGCAACGGCAAGTCTCGATGTAGCTGAAGATCGTCGATGGTGCAGACCAGCAAGGTCTGGGGAACTCACCCAGCGAGGGTAAGTCAGGGCAGGCCTGGAGCAACCAGGGGAGCCCTTTGGTTTCTTTAGAAAGTCTTCTGGGGACCCACGAGCCGGCTGGCAAGGGATCGCAAAGACACCTCGGGCGGAATCACTCAACAGGGGCCCACGGTCACTCAGGACGGTGTAGGCCTCTGATCTTCGGAGGGATTCCTGCTGGAGGTTGGGACCACACGTGGTCCAAAGCACAGGTTCGTAGAACGTTGTGAAGGGGTTGCACTCGATAATAGTGCACGGTACCCAGGGGTCGCGGTTCCTCGTCACTCGTGGGGTCCACTTGCCTCAGCTTCGCTGGGGACTCACGATGGCCTTGGAGAAGTTAGGAAATCCACATCTTGGGCTGCAGGGACTTCGGACTCCGGCGGGAGCGGCGTAGTTTGCGACCGTCGTTATCGTTTTTGGTGCCTGCCAAGCAGGGGAGTCACTCCTTGACCCCAAGGGAGATTCTTCAGTCCTCTAATCGTGATGTAGAGCGTCGAAGGTCCAGGATTCAGTTTCAAAGTTTAGTCCAGGGATATCTAACCTTGCTGTGGCAAGGGTTCCCCATTTTATCCAGTAAAACAGGGAGGGACTAACTCTATGACCCCACCTATGGGAGGGTCAAGGGAGGGGGTGGCTACACCCACTTCCCTTTGTCCAGTTTCGCGCCAGAGCAGGGGCAGGTAGCCCCTGAGCTGGTTTGAACTGGCATATGCACAGAGGAGCCTTTTGCTCCCCAGTGCAGGACTTCAAAGCACTCTAAGAGTGCACCCACCCAGCCCCAATACACATTATCCTGTCTGGGGAGGTGGTCACACCTCCCTGCAACAGGAAACCTATTGTCCAGGCCTCCCCTGCCAGAGTTTCGTCCAGCAGCAGGAGGCCAGACTTGTGTCTGTGGCAGCAGCATCCATTTTGTGATGCCAGGGCTTCAGAAGGAAGTTACCGGGTTAGTCAGAGTTAACATGTCTTTCCCTCTAGAAGGGTGGAATGCTACCCCCGCCGCCAGGATTGGCGGGGGTAGTATTCCAAGATGTTTGACACCAAACACGACATGTTTAGGTGCAGCCATTCCAAAGTTAGCATTTTACCGCGAGGATATAATGCGCTTAAGAGTATATGGTCAGGCTGCACTACAAACAGCATCAGAGATGGTCTCCGAACGCTGCAGAGGGGCCCTGCTCATGCAGGGGCACCCTCTCACATAGGAACCATGCACTCTGCCTTTAGGATTGATAAGGCCTGCCTTAGGAGTGACTTATAGGTTTATATGTGTGTATGTATTTAGTGATATAGGTAACCTATATCACAGTAAGGGGTGCATGCACCACCTTACCCAGGCTGCAGTAGCAGACCTGTGGTGTCAGTTTGGATGGCCTTCCAGGGGTGGCACAATACGTGCTGCAGCCCCTGGTAGGCCTCTGAGGTACCTATGCCCTTGGTACATAGTATACCATATACTAGGGACTTATAAGGGCACTCCAGATTCCAATCAGAGATGTGCCTAAGGCACATGGAAACCATTTTACAGAGAAAGCAGATAGACTGGGGCCCTGAATAGCAGGATCCCAGTCCAACTAAGTCATAAACCAGCAAAACACCATAAAAAAAGTGGGGGCAACCATATAGTCAGATTCCACCTTCCTACAGACGTCAAAAAAGCTTTGTACATCTGGCCCATGGTGCTTTCATTTCATGTAATATGAGGTCTGTAGTAAGGCTACATGGGGCAGCACTTGTGAGGTCAGGTTCAAAGGAGACTTCCTAAATAAGATGCAGGCAATCAACCTTCTCTGGGGCCACAGACTATGAGACTGCTGGTGCTGAGTCTTCCTCCTACAGGGAGAAATGGGTATTTCAGGAAAGGTTTGGATAAGGCAAACAGCAGCGGCCTCAGAATTGGGCCATATATTGCTGGGAGTGAAAAACAGACAAAGAGTAAGCTACTAAATTTATGACATAAGTAAATACCCAAAATGGGAACTAAATCAAGCATTTCATTATTGTAATGCATTTTATAATGGTAGTAGCATAGGTGTCATTGTTAAACCATGCAGTGCCAATGGGTAAGGTGCAGAAGCTAAAACATTTTCAATGAGGTGAACAAGAAACTGTGCAAGTACCAAAAAATATCAGCAATCTTGGTTTAGGCTTAGCATAGTCCAAGCGCAACTTCACTCGATATTTGATATCTATATTCAACAGTCCATATTATTTTCATGAAGTTGACGTTTCGGCTCACATATTTAACTTGACAGGGGCCATCATCTGGGCAATGTTAAACGACAGTCGAAGAAGCAACGCAGAAGAACAATAAGCAGAGAATGTAGAACTAATCACCCAGAGGAGGAAAAATAAAAATAGACTATGGTGAGGGGGTAATGAGGTAGGCTTACCTAAACCAGTGACCTTAAAATAGGAAACTGAAAACATCCAGTCTGGGGATAAATGAGGAGGAAAAACATTTCTTCAAAAAAGAAAGGAGAAAAAAGATAATTAAAGAGTATGTATTGGACAGCTAGAATGTGAAACAAGAGACTAATCAGTCAGCAAACAGGTGGCACAGCAGAAGGGGATGTTAATATGTAGCATATGTACCTGGAGCCAAGGACGGCCAGTCAATGGTGAGTGTATGTGTCTAGGCAGAGGTATGTGGGCTGTGAGCTGTGTGGAGGAAAGTGCAAAGTCTGGGCCACGACTGGGGAAAGACAATAAAGGAAACCTATCCATGTGGTCCAGAAAACCAGAGAAAACTTTGACAGAGCCTAGAAGAGGTAGAACGCACAGGTAATGCCATTGCAGTCAGAAGGACAAGAACAAAGGGGGAGGGAAACCCTGGTGGCAGCCTGTTAACAACACATGGCACACTGGCCTCAAAGTTTGGTTGTTGAAGTCAGTAATTTCCAGCAGAGGGCACAGGGTATGGCAAGGAACATTCCATCAAGTTCCGGAAAGGAAAAGGGAAGTGCACGCACACGGTGATGTGCACACCAAAATTCTAAAGTTTGCCTTATTGACTTGTTTTTTCATACCATATTTGCATTCATTGTTGTATTCATTGTTTTTATCGCTAATTGTATAATCTCATTTATTTTCACCTATATATATCGCCATGCAATTTGATCCACCAGCGAAGTTTCTTCAGGTGAAGGGAGACCCTCCTATCCCCTGGTCTAGGTGGAAGGAGGAGTTTCTAACCTACCTTAAGGCTATTGATGGTGAGAGACTATCTGCCGAAATGTAAAAAAAAAATGTTTTGCATTGTTTAGGGTCCGAGGGCCAGCTGGTGTTTAGGACACTTCCACAAAGTGATGGGGGTGAGGATAGGAATGTCTTCGAAGATGCTTTATACAGGATTGAGGTCAGATTTAAACCCACTTCCAGTGTCGCTCTTAACAGATACAAGTTCCACACGAGAGCCCAAGAGGAAAATGAAACTTTTGATGACTTCCTTACGGGACTTCGTGGATTATCTGTGCATTGTAATTTTGGTCCTATGACTGATGAGATGATCCGTGACCAGATCATAGTGCACATTAAGAATAGGAAGATCCAAGAACAGTTATGGATCATGGGGGATCCCAATCTGGGTGATGTAATAAATACCGCTAAGGCCATGGAACAATCGGAAAAATGGGTCAAGTCCTTGCAGAAAGAAAGTAAAGGGACAGGAGATGAAGTTTGTGCTGTCAAGGGAGAACCACCACGTATTGGTACTGAATTATCCCGTGTTGGTGTAGAGTCGTCTCAAGAGAGTCAAAGGATATTTAAAAGACCTGACAAGGGTTTTCATTGTTTTAGATGTGGAAGCCCAAACCATGGTGCTTCATTTCCTAAATGTCCTGCACTAAGTAGGGAGTGTAAAAAATGTGGGCGACGTGGACACTTTGCCTCTGTCTGTAAGGATCCTAAGAATTATGGCAGTGGGGGTGCCAAGAGTAAGGTTTCCTACGTCAATGCAAGGCCTGATGAGGGGAATAGCGATGACTGTGTAGGGGGAATGATTTTGTCTATAGCAGATGATGGAGAAAATAAGTATGCCTTTGATCTACGACCCCCGAGGTGTCTTGTACACATAATGGGTGTAGGGCTGGAGCTCATGGCGGACTCCGGTTCTCTCTGGACCATTGTCACTAGAGAACTTTTCTTAGATCGTTTTAAGGGAAAACTTTCTATTGAAGATTTGAAGGAATCTGACATCATTGCTAGAAGCTTTGATGGTTCTGTAATTGAGATGGAGGGTTTTGTTGAAACCGTCCTTGAATTTAAAGGTCGTACAGCCAATATTAAAATGTATGTTGCTGTCAAGGGAGTGAACGTGTTAGGGTGGAAAGACCAATGGGCTCTAGGAATTATTCTTAACCCCAGGAGTTGTGATCCTGTTTTGTTAGTGTCTCAAGTGAGTGAATATGAGGACTTTAGGAATGATAGTGACGCCATAATTAAACTTTTCCCCAAAGTTTTTTCGAATAAATTAGGAAAGCTCAAAAATTTCTCTCACAAAATCAAGCTTAAGAGTGGAGCATGTCCGGTGAAACAAAAACTAAGAACTGTGGTGTTATACCTGCTGCTCAGCCAGTGTGAATGTGGAGTAGAATGTTGGTGTGAGAGGTGACTGCGGAATGTTGGATGAGTGAGAATGTCAGTTGGTGTATGGGCTGAGCAGCAGGGAGGCTGCTCCTGGTGGGGCTCTCTTCTACTTAAGATCTTACTTGGAATAAATACTTAAAGATACAACCTGGACTGGACTACTTCATTACAACATGTGCCCATATGTGTGAGAGAAGATTTAAAAGCACTTTTGCAAGGTCTCATTGATGAGGATATCGTAGAGGAGGTGGAATCCTCCGAGTGGGTTTCTCCCATCGTTCTCGCGAGAAAATCAGACAAAAGTTTGAGACTCTGTGTCGACCTGAGAGCGCTAAATGCTAACTTGATAGTGGACTGCCACCCATTACCTAATATAAACGAGGTAGTTTCCATGCTTGAGGGTGCTAAGATATTTTCTATGTTTGATTTGCGCTCTGCTTATCATCAAATTGTTCTAACTGAAGATTCAAAAAAGTGCACTGCTTTCCTGACGCCCCAGGGGCTATTTCAATATAAGAGAATGCCCTTTGGGTTAGCCTCTGCGGCGTCAGTTTTTCAGAGAGCGATGTATCATATCTTTAAAGATTTGGATGGTTTTGTAAGATGTTTCCAGGATGATATCCTTGTGTTCTCCCCTAACCCTGAAAGACATGCCGAACATATAAAGGTAGTATGTAAACGTTTAGAACTTAATGGTTTGACTTTGAAACAAGATAAGTGCAAAATGTTCCGCGAGAGTGTTGAGTACTTGGGACACACGCTCTCTGGGAATGGTGTTGTCCCAAAGAAATCCTTGGTAGAAGCAATTGTTAATGCCCCAGCTCCTGACAACAAAGAGAAACTGTTGTCTTTTATGGACTTTGTGAATATTACAGTAAGTTTATCAAAGACTTTGCTACCAAGATGGAACCTTTAAGGGAGCTTACAAGGCACAAGGTGGAATTTTGTTGGACACAGAAACAAGAAAGTGCTTTTCAATTGATCAAAAAGGAAATCGTTGAGGCTCCCACCTTAAAACCATTTTGTATCAATAAAACCTGTATTGTCACAGTGAATGCCAGCATGTATGGTTTAGGGGGAGTTCTTTCACAGAAAGCTGGTAAGGATGAGCGGTGTGTAGCGTTTGCCTCCCGTACCTTTAATGAGACCGAAAGGAGGTATTCTGTAATTGAGAGGGAGTTATTAGGGTGTGTTTGGGGTGTTGAGCATTTTCGGAATTTTATCTGGGGGAACAGATTTATACTCAGAACTGATCACAAACCCCTTATCTCTATCTTATCCCCTAGGGGTGGATGGAATGCTACTGCGAGAATTAGTAGACTTATGTCCAGATTTCAGGAATATAACTTTTCTGTGGAGTATGTCCCGGAAAGACAAAATGCCACTGCAGATTGTCTTTCCCGGCTGCCAAGTTCTCAGACGGAAGAAGTAGAAGTTCCCCGAGATATTGAGATGATTGCTTCTGTGTCTGATCTTGTTTCCCAGGAATTCTCTACAATTTCTGAGGAAGAGTGGAACCAGAGCATAGTTCTTGACAAGACTTGGGGTGTACTTAAAAACTTTATTCTCAATGGATGGCCTGACGATAGAAGTACTCCTGTTGAATGTCAATCGTTTTCTCAAGTCTCTTCCGAACTGATTGTAGAAAATGATTTGATTTTCAAAAATGGAAAATGTGTACCTCCTGAGTCTATGCGAGATGCCATCCTGAAACTTGCGCATGAAGGGCATCCTGGAATGTCATCCATGAAGAGATTAATAAGATCTAGTTTTTGGTGGCCGGGTTTGGACAAAACTGTAGACAGGACTGTAAGAGAATGTTTTGAATGTGTCAATAGCGAAAAAATGCTGAAAACTTTCCCTGCTCCTCTCAAACCCGTGCCGTGGCCAAAATGCCCTTGGCAGAAAGTTGCTTTTGATGTTGCTGGGCCATTTCACTCATTACCTCAAGACTCTCGTTTTGCATTGGTAATCGTTGATTATCATTCTAAGTGGCCAGAGGTTAAGTTTGTTCATCATGCCACCACTCAAGCCCTCATTGAGATTTTCAGGGAAATCTTTGCTAGGGAATGTTTTCCAGAGGTCCTTGTGACCGATAACGGAGTACAACTTAAGTCTCATAAAATGGAAAGTTTTTTAAATTTCCATAACATCAAGCACCATACCACCGCTCTTTACGAACCACAGGGAAATGGTCAGGGTGAAAGGTTCAACCGTGTACTTAAAGATGGGGTTGAGACAGCCAGGAAGTCAGGTAAGGATTGGAAAATTGTCCTAAGGGAGAAATTGTGGATGTATCGTATCACCCCTCATTCTACGACCAACCAGAGCCCATTCCGCCTTCTTAGAGGCAAAGAACCAGCCTCTAAACTGTGTCCTTGGTGGATTAAAAATAAGATGTCAAAAGATGATGATTTGAAACAGAACTTACAACAAGTCTCGTTTAAAGTCCAACAAAAACAAGAAAAGATTAAAGAATCTTATGACACAAAAATGAATGTGAAAGAACCTTCTTTTGTGGTTGGTGACTGGGTAAGGATACGCAAACCAGGGTTCAACATAAAAGGCTCTTCTAAGTTTGGGCCTCCCATTAAAGTTGTTAAAGTTAACTTCAATAGTGTTATAACACAAGATGGGAGAGTTTGGAATGTTAGGAGAGTTGCCAAGTGTCGTTTCCCTCCTGTTCACCCTAACTCTTATGAACTCAAAATCTCCAAAGAGTCTGACTGTGTTGCTTCCAGAATCAAAGCTGGTAATAGGAGTATCAGACCTCCTCTAGAACGAAGGACTATGTTTAAGTTTCTAAGGGGAAGGATGTGTTACATTCTAATAATATTTTGTATGCTATCTCTTTAAATGCTTTTCCTTTTTCCCTCATTCCGTTCAGAACACTCTGCCTGCCTTGGGTTGTTTTGTTATGTTGGACGTTCTGTATTCCAGGGCATATCTCTGGAGCCTGATACCTGACAGGTTGTGCTGTGCTGGACTTCTTCAAATAAACTACAGTTTTTTTTATATAACTTCTACTGACTCGTTGATTTCAACAGCGTGGCTAAAGGGTGAAGGAACCTACCAACGTGGGGGGGGAGGGTGGCAAAATCCTATTCAATGGTGGACATGGAATCACTAAAACAAACCAGAGGAAAGAAAAATTGGAAGCTAAATCAGTGAGAGGTGTTAGTCAAGGGGACCAATAAAACTGACTAGATGGTGAAAATTAGATTCCATCAAAGAATAGTGCAGAAGAAACAATGAAAACCATGCTTTATTAAAAGATGGCAGTGAAATAGGCAATTAAAACTGGGTGGGCACAGATGGTGGGTATAGATGGTGTATATACAAGGGCAAAAAGAAGTTGGCAAGGAATAAATACAGTAAATCTTCAATATACCTAGCAGAGTATATTACATATGGGAAATCCTCATGATACCCTTCACAGTTAAATTATTATAAAGGAATAATATCTGTAAGATTATTGTAATATATTCAGTCCACATGTCAACATTTCTCTGCCTCTTGCTACATCATGTGTCAGGCAGTAGCATCACCTGATTTGTATTCTGTTTTATGTTTCTAGGTCAAAGCACGACAGAACCGACCACTACTGCTGTAACAACAGCTACTACCACTACTACTACTGAAGCTACTACCACTACTACTACTGCCATAACTACAACTCCTACCACTACTACTGTAACAACAGCTCCTACCACTACTACTGAAGCTCCTACCACGACTACTACTGCTGTAACAACAGCTCCTACCACTACTACTGAAGCTCCTACCACTACTTCTGAAGCTCCTACCACGACTTCTACTGCTGTAACAACAGCTCCTACCACTACTACTACTGATGTTCCTACCACGACTACTACTGCTGTAACAACAGCTCCTACCACTACTAGTACTGAAGCTTCTACCACGACTACTACTGCTGTAACAACAGCTCCTACCACTACTAGTACTGAAGCTCCTACCACGACTACTACTGCTGTAACAACACCTCCTACCACTACTACTACTGAAGCTCCTAGCACTAGTACTACTGAAGTTCCTACCACGACTACTGCTGCTTCATCAACAACTCCTACCACTACTACTACTGAAGCTACTACCACTACTACTACTGCCGTATCAACACCTCCTACCACTTCAACTACTGAAGCTACGACCAATACTACTACTGCCATAACAACACCTCCTACCACTACTACTACTGAAGCTACTACCACTACTACTACTGCCATAACAACAACTCCTACCACTACAACTGTAACAACAGCTCCTACTACTGAAGCTCCTACCACGACTACTACTTCTGTAACAACAGCTCCTACCACTTCTACTGAAGCTCCTACCACGACTACTACTGCTGTAACAACACCTCCTACCACTACTACTACTGAAGCTACTACCACTACTACTACTGCTGTAACAACACCTCCTACCACTACTACTGTAACAACAGCTCCTACCACTACTACTACTGAAGCTCCTACCACAACTACTACTACTGTAACAACAGCTCCTACCACTACTACTACTGAAGCTACTACCACTACTACTACTGCTGTAACAACACCTCCTACCACTACTACTGTAACAGCAGCTCCTACCACTACTACTACTGAAGCTCCTACCACAACTACTGCTGTTGTAACAACACCTCCTACCACTACTACTACTGAAGTTCCTACAACGACTACTACTGCTGTCACAACAGCTCCTATCACTACTACTGAAGCTCCTACCACGACTACTACTACTGCAACAACAGCTCCTACCACTACTACTACTGAAGCTCTTACCACGACTACTACTGCTGCAACAACAACTCCTATCACTACTACTACTGCTGCAACAACAACTCTGACCACTTCTACTACTGAAGCTCCTACCACGACTACTACTACTGTAACAACAGCTCCTACTACTACTGCAGCTTCTACCACTACTACAGCTGTAACAACCGCTCCTACCACTACTACTACTAATGCAGCTACTACCACTACTACTGCTGCTGCAACAACAGCCCCTACCACTACTACCACTGCTGCAACAACAGCTCCTACCACGAGTCCTACCACTGCTGCAGCAACAGCTCCTACTACCATTGAGACGTGTTACTGCGCATGTATTTCAAGAACCCCCACAGGCTGCAGCGGATGGGACTGCTCCCGATGCACAGGTGAGAGCTACACCCCTCCCACAATTACACGCTCCCACAGTATGTCAAAGCTGGAAAGGGTACAGCATGGGCATGATGGGGGTCTTCAAACTGAACCCCAAACCCACATGTTTCTTGGAATCTACACGGTGCACTACTCCCTGGGAGGCCTTGCAGCTTGCATTATCTCCTTCGCTTCTAGGCCTTTCCCCCTCCTTGTGCTAAGCCTTTTTTTGGCTATTTGGGGTAGTTCGCGCTTAGGCCCCTGTAACTTTTTGTCCACAGAAGGTACCCATGCCAAATTTGCATCCTTTACTTCCAACATCTTGAGGATTCTAAAGGTTTATGGATTCCCCTGGAGAAGACCAATACATTATTTACAATACAGCAATTTTTTTTTTTTTAGGAAAAATGGGAAAAAAGTGCTGCAGAAGAAACATCTTTTTTTTTCCCTTGTAAAAGATATCATTTTTATTGGGAGTCCAAGGGGAATGCTGGGTGGTAGAACATTTGTGCCGGCGCGGTGATCTAGACAGAAATGTAAGGAAAATGTGATTTTTTTCAGCTAAATGTGAGGTTTGCAGGGGATGATGGGTAGGAAAACGTTGGGTGATCCACGCAAGACACACCTCCCTGGACTCCCTCAGGTGTCTAATTTTCAGAAATGTCTGGGTTTGTTACGTTTCCCTAGATGCCCACAGAGCCCAGGACCAAAAACGCCGGTGACTCCCTCTCAAACCAAGTCGTTTTGTGATCGCTAATTTTGAAGTCTCTACAATACGTTTTGGGCCATTTCCTGTTGTGAGCACTAATCCTAACCACACAAGTGCAGTACCATTTGTATCAGGAGACTTGGGGGAATGCTGGGTGGGTGGAAGGTGATGGCTCCCCGCAGATTCTGAAACTTTCTATCACAGAAATGTGAGGAAAATGTATTTCTTTTTACACAGTGTTAGATTTGGGGGTCTCTAGTTGGCAGAGGTAGGTACCTTTGTCCAAATAGGGACCCTTGAGTCTAGTCAGGGAAAGTAGGTACACTCCTAAAATAACCCCTGCTCACCCTCTTGGTAGCTTGGCACGAGCAGACAGGCTTATCTCAGAGGCAGTGTGTAAAGCATTTGTGAACACATACAGTAATCAAGGGACAACACTACAAATGGACACCACACAGTTGGTATATTTATAAAAACAAGAATATTTTATATAGAATTACCACAAGACCATAAACGACAAAAATAATCCACAATACTGTCAAAAATCAAGAGTTCTGGTTAAAAATGCTTAAATCAAGGTTCTGTGCGAGTCGGTAGCCTCCTCCGTCTACGGCGATGTCAAGAACAAACAGAGTCTAACAAATCCAGCTGAGCGCGTCGAGACGGGCCAACACAGCGTAGACAGACTCGGTCACAGTACCTTTTACTTGAAGCGGCAGGCACGGGCGTGCGAGCCGGATGGCTGTTCGTCGCGGTTGCGTTGCAAAATGGAAGCGTTGCAGGACGCGTTGTCCCTCGATGCGGTGCAGGCAGCGGCTCGTTGACGGAGTCGGTGAGACCAAGGCCGTGCGTTGCAGAGCGAGACGGTGCTTCGATGCGGTGCTGGCAGGTTGCGGTGCGGCGACGGAGCCGGAGTCAGGAGCTGGCGTCGATCAGTCCGGACAGCGGTGCGAGTCGGGCGGTGCGTCGCGAAGCTTGCGAGGCGGTGCCCAACTCCGGTGCGGTCACAGGACTCGAACTCAGCAACAGTGACCGTGTCGGTCGGACAAGATGGATTCGGTGTAGCGAGGCGTTGCAAGGTGCGGTGCTCACAGGTTACGGTGCAGGCAGCGGCTCGTTGACGGAGTCGGTGAGACCAAGGCCGTGCGTTGCAAGATGCAGGCGTTGCTCGATGCGGTGCCAACAGGACACCGAGCCGGTCGGGAGAGTCGGTCACAGCTCCCTACCTCTGTAGCCACTGAAACAGAGTTTACAGCAGCAATTCACAAAGGGGGTGAAGTCCAATGGTCCTGGGACTTCGATCAGGGGGCAAACTCTCTTCCAAGCCCTTGGAGATCCTTCACAAGTTGATGAAAGTCACAGCAAAGCAAAAGTTCCTTTCTCCTTTCTTTGGCAGTCAGGCAAACCACTGCAGGCCAATCCCCCAAGCAGCACTTCAGGCTTAGGGATAGTCTCTCCTCAGTTTCTTCTTGGTTCCGCTCCTCAGCAAAGGTTTCTTCTTGTTCCCAAAAGTGATCTAAAGTTCCTGGGTTTGGGCCCCAGTACTTATACTCCTTTTCTCTTTGTTCTCTGGAGGCAGAGAGGCCTTTGCCTAGCTTAAACCAGTTCTGTGCAGCTTTGGAGCACTCTGTGTACATGACTCCTTCTTTCCTTTCAGAATGTGGGGCAGGGTACTCAGACGCCCGGCAGGAGGTGGAGCCAGCATTGTGGAAGGCAGGCACAGCCCTATTCAGACCCAGCTGCAACTCCTCCCTCCACTCTGGATGCAGATCTCTCTATTCAGCCCTGTGCTGCCTCACCCAGTCTCCTGTAGCCACCCCCAGCCCCTGTCACGCACAAACCAGACACACCATACACAAGCTGGCAGAGGCAGGCTGGATAGTTAGGCAAGAAAATACCTACTTTCTAAAAGTGGTATCTTCAAACACAGAATGTTAAAATCATCTTCCCTAAAAGATGTATTTTATCATTCTGAGTTCAGGCATACTAAACTCGAATTTCTACCTAGTTCCCTGAGTCAGTTAAGGATTATAAGATGTTATAATCAAACTGCCCATTCTGGCCTATGGGGAACAGGTAGCCTTGCAATAGTGAAAACGAAAATGGCTGTAATTCACTATTAGGACATGCCACACACACCAGGCATGTCCACCTTATCCTTACAATGCACCCTGCCCGTAGGCCTACCATAGGGGTGGCTGATATGAAGAAAAGGGAAGGTTTAGGGACTGGTAAGTGGGTGCACTTACCAAGTCGACATGGCAGTCACAGACTGCACACAGGCTCTGCAATGGCAGGCCTGAGCCACGCTTTACAAGCTGCTTCTGTGGGTGGCACAACCAGTGCTGCAAGCCCACCAGCAGCATTTGATTCACAAGCCCTGGGCACACTCAGTGCACTGCACTAGGGTCTGACAGTAATTCAAATAAGCCAAACATGGAGTCACTAATTCATATCACAATTTACAATAGGGAGCACTTGCACTTTGGCACTGATTAGCAGTGGCAAAGTGCCCATGAGCATCTAGTCCAGCAAAAACATATCGACAACAGGGGAGGCATTATGAAAAAATGGAAGGGAGACCCACGCCAAGGATGCCAGGTCTAACACACAGTTTGAGGTTTGCAAGGGATTCTGGGTAACAGAACCACCTGGTGAGAGCCACACAAGTCACCCCATCCTAGCTTCCCTGGGTGTCTTGTTTGCATAAATGTGCAGGTTTGCTAGGTTTCCCTAGGTGCCGGCTAAGCTTGGGTCCAAGATCCACAGCTAGGCACAATGCGAAAAAAGGGTCAGTTTTCAGTGGAAAAATGTGATGTGTCCATGTTGGGTTTTGGGACAATTCCTTTCGTGGGCACTAGGCCTAACCACACACGTGAGGTACCATATTTTTCGGGAGACTAAGGGGAATGCTAAGTGGAAGGAAGTTTGTGGCTCCCCTCAGATTCCAGAACTTTCCATCACAGAAATGTGAGAACAATGTGTTTTTTGGACAAAATTTGAGGTTTGCAAGGGATTCTGGGTAACAGAACCTAGTGAGAGGCACACAAGACATCCCATCCTAGATTCCCCTGGGTGTGTAGGCTTAACTCCTTAACCGCGGCGCAAATTCTGCCGCGGTGCGGGAGTTCTATTGAGTGGGCGGGGCCGCGTCGGCCAACAGACATGCGCAGCACTAGCGAGGTAGTGCTCGCGACGGCCGTTGGCCGACGTGCGCACGGAACGGGTTAAAAAATGTACAGGTTTGCTAGGTTTCCCTAGGTGCCAGGTGCGCTAGGGCCCAAAATCCACAGCTAGGCACATTGCAGAAAAAATGGTCAGTGTCTAGTGGGCTTTCTGCCGCCCTGGGTGGGGGGAGGGGCAGATCAGGGGATATTGCCCCAATATGCCCCCAAGAGGGACAGACTGAGGCCATATGTTTTGGGGCGGTGGGGGCATTGACATGCCTGTTCTGGGCAGCACCCACCCCTACGTATAATAAAAAAAATCACTGGTGCCTAGTGGGCTTTCTACCCCTGCCCGGGGGGGGGCAGAAGAGGGGCTATTGCCCCCATCTGCCTCCAGGGGGGCAGAAAGACTGTACATTTTTTGGGGGTTTGGTTAGCCCCCACCCCTGGACTTTGAAAAAAAATACCTGGTACCTAGTGGGCTTGATAAGGGGCTATTGCCCTCCTGGGACGATCCCTAAGCAGGGACCCACTAGGGATGGGTGCCATTGGAAAGGGAAGACCATGCCCCAGCTTCTGCAACACCATCCCTAACCTCATCGCCCCCATTGCCATTGACTCCAAGCACTACATCCTCCTAGGAGATCTTAACTTCCACCTCGACGACCCCAGCGACCCCAACACACCGACCTCCTAGAGAGCATGAGCAACATTGGCCACATCGAAGAACACACGCTCGACCCCTTTTTTACGTCCAGTGACGTAGTCAAATACAACCACGTCTCTCAGCTCTCCTGGACCTACCATTACAGTGTCCACTTTACAATCTCAGGACCTATCAACACAGACACCTTAACCCCCAGCTCCATGCGAAGAAACTGGAAAAATACATCAGAAGAACAGTGGAACAAGGCTCTTAACTCCCACCTCCCGGATGCAACATCCAACCCAGAACAGGCGGGGAAGAACTTCTCCTAGTGGATCACAGAATGCGCTGACACAGTCACTCCCGCCAAGCCAGCCAAATCCAAAGGACCTGCCAGAAAAGCCAGCTGGTTCACCACGGAGCTAAAACCCACCAAACGCAATTGCCGGCAACTAGAGAGGAAGTGGTGCACCAGCAACAACATAGGAGACCATACCACCTTCAAGACAGCTCTCAATAATTATCACCGCCTCCTGACAGAAACAAAGAAGAACACCCTAGTAGACCACATAAAAACCAGCACAAACCGCAGCAAGGAGCTTTTCACCATTATGAAGGAGTTCTCCAACCCTGCAGCCACTGCGAACAGCATCACCCCCTCCCAAGAACTGTGCGACATCTTGGCAGACTTCTTCCACAACAAGATCGCTGCCATCTACGAAAACTTTAATCCCCAATCCACTGCCGCTGAGAGCATCAGCCTCCTCACACCTACAAACACAAACCCCAAACACCTGATCACCCACTGGGATCTTCTCACAATACAGGCCACAGTCTCTATCCTGAACTTCGTGCGCTCGGGTGAACCCATGGATCCCTGTCCCCACCACATCTTCAACCTCGGGTGCAAGACGTTTGGCTACGAGCTCAAGAAAGTCCTGAACACCTCCATCACCTTTCCTGATGGCTGAAAACACCCTCAAGAGAGGCCACTCTTGAAGAAACCATCCACCTACCGAGCAGAATCAAATAACTACCGGCCCATGTCCCTGCTCCTCTTTCCACCGAAGGTTCTCGAGAAGGCAATCAATCAGCAAATTACAGAACAACTTGAATGCAACAACCTCCTGTACCCCTCTCAATCCGGATACCGAGCCACCCACAGCACCGAGACAGCCCTGATTGCAGCCACCGATGACATCAGGGCCCTCCTGGACCGCCACGAAACAGCAGCCCTCATACTCTTATACCTGTCAGCTACCTTTGACACCATTTCCCATCACATCTTAATCCACATACTCCACCACATCGGAATCCAGGGAGACACCCTCGAAAGGTTTGCCAGTTACCACTCCGCAAGAACCCAGAGAATCAGACTCTCACTGTTCCCCTCGAAACCCAAGAAGAATATCTGTGGTGTTCCCCATGGATCATCCCTCAGCCCCACCTTCTTCAACACGTACATGACCTCACTGGCCAGGACGGCCAGATCGCATGGACTCAACATCATCTCCTACGCCGACGAAACCCAGCTCATCATCTTGCTGTCAGAAGACCTCTCCACTACCAGAGATAACTTCCACAGATGCATGATGAACGGGTATATAGAACAACTGCTTCAGACACAACACAGACAAGACGGAAGTCCTCATTTTTGGGAACAACCCCGTCCCATGGTATGACGCATGGTGGCCTGCAGAACTTGGCCAATCCCCAGCCTCAACAGACCACCATGCAACCTAGGCATCATCCTGGACAGCAAGCTTCCCATGAAGAAACAGGTTAACACAGTCTCATTCGCCTGCTTCCCACCCTATGCATGCCCTGTAGGATCTTGAGGTGGCTCCAGTCAACACAAGAAGGACCATTATACAGGCTCTCTTCACCAGCAAGCTGGACTATGGGACTGCACTTTAAGCTACACTGGCTCCCGATTCAGATGAGATGCCAGTTCAAGATGTTGACCCACTCATACAGAGCCCTGCACAAGAAAGGTTTAGCTTACATCAACAAGCACTTGACCTTCCACCAACCAACCAGACACCTACGATCAGTCTTCCTCTTCCTCGCAGAAACCCCCCGGATCTGCCGTAGCAACAGCAGGGATGCTCCTTCTCACATCTGGCAGCCAAAGCTTGGAACAACCTTCCCCTGCACCTCAGGACCACCCCATCACTCCAGCAATTCAGGAAAGGACTTAAGGCCTGGCTGTTTGATCGAACAAATGACCACTAAAGGCCCCCGTGCCTTGTGACCATCACGGATAATTTGCTGTGCTTTACAAATCTCTGATTGATTGATTGATTGATTAATTGGACACGGTTTCCCCTTTCAGGGCAACTCAGAGACACAGGGAGCTGCCAACAGCCCGTGGTTCTCTGACCAGCTTAGATTGCTTAGACAAGCATGTCGATGTCAAAACCGAGTCTGGCAAAAAAACATATGACCCTCCCCGGAAAAAAACATATATAGAGCCTTGATTAGGGATTGCAAACTAGCAACTATAGAGGACAAATCTAGCTTTTGTATCAATAAAAATTAATACCACTAATTCCTCAAGGGAACTGTTTAAAGTTATACATCTTATATCCTCCCCTAATAACTTGTATGGGACTCAGGACTTCAAACATTTTAACCATCCATTAAGAATTTGACTCCACTAATAATGAAACGCAGAATTCCATAGACCTTGACTCTCAGGCCGACCCAGACCGCAGGGCAAGCAGAGAGGGACCCGCAGATAACAAAGTCATTCTCACTTCTTTCGGAGGTGCCGAATTATCTTCCAAATGTCAAGACAGGTTCCCCCTTTGAACCCTGCCACCATAAAACTATTCACTTAGTGGCTAGTACGATTGCTGCCCCTCTGGCCTCAATCATGGCCACACACGGGATGCCTCCCATGACTGTGGAAGAAAAGAAGCAGCACTTAGGCCTCTTCTAAAAAAACGAACCTGGACCCCGATGACCTAAAAAACGATTTTCTCATATCTCTGGTCCCGACTCCTGCGAAAATCCTAGAGAAACACCTGAATGTCCAGCTCTTGTCCTTCATTGAGGAACATGTGCTATTGGATACCTCCCAATTTGGCTTCAGGAGCTGCCATGGCTTGGAAACTGCCTTTGTGTCAGCAGTGGATGGAATCAGAGCACTGGTCGATGCGGGCCAGGCTGCGGCACTGTTCCTATTGGATCTGTGCGCAGCCTTCGATACGATTTCCTGACCGCTCACCGAGCGCATTTTGGTATTAAAGATACAGCATTGAAGCTTTTGAAATCATTTCTAAGTTATAGATCACAGATAGTAACCTACAGTCAGTTTCTTTGCTCTGCCATGCGGGGTACTACACAGTTCAAGTTATATGTATCCCCTTTGGTGAAACTGATTCGGTCTTTTGTCCTTCAGGCCCTTTCATATGCAGACGATGCACAGATAATTGTGTCCATTACGGATGATGGACATTCCACAGCCATCAATTTCAACTACTGCATGAAGGCTATTGCCACTTGGATGAGGTTCATAGTCTGAAGTTAAATGCAGACAAGACTGAGGTCATCAATCATGGAGGGCAAACTTGAATCTGGAGCAGTTATGGGTGGCCAGATGCACTGGACTCTGCCTTTACCTCCTAAATCAGAAAAAATATCTGGAGGTCCATGTGGATCAGAACCTTGCTTTTGATTTGCAAGTAAATCGAACTGCATCTGCCTGCTTTAATATCATTAGGATACTCCGGAAAACCTGTCCTTATAATCTGGTGCCAGCTAGAAAATTTGCTGTTCTGGCCCTGATTTCCTCAAGAGTTGATTATTGCAATGCACTCTACCTAAACATTAATAAATCTTCTCTTAATAAGCTGCAAATTGTCAAGAATGCAGCAGCAAGGCTAATACTGGAAATTCCTAAATTTCATTAAATATCAGCAGAGCTGGTCAAGCTTCACTAGATTCCAGTTAGAATTATGTTTAAGGCATTGTGCATCGTGCATAAGGACTTACACAACTCACGGCCTAAAGCCATCAGAACAATGTTCCACTGGGATGTGCCGACCAGGTCTCTTCGTTTGGCTGAACATAATCTGGTGGTGATCCCTAAATTTCGGGAAAAAAAGGTGGGGCGGTTGATCCTTCTTTGTGGCTACCTCCAAGTTATGGAATACCCTTCCCCGTCATCTTACTAGCCTGAAAAAATATTGAGGCCTTCAGGAAAGCTCTTCAAACCTGACCTTTCACTCTATAGGGTTCACGACCTTTAGTGGGGGACCCCCGAGTGCTTGTCTGTCCTTGAAGTTAGGCTTGAGTATGGCCTCAGCGCTTTTACGCCTGTGGGTAATTGGGCACTTTTACAAATTTATTTCATTTCAAATTGAGAACCACTATCGAGAACAACAAATAACCAGATGGGACTTGTGCATTATGACAGCTGAGGGAATCCACCAAAGAAAAACTTATCCAGATGAGGGGGAACCCCATGTCCTTTGTGTCTCCCTATATGTAGGGGACAAGTATCTTTACAAAATTGTAAGGCTGGGCCTCTTACACCAACCTGGGCTTCCTGCTTCATCATCAGCCCATCAGACTTGCAAAAGAAAACTCTAGTGGTGAGTGGGCTTCCTGTCCTAGCAGGGAGTACTTAGTATGGGTAGTGGAGTTTGGGATCCTATACAGGGGTTAAAAATCTCCCAAGCTATCCCCTTTATTGTTGGGAGGGTCCCAGAGATGATTAAAACTGGATAAATTGTGACGCTTTAGTGGTATCAATTATTCGAGCATCTGCTTTGCCAACATAATTCAGCTTTAAGTAGGCCCCTAACTGGTGCCCATGGCTTTCATCAGGACCAGGATCCCTAGTGTCCTACCTGACTGGCTAATCACATTCACTCAGGTCAGCATGCATCCATGCAATACTTACTGTGGGAGGTCAGCTGGAAATTCTTCACTTGCTCTGAGAATTCCTTGAAGGCCCTATAGTATAGAAAAATACATTGTTCAAAATAAAAGCACACATATCAAGAGAGAGTTAACAAGACAGAAAACATAAATCATGAGAAAGAAGTTTCTCTTGTTCCATGCGTCTTTTAGTAGATGTGCCACTCCACTCATCACACTTGAAGGAAAAACATTTCAAACCATTGAAAATATGTGTGGATGTGGTTCGAAAACATGTTAAATACATGCTGCGTTCATTCACACCTTCTCACCCTGCCCTAATCTTAGACGGGACTCATGGATGAGTGCATGGAGGGAAGCGGCGGATTGGACCATTGGTTCTCAGCAGGGGTGTGTAAATGGGGGCAAACAGGAAATCTAAATAATTCCAAATTGCAGTGAAACCCATTTGCTTCCACAATAACAACAGAGAAAAATATTTTCAAACCATGAAGGTTTATTAGCAGATTAGTCAAGTTCTAATTTTATTCAATCAGTTAATGATTAGTCAAAGACCTCCAAATTCAACAAAGTTAATCAATCCTGTTGGAAAGTGGTTGATTAGTAGTGATAAGTAGTGACTTACCTCTAGTACTAAGGCCATAAACACAATAAAAGGTTCAGTTAGGGTCTCAATAAATTAAACCCTTGCATAATCCTTGGTAGCTGGCAATGAGCAGGCAGGCTTAACTTAGGAGACAGGTGTGTAAAGCATTTAAAAACACCAATACATTAAATACGTAAGACAGAACACACAATAAAAATCCAAAACCAGTTTATACAAATAGAAGTATTTTTATCTTTAAAATGACACCAAAATGATAAAAATATAATGTAGGGAAATGGAGATATACATTTTTAAAGAATAAACACTGTCAACACTTGCTGCTGTAGTGCCAACTTGGGACATCTGGTCGCGCTTGACCTGTACAAAGTCAAAGTTTGAGGCCGACTGGGAAGGAGCCCTGGGTGGATACACTAAGTGGGAGGCCTTCGCACTTATAAACGTTTCTGGAGGATTTTCTCTAGAACTCAAGCAAGGCTCCTCTTCAGACTGGATTTGCATCGACGTTGTTGGCTTGATCCAGCACTAGCCCTCGGTCAACACCTAGAAGTCTTGAGCTCTGGAGTTTTCAGCGAAACATAACTGAAATCCATCCCAGGTCGCGATTCGAGGTCACCTGCCTGACTTTCGATGTCGAGTTGGTCACCTTATGGAGTTTTTTCCTAAAGTTGCTCCAAACTTCTGGAACTTCTTCCTGAAGTTTCCCTGTAGTGTCCAAAACACCAATCAAGGGGTCTCAAAACTCTGAGATGGTCCTTGGGATGTTGGGACTACAATTCCCACAAGTCACCTAGCCAAATCCTTAGAAGTCCACTGGACTCACTCCAGGATGGAGACTTCTTGGTGGAGATGAAGCAGGTGGGTTCTGTTAACTAGTAGCTTTCAGGGAATCCACTCCTTAATCCTTGTGAAGCCAGGCAAGGTCATTAGGGCTGTAGTACAAGATTGTGCAGCAGGTGCAGTCCTTCAGAGTGCAGTCCTATGGGTGCAGGTCAGGGTTCCAGCAGGGCAGTCCTTCTTCTCGTCGTTGTTTCAGGCAGTAGATCTGAGTTGCCATACAACTATTCCATATTTATTCAATGGTTTTGGGTGTCAAGCAGGGGCAAACCTTGACCAATGGGATGCAGGGTGCCACCCAGGTGTATGACCACTTCCTCCAAAGTATGGCATTTTCTTGTCCCAGAAAGCATTCTTCTTCCAAAATGGAGAAAATCTCTCCTGGAGGGTTAGAGCTGGCTAAGCCAACCCACTGGCATTGCTACGAATCTCTAACATTCTCCTTCCAGCCCCCTCACTAATCTAACTACTGGGGCTCCAGTGTGGATGGGGGTGCAAGGTGTGGAGGTGAGCCTGTGCTGTCCTAAAGTGTCATTCTCCCTTTAAAGACCAGTTTGGCTACTCCACTCCCATCCTGCCTTTGGCTTCTGCAGCTGCAGTTCTCCACCCGCAGGAAATACGTTGTTTCTGTAGCAGACCACTTCACACGTCATTAAGACAGCTTGGCTCAGCCTGGCAGAGACTGGTCAATCAGGAGAGGACAGCTGGGGGCTGGATTTTGGCTTACAGAAAAGATAGTTCTATAAATAATTTTCTGTAATAATTATTATAAATTTAACAGTGGCAAGTTGTTGGATTTCTCATAACTATCATTTTCAGTCTATGAATGACATTTCTAGCTCGCTCTTGTCAATATTTATACTTCAATAAAATATTCCCGTGTTAGTCTATAGAGCTAGTTTCCTACAATAGGGAAAACGAAATTGGTAGTTTTTCCCTTACCAGGGCATTTAAAACATCTTTTATAGTGTCCCTGTTTATAGTTACAAGGCGCCCTACCCCTGGGACACCTAGGGGTGACTTATATGTAAAAATAAGGTAGTTTGATGCTTTGAAAATACCTTTAAATCCAAAGTTGAATTTGCATATCATTTCAACTTAAAACAGCCTGCAAGGCGGGGCGTGCTTTTAAAATGACAGCGGGCACCACAGTAGTGCACACTTAAGTGCATTACGTCCACTGGGCCTCTAAACCTACATATCCTATTATATACTAAGGACTTGCAGCGAGGCTGTCAGTACCAATTGTAATTAAACCTAATTACCATGTATTTTAATCAGAGCACAGGACCTGGGTCTGGTTAGTAGGGCACAGTCAGAAGTCAGAAAACCAGCAACTCATAGTCAAAATGGGGGCACAAAGGGGGTAGGACACTGCAAACATGCCATGGTTTATCACAATCAATGAGAAGATGCAAGCACAAATCATTTGAGAAGTTCTAGATGCGAAACAGAAACAGTTTCAGTTCCATAAAAGAACTTTGCTAAGGCTAATCTAAGGTGTCTAACTGGGCATAGGAGTACTAAGCAGAAGGTACAGTTGTTGGAGTTCTAAAGTTGAACCAAATGAAGGTTCAAGGCAAAGAAAAAGCACATGCGTTCAAGAGATTAACTTAAGAACAAAAAGTAGAACGTCTCTTCTTGGAGCTGGTGAACTCCTCTCTTTCCTATCGTCAAACATAGGAGCACACAGCTGCACAACCTTACATGTATCATCAGTCCGGACAACTTGGTACAGGAGACTTCTTCTCATCCCCAGACATGGTGTAAATCACAAATAGCTTCAAATTAATTGTATTTACTTTGTCATTCACGAAAGACAAACAATGAGTTTCGCTTCTAACGAGCACATGTTATCCTGCTCCTGGAACAAAGAGAACATGTGAAAGCAGAATAGCAGGGGACATTTCATCTAACATGGAACGTTCATCTGAGGCCTATTCTCACTCTAGCTAACTTAAGAAACTATGTCTATTATATGTGAATATACTGTGAAATTAATGATTATACTCGGTTATATAAAGTGCAGCTTCAGTATACGTGTTAGCCGCACATTAACACACAGATTAACATATCGTTAGTCTAAATTATAATGTATATAAACTTTACTACTCCGGTACCACAAGCCCCATAGCTCACTGGGGATATTTTTCTGTGTGGTTGCAATTATGAAGCCACAGGACATAATCACGTATTGTGGAGTGATAGGGTTAATTCTCAGGGCACCCTTCACACATCTGGCGGAAAAATGCTCTGGCGAAAAACCTTGCAAGTGGAATAAATAGTGGTAGTTTTTATCAGGGTAGTCAGAAAGTCAAACCCTATATCGATTTATGTGTGTGCTAATGATCTTAGTTTGTAATAATCAATATAGGCGCTATAGCGATAATTTGCAGCGCTGCTTCTCTACGTCATCACTTAAACAAAAAAGGAGCTGATTGTGAGCCCACCAGCCACCTTGTTTGTAGGTGAAAGTGTACCCTGTGAGCAAGGAAGCTGCCAAGTGTGGGTGAGGAGACTCTGCACTCATAAAGATACTACTCGTAAATCCCTTTCTGAATAGCAAATGATCGTAAACTTACGCAAACGTGTGTGTTTATCTTTGTGAATCCGGTCCACTGGTAAGAGGTGAAAGCGTACCCTGTGAGGAAGGATACGACTAAGTGTGGGTGAGGGGACTAAGAACTCATAAAGATACTACTCGTACATCCCTTTGTGACTTGCAAAGGATCGTAAACTTACATAAACGTGTGTGTTTATCTTTGTGAATCCGGTCCACTGGTTAGAGGTGAAAGTGTACCCTGAGAGGAAGGATGCCACCAAGTGAGGGCGAGTGGACTCCATCCTGTTTTTTTTAAAGTTCCTCAGCTCAGACAAGTCTACTTTCGATGTTGAGTAAGAGACTCAGGGCCCCCAAGCTCCACAGGGCCTCGGTGGACACAGTATTTGTCTATGCACAGAGGGTGTGTTCAAAACCCCTCTCGCTCCCCCTTGTCCCTCACACTGAGTGATACATTTTTTTTAGAGAAAGCTCATGGCAAAAGGAGAAAATGATGGTTGTCTGCACGTGTCATTATTCCACAAATGTTGATTAAAAATTAAAATGTTAAGCTTCTTGTTTCCAGCACTTTATAAAAGTCAGATCTGACAAATGTGTGAGCGTAAGCAGTGCGTAAAGGGGGGGTCTATTTGCTTGCCCCCCACGCACATCAGCAAAGAACTCTAGACTTCACCTGTCTGTCTCTGTCATTTGCACCAGGGCTAACAAGTGCGTCAGGTCCTGAAGCAACAGCGCTGTCACCCCCCAAGGGCGCCAGTCTGTCTACTCCACTGTGTCCTATAGGTTCATATTTGCTCCCTGTGGAAGTGACCTGTACATCCTGTGACATTTATGGCTCCATTTCTGTGCTCCTGAAGCAGCTTAGCATTATTTCATGTGTGTTTTCATTTGTATTTCCAGTGGCAACTACCACAGCCCCTACCACCACTCCTACAACAGCTACCACTACCCCTGCTGAGACAACAGCTCTTACCACTGCTGAGACCTGTGCCTGCATCTGTGTCACAAGGGCACTCACAGCCTGCTATGTGTGGGACTGCTCCCACTGCACAGGTGAGATGTAGGACTTCACGCTCTGTCTTTTTGAGTACCTTTGTACCTTCTGTGACAAGTCAGCTTAGCCGTGCGCATGTTGTGACTCCAAACAAACAAAGGGGCTTATTTACAAGAGGCTTGCCCACCAAAGTGTCACTTTTTTTACACATTCTAGCAGCGTAAGCCTCTAAATCATATCTGTGAAGCGACGCAAAGTCACTCTGCGTGGCTTTGTATTACCTCATAGATATGGAGTAAGACAAAACGCAAATCGATGCGTTGCCTTACTCTGCGTCAAGGAGGCGTTCCATGGGCGTTGCGTGGGGGTTCCCACGCAACGCCAATGGATTTTGATGCTGCGCCAGATTTACCTAATCACGTAAACCTAGGACAGCGCCAAAACCTTACACCTCCCCAGAGCAGGTGTAACATGGAGAAATATTTTAATTTCTCCTTGTTTTTTCCTCTTTCCATGTGTGCTGCACGCCTCAATGGATTGTTTCTGTGCAGTAAGGTGCCCCTTCCTGCACAAAAAACACTCCTGCCTGCAATGGAGACACACTTGCACCAGGGTGCAAGGTTTCCTACGTTGGCGCTATGCAGGGAGAAAGGACATGAATGCACCCTATTTCATAAGTGCAGTGCATTCCTGACCTTTCATGTTGGAGTAGGGCAGCACAGCAAGAAGACTTGTGCCACTGCCCTACACCAACATCCCATAAATGAGGCCCTACATTCTTAAAAGGGGTCCTAAGTCCCACAGAGCACTGCAGGGTCACTTATCCTGTTCAATATGAGTGTGCACTCGCTTGAAGTGGAGGTTCCCATCTAGGAGTGGAGGGGTCTGTCTACTTCTGACTTCAAACAGACCTTTGCCTGGCAGACGCTCTGACACTACTTCAACCCTACTCAAGATCGTGGCACAGAGGTCACGCAGTCACGTACCCAGGATTTCAAGACTGTTTCCTGAACACAATTACAATTGTCAAGAAATCGTTTTCTTATTCGCCAGTCGCACCAGAGCAAGTCAAGCACTCACCAATCTCTGCTCACTCCTGGGCAGTGTTACCCTCAGCAGAAAGGGCGTCCATTGGTGCCCGCCACAGCAGAAAGGGAGTCCATTGGCGCCTGCCACAGCAGAAAGGGCGTCCATTGGTGCCCGCCACAGCAGAAAGGGCGTCCATTGGTGCCCGCCACAGCAGAAAGGGCGTCCATTGGTGCCCGCAACAGCAGAAAGGGCGTCCATTGGTGCCTGCCACAGCAGAAAGGGCGTCCATTGGTGCCCGCCACAGCAGAAAGGGCGTCCATTGGTGCCCGCCACAGCAGAAAGGGCGTCCATTGGTGCCGGCCACAGCAGAAAGGGCGTCCATTGGTGCCCGCCACAGCAGAAAGGGCGTCCATTGGTGCCCGCCACAGCAGAAAGGGCGCCCATTGGTGCCCACCACAGCAGAAAGGGAGTCCATTGGTGCCGGCCACAGCAGAAAGGGCGTCCATTGGTGCCGGCCACAGCAGAAAGGGCGTCCATTGGTGCCCGCCACAGCAGGAAGGGCGTCCATTGGTGCCCACCACAGCAGAAAGGGCGTCCATTGGTGCCCGCCACAGCAGAAAGGGCGTCCATTGGTGCCTGTCACAGCAGAAAGAGCGTCTATTGGTGCCTGCCACAGCACAAAGGGCGTCCATTGGTGCCCCCCACATCAGAAAGGGCGTCCATTGGTGCCTGCCACAGCAGAAAGGGCGTCCATTGGTGCCGGCCACAGCAGAAAGGGCGTCCATTGGTGCCGGCCACAGCAGAAAGGGCGTCCATTGGTGCCGGCCACATCAGAAAGGGCGTCCATTGGTGCCCGCCACAGCAGAAAGGGAGTCCATTGGTGCCTGCCACAGCAGAAAGGGCGTCCATTGGTGCCCGCCACAGCAGAAAGGGCGTCCATTGGTGCCCGCCACAGCAGAAAGGGCGTCCATTGGTGCCTCAATAAAGAAGAAGTACGTGGTTCCTCGGTGAATACAGAGTATTTATTGCAGGTCGTGGAAGGAAGGGGGTTCTTCCTTTCGGAACTGGTGCCCTCACACACCCAGCAAGCTAGGTGTCATGCTTCATCATCTGGGCTTGCTCCTCGTCGGGTCGGCGCTGCAATACCCGACGGGCACCCAAAAAGGGCTCTTTATCGGAGATCTTTGTTCCTTGCCGGTGGGTGCCGTGGGTGTAAGGGCCCTTTTGATTGTGTGGATGTAGTAGTATGTGAAGTGAGTTCAAACAAGTCAGGGTGCCTTATGGAACATATTTAATTCTTGGTAGGCCCCCTGCCTGATTAAAATAGAAAAAGGAGAGGCGTCTATCTGACTATAATGGGTCAAGATCTGGGCGCTCTACTCCTAGTGGGTCAACATGTTTCTCGCCGTTGCTGTCTTAAGGATCAAAGGCGATTCTTCAGGACCGTAAAGTGAGTCTATTCTACACCCAGTGGTGTGGTGAACTACCTACCACTCTTGGATAAGCGGGTTGTGCGCCCGTTGTTTCTATGGACGACCTATACGTGAGAAAAAAAGGGTATATATACTCTCAAGGACACAGTTGACCACAAGTGCCATCATGCTTCCAAACAGATACTCTGTATTAGGTCCCTGACTGACAGTGGTGATCAATAATATCAATAGTGGTTCGCTATTCATATCACTCCAAAAAGTGTGTTCCTGAACGAAGTCTTCTGGTAACACATACAAATTGTTGAATAAAACCAATTACTTTAAAACATTAATACAATGGTGAAGAAATGGTAGTAAAACAATTGGGTGATCAGAGGCCTTTTCATGCAACTCACCCAATCACTAATTGAATCGTGCCTCGTCAGTATCCAGCGGGCTGTGGACACATATAAGTTATGTGTCTGGAAATTGATAGATATAAGAAGAGATTCATAATCAGGTGTGAGGAGATCACAGGTTAGTATAGAACTGCTTCTATAACTACAAGGATAGCCTCGTAAAGTAGCGATCTTCCAGTGGTCCTGGCCTAATGGGTTGCTCTTTCAAAATAAGTTCCTGTCCTCACTTGGCGGATTCTCAATGCCCCTCAATCCTATGGCACTCAGTACGGGCAGCAGTGCGGGCGCCAGCACCACCGGTGACCCCAATGGGTAATAGTAGTCACTGTGGTACTAAGCGCGCACATCGCTACAAACAAGCTGTCACCACCCCTATGAATTGGCATTGCGTTCCCATCAAGTAGTTACTTGATAACTCATGTGAGAGATAGCAATCTGTTCCCCAGGCGCTTACCTCTGTAGTCGGTGCCGTCTGAGGTCCCTTGTTTTTAAGGGTATCAAATACTCACCTGCTTTCAATGAAAAGCCGTGTGGTTGACCTACCCCTCTCCGCTGGATCCGGGAAGGTAATAGACTAGTGGAAACTGTCGTTTTATAGACCTGCAAGTGAGCCAGCTGGGGCGGGGCAGGGAAGCCAATCAGCTTCAGCTGGTGCTGCTAAGCGTCTAAACAAAGGCCGAGGTAAACGAGAAAGGTGGCGGCCATCTTAGACTGGTGTGGAGTGTCTATAGGGAGAAAGGTGGCCGCCATCTTAGACTGGTGTGGAGTGTCTATAGGGAGGTATCCCTTTCCACTCATTGCATACTAATAACCACATATTAGAGGCCCCGTGCTGGTATCACCGGAGTTGGTGAATAAAAGGGTGGAAATTGTGTTTACACATAACGTATAGGAAAGGTCAGAGATGCCGAGAATGTAGTGGCCATCTTAGGCTGGTATAGAGTTTCACTTAGAATATGTATATGTATGCTCAGTGCATTCTGGTAACCCATATTCCAATTGCGGTCCCATGGTGATGTCACTGGAACTATTGCTGGGGATCTTAGTGGGGTAAGTGGGCGTGGTGTTTGCCAAAGTTGGTCCCATATTACGTAAAGCGGGAGAAGCCTGGTCGAGTATCGTGTGTACATGCTATGACCATCTTGGAGTGTTCAGGATCTTAGTGCTCCGGGTATCAAGTTAGGGGTGTTAGATTCATGGGTCGTACCCTGGTTTGAGGTTGGACAGTTGTGGGGAGGTTGTTAATATCGAATGAAGGGTAAGGGTCAGTACCTCTCATAGTGTCTCATATCGTCTGTGATGTACTCACTGTATCAGAGGTTAGCGAGTGACCCCCACGGAATCTCATCATTGAGTCCCTGTTTGTCAGACAACAATCGGTATACCCATCTTTGTTCGATTCTAAAGAGGGAATTCTGTGTAATCTGAGGGTGAGTCTCTAGAACCACCCACCGCAAACTTTCAGGGGAATGTTTCAGTTCTTTGAAGTGGGTGTATAGTTTCGTGGTCACTCGTTGGCATCGGATGTTACTTTTGTGTTCTGTGATTCTGGTTTTTACCATCCTCAATGTCATCCCTATGTACCTTTTCTTACAAGGGCATGTAATCATATACACACATTGAGTTGTGTTGCAATTGGTATGTTTTGTAATCTGCCAGGTGAACGAGTCTGTGAAAGTTATTTCTTTTGTGGGCTTGATTTGGGGACATACCGCACAGGAGCCACAGGGATGCTGTCCCTGAACTGGTGGTAAATCCCATAGGGATCTTTGGTCATTCGCTCTTCCAGGTCTAGGTCTTGTATGGATCAGTATGTCCTTTAAGTTCTGAGTACGTTTAAAAGCAAACCGGGGTTTAGGGATCTGTAATGCCCCTGTGTTGAGGATCCCAGTGTTTATTGATCACTTTCTTTATCCAGGTTGGAGTCCGAAGTAAAGGAAGTGACACAGGTTAGTATGTCAGTTTGCTCTTTAGGGGTTACTTCTAGTAGGGCCTCCCGGTGATTATTCCTAGCTCTCTTCATGGATTGAGCCACTTGTCTTTGTGGGTATTGCCTCTTGAGTAAGTTTTTGATAAGGATTTGGCCTCTGTTTGATAGTCAATAATGGAACTACAGTTTCTCCTGATGCGTAAAAACTGTCCAAAGGGGTAAATTGTCCTTCAGTGCTCGAGGATGATGGCTGTTATATAACAACAGGCCTATTTCTGTCAGTGGGTTTTTGTATAAGGTGGTGTCGAGTTGGCCATCATGAAGTCTGATCTTGAGATCTAGGAATGGTAGGTCAGTGGATGAGATGGTGTGAGTGAATTTTAAAAATTCATTTTTAGTGTTAATCCACTGACAGAATTCGTGGCATGTAGTCATACTGCCTCTCCAAAGAATCAATATGTCGTCTATGAATCTCTTCCACAGTCTCAGGTTATTAGCATAGGGATTGCTGGGGTGAGAAATGACACTCTCCTCAAATGCAGCCATATAGAGGCAGGCCACACTGGGAGCAAATGTACTCCCCATGGATGTACCCTGAGACTGGTGGAAGAGTTGATCCTTATACTCAAAGAAATTCTCTGTTAGAGCTAGGGATGCGCACTCCATTACAAATGTCACAGGAGTATGTGAGGTCCATGTTGTCATCTCCATGGCTGTTTCAATAACTGTCTGTGTCGCTTGTTGGGGAATGTTCGTGTATAGTTGTTCTACATCTAAGGTAACAAGGAGGTTGATTACGTCTGTGTTTCTAATCTCTCCTATTATGCGCAAGACATCAGTTGTGTCTCGCACATAGGAGGGGGTCAACTTCATCAGTGGTTGGAGGAAATGATCACAGAATTTCTGACAGGGGCTCCAAAATTGAGCCAATACCTGAGACTATAGGTCTCCCCGGGACAGGTGTTGTTCCCTTATGAATTTTGGGGAGTGTATAGAAGTATGGTGTTCTTGGGTTTTTGTCGTGAGAAAGTCTGCCTCTTTCTGCTGATCCACCCATTGGCCTCTGCTTCAAATACTAGGCTGGAGATTTTCGTTGCTAGTCTGTGGGTAGGATTAGTAGTGATTGGTGTATAGTGCCTGCTGTTGGAAAGTTGGCGTCTACACTCAAGATCATAATCAACCGTGGATTGAATCACTGTAGCACCCCCCTTGTCTGCCTGTTTAATCGTGATGCTAGTGTCCTCTGCTAGAGACCTGGCGGCCGCCAGTTCTTTCTTGGAGAGATTGTGGAAAGGAGTCGCCCTTGTCTCTTGTTTGAGATCTTTAAGTACAGACTGCTCGAAAGTAATGACTTCCACTGGAGTCATGGTGTTGTTGGGAGTGAATGTAGAGGGGTTTCTTAACCCTGAGTCTTCCTGGACAGATTCTGTCTTCTCATGAAAAAAGGCTTTAAGGCGGATTTTCCTGAAGAAATTTTGAATTTCGCATTGGTCTCGAAACTTATCTCTTCTTTGGGGTCGGGACAAATCCTAGGCCTTTCTCTAGTACTGTTGTTTCTGTTTCGGTGAGTGTTCTGTGTGACAGGTTAACTACTAGAGTCTCCTGCCCTGAGTCTTGCTCCTCGTTTCCATTGGATTGGGTGTTTGGTCTTGCCATTGTACCTGTTTGTGTGCGCCTCTTCTGTTGCACCCTCTTCCTCTGCCCCAACCTCTGCCTAAAAAAGGAGGGGGGTTTGGGTTGCCAGTCGGGTAGAATTGTGGTTGACCTGGCGGGTACATGGGAAAAGGCCAGAAGGGTTGGGGCGGACCATGGTAGTTAGGTGTATTTTGGTTAGGGAAGTAAGGACGGTTGGTCCTCCTGGAGTTATTACTGCCCCAACTCCTAGTACTGGAATCACTGTCAGAGGAGCCTCTTCTACTGTCGTCAGCACTTTCTTCAGAGGAATAACTATTCTTTGTAGATGTATAGTCTGCTTTTAAATAGGGGTACACTTTCTCTGTTTTGAACCTTTGGATGTCCTTCTGCAATTTGTTGACTTTCTGCTTCATTAGATAATCTTTGTTCTCTGATATCTCATTGTTCAGTTCAGCCAACTTAGTCTTGTATACAGTCAATTGGATAGTGGTCTTAATCGCCCCTTCTGCAATATGAATACGTATTAGAAGGGCGTCAGCAATTCTCTTTGCGGTATTAATAATTCTTTGAGTATAAGGGTCAACTCTTCCACCAGTCTCAGGGTACATCCATGGGGAGTACATTTGCTCCCAGTGTGGCCTGCCTCTATATGGCTGCATTTGAGGAGAGTGTCATTTCTCACCCCAGCAATCCCTATGCTAATAAACCTGAGACTGTGGAAGAGATTCATAGACGACATATTGATTCTTTGGAGAGGCAGTATGACTACATGCCACGAATTCTGTCAGTGGATTAACACTAAAAATGAATTTTTAAAATTCACTCACACCATCTCATCCACTGACTTACCATTCCTAGATCTCAAGATCAGACTTCATGATGGCCAACTCAATACCACCTTATACAAAAAACCCACTGACAGAAATAGCCTGTTGTTATACAACAGCCATCATCTCGAGCACTGAAGGACAATTTACCCTTTGGACAAGTTTTTACGCATTAGAGAAACTGTAGTTCCATTATTGACTATCAAACAGAGGCCAAATCCTTATCAAAAACTTACTCAAGAGGCACACCCACAAAGACAAGTGGCTCAAACCATGAAGAGAGCTAGGAATAATCACCGGGAGGCCTCTACTAGAAGTAACCCCTAAAGAGCAAACTGACATACTAACCTGTGTCACTTCTTTACTTCGGAATCCAACCGGATAAAGAAAGTGATCAATAAACACTGGGGATCCTCAACACAGGGGCATTACAGATCCCTAAACCTCGGTTTGCTTTAAACGTACTCAGAACTTAAAGGACATACTGATCCATACAAGACCTAGACCTGGAAGAGCGAATGACCAAAGATCCCTATGGATTTACCACCAGTTCAGGGACAGCATCCCTGTGGCTCCTGTGCGGTATGTCCCCAAACCAAGCCCACAAAAGAAATAACTTTCACAGACTCGTTCACCTGGCAGATTACAAAACATACCAATTGCAACACAACTCAATGTGTGTATATGATTACATGCCCTTGTAAGAAAAGGTACATAGGGATGACATTGAGGATGGTAAAAACCAGGATCACAGAACACAAAAGTAACATCCGATGCCAACGAGTGACCACAAAACTATACACCCACTTCAAAGAACTGAAACATTCCCCTGAAAGTTTGCGGTGGGTGGTTCTAGAGACTCACCCTCAGATTACAGAGAATTCCCTCTTTAGAATCGAACAAAGATGGGTATACCGATTGTTGTCTGACAAATAGGGACTCAATGATGAGATTCCGTGGGGGTCACTCGCTAACCTCTGATACAGTGAGTACATCACAGACGATATGAGACACTATGAGAGGTACTGACCCTTACCCTTCATTCGATATTAACAACCTCCCCACAACTGTCCAACCTCAAACCAGGGTACGACCCATGAATATAACACCCCTAACTTGATACCCGGAGCACTAAGATCCTGAACACTCCAAGATGGTCATAGCATGTACACACGATACTCGACCAGGCTTCTCCCGCTTTACGTAATATGGGACCAACTTTGGCAAACACCACGCCCACTTACCCCACTAAGATCCCCAGCAATAGTTCCAGTGACATCACCATGGGACCGCAATTGGAATATGGGTTACCAGAATGCACTGAGCATACATATACATATTCTAAGTGAAACTCTATACCAGCCTAAGATGGCCACTACATTCTCGGCATCTCTGACCTTTCCTATACTGCTATGTGTAAACACAATTTCCACCCTTTTATTCACCAACTCCGGTGATACCAGCACGGGGCCTCTAATATGTGGTTATTAGTATGCAATGAGTGGAAAGGGATACCTCCCTATAGACACTCCACACCAGTCTAAGATGGCGGCCACCTTTCTCCCTATAGACACTCCACACCAGTCTAAGATGGCCGCCACCTTTCTCGTTTACCTCGGCCTTTGTTTAGACGCTTAGCAGCACCAGCTGAAGCCGATCGGCTCCCTGCCCCGCCCAGCTGGCTCACTTGCAGGTCTATAAAAGGACAGTTTCCACTAGTCTATTACCTTCCCGGATCCAGCGGAGAGGGTAGGTCAACCACACGGCTTTTCATTGAAAGCAGGTGAGTATTTGATACCCTTAAAAACAAGGGACCTCAGACGGCACCGACTACAGAGGTAAGCGCCTGGGGAACAGATTGCTATCTCTCACATGAGTTATCAAGTAACTACTTGATGGGAACGCAATGCCAATTCATAGGGGTGGTGACAGCTTGTTTGTAGCGATGTGCGCGCTTAGTACCACAGTGACTACTATTACCCATTGGGGTCACCGGTGGTGCTGGCGCCGCACTGCTGCCCGTACTGAGTGCCATAGGATTGAGGGGCATTGAGAATCCGCCAAGTGAGGACAGGAACTTATTTTGAAAGAGCAACCCATTAGGCCAGGACCACTGGAAGATCGCTACTTTACGAGGCTATCCTTGTAGTTATAGAAGCAGTTCTATACTAACCTGTGATCTCCTCACACCTGATTATGAATCTCTTCTTATATCTATCAATTTCCAGACACATAACTTATATGTGTCCACAGCCCGCTGGATACTGACGAGGCACGATTCAATTAGTGATTGGGTGAGTTGCATGAAAAGGCCTCTGATCACCCAATTGTTTTACTACCATTTCTTCACCATTGTATTAATGTTTTAAAGTAATTGGTTTTATTCAACAATTTGTATGTGTTACCAGAAGACTTCGTTCAGGAACACACTTTTTGGGTGATATGAATAGCGAACCACTATTGATATTATTGATCACCACTGTCAGTCAAGGACCTAATACAGAGTATCTGTTTGGAAGCATGATGGCACTTGTGGTCAACTGTGTCCTTGAGAGTATATATACCCTTTTTTTTCTCACGTATAGGTCGTCCATAGAAACAACGGGCGCACAACCCGCTTATCCAAGAGTGGTAGGTAGTTCACCACACCACTGGGTGTAGATAGACTCACTTTACGGTCCTGAAGAATCGCCTTTGATCCTTAAGACAGCAACGGCGAGAAACATGTTGACCCACTAGGAGTAGAGCGCCCAGATCTTGACCCATTATAGTCAGATAGACGCCTCTCCTTTTCTATTTTAATCAGGCAGGGGGCCTACCAAGAATTAAATATGTTCCATAAGGCACCCTGACTTGTTTGAACTCACTTCACATACTACTACATCCACACAATCAAAAGGGCCCTTACACCCACGGCACCCACCGGCAAGGAACAAAAGATCTCCGATAAAGAGCCCCTTTTTGGGTGCCCGTCGGGTATTGCAGCGCCGACCCGACGAGGAGCAAGCCCAGATGATGAAGCATGACACCTAGCTTGCTGGGTGTGTGAGGGCACCAGTTCCGAAAGGAAGAACCCCCTTCCTTCCACGACCTGCAATAAATACTCTGTATTCACCGAGGAACCACGTACTTCTTCTTTATTGATTATCGAGGGCATGTACGTTGGACCTTTCCAAAAGCCCATTGTCCCCAATCTTTTGTAAAAATTGGTGCCCGCCACAGCAGAAAGGGCGGCCATTGGTGCCCGCCACAGCAACGACACTGTCAGAAAGAGAGGCTGAAATGTACATGTAGCAAAGATTGAACTATGTGTTTAATAAAAGCCTGAACAATGACAAGAGCAGCCCTGATAATCTGAGTGTGAACGAGCGTCAAGGACTGAAGTACCTGTAGATACGCCGCTTAATCGAAACTAAAGTGAGGAATGAACTCCACGAATTAAAATATGAATAATCCATGAACATAACGATTTGAACGACAGGTAAGAGCTTTAAAAATGGACATACACAAGAGAGAGTTGGGAAAACATGTCAGCGATGGAAGCACCTATATACTGACACCACAAGAGCCAGAGTAGAAAACAAGCGAGATTTATATAATATATTCAAAGAAAAGTATGACAAAGTACGGGTTACTGCAAAATCTAACACAAAACTACATTTCATTTGCTGCCTGATACTTAAGATTCACAGCCATCTGTGGGGTTGTCTTGAAGATCAAAGGTATTATCAAAAGGTTTAATGCAGGAAAATGCCTGCGAATCACGAGACATTCCAGATTGCTTGCTAAAACTGTAACATTTCACACTACCAGGAACAGGTGTTACCTGCACACTATGGATGTAAATGCTCTGTTCACTTCATGGAACAGAATTTAACTGCAATAGAAGAATACTTTTTAAAGACGACAAACAAGGACAGGATCACTTATTGCTACTGGAACGCATGCATTTGTCGATCTTGTATTAAAATTATTTTTAATAAAACACTAAATATTGCCTAAAAACCTCTGGAAGATGTATAGTGTCTCCAGGGACCCACCTTTATGCACACGTATTTAGGGCTGCATTCTACACAGAATAGATATTGGAAGAAGAAATTGGAAAAGGTTATTCAGTGAAATATTTTAGATACAGAGCAACATGTTTCGATTGTGGCCAAGAACCGATTGAGAAGCTGGAACAGGACATAACTGAACTGAGTCAGAAGCAGAAGCGAATCAAAATCGCAAGCGCAGTTAGCATAGACAAGTTACCATCCTTGGTTTTAAAGGGACAACTATTTGAGAATCTGTGGGGGAAAACTCTTTACAAAACACCTACTAAGAGGAAGAACTTGGGTCACGTCAATGTTTAATTTCAGAGCTCTGGTTTCAAATCTTCTATAAACTCAAGAATTAAGAGTTATAAATATAGTTTCAGACCCACAGGAATTGTTAGTTATATAAGAAAGACTGAATGAATGGTGTAAACAAAGGGTCTATCAGGAATTTAAAAAAAAAAAGCGGTAGAAAAATAAAATACAAATAGGTGGTTACTCATACCTAAATAAAAATAAATAAAAAAACAATGTATATTTGGTGTCAGCACAAATGACATCACATTGAGCAGCAAGATTAAGGTGAAAGTTCAAGAAAATTGTCAGCTGCTATGTATGAATCAAGAACTAAAGAGAATACACCTGGAGCAGCCCGACTTGGCTCGCAAGAGGGCAACACACATCAAACAATTGTTTATCACTAATGAACTCACAAGGAATTCAAATAGAATGTTAGTTTTTGTCAAAAAGAAACAACAGAATGTTCCCATGTTATGCTTGTGATCTGTACTTGAACGTATTCAAAGGAGACATAATACACGGAACATAAAAATATAGAACAAGAAATTGAGAGGCTTCTGCACTGGTGACAAGGATGGTGGCATAAACCAAATCATGTGTCCATAGCTGAGGGTTTAGTTAGGGGAAGAAACAAGGAAAGCAAAGGTTAGATGGAGAGAACGCCCAGTTGTTGCCCTAAAATGAAGAACTTACAGCAGCTATGCACTCCATGAAAGAGACATCTTTGGAAACTAATGAGATTTCAAACTATTGAAAAAAACATAGTCAAGGGACAGTGAGGTTTAAAATTGAAAAGACAATCATATTGAATCAAACACTTACACACCTTAAACGCAATGCGAATAAGCACACATTTGATGACATATATCTTTTTTGTAAAGAAGAACTACATCAAACATACAATAGAGACAGAAATCAGACATGGAACTAGAAGAAGAAGAGGAGAAGAGGCTGAATGCAGAGAGAGAAACAAGAGAGACACTCGTGAGCTGATGGTGGCGAACACCACCTGAGAGAACATGATGCAAACACTAGCAGCTTTCTGGGAGCCTGGGACCGATATGGGATAAACTGGGCATTTTTTAGATTTCTAAATAAATGGTAAAATCAAAACAAACTGTAAAAGTTGACTTGTTGGTGTCATTCACTGGCACTAAGGGTGAGACTGACTGAGGTTTTAGTAAAGTGATTGACTCTGTGGTAATCCTGATGAGAGACTGAGGCAGCAAGATAAGCATTGAGAAGAAGACGAGAAATACGAAAAGCAAAAGGAAAAATGTATAATGAATAGATATAAACTGAAGAAGTAAAGAGTTGAACATCTGTGTGAGAACAAAGAGTAACATGTAGTGAATTGTGAAAAGGTGAACGATGCCAAGGTCAACACACGTTGGACCAGGAATATATTTGTCCAGCAACATAATCATTCGATAGATTTGGTCACTGTTTTCTATAAGGGACCTTAGTAGCACTGCTCGAGGTCTATCTCTAGCCCCATATATTAAATTGAACACATTTGTAGCTCAGCTTTAGACTACAACCTGCTCTTCTAAAGTGAGAAGACTTTTACAAACAAAGGCTTGATTTGATAAGAAGAATTCTAAAGGTAGAACTCCTAACTCCCAAAATTATTACCACTGTTTTACAGAGGGAATGTAAAAGTGACCAGGAAGGGGTATGAAAATCCGGTTGATTAAAAAACGGTTTTCCAAAATGTTTTATGATCATTTTGGAAAATTGTATCGTGATAATTGCTTATGGGCGAAGAAGCCCAAAGTCCATATCAGTGAGCGCTGGGGTCTTCCTCGTTTCCCCACATTCTATGAGACATTTGAGGAACACAAAGACATCAGAACAATGTAAATATAAAAAAGCCAATAATATTCAGTCCAAGGAAGCAATATTTGCTATTATCTATCACATGACCCCTGCATGAGATATTACCACTGGTCCAGAGTGCAGGGAGATAACTCCCTTTGGGTCAGGATCTTTGTTTTTTTCTGTGTTAAGAATGTCCTAGTGGCCCTCATGGCAGGGACATAACCCCCTTTGGATCAGGACCATTGTTTTCTTTCAGTTTAAAGAATGCCTGGTGGCCCTCACGGTAGAGAGATAACTCCCTTTGGGTCAGGACCATTGTTTTCTTACAGTGTAAGGAATGTCTGGCGGCCCTCATGGCAGGGACATAACCCCATTTGGATCGGGACCATTGTTTTCTTTCTGTTTAACAAATGTCTGGTGGCCCTCATCACAGGGAGATAACTCCCTTTGGATCAGGACCATTGTTTTCTTTTAGTTTGAAGAATGTCTGGTGGCCCTCATGGCAGGGAGATAACTCCCTTTGGATCAGGACCATAGTTTTCTTTCTGTTTAACAAATGTCCTGGTGGCCCTCATCACAGTGGGATAACTCCCTTTGGATCGGGACCATTGTTTTCTTTCTGTTTAACAAATGTCCTGGTGGCCCTCATCACAGGGAGATAACTCCCCTTGGATCAGGACCATTGTTTTCTTTCAGTTTAAAGAATGTCTGGTGGCCCTCATGGCAGGGAGATAACTCCCTTTGGATCAGGACCATTGTTTCCTTTCAGTTTAAAGAATGTCTGGTGGCCCTCATCACAGGGGGATAACTCCCTTTGAGTAGGACCACTGTTTTCTTTCTGTGTTTAGAATGGTCTGGTGGCCCTCATGGTAGGGAGATAACTCCCTCGGGGTCAGGACCATTGTTTTCATTCTGTGTTGAGAATGTCTGGTGGCCCTCATGGTAGGGAGATAACTCCCTCTGGGTCAGGACCATTGTTTTCTTTCTGGTTAAAAAATGTCTTGGGGCCCTCACGGCAGGGAGATAACTCCCTTTGGGTCAGGACCATTGTTTTCATTCAGTTTAAAGAATGTCTGGTGGCCCTCATCACAGGGGGATAACTCCCTTTGGATCGGGACCATTGTTTTCTATCTGTTTAACTAATGACCTGGTGGCCCTCATCACAGGGAGATAACTCCCTTTGGGTCAGGACCATTGTTTTCTTTCAGTTTAAGGAATGTTTGGCGGCCCTCATGGCAGATAGATAACTCCCTTTGGGTCAGGACCACTGTTTTCTTTCTGTTTAAAGAATGGCTGGTGCCTCTCACGTTCAGCAGATAACTCCCTTTGGATCAGGACCACTGTTTTCTTTCAGTTTAAGGAATGTCTGGTGGCCCTCATGGCAGATAGATAACTCCCTTTGGGTCAGGACCACTGTTTTCTTTCTGTGCTAAGAATGTCTGGTGGCCCTCATGGCAGTTATGCTTTGCTGTAGTGTTGGTAGCTTTTAAGTTAAGTTGGAGGTCGCCTGGCGGCTTTGGTGGCTGGTCCACTGGGCTGTAAGTGAGCCACCTCTTAACAGGTTAACCCTAGCAGTGTCCAGCTTAACTCTGAATAACTCTGAAAAGTGAGACTGCAGGCAGCACAGAAGGAGTTCAGTGGAATCTGTAAAGGTGATGGATGGTGACGCGGGTGAGGTGTACCTGCACAGGTGGACTTGGGTGTTGTTTGTGAAAGTCAGACTTGTTGCCTGTCGTGCTGTGGCAATCCTCACACTCACAGGATGGAGCACACGCAGGTGTGATCAAAAAACAGCTGTAACATGGCATCTGATCAATTTATTTTATATTTACAGCGGCTTCTTACCCTGCTCTGACAACTACCTCTACCACAACTTCGCCAACCACATCTGCGACCACAGTTTCCACCACTCCACCGGCCACGACTTCTGTGATTACTGGCATATGTGTCTGCACCTGTATCAAGGTATCACCCACAGGCTGCGATGAGTGGCATTGCTCCAACTGCACAGGTGAGACCCACGACCTCTCGCCTTTACCTGGACTCACTGGTTCAGTATAAGTGTGGTGTGTGCTGCTTTGTGGCATTGTTGGACCTCATTGTATCTCTAAATCTCAAATCAAACAGCTCTTTGGAGGTGCAGATATTACTTTGGTGAGATAAATTTTATGGGCCCGATTCACAAAAGTAATCTGAGACAAAATCCTAACTTTAAGACTTTCGGTATTCACAGAAGGCATTTAGGAGTACTAAAGTTAGGATTCCTAACTTTACTACTCCTAAATGCATTTTGTGAATACCGAAAGTCTTAAAGTTCAGATTTTGATTCAGATTACTTTTGTGAGTCGGGCCCTGCATCTCTACATGCTCCTATAATTGCATCTTATTGGCACCAAAAATAGTCATTTCATCCTCTTTAGGTTTGTAACAATAGGTTGATATCGTGGGCAGCCGCAGATCTGACATATATATTATATAGGGGTTCAAGATTAGGGCTCCCTGTGTTACTGTATTTACGGTTTAATAATTTGTGTCTGTATTTATCCATATTCATTTTCTGGCCATCGTATTGTTATTTATCCACATTTATTTTATGTTTTGAGAATAAGTGGATTCGTTAAATGGGATATTTCCACATTTAATTAACTGATAAACATGCACTCATACTTTGATGCCTGTCGCGTTTTAACAAATGAAGCAGCCAAAAACAACAAAACGCCACACCGACAGGTAAATATTAGCATTATAAACAAACATATGCCTGCATTGAAGGGACACACGTCTTATCTTTACATCCTCACTGCATCTAGCCGCTTAGCAGCTGGCCTGGAAATTTTGAAGGACAACAAGGAGAGTCACTCACAAGAAGCACAATTTTCTGTATTTTTCCGCTTTTACAAATAAATACAGTCAGAAAATAAATTGTTTTCTGTCGGTGTTTATCTGTAGGAATCAGTAAAAAGGGAACACTGGAAGCCTCAGTCATGATCATTGAAACAAAGGTCCTTCTTTATGTCTGGGTGGGATGGGTGCCAAACTGATGTGCCAGCAGGGGCACTGCCAACCCACCCCAGCCCAGCTGCAGGCACCCTAGCCCAGCCGTAGGAATCCCAGCCCAGCCACAGGAACCCCAGCCCAGCCCACCCCAGCCTAGCCGCAGCCCAGCTGCAGGCACCCTAGCCCAGCCAAGGGAACCCCAGGCCACCCCAGCCCAGCCGCAGCCACCCCAGCCCAGCCCAGCCCAGCCTTGGCACAGCCACCCCAGCCCAGACCACCCCAGCCCAGCTGCAGTCCAGATGCACCCACCCCACCCGAGCCCAGCCGCAGCCACCCCAGCCCAGCCACAGCCATTCCGGCCCAGACCACCCCAGCCCAGCCGCAGCCATTCCAGCCCAGCCCAGCTGCAGGCACCCTAGCCCAGCCAATGGAACCCCAGGCCACCCCAGCCCAGCCGCCCCAGCCCAGCCGCAGCCACCCCAGCCCAGCTGCAGCCAGCCCAGCCAAAGGTACCCCAGGCCTCCCCAGCCCAGCTGCAGGCACCCCAGCCCAGCCAAGGAAACCCCAGCCCACCCCAGCCCAGCCACAGTCAGCCCAGCCCAGAGCAGCCCAGCCCAGCCGAGCCACAGGAACCCCAGCCCAGCCTCAGGAACCCCAGCCCAGCTGCAGCCACCCCAGCCCAGCCCAGTCCAGCCCAGCCACAACCACTCCAGCCCAGACCAGTCCAGCCCAGCCCAGCCCAGCCCAGCTACAGCCACCCCAGCCCAGGCAAGCCGCAGCCACCCCAGCTCAGCCCGGCCGCAGCCACCCCAGCCCAGCCCAGACCAGCCTGGACCACTGCTGCCCAGCCCAGACCTGCCCCGACCACCCCTGCCCAGCCCAGCCGCAGCCACTCCACCCCTGCCCAGCCGTAGCCAACCTGCTCAGTTTAGAATTTTCTGGCTTTTGGACAGGAACATTTTAGCCAAAGTGCTTCCACTTCTCAGCAAAATCTAAAAATTCAATCTGGCCCATAAAAGAAAAATGAGTCCTCATGGGTCCAAATAAGAAATCGTAAATTGTGGCTAATAACGTTTTGCAATTTGCAATTACTTATATTCAGTGGATTAAAACAGATTTGGCGAAGTTGTCGCAATTTGCGCAACGACGTCTACTGAATACACCTGTATTTTTTAACCAACCTAGGTACTACTAGCCTAGATTCCAAAATACTGAATCTTAGTGTGTCCCGTTTTGTCCTACCTCAACAATATTTGTAAGGTAGGTTGTAACTTGTGACCCACTACAATTGTCCACTTGCAATTTGTTTTCTTTATAAACACAAGGCATTTTGCTTAAAAGAAAATGGGACACATTTAAAAAAAAAAAACTAAGTTACACAAACCTTTTTTAGGAGTAGACAGTGGTTCCATGGACCACTGCCTACTACTAAAAAACGACTTTTTAAACTCTCCCTTAGGGGACCTCTTCCTGTTTCCAAATGGCATGGCACCTCCTTTGACGACATGTTAAAATATGAATGTTTTGCGCCCAGATTTCAGACTCAAAACATATCCGTACCATAAGGAATCTGTATTTGTGAGGGATGCCCTAAGCACGCCCCTTCCAAATAGCGACATGAAATGGTTTCCTAAACCCATTTAACCATTCAGAAAACCGTTTCCGAATGATTAAATGAGATTTCAAATAGAGTTTTTTTGTGTTGAAATTGTTTATTAGCATTTATTAAATATAAGACAATAAAAGCAATAAAATACAGAAATGTGCAATATGATAACATAAATTACATTGGAAGTAATGCATAAAGTTAAATATATATGAATTCATAAGGATGAAGACTGTATCTTATTTAAATACAAGTAATACAATAATAAGATGAAAGGAGGATAAAAGAATTCAGTTGCGAATAAAACGATAAGCTATTTGATTGAGAAACTCCAATAACTTACGGTGAGATAAAAAGTAATTTTAAAGCAAAAAGATCAAGAACTTGATATAAGGTGAAGCATAAAATTGCAAACGAATAAGTGAGAGAAAGACAGGAAATGTGGGTAGAAAGAAAGTGAAGAATAATAAAGGAGAGGTATCAATGCAGTAAAATATAAAAGAATAGAACGTATAGTATAGAAAATTATATAGGGAAATTAACCAAAGATAAAAAGGAAGAAATTGGAGGAAATAAGATGAGCGGATTTAGAACAGGTTTTCAGTGTTGGTATGTAAATGCGAGACAGTAAAGGTGAGAGAAGAAGAAAATTAGAAGCGAGAGTAAAATAGAAAGAGAGAACAAGTTATGATACAGTGGAATCCACTATAGAGCGACCGGAATAGTCTATCACAGAAGGATTATTCAATTGTAGAAATGGGGCCCAAATTTGATTAAATGATTGTGTCTGATCTTGCAAATTGTAGATAACTCTTTCATAAGAGGCAGTTTGAACCATAGCCACCAGCCAAGATTCTGAAGAGGGTGGAGTCGAAGATTTCCATTGCTGTAGTATGCATATTTTAGCTGTGGTTAGGGCGATATATAAAAGACGGCATTGTGGTTTGGAAAGGTGTGGTAAAGTTCAGTAAATCATGCAGAAGAATGATGGCTGGTGTTAACGGTAAATCCAAAGGCAGAGTGTGTTGTAAAACCTGACCTATGTAGGACCAATAGGATTGGATGATAGGGCAAGAACAGAGGATGTGGACTATGTCACAACCAGAAATAGCACATCTCCAACAATTAGTATGAGATGCAAGTAAAATCTAGTAATGCATTGCAATAAGAAATATATAATAAATAATTCTATAACTGTTCTAGGTTGAGAAACAATTGTGCAGAGAAGGCAGATAGCCCCGTTATAGAAGGTAGACTCTCTTTTTGTGTAAAGAAGATATGAGTTATCAATCACATCATTATAAGCCAAAGTATGCAATATCAGAGAAAATAAATGTTATACAAGGTAAAATCTGAACTATTGATTACATAGACCGTAAATATAAATATTAGCAAGGTCATTCTTCATCCGAGGCAGATTTTAAGGGAGATCTAGATTTGTCTCTATGGAGATCTTGCGTAAAAGTAGATACTATTTGAAGGGCAGAGATTTTGTCTTCATGAATACGAATTGATCTTTCAATATCTCTACCACGAGGACGAATTTCACTAATGGTGCGTCGTCGAGTATCGACTAGTGGTGGAGGATGATGAGAATCGTGAGGTAACTGTTCAATAGATGTATGTTGTATGTCCATGTCCTGAATATGCAATTCATCTACAAAGTGTTGTAGATCTGCAGGATTGTAAGTCTCTGGATTCACCATGTTTGGTAATGCGGAAACGAGCAGGAGCAGGATCAAATAAACCATACTTGATGTCCATTTTCCGTAATTGGGGCCTCATAGAGAGGAAAGCCTTTCTCCGTTCATTGGTTTCTCGGGAAAAGTCAGCTGCAATACGGATTTCATGGCCAGCATAGATGTAGGAGCCTTGCGTGCGTGCTGCCAGTAGTATTTGACGTACTTGTTCATGCCGTAAAAAGCAAGCAATGAGGGGTCGTGGTTGAGAATCTGAGGCAGCACGCGGAGGACCGATACGATGAGCACGCTGGATTTCAAGCAGTGGAGTGAAGGAGATATCTAGCAATTTGGGAAGGACATTGCATAAGAAGGTTCTAGCATTTTGACCTTCAATCTTTTCAGGAAAGCCGAAAAAACGGATGTTATCTCGTCGACTGCGATCTTCCAGATCAACGAGCTTACTACGGAGAAGTAAGAGTTCTTGATCTCTGCTTTGCATAGAATCCATCTTGGTTTCCACTGCTGTTAGTCGTTGGTCTAATCCATCTGTTTTAGCATTGAATTGTACGAACTCATCTTTGATTGATTTGGTCTCTGTGGTGAGAGAGGAGATATTAATGTCTAAATCTGTCAAACGGCAGCTGATAGTTGAGAGTTCTTGTAAAATGCGATCCATAGTTGCCCCTGACATTGTAGAGGAGGTAGCCGAAGATGGATTAGATACTGGTGAGGTTGAGCCTTTCGCAGACATACCTTGGGGTTGTTTGAGAACTTGTGTGAAAAGAGGCTGCTTAGAGTTCTTACTCTCGTTCTTGAAATTAGGCATTTGGATATTGTCTGTGATATAGTAAAAGAGTACAAATAACAGTAGCACGAGACCACTTATCTAAATGGTAGTGGGGAGGAAGTTTAGCAGATGAAATAGTTGTAATGAGGAAAAATCAATAGCAAAACAGTAATGAAACTGAGGATTGTGGCGGAATCAGAGAACCATGAGAATGATAGACAAGGGTATCTGCCCTATATTTTTGGTAGACACTGCATCTCCGTAGCGACGAGACCACTTATTGTTGCAGTAACGTAGTTAGTGCAAAAGGTACATGCCAGAAGGAGCTGAGTGTGGAGATTGGCTCTGGCTTGTGTATATGATAGACAGTGCACTAACCCTTTGATAAAATTATTGTCGCAGTAGCAATGGAGTGAATGTAAAATGACAGTCAGAAGGAGCTTAATTTGTAGGGCTGAGATGGCCTGAATTGAACGATGAATGGCAGCACTAAGATAATAGGTTTTGAAGCGGAGTTATAGGAGTCTGAGGATTCTATTATGAAAAATGCTGAATGAAACGCTCCATGTTTTAATTGCCTCTTTTGTATGTAAGTAAAACGATTGCTCGTGAGTAAGTTAGTTTATGTAGTGAAAATAGAAAGGCTCCAAAACAGCATGTACTCTAACGAAAGTGTTCTGCGTTAACAACTGCAAGCAAAAGGTGAGTCAGTAAGGCATTGTTAAAATAGAATAAAGAATTGGCATTAAAGACCTTACTAATTTGCCAAAAAGGAGCGGAAAGCAAGGAGAATGTTATTATTACCACTCCATTCTGCACGTGTTAAGGTAAACTGTACATGTGGGAGAAGTGGCAAGTGGCACTTATGCAAGAGCCTGGAATTTGCTCTGCAGCGAAATGCCCCATGCACCTTCACTGAGGGAAAGACTGTTGCGCCAGGTACATTCACAGAGCAAAGGTAGAGGTATCTGAAAGAACCCCAGCTGACCGCTGCTGTCACACTTAGTTGACAGAAAAAGTTTGCGCCAGGGTCCTAGACGTGCTAGTGAGAGTGATTCTTTCCCATTGGAATTGCCATAAAAATATTTTTTTTTAAATGCTGAGCAAAATATTAAACAAAATGCTTCGTTGTTACTATCTCTCTTTGGTACAAAAGGGCGCTCACAAGCAATTCAATCTAGGCATGAAAGACATTTAGGCTCTAGCAAGGCAGGCACTCTAACTGAGGTGCTCCCTCGTGACAGCTGTTGGCAAATGAAAGGGTAATGAGTCACCATTAGAATAGAACAAATAGTGGATAATGAAGGTCACACTAGCTGCCAAGGAAGACGGGAGGCAGAAAGTGTTATATTTTCAGCTCCACAGCTGTGCTTGTCAGCGTAAATATGAGGCGAGAATCCAAGATGCTAATAAATAATTGACAAGCAAGAGCTGTGCTTGTCAGAGGTAATTTGTTTTGAAACCAGAAGGTGGCAGTAGAATTCCTTGGAATCTTCTTGGTAAAGCTGCTCGTGTAACAAAAGGTTGGCTTTGTTTTTGTTTATGTGGCAAGGAATGCTCCCTCTTCCCTGCCAGCTCCGTCCACAAAAGTTAAATCAGCTGAGAGGTAGATAGAGAGGCGGTGCAGCTTGGCTCTGGGCAGATGACAGCACATAGCACATCATTCCCCTCACAGCCTCTCGATTGAGCAAGGCTGTCTGGCACTTCACAAACGGACAACGGGAAGGCAAAATGGTGACAGATATCACGTCAGCTGATTCCTTCTAATGACAGGTGCTCATAAGCCATTATTTATGGATGCGAGAAGCTGCTCCCCTAATAGCCTTTCAGTACGACAACGCTCCTCCTCAGGATAGTTTGTATGTCGTGAGGCAGGTCGTTTGAGATAAGCCTTACATGTGAAGGGAACAGGGCGCACCTGGTACACGAGAGTCGCGGGGATTGGTGCTGCGGCGAAAGGCCCGACGCGCGTCTTCTGAGGAGAAGACGACTGCGTCAAAAAAGAGCACAAAGGAAAGGCAGAGGTTTCTAATAAATTGCCCAGCCGCTGCCTCTTCACTTAGCTTGCGAAAAACGTTGGCGCCGAAGTCCTAGGCGCGTTGGGAAGAGAAGTTCCTCCTGTCGGAGCCCCCCCCGAAGCGGAGCTCGGTGTTCAGGCGGCCATCCTCCTGCGTGGCCAGACCACGCCCCCTCTCAAATAGAGTTTTAGCGTGTACAAGCCCTCGGATTTACAGAATCGGAGGGCTTGCGAATGCTATAATTCTTTGTTCATGAGTCCCAGAGTTTCTTTTAGAAAGGTACAATCAGTGTCTCTTATGTGGTGTGATTTTCTTCTCTGCGGGGGGATTTGATAGCATTTTCCGGTGCCACGCTCTGCCATGCTGTGCCTACCCGTCCCATTAATGTCCAGAAGGCCTGCGCAAACTTTTAATTACGCCTGACTAATCAGGGTAATTTCGGTAATTACACATTATTCTTGTGATGCAAAATTACATGATTACACCAGTTTGAGAAATTAAGAGTAATTTGGGGCAAAAAGCCTACTGTAGGAGTACAGGAACAACGAATTAGGCGAGACCCAGCGGCTGCCGGCTACCGCTGTTCATGCCCTGTAGCATTTACTGCTATTTCCTAGAGCAAAAATGCATCCTCTGCCCATTTCAGATGGAAAGGTGTCTTTTGAAAACTGCTGTATTACGCTTTTCACGAAATTACGCATAATTGCGAGTAATCTTGTGGTAATTACACTAGAGAGAATTCCGCCAGTTACGCCCACCCCTAGTGGCCAGCTCTTAAGGAAGCCCTGGCTGGAGCGGGCAGCAGCTGCTCTGTCCCTTTCATTTGAAAGGACAGTGTCTTCAGTGCACTGTGCAGTCTCGCACACGAATAATGAAGGCTATCAATAGGGTTCTTTACTCATAGGATTGTTTTCACATTGCCTGTGGTTTGAATAATCTCTGCAGGTTTCCTTCTGCCTGACAGATCTTAGACTAGTGCTGTCACCTCAGCTTTAATTCTTGATTAAGGTGAGCCAGGCAGAGCACTCCCTGCTGTGCTCTTAGAATGCAGGGGCTAGAGGCAGGAGTTTTCAGCAGGTACATTCCAAGCACCATTTAAATCCTGGATGATACATTTGTCCCATCAGCTCCCAAGACCAGGAGCTAGGCAGACGCTTTGTGCAACAGTTGCAAGCCTCCATGTGCACCAATGAAGCGAAGCCAATGTCAGAAGGTCTCTCAGAAGAACCCTGCTTTTGAACCTTTTCAGTCACTCCTTGGGGCTCAAAGGTTGGTCATCTTAAAAATTTCAGATTTGTAAAGCAAGATTTATCACCCCTAAGGGTATCCAGGCACTGGGCTGAGCTGCTGCCGACGATCGAACCGGGAGCCGCTGCTCCAGAGTCAGCTGCTCTGGCCACTGTGCCACACCTCTGCCTTACAGCTGTCTTGTGATTATAAACATCAAGTTTATGGTGGACTCCACCTTCCACCAACCTGCCAGACACCTACGATACTTCTTCCACTTCCTCGCAGACACCCCCTGGATCCGCTGAAGTAACAGCCGAGGACGCTCCTCCTCTCACCCTGCGGCCAAGACACGGAACGGCCTTCCCCCTACTCCTTAGGGCCACCCGTAATCCAGGAATTCAGGAAAGGACTCAAGACCTGGCTGTTCCAATGAACAGAATACCAAGAAGCAGCTAGCACCTCCAGCGCCTTGAGACCCTCACGGGTGACGTGCCGCACTTTATAAATCCTGATTGATTGACACCTCATTGTTGTGTCATATTTGGCGTCTATTCCTCCCACTTGGTTTTTGTTTGCTACCACAATTGTGACATGCTTCATCTTGCTCAACATCATTGGGTCTGGTTGCAAAGTTCACAACTGATATGGAATCCAAAAGTCACTGCAACAATGGATGGATGTGATAGGTCAAGATCATTCCAAAAGCTGCCGCTGGGCTCCTCTCGGGTACTCACCGGTTACTCCTTCATTACAAGCTCTACTCTGGCTCCCTGCCGTTGATTGGGTCAGTCCTAGACTCGGCAGATCCCTCATGGAAACTTCATGGTGTTGAGTGAAATTCTTGAAGAACCAAGGAATGTCTACACAGTCAGGTGACCTGAAGCTTCTTGTGGTTCCAGGTTGCAGAGGCAGCGGAGCGAAGGATGGTCTTTCTCCCTGTTGACCCCTCCATTTCGAAGTGTCTCTGTGTGAGCTGATAACAGCCTCCAATGGTCTATTTTTAAGGTTGCGGTGATGTGATCTTCACAGCTGCTGATTGTATCATCTGTGAAAATGTAATCAACTCTAAAACCATCTCGAGAACCAGTCTGCTGGGATTACCTTGCTTAACACGTGTATGCAGGTTAAGAGTTGGTATCCAGTTTTCACATGAGATACCATGAGTATTTTTCCTCTAATACATAAACACAAATAATCACTCATACAATTTGTAAAAATAATGTGTAGTTCACAAAAGAAATTCACCATTTCACCTACACCTAATCTGGGTCGGGTGGACCCTATCTTTGTACCTCCCAGTTGCTGAACCCCGGAGTCCCCCCCTCAAAGACACATGGATGCAGCCGCGGTTCCTGCTTTTACGAAGACTTGTGGTTCACCCAGCGGTACACGCTGCGGCCATAATACTCCATCGACCCTGAGTGATGGAGAGACTTGGTCCCCACCTCCTCATCCCTGGTGACCTCCTGTTTAGAGTATAAAAAGTGCTTATATCTAGTGCTCCCCAAAGAGAATCATATAACACACTTGTTTTATTTACAGTTTAACCTCATACATACCTAGCTTTGGGGACCGCAATCTATATTGATCAGTGATGTCTGAAGGGTGATTCACATCAACATGGTTGGAAGGTGGGTGGGAGGGGTGTGTCCTGTGACATGGTTGGAAGGTGGGCGGGAGGGGTGTGTCCTGTGACATGGTTGGAAGGTGGGTGGGAGGGGTGTGTCCTGTGACATGGTTGGAAGGTGGGTGGGAGGGGTGTGTCCTGTGACATGGTTGGAAGGTGGGCGGGAGGGGTGTGTACTGTGACATGGTTGGAAGGTGGGTGGGAGGGGTGTGTCCTGTGACATGGTTGGAAGGTGGGCGGGAGGGGTGTGTCCTGTGACATGGTTGGAAGGTGGGCGGGAGGGGTGTGTACTGTGACATGGTTGGAAGGTGGGCGGTAGTGGTGTGTACTGTGACATGGTTGGAAGGTGGGTGGGAGGGGTGTGACCTGCGTGGGGTGAGCTGCTTGTCCTGTGTGCCAGAGTTGTCCACTGAGGGGATTCTTGTGATCTTGACGCAGTCACTATGTGTGCTCACAATTATGTTTTTAACTTTTTAACCGTTCGGTGCTCATGACGGAATGGTTCCTTCATGAGCACCGGTGCTCCTGTGCTCCTGACGGAACCATTCCGTCATGAGGACAGGGGCACGAAATCCCTCTGCTGCAGACAGCAGAGGGATTTCCCTTTTTTTTTATTGGCCTCGGGAGCTTGGGGAAGAGTTTCCCCAACCTCCTGAGGCCAATTTGCATTTTCATTGCAATGCCGATCGCGCGCATGGCGCGCTGTCGTCATTGCAATGAAAATGAAACTGAAACTTAGTTTCAGTTTCATTGTTTCGGTGCTCGTGGGGCTATCTCAGCCCCCCGAGCACCGAAACAGATGGGAGAGGTATTGTTGGAAAGGGGAGAATCTCCCTTTCCAATGGTACCCCTCCCTAGTGGATCCCCAAGCAGGGATCCACCCACTAGGCACCAGAGAGGGGGAGCGGCCCCTGGGCAAGGGCCTTTGCTCCCCCATATGTTTTGGCCTAATTCAGTCTTTCTGCCCCCCTGGGAGCAGAAAGCCCACTTGACCAAGGGAATTTTTTTACTATTTAAATTAGGGGTGGGGGCTGCCCAATATGGGCACGCCAATGCCCCCACCCCCCCTGCACAATTAGTCTCTTTCTGCCCCCCCCGGGGGGGGCAAAAAGCCCACTAGATGCCAGGCTTTTTTTTTTACATTTAATTTAGGGGTGGGGGCTGCCCAAGATGGGCATGCCAATGCCCCCACCCCTCCCCCCACAAATGTCCAGTCTTTCTGCCCCCCCTGGGGGGTAGATGGGGGCAGTAGCCCTCAATCTGCCCCCCGGGGGGGAAGAAAGCCCACTAGAAACCAGGGATTTATTTTATTATGTAAATTAGGGGTGGGGGCTGCCCAATATGGGCATGCCAAAGCCCCCAACCCCCCCTGCACAATAACAGTCTTTCTGCCCAACCGGGGGGGGGGCAGAAAGCCCACTAGACGCCAGGGTTTTTTTTTTTACGATTAATTTAGGGGTGGGGACTGCAAAAGATCGGCATGCCAATGCCCCCACCCCTCCCCCCCACAAAATTCCAGTCTTTCTGCCCCCGTGGGGGCAGAAAGCACCCTAGACACCAGGGATTATTTTTTTTATAAGCCCGGGGTGGGGGCTGCAACAGAATGGGCATGCAAATGCCCCCACCCTACCCCCCCAACGAAAACTAAAGACTTGCTGCCCCTCCAGGAGGAAGATGGGGGCAATAGCCCCTGATCTGCCCCCGGGGTGGCAGAAAGCCCACTACGCACTAGGGATTTTTTTTTATATATAGGTAGGGGTGGGGGTTGCCCAGAATGGGCATGTCAAGGCCCCCACCCCCCAAAAAAATGATACAGTCTTTATGCCCCCCCTGGGAGGCAGATGGGGCAATAGCCCCTTATCTGCCCCCCCCGGGGTGGGACAGAAAGCCCACTAGCCACCAGGATTTTTTTTTTCCAAAGTTGGGGATGGGGGTTGCCCAGAATGGGCATGCCAATGCCCCCACCCCCCCAAAAGAATAGCCACAGTCTTTCTGCCCCCCTTGGGGGCATATCGGGGCAATAGCCCTCGATTTCCCCCCTCCCCAGGGCGGCAGAAAGCCCACTAGGCACTGAATTTTCTTCAGGATGTGCCTACCTGTGGATTTTGGGCCCTAGCGCAGCCGGCACATAGGGAAACCTAGCAAACCTGTACATTTTTTAAAACTAGACACCTGGGGGGACGCTGGGTGGTAGGAAATTTGTGTCAGCCCGGTGATGCCACAACTTTCCCACACAAAAATGTGTGGAAAAAGTGATTTTTTCAGCTAAATTTGAGGTTTGAGGGGATTCTGGATAAGAAAACGTTGGGGGATCCACGCAAGCCATACCTCCCTGGAATCCCCCGGGTGTCTAGTTTTCAGAAATGTGTGGGTTTGGTAGGTTTCCCTAGCTGGCCGCCGAGCACGGGGCCAAAAACCCAGGTGACCCCCCTTGCAAAACCTGGTCGTTTTGTGATAGGCAATTCTGATGTCGCCTCAATACGTTTTGGGCCCTTGCCTGTCGCGGGTACTTGGGCCTCCCGCACGAGTGAGGCACCATTTTTATCGGGAGACCTGGGGGAATGCTGGGTGGTAGGAAATTTGTGTCAGCCCGGTGATGCCACAACTTTCCCACACAAAAATGTGTGGAAAAAGTGATTTTTTTTCAGCTAAATTTGAAGTTTGCAGGGGATTCTGGGTAAGAAAATGTTGGGGGATCCACGCAAGGCATACCTCCCTGGAATCCCCCCGGGTGTCTAGTTTTCAGAAATGTGTGGGTTTTGTAGGTTTCCCTAGCTGGCCGCCGAGCACGGGGCCAAAAACCCAGGTGACCCCCCTTGTAAAACCAGGTCGTTTTGTGATAGGCAATTTTGATGTCGCCTCAATACGTTTTGGGCACTTGCCTGTCGCGGGTACTTGGGCCTCCCACACGAGTGAGGCACCATTTTTATCGGGAGACCTGGGGGAACGCTGGGTGGTAGGAAATTTGTGTCAGCCCGGTGATGCTACAACTTTCCCACACAAAAATGTGTGGAAAAAGTGATTTTTTCAGCTAAATTTCAGGTTTGCAGGGGATTCTGGGTAAGAAAACGTTGGGGGATCCACACAAGCCATACCTCCCTGGAATCCCCCGGGTGTCTAGTTTTCGGAAATGTGTGGGTTTGGTAGGTTTCTCTAGCTGGCCGCCGAGCACGGGGCCAAAAACCCAGGTGACCCCCCCTTGCAAAACCAGGTCGTTTTGTGATAGGCAATTTTGATGTTGCCTCAATATGTTTTGGGCTCTTGCCTGTCGCGGGTACTTGGGCCTCCCACACGAGTGAGGCACTATTTTTATCGGGACACCTGGGGGAACGCTGGGTGGTAGGAAATTTGTGTCAGCCCGGTGATGCCACAACTTTCCCACACAAAAATGTGTGGAAAAAGTGATTTCTTTCAGCTAAATTTGAGGTTTGCAGGGGATTCTGGGTAAGAAAACGCAGGGGGATCCACGCAAGCCATACCTCCCTGGAATCCCCCGGGTGTCTAGTTTTCAAAAATGTATAGGTTTTCTAGGTTTCCCTAGGTGCCGGCAGAGCTAGGGTTCAAAATCTACAGCTAGGCACTTTGCAAAAAAAGGGTCCGTTTTCACCATGAAAATGTGTTGTGTCCACGTTGCGTTTTGGGCCGTTTGCTGTCGCGGGCACTAGGCCTACCCACACAAGTGAGGTACCATTTTTCTCGGAAGACTTTGGGTAATGCGGGGTGGGTGGAATTTTGTGGATCCACGCAGATTCCAGAACTTTCCACCACAGAAATGTGAGGACAATGTGGGTTTTTTGACAAATTTTTAGGTTTGCAAGGGATTCTGGGTAACAGAACCTGGTGAGAGCCAGTCAAGTTACCCCATCCTGAGTTCCCCTGGGTGTCTAGTTTTCAAAAATGTATAGGTTTGCTAGCTTTCCTTAGGTGCTGGCAGAGTTAGGGTTCAAAATCTAGAGCTAGGCACTTTGCAAAAAAAGGGTCAGTTTTCCCTGTGAAAATGTGGTGTGTCCACGTTGCGTTTTGGGCCATTTCCTGTCGCGGGCCCTAGGCCTACCCACACAAGTGAGGTACCATTTTTCTCAGAAGACGTTAGGGAACGCGGGGTGGGTGGAATTTTGTGGATCCACGCAGATTCCAGAACTTTCCACCACAGAAATGTGAGGAAAATGTGTTTTTTTGGACAAATGTTTAGGTTTGCAAGGGATTCTGGGTAACAGAACCTGGTGAGAGCCAATCAAGTCACCCCATCCTGGATTCCTCTGGGTGTCTAGTTTTAAAAAATGTATAGGTTTGCTATGTTTCCTTAGGTGCCGGCAGAGCTAGGGTTCAAAATCTACAGCTAGGCACTTTGCAAAAAAAGGGTCCGTTTTCACCATGAAAATGTGTTGTGTCCACGTTGCGTTTTGGGCCGTTTGCTGTCGTGGGCACTAGGCCTACCCACACAAGTGAGGTACCATTTTTCTCGGAAGACTTTGGGTAATGCGGGGTGAGTGGAATTTTGTGGATCCACGCAGATTCCAGAACTTTCCACCACAGAAATGTGAGGAAAATGTGTTTTTTTTTTGGACACATTTTTAGGTTTGCAAGGGATTCTGGGTAATAGAACCTGGTGAGAGCCAGTCAAGTCACCCCATCCTGGATTCCCCTTGGTGTTTAGTTTTCAAAAATGTATAGGTTTGCTAGGTTTCCCTAGGTGCCGGCAGAGCTAGGGTTCAAAATCTACAGCTAGGCACTCTACAAAAAAAGGGTCAGTTTTCACTGTAAAAATAAAGTGTGTCCACGTTGCGTTTTGAGCCGTTTCCTGTTGCGGGCACTAGGCCTACCCACACAAGTGAGGTACCATTTTTATCGGGAGACTTAGGGTAACACAGAATTGTAGAGCAACTGTTATTACCTATTGACTTTCGATGTATTTCTGCCTTCCAAATGAAAGACAATGTGTAAAAAGAAGTCATTTAGAAAAATGACCTATAATTCACATGCTAGTAAGGGTACTCACAATTTGGGAAATGTGCAAATATCTACTGTTTCTAAACTCTATATTTTGTTCCAATTTCAGAAATACATAGGTGTCTTTCATACCGATTTTTCCATGTATATATTTTCCCAAATGAATTGCTATATACCCGGTACATAAATAAAAAACCATTGCAAGACGCTGCTCAGTTATTGGCTCTGGGTTCATCGGGTTCTTGGTGAACCTACAAGTCCTATATATCCCCAAAACCAGAAAGGTCCACCGGATGTAACGATATATTGCTTTCAAACAGCTGTCATAATTAGAAGAAGTTACAGGTGAAAACGTTGACACAAATGGCTGTTTTTTTCAACTAATTTTCAATTTTTCCCATATTCAACGGTTAGTTTCTATAAAGAAACCTTGAAGGATCTACACAAATGACCCCTTGCTGAATTCAGAATTGTGTCTACTTTTCTAAAATGTATAGCTTTCCAGGATCCATTATTGCTTTCATACCCATTTCTACCATTAACTGGAAAGAGGTTGAAAGCACAAAAAATAGCAAAAATAGGCTATGTCACAGAAAAATGGCAAAACTGTGTAAAAATTTTTGGGTTTCTGACAAAAGTCTGTTTGTCCCTGAAAGCTGGGAAGATGGTGATTTCAGCACCACAACCCCTTTTTTGATACCATTTGCAGGGAAAAAACCAGACGCTTTCATCTGTAGCCCTTTTTTCCCATTTTTCAAAAACAAAACAAAATTTAGCTGTATTTTGGCTAATTTCTGGGTCCCCTCCAGGGGAATCCACAAACCCTGGGTACCTTTAGAATCCCCATGATGTTGGAAAAAAAGGACGCAAATTTGGCGTGGATACCTCATGTGGTCAAAATGTTACAGGGGCCTAAGCGCGAACTACCCCAAATAGCCAAAAAAAGGCTTAGCACAGGGGGGGAAAAGGCCTAGCAGCGAAGGGGTTAAGTCGCAGATGTGATAAGGTAGCTTTTATAACACGTGCTCTGATGTATATTTTAATTTTAATTTCCAGAAGCTACTACCACAGCTCTTACTACAGCTCCTACCACAGTTCCAACCACAGCTCCAACCACAGCTCGTACCACTGCACCGACATGTTCCTGCACCTGTAAGCAGATAACAGCCACAGGCTGCGGTTACTGGGACTGCTCCCGCTGCACAGGTGAGAACAGACACATTTCATGTAGATGAATCTCGCTGATTTTTTAGCCAAAAAATTACAAATATGTTGCTTTTTGGGCATGTTCTTCTCTTCAAATGATCATTTCCAAATACAAATGTAAGCATCTTTTCTGAGAGATGCAACAAATGTGTCACAAAGATGATATCCAGAGTTTTCTGTTAAATCCTGAAACCCCTCATTTTATTTATTTATTTATTTGCAGAGTTTTATATAGCGCTGGCTAGACCCGGAGGTATCAGAGCGCTTTACATGAGGATCAGCGAGTTACAGTTTACAAAATGACATCAGTTACAAGAGCAAGTATCAACATAGGAGAGAAATAGTGATTACACAATAACAAGAGTTATTAGTGCCTAGCATAGCAAATACACACGTCTAAAGGGGAATGGAAGGTAGAAGGGGAAAGGTAAAAAAGGGGGTAAGGGATGTAGATAGTGTCAGGCAGACCGGCAAGGAGGAAAGTAATTAAAGGGGACAAAGACCGAAACCGCTAGATGAAGGACCCACGGGAGCCGACAGCAATGTCACAAAATGGCGGGATAAACAAAATCAATCCGGCTCGACGCAGGGATGGGAAGGGGAGGTAGTTACAGGATCACAGAGGGAAGGATGCGGAGGAAGGAAGGAAAACATAACGGGGAGAACGAGGAAAAACTATGTCCAATGTCCGGCTCGGTAGGTGCACGGCCGAGGGGGTGAACCAGAGCCAAACTCCTCTATAGCTGCCTAAACAGCTCCACCGGGCATCGGCCATGTTGCTCGTGCTCCGCGGTAAGTACAACAATTATGGTTTCAGCACGGGGGGCATCGTTATAGTTCCATCGGAAGCACCCGTTCCGGTATTACTGGGAAGCGCCGTCCGCCTCACCCTCCAGCTCGCCCTCACCTCATTACGGCCCTGTGCCGGTGCAACAGCCCATTTCCTTGCGACCGTGACCTTTATAAGGTGGGGTATTGCAGCAGGGCAATCCTGAGTGCGTAAAATAGGCATTCCGTAGAGAAACTTTGGCATCATGTAGTCCAGCCCACCCGGTAGCCGCAACACCAGTGCCGATACTGCCAGGCTCGAGCGGCACCCCCTCCTTGCAGTCAATGGGGGGCCGCGTACCTACACAAGGCGGCACAGGTGGGGATTGGCCGGGCACTGGTGAACCGCATCTGCGACTGGTTCCTTCTCCTCACCGGTGCCGTCACGGGGAGCGCTCTCTTCTCTTCTGTATTTGGCAGGTCGCATTAGCGGGCGAAAGAGGGGGCCCCCGCAGGCAAGGGCACCGCAGCTTGCGCAACGCTGTCCGCCCGCTACTCCTTACCACATCAGCCCCTCTCCCACTGATGTCCACGTTAGCAATTCCAGGCTCAGTGTGGAAAGACCATCCAGCTGGGACACCACGGTCAGGGAAACATCCCCCCGGATGACGCTGCTGCTGAAATCAACGTGGAAGCGGAGATGCAGGTGCTTAGTGATGAACTGCTCGGTATCGGAGAAAGGAGCTGGGGTCTGCCATTGTGGCTGCCGGGGAAATGAAAGCAGCGGCGGCCGCCATTTTAAGGTCAGGCACATCGCGTCCGGGCTCCCCCACACCGCATCTCTGCCCCCAGGCCTCTATGTACAGCCTCAAGTCACACTCCAGGGAAGCCCCCGATGCCTCATACTCAGTTAAGGCATCGCTGGGTTATTTAAAGTCAATTTTTAGAGTTCTGCATTTGGAGGGGGCGTGGCTGGACACCAAAGAATGTGGTGGCATCTGGCTAGAGCTCCTGAGATGTGAGCAGACACAACACCACAATTCCTACAAAGACGGCAAACCCGCACTAATATCTAAGATGCCATGCACTGGGAAGCCCGTGGGTACTATAATGAGCATTGGCACCAAGGGGGAGTTCCTAAGTGGTGGTCCGCAGAGCAGCCCGGCGTGGTGATGGACGGTGAGGGAGTCGGTAAGGGGAGGTGCCGCAGACATCAAAACATCTAATAATGTGCAATCCATCCTCCGAGAAATCCCCACATTTCAGTTCAAACTGGTCCCATTGTAACAAAGGTGACGGGTGTGGAAACAAGATGGGAAAATTAACCTAAGAGGGAAACAGAAATCTGGGCACTTTGGCAGAAACTGTTTGACTTGGAGGATAAAAGTCATAGGGACAACATTTGCATCCTAGGAGTCCCTGAGAAATCAGAATAAGATGATGGGCCCAATTCTCAAAGGTAACCTTAGACGTTTGGTCTAAGCTTAGACCAAACCTCAAAGTTTATGACTTTGGGAATTCACAAAGGGCATTTATGAGTACAATCTTTAAGTATGTACTCGGGATGGATCTCCGCCCTGAGTGCAAACATAAACAAATAACACAGCCTTGATTCAAGAGGAACATCTGAGAAAACGCTGTAGATAATAGGTGGGTTGTGCATTTTATGTAAGTTCCGCAGGAAGGACCGATGCGCAACAGGCCACATACCTCAGCCATCTAAAATAGGGGGTAGCTCAGTGAGCTGGTGGTTTCCGGTAGTCAGCACCAGCACTTAATTGTCAACACCGGCGCTTGGTACAGTCTGCCAGAAGGTGGCGCTCTCTGGCTAATTTAGAGATGATCACAGCAACAGTTAATTATTACTTAAATATACATTAAAAATGACAATTACCTGCCGCCCAAGACATTCCTATAGCTTTTGGGGCCTGAAATAGTCCAAATTGTCACACTTATAGGAGTGTGATGGTGTGTAGTTGTGTTGGTACTGTCATTGGCAGCGTTGGCAGGGGCAATGGGTGGTGTAAGCTGCAGTGGCCTCCTGACGAGAGCTCTGGCATTTTTTTTTTTTTAAATTAGGCACTGGTAGCTACACACATACAAAGTTATCATACTGGCTAAACCATAAGTGATCGGATGAGGAGGGTAGATATGCATTCGTCAAACTGCAGATAGAATATGCTTATCTTATTGTTGGATCAATATATGCCCCTGTAGGTAATAAATCCGACTTTCTCTCTAAGCTAGCTAGACTATGGCGTCCTTTGGTAAGACGAAGTTCGTGAGTGGGGGAGATTGGAAGTTAACTCTCGACCCCATAATACGCAGGTCAGGTGAGCAGCACTTGAAACATGACAAGAACCATTGTTTTTGAGGGACTCCATTTCTGAGTTTGCCCTGGTAGATCCCTAGAGGCTGATACACCCTAGATAAAGGGACTACAGTTTCACTTCCTGTGTTCAGGGAAGGTACCAGGATTAATATTTTTTTAGCAAAGTCTAATGTTTTGCAAGATGTGGGGGCGCCAAGGTTGCACCTGGGGAACTTTCCCATCAAGATTTGGTGGAGATCAAATTGGACCTACACCTAGTAGCCCCGCCCCTTAGCGCTTGAATATGCCAAAATATAAGGACCCTGTAGATAAACAAATTACTACTCAATTGCGTTCAACGCTTTCTAGAGGGGTTCAACAAAGTTTCCATATTGTGGGAACCGGGGAAGGCGTGCATCAGAGGAGAGATAATGAAAGGCTCGACCAAGGTTAAGAAACTGGCTGAAAGCTAAAAATGATGCACAGAAGCCAAGATCTAACAACTCACATCTACCTGTGCCCACTCACCCAATGGTCAAATATGACATTAATGACATTTACTTGGCGCAGGCTGATAAAGTATTCTGGTTATGGCAGGGATATGAGGCGAGCAAGCAGGACGTTTACTAGCTGCTCAACTTAAACAAAGGGAAGCCAGCAGAACAGCCCCCACCATTGGGAATAAACAGGCGGCATTAATGATAAACCCAAGTGACATCGCCCAAGAGTTTCATGGTTTTTATAAACTGCTATAAAGATCCAAAGTTACTGATGCTCAGGAAGAAGAGGACAACAAACTGGTCGCACCGGAGCTCTCCGCAGCTCCTACGAAGCTGCGATTGATGACATGAAAGAGGGAGGTAGCACAAGCGATTGATAACATGGAAGAGGGAGATAGCGCAATCGATCGATGACATGGAGGAGGGAGATAGCACAAGCGATTGATAACATGGAAGAGGGAGATAGCGCAATCGATCGATGACGTGAAAGAGGGAGATATCGCAACCAATCGATGACATGGAAGAGGGAGATCGTGCAAGCGATCGATGACATGAAAGATGGAGATAGCGCAAGCAATCGATGACGTGAAAGAGGGAGATATCGCAAGCAATCGATGACATGGAAGAGGGAGATCGTGCAAGCGATCTATGACATGAAAGATGGAGATAGCGCAAGCAATTGATGACATGGAAGAGGGAGATTGCACAAGCGATCAATGACATGAAAGAGGGCGATATCGCAAGCGATCGATGACATGGAAGAGGGAGATCGTGCAAGCGATCAATGACATGAAAGAGGGAGATATCACAAGCGGTCGATAACATGGAAGAGGGAGATAGCGTAAGCGATCGATGAAATGAAAGAGGGAGATAGCGCAAGCAATCGATGATATGGAAGAGTGAGATTGCACAAGCTATTGATGACATGAAAGAGGGAGATAGCATAAGCGATCGATGAAATGAAAGAGGGAGATAGCGCAAGCGATTGATGAAATGAAAGAGGGAGATAGCGCAAGCGATCGTTGATATGGAAGTGGGAGATAGCGCAAGTGCTTGATGACATGGAGGAGGGAGATAGCACAAGCGATTGATGACATGGAAGAGAGAGATAGCGCAATTGATTGATGACATGGAGGAGGGAGCTAGCACAAGCGATTGATGACATGGAAGAGGGAATTAGCGTAAGTGATTGCTGACATTAAGAAGAGGGACATAGCGCAAGCGATCGATGACATGGAAGAGGGAGATAGCACAAGCGATCGATGACATGGAAGAGGGAGATAGTGCAAGCGCTTGATGACATGGAGGAGGGAGATAGCACAATCGATTGATGACATGGAAGAGAGAGATAGGGCAATCGATTGATGACATGGAAGAGGGAGATAGCACAAGCGGTTGATGACATGGAAGAGGGAGATAGGGCAAGCGATCGATGACATGGAGAGGGAGATAACACAAGCGATCGATGACATGGAAGAGGGAGATAGCACAAGCGATTGATGACATTAAAGAGAGGGAGATGGATGACATGAAAGAGGGAGCTAGTGCGAACGATTGATGACATGGAAGAGGGAGATAGCATAAGTGATTGCTGCCATTAAGGGGAGGGACATAGCACAAGCGATTGCTGACATAAAACAGGGGGCTAGCACAAGCGATCGATGACATGAAAGAGGGAGATTGTGCAAGCGATCAATGACATGAAAGAGGGAGATATCACAAGCGGTCGATAACATGGAAGAGGGAGATAGCGTAAGCGATCGATGAAATGAAAGAGGAGATAGCGCAAGCAATCGATGATATGGAAGAGTGAGATTGCACAAGCTATTGATGACATGAAAGAGGGAGATAGCACAAGCGATCGATGAAATGAAAGAGGGAGATAGCGCAAGCGATCGTTGATATGGAAGTGGGAGATAGCGCAAGCGTTTGATGACATGGAGGAGGGAGATAGCACAAGCGATTGATGACATGGAAGAGAGAGATAGCGCAATCGATTGATGACATGGAGGAGGGAGATAGCACAAGCGATTGATGACATGGAAGAGGGAATTAGCGTAAGTGATTGCTGACATTAAGAAGAGGGACATAGCGCAAGCGATCGATGACATGGAAGAGGGAGATAGCACAAGCGATCGATGACATGGGAGAGGGAGATAGTGCAAGCGCTTGATGACATGTAGGAGGGAGATAGCACAATCGATTGATGACATGGAAGAGAGAGATAGCGTAAGTGATCGATGACATGGAAGAGGGAGATAGCACAAGCGGTTGATGACATGGAAGCGGTAGATAGGGCAAGCGATCGATGACATGGATAGGGAGATAGCACAAGTGATCGATGAAATGAAAGAGGGAGATAGTGCAAGCGATTGATGAAATGAAAGAGGGAGATAGCACAAGCGATCGTTGATATGGAAGTGGGAGATCGTGCAAGCGATCAATGACATGAAAGAGGGAGATATCACAAGCGGTCGATAACATGGAAGAGGGAGATAGCGTAAGCGATCGATGAAATGAAAGAGGGAGATAGCGCAAGCAATCGATGATATGGAAGAGTGAGATTGCACAAGCTATTGATGACATGAAAGAGGGAGATAGCACAAGCGATCGATGAAATGAAAGAGGGAGATAGCGCAAGCGATCGTTGATATGGAAGTGGGAGATAGCGCAAGCGTTTGATGACATGGAGGAGGGAGATAGCACAAGCGATTGATGACATGGAAGAGAGAGATAGCGCAATCGATTGATGACATGGAGGAGGGAGATAGCACAAGCGATTGATGACATGGAAGAGGGAATTAGCGTAAGTGATTGCTGACATTAAGAAGAGGGACATAGCGCAAGCGATCGATGACATGGAAGAGGGAGATAGCACAAGCGATCGATGACATGGGAGAGGGAGATAGTGCAAGCGCTTGATGACATTTAGGATGGATATAGCACAATCGATTGATGACATGGAAGAGAGAGATAGCGTAAGCGATCGATGACATGGAAGAGGGAGATAGCACAAGCGGTTGATGACATGGAAGAGGTAGATAGGGCAAGCGATCGATGACATGGATAGGGAGATAGCACAAGTGATCGATGAAATGAAAGAGGGAGATAGTGCAAGCGATTGATGAAATGAAAGAGGGAGATAGCACAAGCGATCGTTGATATGGAAGTGGGAGATAGCGCAAGCGCTTGATGACATGGAGGAGGGAGATAGCACAAGCGATTGATGACATGGAAGAGAGAGATAGCGCAATCGATTGATGACATGGAGGAGGGAGATAGCACAAGCGATTGATGACATGGAAGAGGGAGATAGTGCAAGCGCTTGATGACATGGAGGAGGGAGATAGCACAATCGATTGATGACATGGAAGAGAGAGATAGGGCAATCGATTGATGACATGGAAGAGGGAGATAGCACAAGCGGTTGATGACATGGAAGAGGGAGATAGGGCAAGCGATCAATGACATGGAGAGGGAGATAGCACAAGCGATCGATGACATGGAAGAGGGAGATAGCACAAGCGATTGATGACATTAAAGAGAGGGAGATGGATGACATGAAAGAGGGAGCTAGTGCGAACGATTGATGACATGGAAGAGGGAGATAGCACAAGTGATTGCTGCCATTAAGGGGAGGGACATAGCTCAATCGATTGCTGACATTAAACAGGGGGATAGCACAAGCGATCGATGACATGAAAGAGGGAGATCGTGCAAGCGATCAATGACATGAAAGAGGGAGATATCACAAGCGGTCGATAACATGGAAGAGGGAGATAGCGTAAGCGATCGATGAAATGAAAGAGGGAGATAGCGCAAGCAATCGATGATATGGAAGAGTGAGATTGCACAAGCTATTGATGACATGAAAGAGGGAGATAGCATAAGTGATTGCTGCCATTAAGGGGAGGGACATAGCACAAGCGATTGCTGACATAAAACAGGGGGCTAGCACAAGCGATCGATGACATGAAAGAGGGAGATTGTGCAAGCGATCAATGACATGAAAGAGGGAGATATCACAAGCGGTCGATAACATGGAAGAGGGAGATAGCGTAAGCGATCGATGAAATGAAAGAGGGAGATAGCGCAAGCAATCGATGATATGGAAGAGTGAGATTGCACAAGCTATTGATGACATGAAAGAGGGAGATAGCACAAGCGATCGATGAAATGAAAGAGGGAGATAGCGCAAGCGATCGTTGATATGGAAGTGGGAGATAGCGCAAGCGTTTGATGACATGGAGGAGGGAGATAGCACAAGCGATTGATGACATGGAAGAGAGAGATAGCGCAATCGATTGATGACATGGAGGAGGGAGATAGCACAAGCGATTGATGACATGGAAGAGGGAATTAGCGTAAGTGATTGCTGACATTAAGAAGAGGGACATAGCGCAAGCGATCGATGACATGGAAGAGGGAGATAGCACAAGCGATCAATGACATGGGAGAGGGAGATAGTGCAAGCGCTTGATGACATGTAGGAGGGAGATAGCACAATCGATTGATGACATGGAAGAGAGAGATAGCGTAAGCGATCGATGACATGGAAGAGGGAGATAGCACAAGCGGTTGATGACATGGAAGAGGTAGATAGGGCAAGCGATCGATGACATGGATAGGGAGATAGCACAAGTGATCGATGAAATGAAAGAGGGAGATAGTGCAAGCGATTGATGAAATGAAAGAGGGAGATAGCACAAGCGATCGTTGATATGGAAGTGGGAGATCGTGCAAGCGATCAATGACATGAAAGAGGGAGATATCACAAGCGGTCGATAACATGGAAGAGGGAGATAGCGTAAGCGATCGATGAAATGAAAGAGGGAGATAGCGCAAGCAATCGATGATATGGAAGAGTGAGATTGCACAAGCTATTGATGACATGAAAGAGGGAGATAGCACAAGCGATCGATGAAATGAAAGAGGGAGATAGCGCAAGCGATCGTTGATATGGAAGTGGGAGATAGCGCAAGCGTTTGATGACATGGAGGAGGGAGATAGCACAAGCGATTGATGACATGGAAGAGAGAGATAGCGCAATCGATTGATGACATGGAGGAGGGAGATAGCACAAGCGATTGATGACATGGAAGAGGGAATTAGCGTAAGTGATTGCTGACATTAAGAAGAGGGACATAGCGCAAGCGATCGATGACATGGAAGAGGGAGATAGCACAAGCGATCGATGACATGGGAGAGGGAGATAGTGCAAGCGCTTGATGACATTTAGGATGGATATAGCACAATCGATTGATGACATGGAAGAGAGAGATAGCGTAAGCGATCGATGACATGGAAGAGGGAGATAGCACAAGCGGTTGATGACATGGAAGAGGTAGATAGGGCAAGCGATCGATGACATGGATAGGGAGATAGCACAAGTGATCGATGAAATGAAAGAGGGAGATAGTGCAAGCGATTGATGAAATGAAAGAGGGAGATAGCACAAGCGATCGTTGATATGGAAGTGGGAGATAGCGCAAGCGCTTGATGACATGGAGGAGGGAGATAGCACAAGCGATTGATGACATGGAAGAGAGAGATAGCGCAATCGATTGATGACATGGAGGAGGGAGATAGCACAAGCGATTGATGACATGGAAGAGGGAGATAGTGCAAGCGCTTGATGACATGGAGGAGGGAGATAGCACAATCGATTGATGACATGGAAGAGAGAGATAGGGCAATCGATTGATGACATGGAAGAGGGAGATAGCACAAGCGGTTGATGACATGGAAGAGGGAGATAGGGCAAGCGATCAATGACATGGAGAGGAGATAGCACAAGCGATCGATGACATGGAAGAGGGAGATAGCACAAGCGATTGATGACATTAAAGAGAGGGAGATGGATGACATGAAAGAGGGAGCTAGTGCGAACGATTGATGACATGGAAGAGGGAGATAGCACAAGTGATTGCTGCCATTAAGGGGAGGGACATAGCACAAGCGATTGCTGACATAAAACAGGGGGCTAGCACAAGCGATCGATGACATGAAAGAGGGAGATCGTGCAAGCGATCAATGACATGAAAGAGGGAGATATCACAAGCGGTCGATAACATGGAAGAGGGAGATAGCGTAAGCGATCGATGAAATGAAAGAGGGAGATAGCGCAAGCAATCGATGATATGGAAGAGTGAGATTGCACAAGCTATTGATGACATGAAAGAGGGAGATAGCATAAGTGATTGCTGCCATTAAGGGGAGGGACATAGCACAAGCGATTGCTGACATAAAACAGGGGGCTAGCACAAGCGATCGATGACATGAAAGAGGGAGATTGTGCAAGCGATCAATGACATGAAAGAGGGAGATATCACAAGCGGTCGATAACATGGAAGAGGGAGATAGCGTAAGCGATCGATGAAATGAAAGAGGGAGATAGCGCAAGCAATCGATGATATGGAAGAGTGAGATTGCACAAGCTATTGATGACATGAAAGAGGGAGATAGCACAAGCGATCGATGAAATGAAAGAGGGAGATAGCGCAAGCGATCGTTGATATGGAAGTGGGAGATAGCGCAAGCGTTTGATGACATGGAGGAGGGAGATAGCACAAGCGATTGATGACATGGAAGAGAGAGATAGCGCAATCGATTGATGACATGGAGGAGGGAGATAGCACAAGCGATTGATGACATGGAAGAGGGAATTAGCGTAAGTGATTGCTGACATTAAGAAGAGGGACATAGCGCAAGCGATCGATGACATGGAAGAGGGAGATAGCACAAGCGATCAATGACATGGGAGAGGGAGATAGTGCAAGCGCTTGATGACATGTAGGAGGGAGATAGCACAATCGATTGATGACATGGAAGAGAGAGATAGCGTAAGCGATCGATGACATGGAAGAGGGAGATAGCACAAGCGGTTGATGACATGGAAGAGGTAGATAGGGCAAGCGATCGATGACATGGATAGGGAGATAGCACAAGTGATCGATGAAATGAAAGAGGGAGATAGTGCAAGCGATTGATGAAATGAAAGAGGGAGATAGCACAAGCGATCGTTGATATGGAAGTGGGAGATCGTGCAAGCGATCAATGACATGAAAGAGGGAGATATCACAAGCGGTCGATAACATGGAAGAGGGAGATAGCGTAAGCGATCGATGAAATGAAAGAGGGAGATAGCGCAAGCAATCGATGATATGGAAGAGTGAGATTGCACAAGCTATTGATGACATGAAAGAGGGAGATAGCACAAGCGATCGATGAAATGAAAGAGGGAGATAGCGCAAGCGATCGTTGATATGGAAGTGGGAGATAGCGCAAGCGTTTGATGACATGGAGGAGGGAGATAGCACAAGCGATTGATGACATGGAAGAGAGAGATAGCGCAATCGATTGATGACATGGAGGAGGGAGATAGCACAAGCGATTGATGACATGGAAGAGGGAATTAGCGTAAGTGATTGCTGACATTAAGAAGAGGGACATAGCGCAAGCGATCGATGACATGGAAGAGGGAGATAGCACAAGCGATCGATGACATGGGAGAGGGAGATAGTGCAAGCGCTTGATGACATGTAGGAGGGAGATAGCACAATCGATTGATGACATGGAAGAGAGAGATAGCGTAAGCGATCGATGACATGGAAGAGGGAGATAGCACAAGCGGTTGATGACATGGAAGAGGTAGATAGGGCAAGCGATCGATGACATGGATAGGGAGATAGCACAAGTGATCGATGAAATGAAAGAGGGAGATAGTGCAAGCGATTGATGAAATGAAAGAGGAGATAGCACAAGCGATCGTTGATATGGAAGTGGGAGATAGCGCAAGCGCTTGATGACATGGAGGAGGGAGATAGCACAAGCGATTGATGACATGGAAGAGAGAGATAGCGCAATCGATTGATGACATGGAGGAGGGAGATAGCACAAGCGATTGATGACATGGAAGAGGGAGATAGTGCAAGCGCTTGATGACATGGAGGAGGGAGATAGCACAATCGATTGATGACATGGAAGAGAGAGATAGGGCAATCGATTGATGACATGGAAGAGGGAGATAGCACAAGCGGTTGATGACATGGAAGAGGGAGATAGGGCAAGCGATCAATGACATGGAGAGGGAGATAGCACAAGCGATCGATGACATGGAAGAGGGAGATAGCACAAGCGATTGATGACATTAAAGAGAGGGAGATGGATGACATGAAAGAGGGAGCTAGTGCGAACGATTGATGACATGGAAGAGGGAGATAGCACAAGTGATTGCTGCCATTAAGGGGAGGGACATAGCACAAGCGATTGCTGACATAAAACAGGGGGCTAGCACAAGCGATCGATGACATGAAAGAGGGAGATCGTGCAAGCGATCAATGACATGAAAGAGGGAGATATCACAAGCGGTCGATAACATGGAAGAGGGAGATAGCGTAAGCGATCGATGAAATGAAAGAGGGAGATAGCGCAAGCAATCGATGATATGGAAGAGTGAGGTTGCACAAGCTATTGATGACATGAAAGAGGGAGATAGCACAAGCGATCGATGAAATGAAAGAGGGAGATAGCGCAAGCGATTGATGAAATGAAAGAGGGAGATAGCGCAAGCGATCGTTGATATGGAAGTGGGAGATAGCGCAAGCGCTTGATGACATGGAGGAGGGAGATAGCACAAGCGATTGATGACATGGAAGAGAGAGATAGCGCAATCGATTGATGACATGGAGGAGGGAGATAGCACAAGCGATTGATGACATGGAAGAGGGAATTAGCGTAAGTGATTGCTGACATTAAGAAGAGGGACATAGCACAAGCGATCGATGACATGGAAGAGGGAGATAGCACAAGCGATCGATGACATGGAAGAGGGAGATAGTGCAAGTGCTTGATGACATGGAGGAGGGAGATAGCACAATCGATTGATGACATGGAAGAGAGAGATAGGTCAATCGATTGATGACATGGAAGAGGGAGATAGCACAAGCGGTTGATGACATGGAAGAGGGAGATAGGGCAAGCGATCGATGACATGGAGAGGGAGATAGCACAAGCGATTGATGACATGGAAGAGGGAGATAGCACAAGCGATTGATGACATTAAAGAGAGGGAGATGGATGACATGAAAGAGGGAGCTAGTGCGAACGATTGATGACATGCAAGAGGGAGATAGCACAAGTGATTGCTGCCATTAAGGGGAGGGACATAGCACAAGCGATTGCTGACATAAAACAGTGGGCTAGCACAAGCGATCGATGACATGAAAGAGGGAGATTGCGCAAGCGATCGATGGCTTGAAAGAGAAAGATAGAGCAAGTAATTGATGACAGATAAGAGGGAGATTGTACAATCGATCGATGACATGGAAGAGGAAGATAGCGCAAGCGATCAATGACATGGAAGAGAGATGAACCGCCAGATCAACGCCATATCCTCGACCTGCTTTAACACCCTCTGCATGATTCGAAAGACATTCAGATGAATCCGATTTGAATCCAGAAAAACTGTCACGCACTCACTCATCAGCAGCAGACTGAACTGCAGCAAGGTCCTCTATGCCGGAATCAACATGAAACTCCTTCATAAACTTCAGACCGTCCAGAATGCCACAGCCAGACTGATCCTCTACATCCCCTGTCGCAGTCACGTCACATAAAACCTCCAAGACTTCCTCTGGCTTCCAGTCGAAAGAAGAATAACCTTTAAACTCCTCACCCACGCATACAAGGCCCTTCATAACGTCGGACCTTTATACCTGAACAACCGCCTCTCCTTCCACGCACCGAAAAGACACCTCCGATCAGCCTGCCTAGCCCTGGCGTCCGTCCCACACATCTACCAGACCAGAACGGGAGGTAAGTCCTTCTCCTACCTTGCAGCCAAGGCCTGGAACCCCTCCCCCTCCACCTCTGGCAAGCCTCCACACTGCTCCAGTTCAGGAAGGACTTCAAGACCTGGCTCTTCGGATGACCCCAGCATTCAACGGAGCACCCCCGTGCCTTGAAACCTTCATGGGTGAGTGCTGCGCTTTACAACCCCTAATTAATTGATTGATTGATTGAGGGAGATAGCGCAATAGATCGATGACATGAAAGAGGGAGATAGCGCAAGCGATCGATGGCAAGGAAGAGGGATATAGCGCAAGCGATTGATGACATGAAAAAGGGAGATAACGCAAGCGATCGATGACATGAAAGAGGGAGATAGCGCAAGCGATGAATGACATGAAAGAGGGAGATTGCACAAGCGATTGGTGACATGGAAGAGAGAGATAGCACAAGTGATTGATGACATGAAAGAGGGAGATAATGCAAGCGATCGATGACATGAAAGAGGGAGATAGCACAAGCGATTGCTGACATGAAAGAGGGAGATTGCGCAAGCGATTGCTGACATGAAAGAGGGAGATAGGGCAAGCGATTAATGACATGAAGGCAGGGAAAGCACTGGGGGAAGATGGTTACCCTGTAGAATTCTAAACATCCCTAAGCCCATGTCTGTTCCTTTGTCGTGCATGGTCTGTCGAGAAGCACTTGAGATTGTAAGACTACCCCTAAATTTACTTTAATTCCCAAACCGGAGAGAGACCTGCTAGATTGTGCCATATCCAGGCGAATCTCTCTCATCAAAGTGGATGCTTAGATTCTGGCCAAGATATTGGAGGAAATGTATCACAGCCTTAATAAACACTGATCAGGGAGGGTTTGTCCCAGGACGCTCCTCAACCAAACATATATGCCTCCTGTCTAAGGGTGGGCCTAACTTGCATAATTCAATGTAGTGTAATCATTCGGAATTATCTGAGAATTTAGTGAGAGGATGCAAAATTACATGAGAAAAGTAATTTTGAGTTTAGTGCCATTTCTTAGCACAAAAATGCCCCTTTGCGTCTAAAATGGGCATGAGAATGCATTTTGCACAAGAAATAGCCCTAAATGCAACAGAACAAGAATAGCAAGTGCTCGTGCTCACTAAATGTGCTCTTGGGGTAGGATTTTTCCCCAACTTACTCCCAGCATTTGATGCTATTTTCTGAGCGCAAAATGCACTCTTGCACGCAAAATGTACACGAGGATGCATTTGAGCTAAGAATTAGCGCTAAATGCAGTAGAACACGAAGTGCAGACGTGAGCAGGTGCTCTCTAAATGAGCTCTCATAGTAGTATTTTTCACCCCCCAAATTACTCATAATCACACAAGCAGGAGTAATGACGTAATTATTCGTATTTCCGCGTCAAAGAGTATTGTAGTATTACTGAAATTACAAAGATTACTCTGGTGTAATTGAAATTCCACCCAGGCCTACTCCTGTCCCATATGTTATGGCAAGTTAAGGGCAATCCAGAAGAGAAGTTGCATCTCTCATTTGATAACAAGAAGGTGTTCCATAGCGTGGAGTTGGGATATCTCATTCGTACAGTGGCTGGGATGGGTTTTGGTCACAACATTTTAATATGGGTTGGGAATGTCCTGAGAGCCCTCGGAATCCGTTACATGTGGATGAATTGCTTCTCCCTATTTGCCGTTACTTCGTGGGACCCAATAAGGTTGTCCCCTGTCCCCCTTCTTGTTTCTTCTAGTGCTTGAACCATTGGCCATAGCCAGGTGACAAGCTAGCCAGGTAGCAGGACTGATGACAGTGGCGGGTGAACAGAAGACATTTCTTTATGCAGATGACGTACTAATGACACTGCCAAGCCCCAAAACATCAGCGGAAGCACTGATGGCTGATTGAGGGTTTTTCTGGTTTCTTGGGCTACATTATCAATTGGTCTAAATGGGAAGCTGTACCAAAGTCCCCGACCCCATCTAATCAGGCTAAAACTCTGGGAGTCATAGTCAGTAGCGATCTCACCATGAAAACCCAAATAGGATCTGTAATTTCTGCCTGCTTCTTCCAATTAAGGAAAATAAAGAAAATAAGTAGATTCCTAACTCAGGAAGCAAAACTGCAGGCAGTCCTTGCCATGGTGATCTCGCATATTGACTATGCTAACTCCTTATATTTTGGAATCCCGGCCTATCTCATTCACCGTCTCCAACTAATACAGAATCAGGCGGCCAGACTGATTCTACAGGAAAACAAACGTCAACACATCTCTCCCCTTTTGAAGAAACTACATTGGCTCCCTATAGCACAGAGATGTGCATTCAAGACGGGATGCATCATTTTTAAATCCCTGAATGGCAGAAACCCCAAATTTATTAACAGCCTGATTGACAGATACAATCCAACTCGCAATCTGAGATCCGCCCACATGCACCTCCTGACAACACCCTCCTTTAAACAGAAACGATTTGGCGGATCCAGGTTCTCCACACTGGGTCCAAGATACTGGAACTCTATGCCCCTAGAGATCAGATCCTGTACAGATTTCATAACCTTTCGTAAACTTCAAAAAACATGGCTTTTTAAACAGGCATTCGCGTAATTCGTGGAATTCGTGCATCACTTGAACAACGTGTATTCATCTCCTTCCTGAGCAGCGCCAAGAAACCAATCTGGTGTACGAGCGCTATATAAATTAGATATAACATAACATAACATAACAATGTGGTGGACAGCGACGCAGGTTTCAGTGGGAAATCTACCCTTTAATTGAAACATTAACGCTTAACATACCTGGGTATTTTGTTAATATGGGGCAGGAAACATGGAGCAGGACAATATCTCTCCACTAATCGAAAAGACAAATATAGACTTTAAAAGGTCTGACCATCTCAACCTCTCACTGTGGGGGAAGGAGCAAGTGGTGAAAATGACTACGAGGTCCTGATTCAATGATGTCTTAGGAAAGCTACCTTTACCGATCCCTACTGCCACCTTGAGACAAATAGATAACAATATCCAGATGTCCACACGGGAAGAGGAAAAACCTAGATTGATAAGTGCCAAGTTATATGCCGCTACTAAAATGGGAGGATTGGAATTACCACATATGGAATACTAATGGCCGCCCATCAACTAGCTCATTCAGTGAATATGATTAAAACTTTAAAGAGACACCAAATGTGTTTTCTGTTGGGACACCTTCTGAGGTCAGAGGAGGATTTGGTGATTTTGGGGCCTGTATGGGACACTCCAGACCCTAACCCAATTTTGCAGGGCTTCTGTGATGCCTGGCATAGGGCTCACATGTTGCTGGGAAGTTTCGGAGTACCTTCATTTTAAAGGCCTTCTCTGGTATAAAACATTGATTAGAATAGGAAGGGAAGAAGTCAGTTGGAAGGAGTGAAAAGGTTGAAAGTAGGAGTCGGCGGAACTTTCATAATATCACTCCGTGGAATTCCACTGAGTTGCATAAAAACTCTGCAAGATTCCGCAGACTTCCGCGAATCACCGGACTTCGGCACGTCACGTTGCTTGCACTGATATTTTGCACTCGGAGCTTGTTCTGCTCTGTAAACTCAGCCTGAACGGCACAACACAGTGCGTCAGAAGCCGCTGCTTCTTTCTGCTGCTTGAGTAGATTTTCTACTAGAGCGGCAACTGTCTCAGCGTGAACGGTCGCGACCTGCCGTGACTGCCCGCATTGAAAAAGTTTGCCGGGAGGTGTTCTAGCGCCCAAAAAGTGCGCTAAGGGACGCAAATTCTCACTCACGTTCGCCAACTAAACATTGCCGAGCCATGCACGAAAAAACTCTGCCACACAGCAGAGTTTTGCCGGAATTCCACACTCCAAGCAGAATGCAGAGTGAGCAAAACTTCACGAACTCCACAGGCGGAGCGGAATAGTTCACCCACGGCTAGTTGTGAGATACACTGTTTAATGGACTTGTTGCAATTGGGGTCGTTGAAGTTCTTTTTGGACCTTCAATATTATTTTAATGTCCCACAACCTTACATTTGGAGATATACTCAACTGACACAAGCCCTAAAAGATAAACTAGGGAAGACACCCTATGCAATAATACCATTCCCTGTTCAGCAGTATACGTGTACCCGAAAAGAATATGGGGGAACAATACCAGGACTTTATTCTCTTCTCATTGACCATGCCTTCTCCCAAAATACTTCCTGTGAGTTGAGGCTCTGGTGGGAAATGCTGTTAGAAACACAATTTGAGGACAAAGGCTAGGGGATTGTCTGAGGAAGTATGGGGTCAATCCTTCAAAACCTAGAAAAGCTGGAAGAGTGACCGGCTCCTTATGGGGGTTGTACTCTGTTTTTTTTTTTAAATATTTCATGCATAGGGAGCGGGACATAGGAAGGGTGCAGGATGGGGGTATGGAGAGGGTTACACAGGGGGACATGGTACTTCCTTTTTACAGCAGATTCTTTCCATTATACCCATCCCTTGGCAATGGATCACTGTCTTTAGCTATGTTGTGGCAAACTATTGGGTCCATCATTTGAGGCTGTCTCTGCCGTGTACAAGACTTGGGGACTGTACAATGTCGTATGATGGTGCACCCAGCACATGAGTTACAGTGTGGTAAGATGCTTCTTTGTGTTGGGAGGACGTTGTATTTTATATACATGCATAATGATATTGTATGCTAATAAAGAACTGATATAAAAAAGAGTTCTGCATTCTATAGTTAATTATTGATGTATGGTGGATGCACTTTAAGTGAATAGTTATTGTTAGAGATTGGAGTATTAGCGGAGGGAGGTGAGAACCCACCTCAAATAGTAAATATAATCCTTGCCAGGATCAACCACTAACATCAAGAAATACACCTGTGTGTAACCCTCTAGTAGCTTGGCACAAAACTGTCAAACTTAACTTAGAGGCAATGCTTAAAGTATTTATGGCATACTCAAAAAGTAATAAAGTGAAAACACAACACAAAAAAACAAAATCGCAAACCAATTTAGAATAATTGAGAATATCGTAGTAAATGAAATGATACCAAAGCAACAAAAACCCAAGAAGTGAAACCGGAGATATGAATTTTTAAAGTTTAAATTAAAAATAGCGCTAAAAAGCATAAAAATCAACCGTGGTTTTCTGCTCACACTAGGCTGAATCAAAGCCAAAAGTCAAGGCCAACCACGATGGATACGGGGACTAGGTTCATCCTAATGGAAAGTTTACATTCATAATTAGAAACTTTTATGATGAAAGAGTGGTCATCGACAAGTTGCCGATGAGGAAAGCTGCAAGCTGGATCCGAAGAGGGCGCTTGACGGCGGTGAACTTCTAAAGAGCGGGGTCCTGATGAGGTCATCAACGAATGTGGGAAAGCTCCGAGTGGACGAAGTCTGTGCCCGGGAAAGCCTTAGCTTCGATTGGATGATGCTCAACATCGGTCCAGAAGAAGACCTCTACGTTCGGACTTTGAAACTCTTCTGGAAGTCAGATCTCCTTCAGCAGAGACAAACTAGCAAGTTGAGGTTGACCAGCGATTCGACATCGATGCCTGCAGCTTCGATGGCCATCCTAGTCTCCATCACTTTTATAGGCAAAAAGTTGACAACATGTTTCTAAGTCTCACTTCTTGCAGTTTAGGGAAAGAAGGAGTACACTCTAAAACCGCCAAGGGTCCAGGACCTCGGGGGCACCACATGGGGGTTAGCGCTCGGTACAGCAAAGGCCAGCAGTTGCGTCCAGGGTAGGTCCAGTTGGAGCTGGGCAGCTGGGCAGTTGCAGGGAGAGAGGCTTCTGAAAGTTTGTGTCCCTGTAGCTCAAACAGGGGGTCAGCCAACTGACCCTTAGAGTCACTTCTGGGGTCCTGGCTTCAAGACAAGCAGGTCCAGTCTTCCTTCAGGTTCATCAGACAGAAAGGCAGTCCTGATTCTTCACAGGTCCTAGAGTGTTCTGAGGAGAGGACAGTGGGGTCGTCTTTTATTCCCAGTGCCAGCCTCTGGGTGGAGGGCAAGGCTGTGTCCACCCACTAAAACGAGTCTGGCCAGTTCCTCACCTCCCACTGAGTTTGGTGGAAGCCTGACCAGAGAGATAAAATGGAGGCTGGCCTAGTGGTGTGCTTTATCGCTGGTGACAAGGTAGGCATCCTTTGCTGAACAGCAGATGTGCTCCTAGACAGCATGGCTGAAAGACCTTCACATTGACAAGGCCAATAGCGCTGGCATTTGCGAGATACATTGGCTTTGCCAATGCTTATTCGGTGTTGACTGGGTCTTGCTGGACAAATGTGGAAGTGATAGTGAGAAACAGTTGAGGAGCTTTGAAGTGAAGCGAGGATGTGGCGTAACGGGCAGAGCTGCCAACAGGGGAACTAGGGAACCAGATTCGACTCATGGGGGCGGCTGAACAATTTGTGATTCTAGGCAAATCACTTACGCTTCACCCTGACTATGAAAATGAATGTGTCATTGTGTAATGTAACCGGTGAGCACTTAAAGCACTCCAGTGCCATCGGCTGGTGTTAGCACAATGGCAATATGGAAGAAGGAGCAAGCGCTCCAATGCCATCTGATCGTGCAAAAACATGTTTTCAAAAGAAGCAGCGACGAGGGAGGTAGTGGGGGGATGGGTTAAGCAGGGAAGCAGGAGGAGACGGGCAATCAAGGATGGGGAAAATAACGTATTTGAAGCAAGATCAGCAACAAAAATGAATGTGTCATTGTGTAATGTAACTGGTGAGCATTTAAGGCGCTCCAATAACATCGGCTTGTGTTCGCACTATGGCAAGATGGACGGCGGAGTGAGCACTCCAATACCTTCGGATCGTAACAAAAATAAATAAACAAGTGCTGTTCGTGTTTTAACAACTTTTAAGAAATGCATTTATATACACATGCATGCATTTTAGTGGTACGTGTGTATGTGTGCAAGGGAGACGGCCTGAAAGCACAAGTACTCCTATAGAGTGCTTGGAAACAAAGAAAAAAATAGCTCAGCATAACGGGAACAGTGTAAGGAAACATGTACTTGGTTCATGCGCTATGAGAGGATCACACAAAAAAGGAGGGCATGATTCCTGCATGCCATGACGAATGGCATCAAAGAAAATGAGAGCAATGCTGAAGTTTACCAATGGTAGGCGATGGGCGGACTGTAAGCCCACAGACAGGACACAACACATCTCTTCGAGGCAGCGCATGCACTGTCTAGCCGAGACCTAAAAAGGATTGGTAGATGTGACTTTCGATGCACTTCCAGTCCATCCCCTCCGGTGAGGCAAATATTCAAAGGGGGGGAGGAGGCTTGAAGCTTGGTGATGTTGGCTATCAACCATGGGTCTGTTGGTCCCAGTGGGAAGTGGGGTTCAGTCAGTGCTTCATGTGTAGAAATGTAAGTGCCAGGGCCTGAGGTATTCCTCAGGAGGCCACCGTGGTTGGCACTACCTGCTGTCCCTGTCAGCACTGTTAAATACTACGCATTAAAACAATAAAAGTGTATTGTTTTGGGCAATTTCATGTCACCTCAAGCTGAAAGTATTGCCTGGACCAGCTTTTATTTCCTTAAGTACGTTCAAGACTTTAGTGATGAGCCCTGCGCAAACCTAAGCAGACAGCGCCACCAGGTGGTAGGCGGTTTTATATACCTGTGCTGTTTAGGAATAAGTGCCGGTGCCAAGCACCAGCAACTATTCCCATGGGAAAATGGGCATAAACTGAAGGCGAGGGGTCAAAGGTCCAAGGTCATTACATGAAGAGTAGTAATATGGTCCACTGGAAATATGAAATGAAACACACATCAGGTACCATGTTAAAGCTATTGCATGATCATGTGACCACCATTCTAAGACACATACATGCCTTGTCACAGCTTCAAGATTGTCTAGATCCAAAACCAAGAATGCAACAGCATGACCAGCACACAACAGTGACTCTTGCACATGACACCCAACTTTTACAGGCGGCCAATGCTCTGTCTGATCACGTCCCTGGACTGGTTTTGAGCTTTCCTTGCAGTTTCCTTTGCCAGAGTGAAGAGACAGGTTAACCTCTAAACAGAGGTGACCCTTCCCAAGACCTTTCTCTTTAGCTCTGTTGTAGGGTCGATGGTCCCAGGTGCAGTTGCCATCTGTGTGCTGGCGTAGGTCTCCAGCGCGGCACGCAGGTGTACTTCAAATGAACAGGCAGACACCATGGGTTTGGTTCCAAAGCCTCCTTTCATTCAATGAACTACGTCACTAAGACAAAACCAATATCACCTTAAAACACAGAGGGGCATATTATCAAGACAATTATCGCCGCTTTAGCGTCCGTTTTCGGCCGAAAAGCGGCGATAATTCTATTGCAGTATTAACAAGGACACGCTAACAGGCTTTAGCGTGTGTTTCCTTGTGTTAGCACCCGTTTCACTAACGCTGTGCATCTCATCGCTAATGAGATGCAAAGTAGGCGTGCCTCACATTCACTACATGGGAAAACATCGCTAACGCATCTTCGCGCTATTTACAACGATGCCCTATACCCACGTAGCGACAATACAAATCGTGCTCAGGCCCCATTAACGCAGGATTCTAATGTCAGAAAAATTTCTGACTTAGCTATATTACCCTATAGGAGGTGGATTGTCAGGCTAAATCCACCATGGCTTATTATCAAGGAATTCCCTATCGTTGTAATATTATCGCTGGATTACCAGCGATATTCCAGCATTTTGCCGCTTTCGCTGGAATTTTTATCGCATTGGAGATAGCCGTTGATAATAACGCGCTATCTCAGCGATTAATTCCAGCGATAGCCGGCGATAACTAAAATTGCGCTAAGCGCGCTTAGCGATATTTATCGCTGTCAGTTGATAATATGCCCCAGAGTATTCACTGCAGAGCAAAAATTGTAAAGAAAAACATAAGACACCTACATAGGCATCATTGGGCGGCAGCCTCGCCTGGATCCCGCCCACTGGGGCGTGATTTTGAGATGGCTCAGAGACTAGATACCAAGTAACAGGAGAGGAAGCTGTCTCTGGACGGTTCATACATTGTGATGAAGTGTTCTTTAAAGAGGCGAGTCTTCAACTCTTTCCTAAATTGGAGCAGCAAAGGGGCGGTCAGGGATGTTGTTTGAGATCCTGGGTGCACAGATACTGGAGCGGTCCTGATGGATACAGGGATGTTGTTCGAGATCCTGGGTGCACAGATACTGGGGCGGTCCTGATGGATACAGGGATGTTGTTCGAGTTCCTGGGCGCACAGATACTGGGGCGGTCCTGATGGATACAGGGATGTTGTTCGAGATCCTGGGTGCACAGATACTGGGGCGGTCCTGATGGATACAGGGATGTTGTTCGAGATCCTGGGTGCACAAATACTGGGGCGGTCCTGATGGATACAGGGATGTTGTTCGAGATCCTGGGTGCACAGATACTAGGGCGGTCCTCATATATACGGGGATGTTGTTCGAGATCCTTGGGGCACAGATACTGGGGCGGTACTGATGGATACAGGGATGTTGTTTGAGTTCCTTGGTGCACAGATACTGGGGCGGTCCTGATGGATATGGGGATGTCGTTCGAGTTCCTTGGTGCACAGATACTGGGGCGGTCCTGATGGATACAGGGATGTTGTTCGAGATCCTGGGTGCACAGATGCTGAGGCGGTCCTGATGGATACGGGGATGTTGTTCGAGATCCTGGGTGCACAGATACTGGGGCGGTCCTGATGGATACAGGGATGTTGTTCGAGATCCTGGGTGCACAGATACTGGGGCGGTCCTGATGGATATGGGGATGTCGTTCGAGATCCTGGGTGCACAGATGCTGAGGCGGTCCTGATGGATACGGGGATGTCGTTCGAGATCCTGGGTGCACAGATACTGGGGCGGTCCTGATGGATACAGGGATGTCGTTCGAGATCCTGGGTGCACAGATACTGGGGCGGTCCTGATGGATACAGGGATGTTGTTCGAGATCCTGGGTGCACAGATACTGGGGCGGTCCTGATGGATACAGGGATGTTGTTCGAGATCATTGGTGCACAGATACTGGGGCGGTCCTGATATATACAGGGATGTTGTTCGAGATCCTGGGTGCACAGATACTAGGGCGGTCCTCATATATACAGGGATGTTGTTCGAGATCCTGGGTGCACAGATACTGGGGCGGTCCTCATATATACAGGGATGTTGTTCGAGATCCTGGGTGCACAGATACTGGGGCGGTCCTCATATATACAGGGATGTTGTTTGAGATCCTGGGTGCACAGATACTGGGGCGGTCCTGATGGATACAGGGATGTTGTTCGAGATCATTGGTGCACAGATACTGGGGCGGTCCTGATATATACAGGGATGTTGTTCGAGATCCTGGGTGCACAGATACTAGGGCGGTCCTCATATATACAGGGATGTTGTTCGAGATCCTGGGTGCACAGATACTGGGGCGGTCCTCATAAATGTACAGGGATGTTGTTCGAGATCCTGGGTGCACAGACACTGGGGCGGTTCCAATGGAAACAGTGATGCTGTTCGAGATCCTTGGTGCACAGATACTGGGGCGGTCCTGATGGATCCGGGGATGTTGTTCGAGATCCTGTGTGCACAGATACTGGGGCAGTCCTGATGGATACAGGGATGTTGTTCGAGATCATTGGTGCACAGATACTGGGGCGGTCCTCATATACACGGGGATGTTGCTCGAGATCCTTGGGGCACAGATACTGGGGCGGTCCTGATATATACAGGGATGTTGTTCGAGATCCTGGGTGCACAGATACTGGGGCGGTTCCAATGGAAACAGTGATGCTGTTCGAGATCCTTGGTACACAGATACTGGGGCAGTCCTGATGGATCCGGGGATGTTGTTCGAGATCCTTGGTGCACAGATACTGGGGCGGTCCTGATGGATACAGGGATGTTGTTCGAGATCCTGGGTGCACAGATACTGGGGCGGTCCTGATGGATACATGGATGTTGTTCGAGATCATTGGTGCACAGATACTGGGGCGGTCCTGATGGATACAGGGATGTTGTTCGAGATCATTGGTGCACAGATACTGGGGCGGTCCTCATATATACGGGGATGTTGTTCGAGATCCTTGGGGCACAGATACTGGGGCGGTCCTGATATATACAGGGATGTTGTTCGAGATCCTGGGTGCACAGATACTGGAGCGGTCCTGATGGATACAGGGATGTTGTTCGAGATCATTGGTGCACAGATACTGGGGCGGTCCTCATATATACGGGGATGTTGTTCGAGATCCTTGGGGCACAGATACTGGGGCGGTCCTGATATATACAGGGATGTTGTTCGAGATCCTGGGTGCACAGATACTGGGGCGGTTCCAATGGAAACAGTGATGCTGTTCGAGATCCTTGGTGCACAGATACTGGGGCGGTCCTGATGGATCCGGGGATGTTGTTCGAGATCCTGGGTGCACAGATACTGGGGCGGTCCTGATGGATACAGGGATGTTGTTCGAGATCCTTGGTGCACAGATACTGGGGCGGAACTTTCAGAATATCACTCCGTGGAATTCCACTGAGTTACATAAAAACTCTGCAAGATTCCGCAGACTTCCGCGAATCACCGGACTTCGGCACGTCACGTTGCTTGCTCTGATATTTTGCACTCGGAGCTTGTTCTGCTCTGTAAACTCAGCCTGAATGGCACAACACAGTGGGTCAGAAGCCGCTGCTTCTTTCTGCTGCTTGAGTAAATTTTCTACTAGAGCGGCAGTTGTCTCAGCGTGAACGGTCGCGACCTGCGTGACTGCCCGCATTGAAAAAGTTTGCCGGGAGGTGTTCTAGCGCCCAAAAAGTGCGCTAAGGGACACAAATTCTCACTCAAGTTCGCCAACTGAACGTTGCCGAGCAGTGCACAAAAAAACTCTGCCACACAGCAGAGTTTTGCCGGAATTCCACACTCCAAGCAGAATGCAGAGTGAGCAAAACTTCACGAACTCCACAGGTGGAGCAGGATAGTTCAGCCACGGCTAGTTGTAACTTACACTGTTTAATGGACTTGTTGCAATTGGGGTCGTTGAAGTTCTTTTTGGACCTTCAATATTATTTTAATGTCCCACAAACTCAAATTTGGAGATATACTCAACTGACACAAGCCCTAAAAGATAAACTAGGGAAGACACCATATACAATAATAGCATCCCCTGTTCAGCAGTATACGTGTACCCGAAAAGAATATGGGGGAACAATACCAGGACTTTATTCTCTTCTCATTGACCATGCCTTCTCCCAAAATACTTCCTGTGAGTTGAGGCTCTGGTGGGAAATGCTGTTAGAAACACAATTTGAGGACAAAGGCTAGGGGTTTGTTTTCAATCCTTGAAAATCTAGAAAAGCTGGAAGAGTGACCAGCTCCTTTTGTGGGTTGTACTCTGTTCTTTTTTAATAATTCATGTATAGGGACCGGGACAAAGGAAGGGTGCAAGATGGGGGTATGGAGAGGGTTACACAGGGGGACATGGTACTTCCTTTTTACAGCGGATTCTTTCCATTATACCCATCCCTTGGCAATGGATCAATGGGGATGTTGTTCGAGATCCTTGGTGCACAGATACTGGGGCAGTCTTGATATATACGGGGATGTTGTTCGAGATCCTGGGTGCACAGATACTGGGGCGGTCCTGATATATACAGGGATGTTGTTCGAGATCCTGGGTGCACAGATACTGGGGCGGTCCTGATGGATACAGGGATGTTGTTCGAGATCCTGGGTGCACAGATAATGGGGCGGGCCTGATGGATACAGTGATGTTGTTCGAGATCCTGGTTGCACAGATACTGGGGCGGTCCTGATGGATTCAGGGATGTTGTTCGAGATCCTGGGTGCACAGATACTGGGGCTGTCCTGATGGATACAGGGATGTTGTTCGAGATCCTGGGTGCACAGAAACTGGGGCGGTCCTGATGGATACAGGGATGTTGTTCGAGATCCTGGGAGCACAGATACTGGGGCGGTCCTGATGGATACAGGGATGTTGTTCGAGATCCTTGGTGCACAGATACTGGGGCGGTCCTGATGGATACAGGGATGTTGTTCGAGATCCTTGGTGCACAGATACTGGGGCGGTCCTGATAGATACGGGGATGTTGTTCGAGATCCTTGGTGCACAGATACTGGGGCGGTCCTGATGGATACAGGGATGTTGTTCGAGATCCTTGGTGCACAGATACTGGGGCGGTCCTGATGGATACAGGGATGTTGGTTGAGATCCTGGGTGCACAGATACTGGGGCTGTCCTGATGGATACAGGGATGTTGTTTGAGTTCCTTGGTGCACAGATACTGGGGCGGTCCTGATGGATACAGGGATGTTGTTTGAGTTCCTTGGTGCACAGATACTGGGGCGGTCCTGATGGATACAAGGATGTTGTTTGCGATCCTTGGTGCACAGATACCGGGGTGGCCCTGATATATATGGGGATGTTGTTCGAGATCCTGGGTGCACAGATACTGGTGCAGTCCTGATATATACAGGGATGTTGTTCGAGATCCTGGGTTCACAGATACTGGTGCGGTCCTGATGGATACAGGGATGTTGTTTGAGTTCCTTGGTGCACAGATACTGGGGCGGTCCTGATGGATACAGGGATGTTGTTCGAGATCCTGGGTGCACAGATGCTGAGGCGGTCCTGATGGATACGGGGATGTTGTTCGAGATCCTGGGTGCACAGATACTGGGGCGGTCCTGATGGATACAGGGATGTTGTTCGAGATCCTGGGTGCACAGATACTGGGGCGGTCCTGATGGATACGGGGATATCGTTCGAGATCCTGGGTGCACAGATGCTGAGGCGGTCCTGATGGATACGGGGATGTTGTTAGAGATCCTGGGTGCACAGATACTGGGGTGGTCCTGATGGATACAGGGATGTTGTTCGAGATCCTGGGTGCACAGATACTGGGGCGGTCCTGATGGATACAGGGATGTTGTTCGAGATCCTGGGTGCACAGATACTGGGGCGGTCCTGATGGATACAGGGATGTTGTTCAAGATCATTGGTGCACAGATACTGGGGCGGTCCTGATATATACAGGGATGTTGTTCGAGATCCTGGGTGCACAGATACTAGGGCGGTCCTCATATATACAGGGATGTTGTTCGAGATCCTGGGTGCACAGATACTGGGGCGGTCCTCATATATACAGGGATGTTGTTCGAGATCCTGGGTGCACAGATACTGGGGCGGTCCTCATATACACAGTGATGTTGTTTGAGATCCTGGGTGCACAGATACTGGGGCGGTCCTGATGGATACAGGGATGTTGTTCGAGATCATTGGTGCACAGATACTGGGGCGGTCCTGATATATACAGGGATGTTGTTCGAGATCCTGGGTGCACAGATACCAGGGCGGTCCTCATATATACAGGGATGTTGTTCGAGATCCTGGGTGCACAGATACTGGGGCGGTCCTCATATATGTACAGGGATGTTGTTCGAGATCCTGGGTGCACAGTTACTGGGGCGGTTCCAATGGAAACAGTGATGCTGTTCGAGATCCTTGGTGCACAGATACTGGGGCGGTCCTGATGGATCCGGGGATGTTGTTCGAGATCCTGTGTGCACAGATACTGGGGCGGTCCTGATGGATACAGGGATGTTGTTCGAGATCATTGGTGCACAGATACTGGGGCGGTCCTCATATATACGGGGATGTTGCTCGAGATCCTTGGGGCACAGATACTGGGGCGGTCCTGATATATACAGGGATGTTGTTCGAGATCCTGGGTGCACAGATACTGGGGCGGTTCCAATGGAAACAGTGATGCTGTTCGAGATCCTTGGTGCACAGATACTGGGGCGGTCCTGATGGATCCGGGGATGTTGTTCGAGATCCTTGGTGCACAGATACTGGGGCGGTCCTGATGGATACAGGGATGTTGTTCGAGATCCTGGGTGCACAGATACTGGGGCGGTCCTGATGGATACAGGGATGTTGTTCGAGATCATTGGTGCACAGATACTGGGGCGGTCCTGATGGATACAGGGATGTTGTTCGAGATCATTGGTGCACAGATACTGGGGCGGTCCTCATATAAACGGGGATGTTGTTCGAGATCCTTGGGGCACAGATACTGGGGCGGTCCTGATATATACAGGGATGTTGTTCGAGATCCTGGGTGCACAGATACTGGGGCGGTTCCAATGGAAACAGTGATGCTGTTCGAGATCCTTGGTGCACAGATACTGGGGCGGTCCTGATGGATCCGGGGATGTTGTTCGAGATCCTGGGTGCACAGATACTGGGGCGGTCCTGATGGATACAGGGATGTTGTTCGAGATCCTTGGTGCACAGATACTGGGGCGGAACTTTCAGAATATCACTCCGTGGAATTCCACTGAGTTACATAAAAACTCTGCAAGATTCCGCAGACTTCCGCGAATCACCGGACTTCGGCACGTCACGTTGCTTGCTCTGATATTTTGCACTCGGAGCTTGTTCTGCTCTGTAAACTCAGCCTGAATGGCACAACACAGTGGGTCAGAAGCCGCTGCTTCTTTCTGCTGCTTGAGTAAATTTTCTACTGGAGCGGCAGTTGTCTCAGCGTGAACGGTCGCGACCTGCGTGACTGCCCGCATTGAAAAAGTTTGCCGGGAGGTGTTCTAGCGCCCAAAAAGTGCGCTAAGGGACACAAATTCTCACTCAAGTTCGCCAACTGAACGTTGCCGAGCAGTGCACAAAAAACCTCTGCCACACAGCAGAGTTTTGCCGGAATTCCACACTCCAAGCAGAATGCAGAGTGAGCAAAACTTCACGAACTCCACAGGTGGAGCAGGATAGTTCAGCCACGGCTAGTTGTAACTTACACTGTTTAATGGACTTGTTGCAATTGGGGTCGTTGAAGTTCTTTTGGACCTTCAATATTATTTTAATGTCCCACAAACTCAAATTTGGAGATATACTCAACTGACACAAGCCCTAAAAGATAAACTAGGGAAGACACCATATACAATAATAGCATCCCCTGTTCAGCAGTATACGTGTACCCGAAAAGAATATGGGGGAACAATACCAGGACTTTATTCTCTTCTCATTGACCATGCCTTCTCCCAAAATACTTCCTGTGAGTTGAGGCTCTGGTGGGAAATGCTGTTAGAAACACAATTTGAGGACAAAGGCTAGGGGTTTGTTTTCAATCCTTGAAAATCTAGAAAAGCTGGAAGAGTGACCAGCTCCTTTTGTGGGTTGTACTCTGTTCTTTTTTAATATTTCATGTATAGGGACCGGGACAAAGGAAGGGTGCAAGACGGGGGTATGGAGAGGGTTACACAGGGGGACATGGTACTTCCTTTTTACAGCGGATTCTTTCCATTATACCCATCCCTTGGCAATGGATCAATGGGGATGTTGTTCGAGATCCTTGGTGCACAGATACTGGGGCAGTCTTGATATATACGGGGATGTTGTTCGAGATCCTGGGTGCACAGATACTGGGGCGGTCCTGATATATACAGGGATGTTGTTCGAGATCCTGGGTGCACAGATACTGGGGCAGTCCTGATGGATACAGGGATGTTGTTCGAGATCCTGGGTGCACAGATACTGGGGCGGGCCTGATGGATACAGTGATGTTGTTCGAGATCCTGGGTGCACAGATACTGGGGCGGTCCTGATGGATACAGGGATGTTGTTCAAGATCCTGGTTGCACAGATACTGGGGCGGTCCTGATGGATACAGGGATGTTGTTCGAGATCCTGGGTGCACAGATACTGGGGCTGTCCTGATGGATACAGGGATGTTGTTCGAGATCCTGGGTGCACAGAAACTGGGGCGGTCCTGATGGATACAGGGATGTTGTTCGAGATCCTGGGAGCACAGATACTGGGGCGGTCCTGATGGATACAGGGATGTTGTTCGAGATCCTTGGTGCACAGATACTGGGGCGGTCCTGATGGATACAGGGATGTTGTTCGAGATCCTTGGTGCACAGATACTGGGGCGGTCCTGATAGATACGGGGATGTTGTTCGAGATCCTTGGTGCACAGATACTGGGGCGGTCCTGATGGATACAGGGATGTTGTTCGAGATCCTTGGTGCACAGATACTGGGGCGG